>JARYHS010008075.1:157606972-158247482 GCA_031002005.1 Vandiemenella viatica
TACAATAGGAATATTATACTACAGAATTGTTTTTTTAATAACATCATCTTAACTGTCATAGCCTCCGCCTGTTTTCCAAGCATCCATTCAAAAATTCTAAACTACCGTTGGACATTATATTCTTCATAAGCCGATCCTTTGAACCATTTTATTGTTGTATAAACCGGCAACATTATTAAATCACATGTTTGGTCCCTGGACCAGTACAATCAACCCACGCTAATGTGACTGGGACACCATTGTTTCTTGCTAATCTAGCTCACCATCACAACTTCATTTTTATTTTATTTCTTCAATACATTACATTATTATTTCCTCATAAGTAATAACTTTTCACTCCTACTTCATCTTGAATATATTCAATATAGGTTATGAAGATGTAACAACAAAGTCATTTGAAGGTTCTACCTGGACTCAGCTATACCTGTGTTAACAAATCCCGAACCTTTCGGTATCATTTAAAGGCAATGCCCAGATAGTGGCCTTATTTACAGGAACTGAGTCTTGACTGTGTGTTGCACCCGTACCCTCTCTATATGATATTTTACTTTTTAATTCATTACACATTATTCTATCATAGTAACACTCGTTTCTTCTCCACTCATCTATTCATTCTATGCTCCGGTATACCTTACAAACTATATATTTAATGAAAGAAAGTTAATAGACAATAAACTTTTATGTAATGTATGCTGTGGTAACAGCCGAAGACTGCACATCTGATTGAGATCATCAACATTGGTAAGTGACAGCTCCACTTAGTGGTTATAAACTTTTACTATCATTACAGTTGAATTGTGCGCAGCCACAACAATCAGTACTATTTACAAGTGTTTTGTGGCACTGAATAAAAACAATATGCAACTAAAACTTAATAATAATAGTAAATTCCAATATGATAGAGCTTATCTTTACACACCTGTGACTTGCACTAGTGTTAAATCTTTTCATTCATCTTAAACTAAGTGATCATTTTCTGAGTTGTAGATTCAATGTCCTGATTGAATTTGTACACAGTATGAGACAGTAAGCATAGCTTTCTCCTCTACAAAAAAGAAAACCTTTTTTCTATATTTCCAGTTCACCTTTTCCCAGTTATTCATACAAAACAACTTCCTGTTACAATTAATCTTACTTTGCCAGAACAGTAACATGGCAACCAACTTCAAAAATATGTAAAGAACTCTGAAAATGTTCAACACCATTATTCTTTAACTGCTTTGATCCATAATCACAAACACAATTCTCCCAACAATGGAAAAAATGTCACAGTTTACTTCCTTCAAAATCATCAAACTCCATAATCCATCTACCTTCAAAGTCTCTTCCATCTCTTTTACCAGATTAAAACAACCTGTTCCTTTAATGTCTCTGATATCAAACATTTTATAGACTTACAACCCTTTTCTACTGATTCATCTGTCTTCGTGTAAGTTCTCACCTGGTTACTTTCATGCTTAAACCCATCTTTTAAGTGAAACCCTTCTTTAATAATTTGTCTATCCTTGACATGATTTACATCACCATTAATTGTAACATTACTCATCTCATATTTTTCCCTTACAGTATTAGGCCTACTACCATTACTTTCAATTGTATTACCTAATGATTCACACTGAATTGCATTCGTACTTTGTTCAAACCCTCTAATTACTAGACTCTCATTTACTCTTGTATACTGTTCAATTACCCAGGTTTTCTCTTCTGAACTCTTCACCTTAAATGTCAACTCCTCAATGGCTAAATCAGTGTTGTCAGTTTGTGTCTTGGTAATGTCAATTTTGTCATTCAATTCACCTATATATTTTTCATAAATCTTTTTGTTAGATGCAACCTCCTTGTAATGCTGTTCAAGTTGATTGCTAACAGTTTGGAACTGCAAACTGAAATTATTGCATAAGCCCTCATGAGATTTAGTAAGTGTTCCGACAACTCTCTTGTCTGTTCAACCAGTGTCTTTTGAAATTGTTTAGTCTGTTCAACCAGTGCATTTTGAAATTTTTCAGACTGTTTAGCCAGTGCATTTTGAAAGTGTTCAACCGTTCAACCAGTGCCTTTTGAGATTGTAAAAACAAACTGAACATAAACTGTTTTAAGGTCTGAAATCGTGTCTGAAGGTAGTTGAGTGTTTTTGTTAGTACCACTCAGTGTCTGTGGTTCATCATTAGTGATGCCTTCTATACGTGTTGTCATATTTGAATGCTTGGGAGAAACCATTTCGGGGTCATCAAGTGTTGTTCGTTCGGTTACTCCTAAGGGAATGTGATCTAGTAAGTTTTCCGTGGCAGATAGTCCTATATTAGAAAAAGTAGCTTCACAATCGGACAGAGTAACATTGTTAAAACTCCTGTCATTAATCGGGGGACTCAGTCTCAGGAAACCCATAGAAATCCTCCGACGTATCAGTAGTGGATGTAGTTCTATCGTTAGAGGAAGTCAATGGCCTTTCTGCACTACAACCAACAGGTTCTTGCATAATATTAAAATATTTTTTTTTCTAAAAAAAAAAAAAATCACGATTGGGAACAGAAAGTTCCAAAAAAACAATCAAACTGTTCTTACGACAAATTAATATTATATTAAGATTCAGTCAAAATTGGACCAAAGTCGGCAACTTTTCAACTCGTAAAAAATTATTAATTAATCTACCTATATCTTCAAGAAATTGTTTGTTAACATAAACAGCTGGGAAGCTTGCGAAAATTTATGCAATGTGTACATGTTCTACTTTACGCAAATTAAAATCAAGTACACTTGAAATTACTAAAATCTAACTTTACAGGTAACGTCTTGTTCTTCGTGAAATTAATTTGCAAGTTAAAAGGTCAAGAAAATAATTTACACTCCGTAAGGTTATGAACAGTGAATTATTTGAAAATTTAACGTGTATGGTAGACTATTTACACTTTAATACTCTTTAGAAAAATCACTTAGCTGTATATACGAGTGGTTCAGTCGCTGTAGCCGTTCAAACCACCTCCATATGCGACCTAGTAAATATCAGCACAGATGGAATGTATCCAAGATCAGCTGTTCCCGACTGCGATGTTTTCCTTAATAGTTCCTGATCGTCCACTGGAGGCGCTGCCGTCAATTTGTTGTTAGTCGTTTCCAGGATCTTTTCTCGATGAATTCTTGTTGTCGAATTGTAACTTAGTTGTTATTTTGTATCAACTGCAGGGTCGCCATGTCGCATTTCTTATAAGCATTTAGCTTGATATTACTTATTTAGAAATACGCCCTATTGTATTTAAGAATGTACTTCTATTTATATTATTTCGGAAGATATCTTCTAGGCAGCTTAATCAAATAATTAATCTTTTAGTTTTACTCTTCACAACATAAATCACAACTTTTATTTTAAATTAGATACATCCATTAAATACATTATCGAACTTTTCCTTAGCAAGCTCTCCTTAGCTGCTGCTCTAATCAATCTCTTAGTCTCTGTGTGTGTCTTCCGTTGCTATGGAAACTTCTTTTAGAGTACTCCCTGGCCCGTGGCAAGGAACGCCTACCTCAAGGATGTTATTACTATCGGTTATGCTACAAGTTCTGTGACGCTTTCATAAGGGGATGTAGTTGCGTTAGTTGTCATTTGCGCACGAAGGCCTCCACCGCGTTGTCGTACTCAAATTGTCGGCCTCCCAGTGTTTCTTTCAGTGATCCAAAGAGATGAAAATCACAGGGCGATAGGGTCAGGCTGTAAGCCAGGATGATCGAGTGATGTCCAGTTCATATTCTCCAGTTTACGCTTGAGTGAGAGCTGCAGAGTGAGGCCGAGCGTTGTCGTGGAGAAGAATCACGTCTCTTATCGGCTGGACACGACTTTTTCGGCGATAATCAAGCTTAACTTCGTCCAAATGATTGCAACGGTATTCTGCATTGATGGTGAAATGTCCATGCAAAAAAAAACCACGCGCAAAATAAACTCACAAATAGTGTAGATGTTCTGCTCTGTAATGCACGTCATGGGCGACGACCGTGGCTCTCATTTTTAACCTCTTCACGGCCTTTCAGAAATTCCTTCTGCCAGGCAAACAAACGAGTCCCTGACAGTGTACGATCGCCGAACTGCGCCTTTAATCTCCGCAGAATCTGGATTGGTTTCTCGCCTTCACAAGTGAGAAATTTAATAATTACACGTTGCGTAATCGAGGGATGCACGTCTTGCTGCGACATTGTTAGCTGTACTACCGATAGCGCGTGATAAGGCCAACAATCACTCTCCACACACCTGATGTCCCCAACAATCGTGTAGAAGCGCGTGACCATTCGGACCATTATTGCGCGCTCAGTTAAAAAAGCCCCGTTTATATTTTTGATCCACCCTCGTACTAGGGCTATTGAAATTTTTAAAAATATCGGATTTTCGATATATCGATATTTTAAAAAGTATTAATATCGGCTGTCGATATATCTGAGAAAAGTATCGATATATCGATACTTTCATAAAGTCAAACCTTGCAAAAATAAGGCTAACCACTGATAAATAGACATGTGATTTTGTTCTTAATCAGGTTTCCACTTTCGAATGGTTTCTGTTGGTGATGATGATTGTTGATTTTTTCTTTTAAAAATTGACCATTATGCGTCTAATAAGTTTCATAAAAATTAATAAAATTTATAAAACTCGAAAGAGGTTCGAAGCAAATCTTATTTTGTGTATTTTTAAGATTGATAAGTAATACAGTTGAGGTATTTATTTAGGTAGAAGTTTAGCTATCGTAGCACGCATTATGGCCAAGTTACATAACTTTTTTCCATAAGATTTTTTTGTGGTATTTCATTTAGTTTTGTATGTTGATAGCTTATTCTCAGTTGTCTTATTTTTCTTGCTCTCGAATTAGCAACTCTTTATTATTTACACTTCCCACTATTCCTGCTAATACACTAATTTCAAGTTGGACTCGCGTTCTATTCGTGCTGGGCGAGCGATGCCTTGCCTACACTGTTGTCATCATCCGAGTAGACTTGGTACTTTCAAATTAATTATAGAAACGTAGTAAGAGTTACTTAAGCTTGCTGATCTCTATGCGTAACAGAAATTTGAGGGACATAGTGTCATTCAGAGCAAACGAAAATTGATAACTTATTTAAAAAATATCGAAGCTGATATCTAGATTTCAGTATCGAAATATCGATATATCATCCTAAATAATATAACTCATAAATATCGGTATTTTCACAACAAAAAATATCGATATCGATATATTATCAACAGTCCTACCTCGTACATGGTATCGCGAAGGAGTTTTAGTCGACAGTTGTGATGAATCCTCCAAATATGCCATCATTGAATTCTTTCGTGGCCATGATACATTTTTTCTTTGTCTGAAAATTAAAGGAAAGTAGTTTTCTAGAACCTTTCTGTATTACGTACACCACTATCTCTGTGTAAAACAAAGGCAAGTTTACCAGGCAGTCGTGCAGTTCAGAATAACACAGATACTCGGTTCCTTTACATTCCAGCGTTCCTCATACGTCGCACAAACAAAGGAGTTTTACAACATTTAAACACGGTAACTCTCCGGACAATGAAGCGACTTCGAAATGTCGCATCAGATTGAAGCGTTCCGCTGTTGGGAGGCCCGCGTTTGCATCTAACTTTACGCCTCTTCGACGTCGATGTCATTAAAGGCGCGAAGGGACTAGGGGGAAGGAACAGGAACGAATTCGAAGAAACCATCCCAGCATTCACCTGGAGTGATTTGGAAGCCGTGGAAAACCCAAATCAGGATAGCCGGACGGGGATTCGAACCCGCATCCTCCCGAATGCGAGGCCAGAGCATTACCAATCACCCACCACGCTCTACTCTCTCTTTCCGATTACTTGCTACTGATTTACACACTTTATTTAAATAAGAGTTTATACACTAAAGTTTAGATTGTGTTACAAATAAGTTCATAACCGATTCTCATAAATTAGTTCAATGGTTCTCTCATTGTTGTGATGTTTTTATTTGCTTTAGAAGATTTTTCATAAAATAAAGAGAAGTATGTGTTACGACGCAGATCCATTTTTATGTGATCATTTTGTTTATACACAATCTCAGAGTTTCTCAACTTATGGTCTGCGTAGATGGTACAGGTGGTCCGTAGGCAGAAACTTACAGTATATACCATACTCCTACTGTGTAACTCTAAGCTATAAGCACAACATTTAAAAGCCATGAATATTTCAATGACCAGGCAAAATTCTGGCATTTCCGGTATATGAGGATAGGATAACATTGTTTATAAAATAGACTATTCATTAGATACGTTTCCAGTCGGTTCTGGCATTTCCAGTCTAAGGGGATAGGACAACATTGTTCCTACAATAGTCTATTCCCTACATAGTTTCCAGACGGTATCAAAGAGAAAGCCTTTCGTGTAATGACAGTTTTCTGATCCTTGTGGTAGGTGTGATGGTCTGTGGTGGGAACGTCAGAGTGGTGAAGTAAACAGCAATATAATCTGTCAGATCTAGTTTCTTTTATTTTTTGCATTTAGGACGTTGGTATAGTTGGACAGCCAATTGTATCACTATTATTCATTTGATTACTTTTGTCAGTATGTAGTTCAGTATTAATAATCCACTTCCAGATTCATAACTGTGTTTCCGTGGAATTCAAAACATGCTTTAGATTTAATTTGTTATAAAGCTTCAGTGGGGTATAAGGGTTTGGGAGAGACTACACTAGCCTTTTCCAACCAAATGTCAACCTCTCCTTCACGTGATGCACCATGTTTGCACGGACGAGGCTCTGGCGACTGAAAGATTCCCGGTATAAGGCAGTCACCCACTGCTTGCCAACGGCCTCCGAAAGGAGGGCGGAAGAGCGGGGAGCGGTTCAGGGCACCCTCTTGCCCTTGGGGTTGGAAACTGCCCCTAAAGGCGGATGAATCAGAAATGATCAACGGCATGGGGATGCAGAAGGCAACGGGAAACCACTGCATTAAAGACCCAAAGGGTATCCCGAGGACATGTAATCCTCTCAAATTACATATATCATGATGGCTTCTTCCTGGGTAAAATATTCCGGAGGTAAAATAGTCCCCCAATCGGATCTCCGGGTGGGGACTGCTCAGGGAGGAGTCATCAGAATGGATAGAAACATTCTACGAGTCGGAGCGTGGAATGTTAGAAGTCTGAATAGGGCAGGTAGGTTAGAAAACTTAAAAAGGGAGATGGAACAACTTAAGTAGATGTTGTTGGGATTAGTGAGATTAAATGGAAGGACGCACAGGATTTCTGGTCTGGGGAACACAGGATAATTAGCACACAAGCTGTCAATGGAGTCACTGGTGTAGGATTTGTAATGAAACAAGAAAGTAGGGAAACGGGTGAGTTATTATGAACAGTTTAGTGACAGGATTATTTTGATGAGGTTAGAAACTAAGCCCGTCCCAACCACATTAGTACAAGTATATATGCCAACGTCACAGGAAGATGACGAAGAAATAGAAAAAATATACGCTGAAATTGAAGAATTAATCCAATATGTGAAGGGGGAGGAAAATCTAATAATCATGGGTGATTGGAATGCAATAGTAGGGAGAAGGAAAAGAGAGGAATACTGTAGGAAGTTTTGGTCTAGGAGAAAGAAATGAGCGAGGAAGCAGGTTGCTAGAATTTTGTGAAAGATATAAGCTAGTAGTGGCAAACACACTGTTTAAGAACCATGCAAGAAGAATATACACCTGGAAAACGTCCTGGGGATACAGGCAGATATCAGCTAGATTATATCATGGTCAAACAGAGATTCAGGAATCAAGTTCTAGACTGTAAAGCGTACCCAGGAGCAGACATAGACTCTGACCATAATTTGATAGTAATGAAGTGCAGGCTGAAATTAAGCGAATAAGGAAGCAGTATAAGCAGAACAGACTGGAAGTGAATAAACTGAAACAATCTAGCACGAGAGAAAAATTTGCAGAAATGGTAGACTTAGGTCTAAGAAGTAACTGTGAAAGGAGCTCAACCGAGGACGAATGGAATGCATTAAAGACCGAAATAATGAAAGCTGGTAAAGAAACATTAGGCTTTAGGGAACAAGCTGCCCGAAAACCTTGGATCACAGAAGAAATTTTGGAGCTGATGGATCAGAGGAGAAGGTACAAAAATGCTCAGGATGAAGCAGGAAGAGAGCAGTACAGGCAATTTAGAAATCAAATAAATAGGAAATGCAAAATAGCAAAAGAAAAATGGCTACAAGAAAAGTGTGAAGAAGTAGAAAAGGAAATGGTCGTAGGTAAAAGTAGATGTTGCATATAGAAAGATCAAACAGAATTTTGGAGAAATGAAGAAAAGAGGTATGAACATTAAATCTGCCGATGGGAAACCTCTTTTAAGCTCAGAAGATAGAGCTAACCGATGGAAGGAATACATTGAGAAACTGTATGATGGGGACGACTTGAACAATAGTGTAATTGGAAAAGGAAGGCGATGTCGACATTGATGACTTAGGAGATCCTGTTTTGAGGACAGAATTTAATAAAGCTCTGAATGACTTGAAAGCAAATAAGGCAGTTGGAATTGATGAGATCCCTGCAGAACTTCTTAAATCTCTAGGAGAGGAAGGAATCGAAAGATTATTCAAGCTGATATCAAAAAGTTATGAAACAGGAGAAATTCCAACTGATTTTAATAAAAATATCATCTTCACACTTCCAAAGAAAGCACAAGCCGACAAATGTGAGAATTATCGCACCATTAGTCTAACATCACATGCTTCAAAATTACTGACCAGAATAATATACAGAAGGATGGAAAGGGTAGTAGAAGAGATAGTAGGTGAAGATCAGTTTGGGTTTAGGAAAAATCGCGGTACAAGGGAAGCAATTCTGTCTTTAAGATTAATACTTGAAGGGCGGATCAAGAAAAACAAAGATACTTTTATGGCATTTGTTGATTTAGAAAAAGCTTTTGATAATGTTAGGTGGGACAAGATGTTCAAAATTTTAAAGAAGTCAGGTCTAAAGTATCGAGATAGAAGAATACTCTATAAACTATATAAGAATCAAGTGGCTGTAATAAAAGTAGAGAATCACGAGAGACATGCATCAGTTAAAAAGGGTGTGAGACAAGGTTGTAGTCTATCCCCGTTAATATTCAACTTGTATGTAGAAGAAGCAATGAAGAAAGTCAAAGAAAAATTTCCATGTGGCATAAGTTTTCAGGGAGAAAAAATCAGTATGCTACGATTTGCTGATGACATTGTCTTGTTAGCAGAGAGGGCTGAGGATATTGAGAAGTTACTGAATGGCATGAACAAAATACTGAAGGAAGATTTTGGACTGAATATAAATCAAAGTAAGACAAAAGTGATGAAATGTAGCAGAAATGATACCAATACTAGTAGATTAAATATAAAAATAGGATCGGATGCAATAGGAGAAGTAAGTGAGTTCTGTACTTGGGAAGCAAAATTACAACCGATGGCCGAAGCAGGAATGATGTTAAAAGCAGAATAGCACTAGCAAAAAGAGCCTTCATGAAAAGAGAAACCTTTTAGTTTCAAATATTGATCTAGGAATTAGAAAGAACTTTTAAAACTCTATGTGTGGAGCACAGCACTTTACTGGTAGCGAAACATGGACTTTAGGAATACCGGAACGAAAGAAACTGTGAAGCATTTGAAATGTGGTGTTACAGAAGAATGCTAAAATAGGTGGACGGACAAAGTAGAAATGAACGACTTTTGGAAATGATGGGTGAGAAAGAAGTCTATGGAAGAAGCTTACAGGAAGAAGAGACAGGCTTTTAGGCCCTATTTTGAGACATGCTGGATTGGTTAATTTGGTTAGTGCAGGGAACAGTCGAAGGTAAGAACTGTAGAGGGTAGACAGAGATTAGAATATATGAAGCAGATAAATTGAGGACGTGGGTTTGTAAGGGGTATGTAGAAACAAAAGGTTAGCACAGGATAGGAAGGGATACGAGAGGATTGCATCAAACCAGTCGAAAGACTGACGACAGCAAAAGAAAAAAATATACCCTTTCGCGGAAATGAAAGCTCGCCGAGTGAAGTTGTAGGAGCATTTAGTGCAAATGTTGCTAGGGCCTGCTAAGGACTGGCTCGTGCGTTACATATTATGATTATGTGTATTATATATAATACAAGCAATAAAATATCTTTTTTATCACGTTAGTTTAATAGTACCCAACTGAGTGTGGTGTTTTCATGGGGTATGGGTAGGGGGGGTGGCGCCGCCGAGAATTTTTTCGCCCCGGTTCGAAAAAATCTAGATCCGCCACTGATTACAATATATGAATCAGATAATTGAGGATGTGGGTCGTAAGGGGTATGTAGAAATGAAGAGGTTAGCACGGGATAGGAAGGGATGGAGGATTGCATCAAATCAGTCGAAAGTCTGACGTAAAAAAAAAAAAAAAAAAAAAAAAAAAAAAAAAAAAAAAAAAAAAAAAAGCTTCATTACACTATGTCCCAAGATGCCCCCAGTCATTTCCCGTCCCTAATGATCTCGACGTCGAAGAAGAAAAAAAATCTCACCTATCAATTAGGTCAAAGTAATAGTTTGTAATTCGACACTATTTGTCTTACCATTAAACTGAACTGGTAGCCCTACTACTGTGGCACTTTTCCAATCTTCTAGTGTGCAGTAAGTGTCCAGACTTAATAATATTTCAGAAAATGGCGTTGTTGTCAAATGGTTGTTTAGTATTCAGTGATCTTTAAGACCTTGCCATTTTTAAAGGTTATTATGTCTTATTCTGACAAAAATATTCAGTTTTCTCACTTCCCTCTTAAGAAATGTCGCTTCTGTTCTTTTCTTTGGTTTTGTTTTAGAATAAATACTACTTTCGCGATTATTATTAACTTTCTGAATTATTTCCACAAGGGGACCAAACATGTTAGATTATCTTCCTAAATAAAGCATGGTGATAATAGTGTGGGGTCTCAAGTAGCTGAGGGAATAATTAAGTGATAATCAAGCAGTTCTGATAAATATTAGAGGGTTCAGTAGACCAGTGGCCAATATTGAGGAAGGTAATATGTACAGTTATAAAGAGGGATATATTTCAGCAATGAAGAGAAATTTCAAAGGAAAGTTCGCTATATACAAGGAAATCACAAGTACAGTGGGAACAGTTTTAAGGAGAAGAAATTTCTATTCAAAAACAGAAAATAAAGAAATGTACGGAACTTAAAACTATAATGGAGAGGTTAGCAGGATAAAGAGGAAAATAACATAACAATGTTAAGAGACACCAAGACGGTAGGAAACACCTGAAACAACTAAACAAGTAATTATGAAGATCAGTTTGCGTCTAAGGAAAAACCGGGGTATTAGAGAAACAATTCTCGCCTCAGGATTAATACTGGAAGAAAAAATCTATTGATAATTTCAGATGCGATAAGATATTAAAATTTTTTAAACAACTCTAAAATCGCGAGATAAAATAACAATTTAAAAAGCTATATTAGGAACTGGTGGCTAAAATAAACGTAGATAATCACGAGAGACATGCATGAGTTAAAAAAGTCGTTAGACTAGCTTGTTGTCTACCCGCATTAATATTCAACTTGTATGTAGAGGAAGTAATAAAAGGAAAAAAAATTTGAATGTCACCTAAGTGCTCAAAGGGAAACAATCAGTATATTGTGATTTAGTTTTGACATTGTCTTAGCAGAACAGAGTAAGAATATTGAGAAATTACTGAATGAACAAGATACTGGGGAATTTGAATTAAATTTAAATCAAAGCAAGACAAAAAGCATGAAATGTAGCAGAAAAGATTGCAATAATAGTAGCTTAAATGTAAAAAATGCGATCAGATGTAACAGGAGAAGTAAGTTAATTCTGTAACTTAGTTACTAAAATTACAACTCGTGGTCGTAAATTTTTTTTATTAAAAGCAGAAAAGCATTAGCGTAAAGAACCTTCTGAAAAAACGAAATCTTTTAGTTCACATATTGACCTAGGACACACACGACCATTTAAAGCTTTGTGTGTTTTGCTCTGAATTTTATGGATATTAACTATGGACTTCAGGAATTCCAGAAAGAAGGGAAATTGAAGGATTTGAAATGTTGAAAATTAAGTGGAGGTATGAAATGAATGTATTTTGAAAATGATGGGCGAGGAAAAATATTGGTAGAAGAATCTCACAGAAAAAAAAGAGACAATAACGTGGTCAAATTTTAGGATATTAGGGTTTGTTTTCTTTATTACTAGCTGATACCCGATACTTCGTACGCGTCGATTAAGAATTTCTTTGCCAGAATTGAATATAGAAATTTGTTGGTAACAAAGGATTGGTCCCAAACAACGCCGAGTCGGCATAATAGGACAGGAAAGCCATCACTACATCATTCTACCGTGGAATCTGTCTCAAAATATTTAAAAAACAAACGTAGGTGAGGGGATGTGGGGGGGGGGGGGGGGTATTGACTATGCGATTCTTGGGTTCTAATAACTTTAGCTGCTCGCGTTCTGCTAGAGCTACAACTTAGGCCAGTTTACGCCCGCAAGGCATGTCAAAAAAGAAGGCAAAGTAAATTGGTGCCACAAACATTTAATCAGACACATAGTAATAGGTAAGAAAAAATCGACATCTATACTAAATAATACGTTTTTTCTCTAAACTAAATTTATTAACAAATTATACATTAACATAATGCGCGAGAAGTACAGCTTGAGCAACCGACGCAACATTCTCTGTCAACATTCAATAAGTTCTCAAAATTTCGTGACTACAACTGTTAATCATACAGGAAAAAAAATGTCCCGTGCTCTCCCTACAGATTTTCTTGTCAAATTCCGTCAATATCGGCATAGACATTTAGTTATCAAAACGTTACAAAAAGACAGACTTAATTCTTCATTTATAGTATTATTACTGCATATCACACACAGACTGCTGCAAATCACCCCTAAGGGATCAATTCAACGTAAAAAATGAACACCTACAGCATTGCAAGACTACCTACGATTTGCCTCGCATTACACCCCTAAATTTGTGATATCTACAGTTTAACATTCAATCCGAATAACCGACGGTCCAGACGTGACTCTTACGATGAAAAACAATTTTTATACATCTTTGCCTCCATGGAGATTTGAACCGGGGACTACGATCCAAACATTAGTAAGCAAGTGCTTTAACCACTAAACTAGCTGACCGCTACACGGAAAAACGGTACAGAGACCTCCATATCCAACGCGTCTGTCTATCACCGTTCAGTAATTTTTCGAAATTATAAGACAACATTTATTATTTATACAGATAATTTTTCAACCAAATGTAGACAGTAGTTTTCTCCTTGTTTCAAAGGATAAGTGTGCAAAGATTCATCGAGATCAGATGAAAACTGTGGATTTGTATGAAGAACAAACAAACAAACATTCATCTTTATATATATAGATTGTAGGGAACAACTGGACGAAAAAACTGAGGAGGGAGACAAAGATTGGAATATATAAAACACAGAGGACGTATTTTTTAGGGAGTATGCTGAGTTTTAGATGTTTTTGTATTTGTATTTATTGGTCCCTTTGCATCATACACAGTACAAAGTACAAATGATATGGGATAAGTCAAAAATAGTCTGTACACAGACAAACACATATACACATATAACATACATTCTCTCACACTTTATACTTTCTGTGATTAACTATGAGATATCATAACGGTACAACCCTGTTAAAGACAAAACATTTATTATTACAAATATACAATTAACACCTGATTTATATCATTTTCCCTATTTATATTCATGAAATAACTGTGACTTAAGACTAGCTTTTGGTTTGCAAATACTCATCAATGATGCAGAAACAGTGGTTGAGCAAGTACTCCTTCAGTCGTACTGTTAGTGGCGGCCGTAACTAACGCGAGGCCCTTGTTCCTTGTACAAAGTATGTGAACCGGAAGCAGGTATTTCTTATGATTGACGAGAAATGCAAAAGTTATAAATAAATAAATTTTGAATTTCAAAATATATAAGAAGATTTATAAAAACTATGATGAACTAATGTATATAAATGCCTTGAAAGATACACGCAGGGATTTTAAAATAATGCTTGTGGCTTGTTCTGAGACTAAAATCTTTAATTAGAGCACCAGGTTTATTATGATAGCTTGTTTCCTTTTGGAAATAACCGACTCAAATTTTCTACCGGCTTCACGATCACGCGAACTCGTTTCATAAAACTAACTCAGAAATAATTTACATGTAGTTTTACATAGTTTTTTTTTTAACAATTCACTCCTTACTATAAGTACATTTAATGACGTAAGATACACTAAAATTTAATAGTATTTAATGTTTATTTACCTACTGAAAGATGTATGCCCCACAAACGACTTTGGGACGCATACAGGTCGGGTCACACTAGACTGATAGGCTAATGGTCCGCAGAGTCACCGCTCACTCGATTTGAAGTTAGTTCAATCGACACCGCGTGTCATCCGACACGTTTCCGTCAGCCTGCCTTCGTTAGTTTGGTTTACTTGTTACGGTGTGGTCCAGCGTCGGGCTGGTGGATATGGAGAAGCATACGGTGGCAGTTCAGAAATTTTTGGTCCTTTATGGCCAAATGTTTTTTTTCATTTTTCAACTTCATTTCCATGTTTATCAGATCATTGTAAAATGTATCTTGCGTCTTTCTAAAGCAGGGTTTCTCAAATTCATAGCTCCACCTACCCTTATGAAATTTCCCAAGCAATGGCGTTCTCCCTTTCAAATAAATAAATAAAAAAGAAACTTAAAAAAAAAAGATTTTTGTCTAAAAAAAGTAATAAAGACACAAAGAGCAATTTGTTGATGGATGGACTTGTTTCTCGTCGTAAGTTCAGTCGATTTTAGGAGCAATTTTGCTCATATTCAGTCTCAATTCACAACATTGCGTGTTGCATTCTCCAGATACCACCGAGCGTGGTGGGTGAGCTGTTAACGCTCAGGCCTCGCATTCGGGAGGACGCGGGTTCGAATCCCCGTCCGGGCATCCAGATTTGGGTTTTCTATGGTTTCCCCAAGTCACTTCAGGCGAATGCTGGGACGCTTCCTTCAAAAAATACCTTGTCTCCAGTCCTTTCCGGCTTCTAATGACCTCGACGTCGACGAGGCGTAAAGCCGTAAGAAAAATAAAATCGCGATCCCCAGTCAGCCATATAACGTAAATCTTGTTGGGGACCCCCTACGTTCAACAAAGTAAATGTATAAAGAAAGATTACATTTATTTTATTATGTTTGAAAACATATTTTTCATTACTTATATATCTGGCCTAATGTCTTAGATGGTTACGACGTGTGATTGGGATAAGGAGGACTCCCAGTTTGTAACTTTTACGTGGCTTAAAATTGAATTTTACCTCTGGCAAAGCGTTGATTTGTTAATGCGAAATGCTAGCACATTCCATGGCTGGAATTCTACGTTAAACTTCAGGTCTCCTTTTCCTGATAGGATTACCAGAGTAAGTTAGGTGGCTACGAAAGACGTGCACTTTGCAGCTGGTAAGAAACTCAGTGACCAGCTCTTTGAGATTACACAAAATTTTATATAGCATCTTTACAGTCTGTATTTAAATTAAAATATACAATGTCGTCATCTTTTATTAATAAAAATATCAAATTAACGAAAGTAACCACAAACAGAAGAAACACGTCAAGTGCGAAGTGACTGACGTTTGACATTTCATTGTGATTGTGTTCAGGAACGCGAGAATCTTTCAATCCAGTATAGTGTGCGAATGACTCAGTGATGGTTTATGAAGACTGCATTTGAATACCAGTGGGGTAATAATGTGAGCCGGGTAAAGAAAGTATTTTAACATACTTTATTACTTTCACAGGTTGTAAAATACGCTTACGCAACTCACTTTTACGGAAATTTGAACATATATTCCGTGAAACAACCACGTGAAAACGTTAAGGAAAACTGAAGACTTAGTATCAACATGCCCATTACACGAAACAGTTACGGCCAACTGTGAACACGGGAGGGCGAGCCGTCACTCCAACTGTCGGTGCGGTGACGGTGGGGACTAGTATCGGTCAAGAGTGGCTCGAACTAACAGCTGCTGGCAAAATAAGTGTAAGGTGACAAGAGATGACTAACGAAATGAAACACAGCAATTCCCCGAGAGTAAATCACAAACACGATGAAAGTAACAAAACCGAGCTTTCAAGTGAGGTTTGTGATGCGCGAGGCGCGAAATTCAAATAGTAATAAAGTTTTCAATCATATTTTAAAGTTTAAAAAAAAAAATTATTTACTGAAGAATTAAGTAATTTTGATATCGTTAATCTTACGAATGTAACATTGAATAAATCTAAATGAGAAATTTTATTTAGGCACTTATTACTATTAATTTATACATTACTATGAATTAACCAACTTTTTTACTATTGTAACTAATACTAGGAATAAAATGAAAGGTTTTAAATATAAATTTTTTTCTGATCGGATTGTTGCGCGAGGTCCCTGAAAGAGCGAGGCCCTGGGCGATTGCAATGCTCGCCACCCCCTAAGGCAGCCGCTGGTGAGATGGAAGATTGCATCAAACTAGTGATGATAGTAAAATAATATATGTAGTAGATATGTGATGAATAATCAGACTGAAGCAAAGTTTCAGGTCATCTTATTCTGAGGAAAGCATATTCTAATGATGATTCAACTTAGGAGTTATCTGACGCTACCAACACAAGATATTCTTTTGCAATAGACCTACTCATATCGGTGTAGAGTATGACATAATAATTTACTATTTATAACGTTTCAGTACTTTTTTAATCTTAATTCTCATGACAATTTCGCTACCTATTTTACCAGTGTCGTGTCTGGATTTATAGTTTACCATTGAATCCGAACCAGATAAAGCGTCGTGGGTGAGCGGAACGCTCTGACCTAGCGTTCGGGAGGTCGTGGGTTTGAATCCCCAACCGGCGATCCGGATTTCGGTTTTCTTTGGTTTCTCGAAATCAATCCAGAAGAATGCCGGAACGTTACCTTTAAAACAATCTATAACTCAATTCCATCCCGTTTCTTGCCCCCAGAACTTTCCTGCCATAATAACTTCGACTTCGACGAAGCGTAAAGCCTACCCAAAAACATGAACATACATATATATCACTTATAAATTTCTGGTTCGAACAAAATTTGAACCCGATATCCCGAACATTGAAAACAAGAGCTTTATCCCGGGAGAGTTAATATGTGACATGTCGTTTTCATCAGCGTGTGTGTCGTGTGTTCAGCTGCCCCGGCCGCTGGCTTGCCGGCTATCCCGGACTTCCCTCGACTGGTGGCGCGGTCAGCGGCGATTCTTGAACCAGAGACCGCGTGTGGACGACACAGCGCAGCTTTCCTCGACGCCTTCGACAACTTCACTCTGTGGGCCGTGCAGAGTGAGTAGCCTGATTATATTCCAGAATAAATTTTACAGACTATTATAACCGATAGCTGATAATTTGAATTTAAAAATAATAATACTGTAAAGGCAACGTCTAAAGCCAAGTCTACTGGACTCAAAGCATGTAGAGACGATAACTACTTCGGTGTAAAATATGCAAGGGAACTGATTTTGTTAACAATACTCAGTTGACGAACTTACAGCAAAATCCTATACATTAAGGAAAAAATGTTTTACGACCTGGTAACAGAGTTTCTATTTGCCGCGCATTCCGGCTATGTCATGGCCTAACCTACAGTTCAGTGTGCATGCCAACCTATCTCATAAGATCAAACAGAACTCTTAAGATCCCCAGGCTCACTGGGACTGACGGATTCTGTATTCTGAAGCAAGCGCCTTTACCACTGAGCCACCAGACTGCTCAGCCAGTAAATGAATCAAATTGTACAGTTCAGAAAATTAACGCTTCCAATTAACTTAGGTCGCTAACTGTAGATCGACTTAGAAAATAGATCAAAATGATGATGTCTTTCACCAACGCACAAGAAGTGTTGCATTATGCAGTAAGGGCTCCGGTGCAAAATATATATATATATATATATATTTTGGGTCCTAAGGCAGATGGGCGACCTTTTTTTTATTTTTAGCTCTAACAAGTTGCTGGTAGGGGCCTCCCTGAGCTGAGCTTGGGGCCCTTAGATTTTATTGGGGGCCCCTGGGCTGTGGTTGGGGGCCCCCTAAGCAATTGCCTATCTAGGTTCACAAGGCCCTCAGAGCTAAAAAAAGAAAAAGGTCACCCGGCCCTCTGAGCCGCGCTTAAGGCCCCCTCAGGGGCCCCCTGAGTGTGGGGCCCCCAGTGCACTGCACCACCTAGCCCTATGGTAGCTACACCCCCGGCCTTGAGTAAAATTTACAGTAGTGAGTTTACATGGTATGTAGAAACCATTCCACGGCTTCAGCAGGAATTATCTGTTTATTTATGGTAGTGATGGAGTTCATACTTTACCTCATCATCATAAGTGTTCTGCCATAAGGCAGGTTTCCATTTGATAGCTATCGATGCTCTCTTGTCATCTGCCCTTCTCTTTAGGTCCAGGAGTCCCTTTACATCCTCTTACTCTCCTCCCAGAAAATAGTCCTTCTAGGCATCTGTAAACAAGCACTCTCCTCTCAATGAGTGTCCCATACAGTTCATCTTTCTTTCCCTTATGACTTGCAGTAGTTTCCTCTTCTTGCCAATCCTTTCCTGCACTTCAACATTATTCACTTTTTCCATGCAGCTTATCCTTTCCATTCTCATCCACTTCTGCATCTCAAATGGTTCTATCCATTTTTATTCCCTTATCTCAAGTGTACATGTCTATTCGCAATAAAGTGTCATAGTCCACGCGAGACATTTGCCAAGTTTTTTATTCAGTGCTTTGAATGCTTTTCCAGTTGATAATCTCCTCACCCATTAAATGCTTCCTTCACTCAGCAATATGGTGGCATCTCAAGTTCTTAGTGATTGTTCTTCCAAGATATTTTGTGAGCTATCTTTTGAGGTCCACCCAAATGTAAGCTATTCTGGCATTGGTGGATTACGACGTATTATTTAGACAAGATTCTCCTCTTTCAACAAATTCAAGCCATTAGATCAAATTGAGAGGTATTTTCACACTGCCTGGAAATGAAAAACTCACTGTTCTTGCAGAAATATTATTGAATTTAATTAATAACATTCACTGACACAGTTGCTAAGACACTTATGTTACATTGACACAATATTCCCATACATTTCACAAGCTATTTTTTGTACTCAACAATACATTCACTCCATGTGAAATTAGATTGATAGTCCTATGCTCTTCACATTTGTTCATATTATTCTTTTTCTGAATTAGTATCATTACCGTTGCGAAAAAGTCATCTGGACATTTCCATTTGTTGCATATCTCATTACAAAGTTACGCTGACTCCTTCATTTCTCTGTTTCCTAAACTCTTCAATAGTTCTGCTGGAAAATTATCAATTCCACATGCCTTCTGATTCTTCATCTACTTCAGTGACTTTTTACTTCTGCTTCCAAGATGTAATAACTCTTTTCATCCTCTGTTACCTGCGGCTCCACTTCAATTTTTCTTGGTATTTGATCCCCCTTATACAAACATTCTACATATTTTTGATATCTTATGAACACCTCTCGTGGTTCTTTGGCTAATATGCTATCCAGAATTTCTGTTTTTATTAAAACACGTCCATTTAATGGTTAAGCAAGAATGCAACAACATCTTCTGCTTTATTCACCACAGAGAATATACAATATCCATGGACAGCATAGATATTAAGACTAAGACAATTTATTTCGATATCATATTGTAACACCCCCAATATATCGAAATAAGCTACAGCCTCACAGAACATTACAATATATTACTTAATAATCCTATTTTGTTCATAAGTCTGTAATGTTTGGAGGCACACAGAGCTTTAGTGAGCAAGTCAGTCGGCATTTCAGCAGTTTGCATGTATTCAAGCTTAATACGTTTATTTAATACAGCATTGCGGACAAAATTGTAATGAACATCAATATGTTTGGACCTCTTGTGCATTTGCTGATTACTTGTAAGCTTCAATGCACTCTGACTGTCACTAAAGATACTAATCATACACAGATTACCCTAATTTCAAATAACAGATTTCTTAAATAAACTGCCTCTCTAGAAGCATCTGACAAAGCCATATATTCTGCTTCAGTGCTTGACAGAGCTACAGTTTTTTTGTTTTCTACTTTCCCATGAAATAGCAGAACCAGACATTACAAAACAGAAACCGGTATAAGACCGTCTGTCTATAGTGTTAGTTTCCCAGTCAGCCTCTACAAATCTTCGTAATTCTACCTTTTCACTTTCAAAACATGCTATCACAATTATGTACTTTGCAACCCTCAGGTAAATGCGTGCAAATATCTTTCTTTAGATACGCATTTAAAAAATCTGAGGTTACATCTAAGTGCCAAATGCCTAACCATAATTGTGCACTAATTGCAAATAAAAAACCTCAATATGAAGTATCTAATCACCAATGAAAAGGTTTCATGACAATGTACACCTGGTATCACAAATTATCATCACATTCAAACTTTTTTTTATTTCAAATACCCACTTGCACTGCACTTGCTGTTGAAGCTATCAGCCTTGCCTCCAGGGCTTTGATGCGATTCTCCTGTCTGACCATAAGTGCCTTCATCTTCTGCATCACTTGCTGGAATTTTCTGATGATATCATCTGGAACGGAGCTGCCTTCTTCTTTACAGGCCACACTTAATAAAGTTGTACATACCGTCAAATGGGGATACTTTGGCCAATATGTTCAATTTAGATGCAATATCAGAACATACATAAACATTTTCATCAAACTAAATATGGCATTTTGGGGGCTAGGCATGTACCTACTGAATGATATACCTAACTTTATTTAAAAGCATATATATCAAGATAAATAATTTTTATTGTCACCGGTCAAAGTTAACCTATGGTTGGGGTAACTTTGACTGCTTCCACAGAATTCATGAAAACTACTTACCTGGTCAAAATATCCCCAGCAGGAGTGTAAATTGACCAACAATATCATATGTAAACATGAATTAATATTTTAAAAAAAATTAATGAACCACAATTA
Source organism: Vandiemenella viatica (assembly GCA_031002005.1). Lineage (NCBI taxonomy): Eukaryota > Metazoa > Arthropoda > Insecta > Orthoptera > Morabidae > Vandiemenella > Vandiemenella viatica. Next base: position 157,628,001 of record JARYHS010008075.1, read on the forward strand.
GGCTACAGCATAATTATTGTAAGCCGTATACCATTTATGGTAATATACACAGGTATTTAACTAATTATGAACTAAATGAAAACTGAGCTAGCAGTATTCTCCATATATTCAATTTACAGAAAGCCTTCAAGTTCTTTTTCTGAGAAATGTAAACCACGCTTCAAAACATCTGGTTTACTAAGAACGAAAGGTATTTGCTCAAGTGATATGAAGCTTTCATCTAACACTTCTGGCCATACAAACTTTCCTTTCTGTTTCCTTAGAAACCTAACCAGAAATTCTGTGCCTGGATTTCACCCACAAAGTATTTGTGGGTCTTGTGTGTTGTTGGCACATGAACAATCACAAAATCATTGGTTTTAACACTTTGTGGAATTGTACTTGAACTCCCCAGAACTCCAGCAGTGTCATCAGCCATTCTGTCTACATTATCATCATCTGTGAAAAACAAATAAAATAAAATAACCTAGGTGGGTTTGGGTACGTTCAGAAGTATCCATAAAAGAGCTGCTCAAACTTTTCCATAATTTTCGGTCAAAGTAAGACATGGAGTCAAAGTATCCTCACTTCACGGTATCTCTGAGGTGGTTTGATTATTCTTTTAGGCAATATCTTAATTTCCACACTCTCAACTGCAGTACTTTCTTCCAAGTTATCTTTACCTTCTACTTCAGCATAGTCTGATGGAGTTGATTCCAGTAATTCTGCTTTGCCTATTCCTGTCAACTGTTCTTCTTGAGAAGACTCGCCCACTGAAACTGATTTCAGTAATTCTGGTTTGTCTGTTACTGTCAATTGTCCTTCTTGACCAGACTCCCCCCCTGAAACACTTCTTTCTTCATATTTATTGTAACTAAGTCCATCAACCACACCAGATTTCATTTTATTCATATCTGCGCTATTTCGTCTAAGTATTTGGTGCCACATTTTTCCCATTTGAAAGTTATCAGGATAACTAAGTCCATTAACAACGCCAGACTTCATTTTATTCATATCTGTGCTATTTGTATGACCGAGTCTTCGGTGCCACGTATAACCATCATTTAACACAGGAGCAGCCAATAAACTGTGCTCACCTTTCATATTATGTTTTACCTTCAACTTGTAAACACCACAAATAAGTTCTAATATAGCCACCAATTCACCGTTCATATTATGTACGAAACAATTTTGTGAATCAAAATGAACTTTATTACAGTTCTTTATGAGTTCACTCATTGTAGGTTAGGGGCTGCTGGTGAAGGGATGGAAATAGATGATCAAAGTGATACTGATTGCAGATCCACGATGAGAAAGATCATAGATGTTAAAGAAATAGATGAAGTTGCTGAAACAATAACTGGCTGGGGTAAAACTGGGAAAGAGGAGATAAATGTTGAAAATATAAAGCCGGAAATAAGAGTGTTAATGGTAAACTGCAGAAGTATAATGAACAAAGTAATTGAATTCACAAACTTAATAGAGATACATGAACCACAAGTAATAATTGGGGTAGAGAGTTGGTTAAAAGAAGATGTACTAGACAGTAAAGTTTTTCCTGATGGTTACAGAGTGTACTGCAGAGGTAGAGGAGCAATTGGTGAAGGAGCCTTCATACTAGTTAGCAAAAACTACCACAGTTCACTGGCATTCATAGATCAAGACCATGAGTTACTTGGGGTAGATTTCTGGGGTAATAAAAAAGAAAAAATCAGGATGTTGGCTGCTTACTGCAGTGGAAAAATGACAGATAAAGATGAGGCTCTGGGGTGGAAATTAAATTCATACTCAGATTTCAGAGGTGAGAATAGAATGATCATTATTGGTGGGGATTTAAATTTACCAGGTGTAAACTGGGAAGGAAATAAAATTAATAACATGCGGGAACAGAGATTTGCAAATACCTTAATAAGGGAAGGAGGATTTACACAAGTGGTAGAGCAAAACACTAGGGTAATAATTATTTTGGATATATTCCTAATAAAGCCCGATGATAACCTTGTGGGGTTTCAAGTAATGGAAGGAATAAGTGATCATGAAGCAGTACTGATTGATATTAGAAGATTCAGTGAACCAGCAGCCAAAATTGAAGGGGGAATTAGGAACAATTATAAAAAGGCACAGATTTCAAATTTGAAGAGATATATCAGAGAACGTTTCAGCAAATGGAAGGAAGGCACATGTACAGTAGAATCAAGGTGGGAAGAGTTCAAGGAGATAATAAGAAAGGGGGAAGAGTAATTTATTCCAAAGCAGAAAATAAAGAGAAGTAGAGAACCTGTGTAATATAATAGGGAAGTGAGGAGGTTAAAGAGGTTGGTAAGAAAAGAACATAACAGAGGTAAGAGACAGCAGGTTAATAGAGAATATTTGAAACAACTAAACAAGGAATTAATAACAGCAAAGAAAGTGGCTAAAGATGGGTTTATGAAGAGTATTGTCAGTGCAGGAGGACCACTGACTGATGCATCTAGAAATTTCTATGGCTATATCAGGAAACTGAGGGGAAGGAAGGGTGTAGAGACTCTTATAGATAAGGATGGAGAATTAGTTACTGAGGATTTGAAAAAGGCAGAGCTTTTAAGTAACTGGTTTAGTGAGAGCATTAGGGACAATGAATCAGAAACGGGAAGGTCTAAACGAGCTATACAATACAGTTAGAAATGAAGATACTAAAAAATTTGAAATTCATCCAGAAGAAATCGTGAAGGAAATAAGGAAGCTGAAAAAACATAAAGGGGCTGGTGTAGATAATATTACTACAGATATCTTAAAGATAGCCGGATGTGACATTGTACCTTATCTTGAAATATTATTTAAATTGAGCTTACCACAAGACTGGAAAAGTGTGATTGTGGTACCAGTACATAAAGGAGGGGTGAGAAATAGAGTCGAAAATTACAGGCCAATCAGTTTGACTTCAGTGGTAGGTAAATTATTGGAAAGATTGATATACAACCACATCAGAAATGTATGTGAGGAACGTAAGTTGTTTTCAAGCAGGCAACATGGGTTCAGGCAAGGATATTCATGTGAATCTCAGCTGGAGGGATATATGCAAGATATTTCAGATGAAATGGACAAGGGAGGCCAAATTGATAGTGTAGCACTAGATCTTTCAAAGGCGTTTGACAGAGTAAGCCATAAAATGGTAGTAAATACGTTAAAAACAATTGGAGTGGATGAGAAAGTGATTTGCTGGGTTGAAGAATTATTAAAAGGTAGACAACAGAAAGTTAGGGTAGGAAATGCGGTATCAAAGGAAGTGGAAGTAAAAATGAGAGTGCTGCAGGGTAGCATACTGGGACCATTGCTATTCATTATTCTAATGAATAATTGTGTTGATTGTTTACTATCTGAATTTGGATTGCTGCATAAAAGGATCAAAATGATAGAGGACTGTAAACAGTTGCAGGGTGATCTGGACAGGATATCTAGTTGGGTTGGTAATCATGGGAGGAAGATAAATGCAAAGAAGAGTCAGCTAATTAGATACACAAATAAAAAACGAAAGGTTAATTATAAAAATAAGGTGGGGAAAGAATTGCTTGCTGAAGACTTGAAATGTAAATATCTTGGCATTACATTTGATAACAAGCTTAACTGGGCAGGACACATTGGACAGGTGGTAGGAAAAGGTTTCAAAACCCTGCACTTGTTGGAGAAAGTGATGAGGGGATGCACAAGAGAAGTAAAGGAATTGGGTTACAAAACTTTGGTCAGACCATTGCTCGAATATGGTAGTGTAGTATGTGACCCACATTTTGAGTATCAAATACAGGAGTTGGAGAAGGTGCAAAGAAGGGCTGCTAGATTTGTTTCTGGAAATTATCGCAGAATGCAATCAGTGACAGATATAATAAAGGTACTGAAATGGGATTCATTGCAAGACAGGAGGGGGATGAGGAGGGTCATGGGATTGTACAGGGCATATACTAGCGATGAGGATTGAAAGATATTGGACTGGGTATGAAAACTAGTGCATGGTAGGGAAAAGATGACCATGACCACAAGCTGGCACTCGATTTCAGACACAAGGGTGTGGGAAGATTCTCTTTGTTAGGTAAGGGATTCGAATGAGTTACCAAGAGAAATGATGAATAATTTACCGAAAACGCTGAACGAATTTAAAGATAAAGTTTGTAGAGGGCAATTGTAGGTGTGTGCAGGATAGGGGAAGTTGGGTGTGTAGGGAAATTGCCACCGGAGCTCGTGCTCCATTGCAATTAAATTTTTTTAAAAAATTAGTCGTCAGACTTGGCACACACATTGCATTTTTCATAGTAATATCTAAGCCCCGGATTTATAGGTTCTAAAAAACCAAATTTAGGTTTATTCAACTCACGTTTTAGGCATTTATAGGTTTTTAAAATTCTGATTTAGGAACTTACACGTTTTTAAGGGAAATAAAATTTAAAACACGCAATATATACTGCCATAGTGTTAAAAATATTGTTGACATTATAATACAATGTAAAGTACTCCTTAAAAACTTCTAACATGACATTGCTCGATCACATTAAAACATGCAAAATAAACCACTACTGTGTTCAAAATACTTCGTCTTTATTGTGTATGGTAAACAACTCATTTAAACTTCTAATATGACACTGACCAATGAAATATTTTGACAGATCCTCTTGAAATCTGGACTGCAGGCTAAAACAGACTCCTGCTTCTTAGCTATACACACTCCAACTGGTCCAGGAGCCACTTTGGCCCTCACTTCTTGGATGATTTGAAGTGCTTCCGTCAACGGTAGAGTGCCTCCTTCCAAATTCTTGATTGAAAATTCTGGGTTGTAAAAATTTGCCTTTATATATGTCAACTCCTGTACAGCTTGTATAGAGTGCAACACTTTCCTTGCATTTACTTCGCTTTCATCTAATGATTCCATGACCTTCGTGATGCTCTCATAGTTTTCTGCATAATATACTGCGGCTGAGGTCTAGGTCCTCCATCGTGTCACTACTGGCTTGGGAGGGAGGGGTATTGATGAAGGCTTTTCCCTGAAAGTAACGACTCAACTTGGCTCTTTCAGGAATATTTTCTTCACTGAAGGAATTATCTCGTTAACTACAGGGTACTGTTCCCGTATTTTTTCAGCTCCCTGTTGCAGCCCAAGAGCTAGACAGGTGACAGGAACCATTCGATGATGGGATGTCTTCAAACACTCCCCTGCTTTTATCATATAAGCTGCACTATCTGTCACCAACAACGACAACTTATCCTGGTGTTCTGGACCTGGCCACAACAGCTTTTATGCATCCCTTACAGCTATTACCACAGTCGACTGGTTAGTCATTGGAGGTTCTCTGCACATAATGACTTGGGGTATACTACGTCCCTCACATGCGAGCTTGCCCACAACAACGCTATGTATCTGCCTCAGGCATCTGTCGTCTCATCTACACTTAACCAGATGAAGTGGTCAGCAATGTCCACTAGTTCTTAATGGTTTTCTCTTACAGCTAAGGCAATTAATTCTTTCTTAAAGTGGATTCATCTGATATTTTTCTGTTGCAAAATTCTTTCAGAAAGGTTTATTAGCGGCAGTAAGATCTTCATACGGACGCAGGTGAAGCGAATCTTCTGCACCCAACTTCTGTTTGGAAGCATTTCTCCTGGTAACATTTGCCAAATGAGTTGCTGGATTCTGATGCTGTAGTACATGGGATCATTTTTCTGCAGTCACTTATATAGAAGGCAAAAATAAAATTAATCCACCTGAATATAACACCCCGGATAATACCCAGCTAATATTATGAAATTTCATCCAGCAGTCTAAACTCTGTCACTTTACATTACTTTAGAAATCAAAATAAATAAAATCTAATTAATACATTTAAATTATAAAAGATATATGGATATAAAACAAATTAAACTTAATGGTTTCACCCATCCTAGAAAATATCTAATTTTTCGCATCTGTAGAAAAGTTCTTATTCGTTCCAAACCACTTTCGCGGGTGACTATTTCTTGAGGATTTCTGCTTAGGCATGATTGCTTTTAAAGAAGGAACTAAAAGTATGTAGGCCTACACAATGTTTTAATTTCCGTGTTACCACTGAACGATGACGGTATGCAACTGTTAATTTCTCAGAAAGGGTTTGCGTTCCTGAGATGTTAATGTTTAACGTGGTATGTTTAAAACTTGATTTGTCAATTTGTTTCTACTGAATGCAAACCTTTGTAATAATGTGAAGTTGCCACACCGCATTGTTACAGCTTTTATCAATGTTACTGTTAACAATTAGGTTAAAACACATCATTTAATATTGTGGTGAATAGTTATTCCAATTTTAAAATAAATCCATCTGTTTTAACGTAAACATAGTTCGTTTACCCTCCAAGTTCGGCTTCACCCCTCGGACTATGTTATGGATCATTCCCATACTGCTCACATTTTCAGTGTCTTGGATCTTAGGATTCACGTAATAATAGATACAGCTGGTGATGGTGATTGGCCGGAACGCCATGTGACATTAACTTGGATCGATGTAGAAGAAGAAAACGAAAATTTTTAGAAGGAAGGGGAAAAGGAAGCAGCCGTAGCCTGTCAATAAGGAACTGTTCCGGCATTTGCCAGGATGGGAAAAGGAAAACCACGGAATACCATGTCAGAACAGCCGACGGTTGGGTTCGAATCCATGGCGTCTCCAATGGCCCCTACCCCTGAGCTAATCCGGTTGGTCATTTGTTTAATTTAAGTAACAAAATTATAGTCTAACTGGATCAGTACATCGAATTAGGTCATTTTAGGTTCTAAAAACTGAATTAGGTCATTTTAGGTCATAACATAAAAATTAGGTTATTTTAGGTCCTATTAAATTTATGAATATTATTAGTTTATACAGTAGACGTAAGAGAAAGTTAAAATTTCGATGAAATTAGGTTGGGAACAAAATAGGTTCGAACCTAAGAATCCGGGGCTTAGTAATATCGTAACCACAATCTGTACTTATTTCTACAACGCCGGTACACAGCACAGGTACTTTGGTTTTGGTTCACTTGACGAATACAATGCATTTTTTATCCAATGTTCATTTGGCATCATATGAGAACTTGCGCCGCAGTCAATGTACCAATCTTGTTTACCAAACTTGCCTGATAGAAAACAACACTAAACATATTGGATTGCTTAGGTTCATCTTATTTCACCAGAAATGGATTCCTGTAATGCCCACTCCATTTACACCTGTAGCAAGTGATGGATTTAACTCCTGTCATTTTGACATTTGACTTTTCCGCGGCATAGTTTTCCGATTTTGTTTTGTCTGTTGGCAGTCTTGCTTCTATGGTTCAGCCAACCTTCGGAAGTGAAATCGGTTTTTGTCTCTGATTCCACTTAATCTTTGTGATGTCTCAATATCTGTTACATACGACGTCATTGTATCACAATTATCAAGCCTGATTGATATAAGATGACGAAGTAAGGTTATTCTTCATGTAAACCCTGAATCGTCAAATATAGTTTTAAGCTGCGCCCATAGCTCCTTTGTTGTTTTAGCTTGCTTTATATGCACATACAACGCTGGATCAATTGTAAGAATCAGCTTCGCTTTTGCCTTTGCATCATATGCGACTGCAGTGCTAGTACTTCCTTCTTCCTTTATTAAGTCGGACATGCCTTCTAACACCAACATATTCTCCGCTGCAAAAGCCCATACATCATAGTTGTCTCTGCCTTTAAGCTTAGGAATGTTAACTACAAAATTCGAAGCCATCTACAAGCGCGTAACTAATTATTTATAAGATTACGACTTTTCCGTCTTCTGTTTACTAGAATAGCGAAGAAAATAACTCTGGGTCACAGTCTGGGCCCATAACTTATTAAAACATGTCTGTTTAACAGTTAAGCAAGAATGCAACAAACATCTTCTGTTTTATTCACCACAGAGAATACACGATATCCATGGAGAGCATAGATATTTAGACTAAGACAATTTATTTTGATATCATATTGTAACAGTTTTCAAGTTATTCTTGTTTCTTTTGCTTTCAAAGACTGCCTAACTAGCCATTCTGTATGTCATTTATTACTTCCCCTCTTTCCCCAATCTCTCTATTAATATATATATATTTCTCTTACATCCACCTTTCTCTTGCTTGTTCAGTTTCTGCTCATAGTTCATTATTCAGTCTCATATACCCCCTTCTTCCTTCTTTATTTTCATTTACTCATAGTCTGTGTCGAACTCAAGTCTTGTGAAACCCCAGCCACTTACATCTGTTAATTTGAAAAAGGGTTTTAACCTGAAATATTTTATTTCCTTTGTTTGTGTGTTGTTTTGTGTTGCTGCTGCCCTCCTCCCTTCAACTTTGGTGAGTGTTGGGTGTATTTCATCTGCCCTTCCCATATAGAATTTAAAGGTAAAATATATGTATCAATCAATTATTCACAAAAGTTGGATGTAGGCAATAGCAACAAAAAAATACATAAAATAATAAAAAAAAAATACAATAGTTCAGATGATGACCTTGGTTCAAAGAAATGGTTCTCTTTTAAAATGGTGTCATCTGAAATATTGTGTTTTTTTGTGTTTGGTGAAGTGTTTTTGTTGCTGCCATCCTGCTCCCTTCAACTTTGATGAATGGTGAGTATATTTTTACTTTCCTCTCTATATAAATATTCTCTCAGGGCATATCTTCAACTTCATAGTTGCTGAAAATAAATAAATATTACTTCAAGAGTGCCCTCTTCAGAAATTACATTTGCAGTCATGTTACTGTATAAAAATCCTTCTGTTCATTTTGCTCTTTATTTTTCAGTGTATGATTCATCAGTGGGAACTGCATCAGGTATATTATATGGCAGCACATACCAACTGGGTCACTTTGATGAGTGTCTAGCAGTAAATGCATTGCAGTTCCAAGGACAATATTGTATGCCACAGATCAGACTGCTACCAAGGGAGCCCCAATCACTACCACAGGATGCCTATAGTTTCACCTTTGACCAACAGGATTCAGCATGGCTCAAAATACAGGTAATTTATGATATAATCTTCCTTATTCAATTTCTTTAACTTTCTAGCCTTGTTCCAACTTCTAATCTTCATTGTTACCCATTAACATGACTCTCGCATGACCAGTACCGCCTAGTAATCACTACAAATTTTACCTAGTAAGAAGCAATAATTATGCCAATTTAGATGTTTACATATCCCCAGAAAAAAAATGCAGTGGTTTATATAATACATATAGTACCTGGGTGACCGATCTTCGCTCGGCATCTTTCGATTTCTATTTAATATCCAAGATTTCGAGTAAAGTTTGATTAAAGTAAAAGGCTTGAAGACTTCCTAGGCATTTTGAGGTGCACAGTTAACCAAAGAGAAACTTCACTAACATCATTAGGCTTACTGGTACCTGAACCTTCTACGTAATGAGGTTAGAGCCATTTTCGAGAAACCAAATACAAAAATTGCAACTTTATTTTTTTTTTTTTTTTAAATCGTGTTAAAAACTTGAACAGCAAAACGTTATCTACATATGAAATTTCATCCAAATCGTTAGATCCATTTGCGAGACCGCCTCATAAATTGCTTTCAAAGAAAAATGCTATTATTATGTTAAACAGAAATCTTAATGCCAGTCAGGGATTGATTAACGCTGCGAGATTTGTGTTAATTCAGGGCATTCTACGAAAACCCTTGATGATGGATTCTTATGTACCTCGACGAGAAAAATTTAAAGTACAAAATATTTTTAAATTTATATATCTCGCTTAGTTCTCGAGATATCATATCGCAAAATTGACGTGGTTGGTTGAAATGCGACCTGGACCAGAAGATAAATTTCATCACAGCCAAGTTTGATGATGAATTCGTATGAAACTCGTCGAGAAAAATCGAAAATAAAGAATTTATTTTTCTGATACCTCAAGTGAAGAGGTTAGGATTAGATCCGACCTGGACCAGAAAAAGAATCCACCACAAGCACTATGTCGATACGGTGGAAATGTACTTTTAATGTTTTATTTTGTTCCAAATGGTTGTTGTTAGGTTGAAATACAGCATGGACCAGAAGAAACGTCGCCAAAAGCACAAGGAACTATACCTATAACTGATTTTTGACATGCTATCTCTCGTAAACCAAGCGAGATATCAAGAACATTTATTCTCTATTTTCGATATGTTTCGTCGCGTTCTATAAGAATTCATCATCAGATTGTGACGTCACGGTAATGATAGAACATCATCAGTGCTAAATCAATTCACTCCGCTAAAACTATGCTCATAACTAACAACCACTTTTTGCGGTCAAAAAGTAAACGGTGATTAGTTTATAACTGGTACCGGTAATATTATTTTCAAAGAAGTTTATCACCTCTGACAAAACCAATCATAAATTTTTAATTATCTTCCTTTTTAAATGATTTACAATTAAACTTGCAATGTTACTATTTCCACGCCTCAGCCAGTATACCTATACAAGAACTGTTCGTTTAAATATTCTTTGAAATCAGAGAGAATCTATTTGTAGGCTTTCTGGTACCTGAATTGTCTACGAGATGGCGCTAGTGCCGTTTTCGAGATATCAAGTGAAAAAATTGTTTGTATTTTGCAAACTCGCTTTTTTGTACGGAAGACAACTATTTAGGTAATCTTAAAAGTCAAAACATTATCTAAATATCAAATTTCATCCAAATCGTCATAGCCGTTTCCGAGATCCGAAATATATATATATATATACAAGAATTGCTCGTTTAAAGATATAAGATAATTGCTACGGGCCTTGCGCCTTCTGGGGGGCCTTGTGTCTCATAGGGGGGTCCCACGCCTAGGAGTCTCTGGAGCCTCCTCGCCAGGCTAGACGGGCAACTTTTTTATAGCTCTACAATTCCCCCAGATGGCCCCACGCTGTCTTAATCTGGCCCTGTTCCCACCTACTTTTGTCCCCTACTAATTTTTACTTTAAATTCTTTCAGTGTTTTTTGTAAATTATTCATTGTTTCTCTTGGCAATTTATTTCAATCCCTTACACCCTTTCCTATGAAAGAAAATTTTCCCACACCCTTATGCCTGAAATCAAGTGCCAGCTTGTGGTCATGGGCATCTTCACCCTTACATTCACCTCTCGTAATTTTCCCACCGATATCTTTCCATGCTTCATCACCAATATATGCCTTGTACACTCCCATGTGGGTCCCATACTACACCACCACATTCAGGAGTGTTAAGTAACTGGCTTAGTGAGATCATTAGGAGTTATCATTCAGTGATGTCAAGGGAAATATCAGATCTGCAGCTTTTCTGTAAAGTATTAGTTTAAATGAGCAGACTAAAAAATTTGAAATTGATTCCAAGAACTTGGTAAGATAAAATGATGTAAAGGGTCGGGTATGAATAATAGAATTATAGATGTATTAAAGATATGTGATAAGTCATTATTTTGATTGAGTTGGAAGTCATGCTGCTTATCAAAGTACTAGGAAACTTCTATAAATGTAGCAGTCCATAAAGAAGGGGGGACAAATAGGATTGAATATTAGAGGCCTATTTGTTTGACTAATGATAGGTAAGTTAATGAAGTGTTATGCATTCACATCACAAATATTTATGAGGAAAGAAACTTGTATGTAAACTGGCAAGATGGTGTAATGTTATTCATGCCACTTTCAGTTAACATAACTCCTCATGTAATTAAAGAACATAGGCTTTCCTGGTGTATCAGCTGCATAAAACATTTTTGATATCGTAATACACACATATATTTCACATAATGTATAGAGCAAAATACCACACAAATACTAACCAATTTCACTTAATCACAATAAATAAACCGTATCATTCTTTTCATAAAAATGATCAAAAATTGGGGAGGGTTTAAAAGATTACTGAGACTTAGTTTCCTCTTTATTACCATTCCATCAACTAAACGGCAGGAATATTAGTGGGTTCCAACCTGAATTTCATATCAGGCAAAGCTTTGCTTTGTTAATGTGAAGTATGCTATAATGCTCCATGGCTCATATTTCAAGTAAAACTGTAGGTCTCACTTACCTGGTTAGATTACTAGATTAGTTTAAGGTCGCCACAATATGAGAACATGAGTGACAAATTGAAAATCTGTCACTCAGTGGCCTTTACGGGTGTCCCAAACAATACACATTTACATATTAATTAATTAAATCTGTATAAAATAAATAAAATTTGTAATTTATTGTAATTAAGTGAAATTGGTTCATATATGTATGGTATTTTGTTCTGTATATTATGTGAAACTGTTTTTAATGAAACTTTGTTAATATGTAAAATGTATTTTAATACCTAACATTTTAATTAAAGGATGCTAATATGTTATGTCATGCCATCATCCATATTTGAGCATATTTTTGATCTATTGAAACAATTTCTGCTTTTCAAAGCAGTCTCGAAAGCTTTTGAATTCTTTATAACTTCATTTAAGATTATACTGTTTAGATGATTCCTAAGACTTCCACGGCCATCTTTGTTCATGATTAATAGACTTTCGGGTTACAACGCGGCGTAACCCGAAAGTCTATTAATCATATCCTGTTTAGTTCTAAGTAATTCTAAGTTTAAATTATTTATAATGATAAATTATTGTTGGAGTCATTAATTGACATTCTTGGAGTGAGTAGCAGTACACTTCTGTATGTGTCAAAAATGTTCTCTGTACTGTGTAGAGTATCATACTTGCATCATCCAGTAGAGTTGTTCGGAATATTGCTAAGAAGAAGCTACACAATTCTTGTCATCTTTGGTAAAAAGTATGGTGTCTATCTTGGAAATGTTTCTTAAATAAATAAAAAGTAAAAAGCATTTCCAGATTTTTAAATTAAAGTTACCTGATACTCACAATTAAGAAACTTAATAATGCCAGTGGGAAATAATACTCAATCGGAAACCATCTAACATGCAACTTTCTAGCTTTACTCAAATTCATGCATATTCATTTTGAGTTACATTTCATGTCAGGAAGATTTGAACCATGAATACTAAAAGTAACAGTATGATAGTATTAGAAGAGGATTCTAATGTTAATCTTAATTAGTGGACAGATATTTTTTTGATGGAATAGATAAGGGGGACCATGTTGGTGGTGTAGCACTAAATCTCTCTTCTCTCTCAGAAATAAAATGATGGCAAATAGGTATTGGAGTGGATGAAAATGTGAATTTCAAGAACAGAGGAATTCGTAAAAGGTAGAAAGAAAAGAGGGTAAGAAATGCAGTATCAGAAGAGGCTGAAGAGAAAATGGGTAGTATTAGACACTTTAATCCCCACCAAGGCACCAAACCATGTGACATCTGCTCTGTTTTAATTGCTCAAATCAACCAAACTTTCCAGAAAGCAAATATCCCACAAGGTATGTTACTTGTGTTTAGCAGTTCCTGTAAGACACATAATAGTTCTTCCCTAGAAGAAGGGCAAAGCAGTTAGGTTGAAATATTGACATTTGTAATAAGATGAAGTGCTTCCCGGGGTGCATATTTATCTTTCCAGAAGCAAGTATGTATATACCATTTTTGCATTTTTTTATCCGGTTTTTATTTGTTTTATTGCACTTTCTGACATTCTTTAGATTTCCATATTCCATTTGGTCCATTTTATTTGCCTCAAGTTCCTGTTTTCATATTTTATCATGGTGAATTGAATTTCACCTGCAATGCATATAAATTTCCACAGAGACTTGCCTTTGCTGAATGATTCTACAAATATAATCATATGAAGCTATAAGTAGATACTCATTACATTTTAATTTGTATAGTTTTATAAGAAATAGCTTTGAGGGAATATAATGAGAAATAAACTACTGGGGAAATCAAACATGTAATACTTTCAGGATGCTGGTGATCAGAGGAAACTCCAACGAGATTTGCTCTATTGGGCACTGTGTGTGCCATCTTCATGTTCACCAGACCAGGTTCTTTCTGCAGTCAATGCTGCACTAAAGATAATAGGACCAAACTTAGGCATTAATGCATCAGCCAAAATTGATAGCACAGACTGCACCATCAAGGAAGAAACTATCCTGCCACGACCAAGTCATATAACTTATATGTAAGTTCATTTTTTATTTGGTTTCTTGTATGGTTATGTATTGTATTGAAGATAAGAATAAGTAAAGATAGGGAAAGAAAACCAATCACTCACCTCAGTAAAGGAAGGAGGGCCTTGATGAACACATAAACACAACATACATTGCAATATTTTAGTATAAACCTTCATCATGTATAGATGTGAGACATTTGGCTAGCGGATCAGATGTCATCAAATTGAAACTTGCAACATGACTTAAGCAAGAGATAAAAAAGGTGGGAGGGGTGCTGCTGGCTTTGGGGAAGAAGTTGACAATTGTATTTGTGTTTGTGTGCTTGTCACAGCATTCTTACTGTCAACTGTGGTAAGTGATGAGTTTGACAGGCTTTTATTGGCACTATTATTATAAACAGATAAGAATAAAGGATGACTGAGATAGTAGAAAGTAGGCTGTTAAAAATATTTAAGAAAATTTCTCTTAATTTATCTCTTATCAGCTGTACTCTTCTTCATCTAGGTGAAAAGAATTTTTGTAAGAAAAACATAACTTTATAAATATCAGTTTTTTAGTACACATATTCATGACTGTTTCAATTTATACAATGTGCTCAGTTTATTGAGTATTTAACTATCCATTTTAGAGCCAACCAAACATCTTCATGGCTATGACTTATATCTAGAATAACATAAGCAACAAATAAAACCAGAAATCAAATTTCCAAAAAAGTTCTTGATCTTTCAAGCCAAATAAGATGAATAGTTTATTTAATTTAATTTAATTTAATTTAATTGCAATGGAGCACAGGCTCTGGTGGCAATTTCCCTACACACCCATCTTCCCCCTATCCTGCACCCACCTACATTTGCCCTCTACAAATTTTATCTTTAAATTCCTTCAAAGTTTTCGGTAAATTATTCATCATTTCTCTTGGTAACTCATTCCAATCCCTGACACCCATACCTAGAAAAGAGAATCTTCCCACACCCTTGTGCCTGAAATCGAGTGCCAGCTTGTGGTCATGGTCATCTTTTCCCTTCCATGCACTACTTTTCATACCTATTGCAATATCTTTCCATGCCTCATCACCAGTATATGCCCTGTACACTCCAATGACCCTCCTCATCCTCCTCCTGTCTTGCAATGAATCCCATTCCAGCTCCTTTATCATATCCGTCACTGATTGCATTCTGCGATAATTTCCAGAAACAAATCTAGCAGCCCTTCTTTGCACCCTCTCCAACTCCTGTATTTGATACGTAAAATGAGGGTCCCATACTACACTACCATATTCGAGCAATGGTCTGACCAAAGTTTTGTAACCCAATTCCTTGACTTCTCTCGTGCACACTGATATGATGGAATAATAATTTAAGGACTGAGAGAAATATCAGTACTTACCATATATTTGGGGGGGGGGGGAGGGTTGGTGGCAGATACCTTCTTTACTAACAACTGGAAAATTTTCTGAGTTTGTACTAACACATTAGGGGCTTATTGAAATTTTTTGGCAGAGGGGCAGAAGAAGTCTCATTTCAAGCCACGAATGGAGAAATTCATAGCCCTACCTCAGGATGTGATTAACATATTCCAGGCCAGAGAAATACCGAGTTAAGAGTGTAGTGTGAGGAGAGATTTCTGCTTGTGGGTATAAATTAAGAGGGAGGTTGGACAGGAAATTTGCTTATAGACAGGAGGAATAATCTCTGAATATGAGTGATTGGGAAATGTTGGGAGTGTAATACTTGAGGGACCGATTATCAGAGCAGCCACATTTGCCATGGATTCCAAAAGTAAGGTATGGAATGTTTTGTATAGAAATGGTGGCAGTTATTGGAAAGGAGATATTATTGGAGGTTTGATTACCTTAGGACAATGGAGCCATGCATCCAATCTCTACATACCCAGGAATTTACATGGTTATATTTCCAAACAGTTATTACTTTCCTTGGTGTCAGTGTGTTGCTGTCCCAATTTTACCTATAGGTTTCCCTCCCCTTCTCCATACAGATGTGTGTGGACCTATGTTTATACATAATTCTGCCTCCCTCCCTCCTTTCCTGTGAATATATGTATCACTGGCCAGCTAAATTCTATTTTTTTTAAACTGCTTAACTTCTCTTAACAGCTAGGTCTTTAAAGACAGGAAAGGATGAAGGGCAAGGAATGGGAAGGAATTCAGCCATGGCCTTTTGAAGGAAGCATCCCGACATTTGCCTGGAGTGATTAAATTCTCTTAAGAAACCCTTTATTCAACCCTCTTACCACCGCATCTATTGGATTCCACCTCATTCCCTACAGTGATGTAAGCCTGAAACCTTCCCACCTGCTGAAGAAGGGCTTTACCCCAAAAATTATACAGTACATTTGTGTCTGTGTGTGTGTGTGGTTTTTTCCCCCATTAATACTTAGTACTCTTTCCCTCCTATGAAACAAATAATATTGTTGAATGTCTTTCTCAGACTCTTTAGTGGGTTAAAAGCATACAGGAGCCATGGTTTATATGTTGGTTTAATTATTATAAAATAATGAAAGAGAGTGGAGCCATTACATACTAAACACTGAAAGAATTTAAAGTAAGAAGTTTTAAATGCAGATTTACAAGGAAATTGTGACCAGACCTTGTGTTACATCTAATTTAATCAATACAAATACCACTTACAGTAGCCAAATAGGCAGATATTTTTTTATTTTATTTAAAAAAAATGAACATGGAACAATTTAGAAGTTTTTGGGTTTAAGAACTTTCTCAGTAATAGGATATGAAATATATGGGGTTGGAATCAGAGAGCACAGTTATAAAAGTGTGCCAATTAGGGATTGCAATCCAGCAAAGCAGGATCCCGCAATCCCGCGGGATCCCGCATCATTAGACGGTCTGGCGGATCTCGCACAAAATTAAGCGGATCCGCAATCCGCAAAATCCGGCGGATATGTGTCAGTGCGTGACTCGCTGCCTCACTCGGTCTCTATCGGATGTATTGCACTGTCTGCCTGTACCAGAGCAGTTGGCATTTGACTCGTGTGAACAAACATTTGTTTCTGTCAACCTTCTTCATTCCTAAGTAAATAAATACACTTTTATGTATTCATCATAACTTGCGTTTGTTTCGAGTACACATTTCTGTAATTTGAGTTATGGTGCGTATTTAGTATGATTTTATAATTATATAATTATTTTTTAAGTGTTGTAGACGTTATCTGAACTACACGGTTACAGCTTTTTATTCACGGTTTCATTATTCCCATTTTCTGTATTTGCAGATAAAGTAATTGTGACAATTTCGTAATTTGTGGCTGAAAATTTGATTATTCGTTGATATGAAACTAATGTTATCGTAATTTTAACGATCGCGTACCTATTTATTTAACAGCTATCAAAAGGAAATTGTTTATCCTTTGACTTATTGTTGTTTTGGCCGCTGCCTCAATGCGTTTCTTTGATGAAAGCCACCTGCTTACATGTGCCGCTCAGACTTTTGATTAATCCCTCTTCTTCTTGTTATTATTTCGACTAAGGGTAAAAAAAGTTATAATGAAATTTTCACGGGTGTATCGACGAATTGTATTGTAGGAACACCATACTTCGACGGCTGCCTCCGCGGTCTTCCTCACGTGTGTATTTTCGTGTTTTTTACAATCAAATCCGCAGATACAACCTATGAGGACTTCACTCCAATCATTCACCGAGAAAGTCTCCTTTCTTACTAAAAAATAATAATTTCCACTCTAAAAACGTCGTTACGCCACATAAGTAAATCTGAAATACTTAACAGTTTACTTGTTGGTGAGTTGTTTCTTTCAATAACATTGAATCATCTGTAATATCAATCAAGGAATCAGGAGATATAATAATGAATCACACAAAAAAAGGCCAAGTCTCGTGCTTGTGCAGTGACAAAAAGTTATGAGATCTTGTTCTGAGCCAAGTCTACACTTTGCAGAGTATATTCACTTCACTTTGTGAAATGGAATGCTTTTTCTCGGTGTTATGGAACGTTTATTTTAAAAAAACTCTGGTAACTTGGCCACTAAGCAAACCATATTTTTAAACTTATGTGATATGTTTTAAGGCACATAATATGACTGAAGACAATATTTTCCATTTTTATTATTTATTTAAAAATTTATTTAGATTAAAAAACAAAAATGTAAAACCTCAAAATACTTAAGACATGCTAAAAAGTTTTAATGTCATTTTGCCAATCAAAACTGTTAATTTTTATCATTTAACATTAAAAATGAATTATTAATTTAATTATTATTTAATTAATTAATGTTTTAAGTAACTATGTTTTAAATATATGCGTTAAAAAACTGTTTGTACCAATCCCACACGGATCCCGCGGGATCCCGCGGGATTGGCACAAATCCCGCGTGGATCCCGCAGGATTGAAAAAACTGCGGGATTGCAATCCTTAGTGCCAATCTCTAAATTATACTTCAAATTAATCTCAAATGCCTCAAGGAACTAAGCAGATGAAAATTCTTTAGCATATTTTTCTCCACAGATAAAAATAGAATTATATGTGCGTAATTCTGTTTTGTAGGTGTGTGTTGGCTGTTTTGGCCCTTCTAGTGGTCAGCTGTTCCTATTTTGACATCACATCTAGACAGAGAGATAGACTTACAGATCCAGAGGGACAGATAAGTAAGTCATTTCCCACTTAGATCATTAATTCTGGTAACTATAATGTGTTAATAGGCCAGTTCCCACCAAAGGAGCTTGGATGGGAATTTGGTTTCAGAAAGTTCTCTGCTGGATCTTATTGTGAAACACTTGTTGAACACACAGACGTTGTGGCTTGGGTAAGAACTGAGTGCTATAAATTTTGGAGTAAAATGTTTGTTTGTAATCATTCATACTGATAGTTAACTCGCTTTTTGTGAAATGGATGTTTTAACTTAAGCAATGGAGGTAGGTGAGCCTTTATATAAAGTGGGTCACGATACAGGTAGTATAGTCTATGATGAGGTAGGTTTCTCCAGAGATAGGAATGCAATAGATTTTGATGGCAGGATGCATATTACATGTATTTTCTAGGAGTCATTTGAAAGTTATGCTTGTATATACTGATTTATGTCATGGTGGAAACATTTTTGGGAAGAATGCAATTCATTTCTAGGAGAAAATCTTGGAATTCCAGGACAGGGCTGAGCTGGGTGAGAAATACAGAATTATGTCTGATTTTTAGCTGTTTATGGAGGGCATTTTGGTGTGTAGAGAAAGTTAAGGCACAGAACATTTTTTGTGGAGCAATTCCACGGGATATTTGTGGGATACAAGAGCCTTTCTCATGTTGAAGTATAGTATGATGGGTTCTTTATCAGAGCAAATGTGGCTGTCTCAGATAGCTAGGCTGCAGGAGAAAGAGCATTTATTGTGATGCAAGTGGCAACTATTAAAGTGTAGTTATTACTGTAGGTTCTCTGTGTAAATATGCATAATGTACAGAGATATGTGATGTAGATGAGAGCATAGGATCATGTGAAATTAGGAGACTGGATATTATTAAGAGAGTTTGGAAGGTAAAGAAGGAGTTTTTCAGAATGGTCAAGATCAAGAAAATGCTTAATATTTTTAGCAAAGGTTTCTCACAATCTGATTGGAAATAGATTGGGATAGAAGGGTACTATGCACATATCTCTTGCAGTTCCTTTTACCTTGTGGGAGGTCTGGAGCTTGAAGTTTAAAAATTTGCTGTTAAAATAATATGAAGAAGGAACAGATGTGCAGGGCATTCAGATATATAATTTTAAGTACAATAAGGCCCTGAATGTAGTGGATGTTAGTGTAAGGAGAGTGATGTCCATGGTGACCAGGGAGGAATCTGCAGACAGGAGGATGGGGACTGTCAAGGAACACTCTAGGAAATGCCAGGATCTGTAACCTAGGATGGAAGGGTGTGGACAAATGGTTGTAGACATTGGATCATGAATGCAGGTATACAGTCCATGAATTACCCATAAGAAGTGACCACAGGATATCCAGTATTACCTACCTTGTGGATCTTGTACAGGACGAACAGATACTCCTCATAACAAGGAGAAAAATGGACCTTGGAGGATAAGCGTTGATTGTATTTTTGGGAAGATGGAATTAGTGGGGCCTCTGGTGTATATTCGTTGTACTGAGAGCTGTCTAAAGGCTTCAGCATAATAGTCACTGCAACCTATGACTACAGTGAATCAGCTCTTGTCTGATGGGAGAACTGTGTTGCTGTGATTACTGGAGAGTCCTTGCTTGGCCTAGATTTTTGTGGAGTTTATTATTGAAATGGTGATTGAATTCAAGAAGGAAGGTAATGAGATGGTAAACCTGAGAAACTCTTAGAAAAAAGATAAGAATTTGTCATCAGAGGAGGGGAGATAAATCTAATTTGGATGTGGGTAGGAATTTTTGGAGGCTAGATCCCAAGTTGTTGCATCAGTTCTAATTTCTATCAGTAATATTAAAATAGTAATGCTTGCAGAGGGTAGGGCAATGTGAAAGACAGTTCCTGGCAAGAGTGGCATCACCAAATTTAGAGGATAGGGAGAAACTGATGCCTTTGGAGAGAATAGCAAGATGAGATTTGGAAAGAGGTGTTGAAGAAAGATTCACAACAGAGATTTTGAATTTTGTCAAGGAACAAGGAAGAAAAATGTACTTCTGCATGGGAGAGGTGTAGGCCCTCTTCTGCAGGATCAGTTGGGTAAATGTGAAGATTTTTTCAAACCAAGTGCAATATTAGTACAGGTAACAGAGGATATATGACCACTTTGTAATGCTTTCACCAGGAGAAATGGAGTCATGATTGAGGGGGATGCAGGAAATAGTATTGATAGTAATGAGAGTTATAGCATAGAGAGTGACCTGAGGAAGGTGGTGATGGAGACACAGCTTATCAGGGTGCAGCTCACACAGGTCTTGAGTTGATGTGTTATGAGGTGCTGCTTGGGAAAGGCAATAGCTCTGTCTTGGGAGTTGTGCCTGTAGATACCATTGGTATCTGGGTTTTCACTAGGTGATAAATAATGATAAAATTACAACAAATTCAGATATAAGACTGTTACTAGAATTCATAAACCATGAGTAGTTATTGGGGTAGAGTATTCATTAAAAGAAGATGTGCTAGACAGAGAAGTTTCCTGGTAGTTATAGGGTGTAATGCAGAGATAGAGAAGGAACTGGTAGAGGGGTTACCTACAGTTCACTAGTGTTCGTAGATGAAAGTTATGATTTACTAGGTGTAGGATTCTGGGGTGCAACAAAAGAAAAAAAAATAGGATCTTATCTGCCTACCATACTTGAAGAATGAATGATAATGTCAAGGCTCTTGATGAGAAATTAAATTCAGGTTCAGAGTTCAGAGGTGAGAGTAGAATTGGGACTTAAATCTTCCAGGTGTCAACTGATAGGAAATTAAGATAAATAATACTAGGGAGCAGAAGTTTTCAAATTTGTTCTTGAGGGAAAGAGGCTTTACACAAGTAGTAGAACAGGGTACTAGGGAGTGAAACATGTTGGAAATTTTATTAATTAAGCCTGATTTTGTGTGGTCTCAGGTTACAGAAGGAATAAATTATCATGAAGCAATGATTATGGACATTAGAATGTTTAATAAACCAATGACAAAATGTGTAGGTGGTTATGGGTACAGTTATATAAAAGCACATGAAAAGATATTTCAGAGAAAGAGTCAGCATTTGGAAGAAGGGTGCCAGTACAGTAGAAAGGGACTGGAAAGTGTGCAAAGGGATTTTAAGAAGAGGTGAAGAAATATTTATTCCAAAATAAAAAAATTATAGAACCTGCTTACTATTATAGGAAGGTGAGGAGGCTAAAGAGGTTATTATGAAGAGAACACAGCAGAATTAAGATACAGCAGGGAAACCTTGAAACCACTGAACAGGGAATTAATAGCTCCAGAGAGAGAAGCTAAAGATGGAATTATGTAAAATATTATAGCTGCAGGGGGTCTATAGGGTGATGCAGCTAGGAAGTTCTATGGCTATGTTAAAAAATTGAGGGGAAGGAAAGATATACAGACAGTTGAGGGTAAGGATGGTGAAGAAGTTACTGAGGATTTGGAAAAGGCAGAGATACTAAGGAATGGATTTTATGAGTCCGGTAAGGAATAACATTCTGAGGAGGTGTTTCTGCACTTAAGAAGTAATGAATAGACTAAAAAACTTGAAATAAATCCCGAGGATATTATGGGTGAAATAGGAAAGCTAAAAAAGAATAAAGGGGCTGGTGTAGACAATATTACTACAGAAGTATTAAAGATTGTGGGATATGACATTGTACCTTATCTAGAGACATTATTTAAATTGAATTTGGAGACTTGATACTTAGCAGAAGACTGGAAAAGTGCCATAGTTGTACGAGTCCATAAAGTAGGCGAGATAAATAGAGTTGAAAACTACAGACTAATTATACTGACATCAGTGGTGGGAAATTTAATGGAGAGAATTGTACACAACCACATTAGGAATATATATGAGGAAAGAAACTGGTTTGCAAAACTGCAACATGGACTTAGGAAAGAACACTCAAGTGAATCTCAGTTAGTGGGCTTCATGCAAGATATTTCAGATGAAATAGACAAGGAAGGCCAGGTTGACAGTATATCACTGGATCTATCAAAAGCATTTGACAGAGTGAGCCATAAAATGGTGGTAGATAAACTAAAAACCATTGGAGTAGATGAAAAAATGACTTGTTGGGTGGAAGGATTCTTAAAAGAAAGAAAGCAAAGAGTTGGTGTGGGTAATGCAGTATCAATGTTAAAATAGGAGTGCCTCAGGGTAGTAGGCCATTACTGTTCATTATTCTAATTAATGATTGTATTGATTGGTTGAAGTCAGAAGTTACATTGTTTGCTGATGACATAATATTACACAAACAGAACAGGATTGGATTGTAAATAGTTACAAGAGGATCTGAAAAGGATACTAGCTGGGTAATTAATCATGATGAAAATAAATTCCAATTGGCCAAACTACAGTATAATTAGACTTACATCAGCACTGGGAAATTTGATGGAGAGAATTGTACACAACCACATCAGGAATATCTATAAAGAAAGAAACTGGTTTGTAAAACAGCAACCCATGACTACAGTGGATCAGCTCTTGTTTGATGGGAGAACTATGTTGCTGTGATTACTGGAGAGTTCTTGCATTGTTTAAATTTTTGTGGAGTTTATCATTGAAATGGTGATTGAATTCAAGAAGGAAGGTAATGAGATGGTAGACCTAATTAGGTACATGGACAAAAAAAGGAACAATTTTCTATGATTATTTTCTCGTTAAAGATCCTAACTGTAAATATACTGATATAACTTTTGACACCAAACTCAACTGAGCAGTACACATTGAGCAGATGGTAGGAAGAGGGTTCAAAGTCCTTCATTTGTTGGAGAGGGTGATAAGGAGATGTACCTGGAAAGTGAGGGAGTTGGGTTACAAAATCTTGGTCAGTCTTCTTCTTGAATATGGTTGAGTTGTGTGGATTCAACATTATAGGTATAATAATCAGTATTTGGAGGAGGTACAAAGAAGAGCAGCTATATTTATTTGTGAAAATTACTACCAAACGCTATCAGTAACTGAGATGCTGAAGGAGCTGGGTTGGGAGTCATTGGAAAACAGAAGATGGGTGAAAAGAGTGTTTGGTTTTTCAATGCTTGTAATCATGATAATATGTGTATGGCTTTTAGTAGCAAGATTAGGAGTTCTATGTGGAGGGGAAGAGAAGACCATAATCATAAGCTGGCAAAAGGAAGTGGGAAAATTTTCTTTTTTTTCGTAAAGGAGTCAGGAACTAGAATAAATTATCAATAGAAATAATGAAAGTTTAGCAAAAACACTTAAGTAATTTAAAAATGCAGTTTGTAAAAGGCCGGAGTAGGTGTTTGAAGAAAAAAAATCAAGACATAGGAATTTGGGGTGCAGGGACATTGCCACTGGAACATGTGTGTGCCATCACAATTAAAATTAAAAAATAATAATAATAAGTGGGCAAGAGGAGGTGTACAATTTAATAGATACAATACCTGTAATTGTTTCAGATGTTAAAAAGGAGATAATCTCAGCATTCTCTATATTGAGAAACTACGAGCTACTTGCAATGAAGCATAACAAAGTGAAAGGTCTAGATGGTTTCCACTTTTTGAGAGCCTTCTTCATTACTGGAATTGTTGCTGGACACCGAATAACTCTCAGCTTTGGTCATCCAGTATTTAATGGAGAAGATCTGGATAAGGTATGATCTAATTAAATAAAATCCAGTTATGAGGAAATCATTTAAAATTACAGCTTTATCCAGTATAAAATAACACTAATACAAGTAATGAAATCAGTTGACACAAACCTACCATTCTCAAACGTGATCTTCACTCTGAATTATGCCACGCTCTCTGTATCAAATATTCTCTTCATGGCATTTAAGTCAGAGAGCTATGACAAACTGTCATCTTCTATAACACTGATACAATCTACCATGCCTTTTCAACTTAACTTAGTGCCCAAACCAGAAGGTTGATTGGTTCCTTCTGAAGGAAGTGTACTAAACCAGTATATCAGAGGTCGGATGGTCAAATCCTACAGTTTAACAGGGAATCTGAGACACATAGCTACCTACCATATCTGATAAGATTGTAAAAATTCCTGATTTGAACCCAAGATCTTGATTTTAGCAAGCAAATGCCTTATCCACTAAGCTACCATGCCCTTATACACCTTGTTTATCCCTCCTTGTTGATTTATAAACAAATTTTCCATGTGATCTCCTTTCAAATTAGTCATAAACAACCTTGAAGATCATTCACTGCCCTTTAAACCTTAAAAATCTTGTCAAATATACTGAAGCAGCCAGTACTTTTAATTTTTCACTTTTTACATTAGTAGTCAGTTTTTTGAATTAATTGTAAAATAATTTACTAGGATTATTGCTTCTGAAAAGATTTATTCTTACATATATTGAAATATCACTTTCACTATTTTAATGTGAAAAAGCAAAAACTGCATAGATTAATTTAAAGTAATACATTGTAGTTCAATTCTGTAGTGTTTGAGAATACTTTATTTGTCCAGTTACATAAACTGGTAGTTTTTGTGTATATGAGCTTTGTGTTTGTTTACGTGAAATACTATAGGCTTCATATAATTAGAAACATCTGATTCTTCTTGGGATTGTTAAATGCTTATTTTAAAAGAATAATAAATCAAAATTCCTAGTGCTAGTGGGGAACCCATGTTTTTGGTGTCAAATACAGGAGTTAGAAGAGGTGCAGAGAAGGGCGGCTAGATTTTCCTCTAAACATTACTGCAGAACACAATCAGTACTGATGACAAAGGAGCTGGAAGGAGATTCACTCGGAGAAGACAGGAGAAGGGTGGAGATAGTGGAGAGTGGGGGCAAGTGTAAAAGGCTTATATTAGTTATGAGGCATGTAAAGATATTGGTAGAAGAATTAGGAGAGGTGCATAGAAGGGAAAAGATGACTATGACCCCAAGCTGCCATCCAGTCCCAGGCATATTGGTGTTGTAAAATTTTCTTTCCTGGGTAACAGTATCAGGGTTGGAATAAATTAAATGATGAACAACTT
The DNA here is from genome assembly GCA_031002005.1 of Vandiemenella viatica. Classification (NCBI taxonomy): domain Eukaryota; kingdom Metazoa; phylum Arthropoda; class Insecta; order Orthoptera; family Morabidae; genus Vandiemenella; species Vandiemenella viatica. Next base: position 157,653,588 of record JARYHS010008075.1, read on the forward strand.
ACCAGAAATGCTGAAAGAACTGAAAACTAATCAGTACAAAAAAGGGGGGAAAATGGAGTTTGGGGAAAAACCACTGGAGTCCATGCTCCAGCGCAATTGAATTACATTTCAATTTCACTCTTATGTACCATATGTAAGTATCTGACATATTGCCAGTTGAGTAGTAGTAATTTATGAAACTTATTCAAATGTCTCAGTGTATATGTAAAATTAATTCAGGCTTGCTAAAATTTATTTGAAGTATAACTTCTTTAACATCATAAGATGAAATATTGAACAATAATCCTGTTTGTATATATATACAAAAAAAGGGAATAGTGAAATGAACCACCACTTACCTTAGATGATGGTATCATAGGGTAAGCACATAAATAAACATAAAACATGGGAAAAACAATGAATATTTCGAGACTTGGCTCTTTGCCAACAGGAGAAAATGAAGGAGGGAGGGAGGTGTGGGAGACTGATTCACAGAATGACCATTAGTCAGGAACGTGGTGGGGGTAAACTCAAACAGAGGGCAGGGAGAGGGGGACAGTGAATTGGAGCTAGTACCTGAGAATGCAAAATGTTACAAAAGTGTGGAAATATATTCAAATGTTCGTAACATTAATTTGAGAAAGTAAAAATAAATAAGTAAACAAACAAACAAAAAATTATAATGATAATAAAAGAATGTATGTAGTTAAACATCACCTCTGGTATACTGTAGACAGTGGGCATGGAGGCAAGTATAGGGCAGAGGGAAGGAAAAGTACTAACTGGGTATTATTTCAAATTAAGACCAGGAGGTTGCCTTGTTCCTAGTTTGTATTGGTAGGCAAGTTCCCACCTTCTGAGTTCAGAGGAGCTGCTGTTGTTTGGGAGGACTCTGATGGCACAGACCGTGAAACAAGAATTGAAATTATTAGTGTCATGGGAGATGGCATGGATAGCTACTGGATGTTTTGGATTCTGAGTGAAAACTGTCTGATGGTGGCCATTCATTCCAATGGCTATATTACATGGGATGTTTCACAATTGGCGTATCCTATGATAGGAAAGTTCTCACCAGTGATAGGGTTGGTGAAAGTGGTGGAGGCATGGTGAATGTCGCACATGGGAAGGATCCTTGGGGCTGTCTGATCGGACGAGGAAGACTGTGTTTGTGGACTAGGAGCTGGCTGAGGTTGGGAGACCTGCTGAAACAAGTTCTGGGAGAGCCAGGGAGGATTTTTGGAAGAATAGATCTCATTTCTGGGCAGGTTATTAGGAAATCATAACCCTGCTGAAGGATTTTGTTGATGGATTCAAGGCCAGGGAAGTATTATGTAACCAGGACTGGACTATGGTTGGTTTTAGGGGGTTTGGAGCAGTCAAAAGGTAGAGCAGGTTGTAATGTGGCTCGTGAAAGTTGCTTGTGAACCAAAGCTGGGGGATAATTGTGGGATGCCAATGCTTGGGAGATGTTGTTTGAATATTACATAAGGGATTTCTGATTGGAACTTGTACGACTGCCTCGAATTCCAAGACTGTAGGGGAGGGAACGTTTGGTATGAAACGGATGGCAGCTGTCAGAATGGAGGTACTGCTGTGAGTTGGTGGATTTGGTGTGGACTGAGGTGCTGAGGTGACCATTGGAAAGGGTCAGGTCCACGTCCAAGAATGTGACCTGGTTGTAGGGAGTAGGCTCATGTGTAGGTTCAGCGAGTTATTAAAGGTATTTAGATTATCCAGAAAATTTAGATTGGTGTTTTCTCCATGTGTCCAGATCATAAAAATGTCATCTATGAACCTCAGCCACAGGATGGGTTTGAGGGGGATGTTCTCCAAAAACATCTGTTCCAGCGGACCTATGAAGAGATTAGCATAAGAGGGGGCCATGCGAGTGCCCATGGCAGTGCCACGGGTTTGGTGGTAGATATTATAGATAGATAGATAGATATGTTCACTTTGATCCCATGTGAGAATAATCTCGGGGATGTGGAACAGAACATACACTTATTAATAATGTCAATTATATTACTGTATAATAGATATTATTATTATACGTTGATAACAAATTAGATATAACCCATTAGTATAATCAATATCCCCTGTAATCTAGGGTTACCAGAATTTTTTCTTCAAATCCGGGGACGCTTCACAACTTTTTCACCAAAATCCGGGGACGCTTTTGGCATTTGTCCTAATTACGCGTTGTACTTTTATAAGTTATGTGATTAAAGGTTGGGTTAACTTAAAAGCCGCATATTGTTTATATTTTGTATTTTAAATGTGGATTACGGACAGCGATGTTGTACACAGCAAGGGGACTTGATTTTCCAAAGCTGTTGTGTGCAAGACGCAGTATCCTTGTAATTTTCTTTTATTCCTAGGCACCTACAAGGAAAGAAGTGCACTTCATATCTCTTGTTTTAAACGAATGCATTAGCAAACATGGCTTTTAAAGATCTCTCACTTGATTAAAAAAAAAATCAAAAAAAATCTGAGGACAACAGTAAAAATCTGGGGACATTGCGGGGACGAAATCTGTCTGGGGACAGAGAGCTAAATACGTGGACTGTCCCCGGCAAACAGGGACGTCTGGTAACCCTACTGTAATCTAAAAATACAATCCCGTGTTAATTACTACTTATTAAGTGGAAAGTGTATTCACTTGTTACCAGCATCTAATAACCAGTTATTTTCTTCCCAACCAATTACCATCATAAGTTTCACTGTAATCTACAACTACATATTGTATCATGATAGTTACTATATATTTGGAACAGTACACACACATATTAACAATATCAATTATACTACCAACAATTCATTAGCAGTCAATTACTTAAAAACCTGTTAGCATGATAATTTTTCACAGCAATTTTTGAGTGCATGCTATCCCATGTTAGTAACTATATATGAGTGAATTTTGTAATTTCTTCATTTGTCGAAAGTTTCAATAGTAAGAAAAACCATATATCATTTTAGTAATTGTGGACAACTTTGTCACCTTCCCCTTCCATACACCATACATACTATGAACAAATGTAAGCTTTCTCGGTGTTATACAACCATACATACTACTTTATCAGTCATAAGTGTATTCACTTGTTACCAGCATCTAATAACCAGTTATTTTCTTCCCAACCAGTTACCATTATAAGTTTCACTGTAATTTAATTTAATTTAATTTTAATTGCAATGGAGCACAGGCTCCGGTGGCAATTTCCCTACACACTCATCTTCCCCCTATCCTGCACCCACCTACATTTGCCCTCTACAAATTTTATCTTTAAATTCCTTCAAAGTTTTCGGTAAATTATTCATCATTTCTCTTGGTAACTCATTCCAATCCCTGACACCCTTACCTAAAAAAGAGAATCTTCCCACACCCTTGTGCCTGAAATTGAGTGCCAGCTTGTGGTCATGGTCATCTTTTCCCTTCCATGCACTACTTTTCATACCTATTACAATATCTTTCCATGCCTCATCACCAGTATATGCCCTGTACACTCCCATGACCCTCCTCATCCTCCTCCTGTCTTGCAATGAATCCCATTCCAGCTCCTTTATCATATCCATCACTGATTGCATTCTGCGATAATTTCCAGAAACAAATCTAGCAGCCCTTCTTTGCACCCTCTCCAACTCCTGTATTTGATACGTAAAATGAGGGTCCCATACTACACTACCATATTCGAGCAATGGTCTGACCAAAGTTTTGTAACCCAATTCCTTGACTTCTCTCGTGCACACTGATATGCCTGCTTGAAAACCAATTACGTTCCTCACATATATTTCTGATGTGGTTGCATATCAATCTTTCCATTAATTTACCTACCACAGATGTCAAACTGATTGGCCTGTAATTCTCAACTCTATTTCTCACCCCTCCCTTATGTACCGGTACTACTATTGCACTTTTCCAGTCCTGTGGTAAGCAGCAAGTGTCTAGACTCAATTTAAATAATATTTCAAGATAAGGTACAATGTCACATCCGGCTATCTTTAAGATATCTGTAGTAATATTATCTTCACCAGCCCCTTTATGTTTTTTCAGCTTTCTTATTTCCTTCATGATTTCCTCAGGATGGATATTAAATTTTTTACTATCGTCATTTCTGATTGTGTTGTTAAGCTCATTCTCAGAATTAGACCCTCCTGTTTCTGATTCATTGTCCCTAATGCTTTCACTGAACCAGTTACTTAAAATCTCTGCCTTTTTCAAATCGTCAGTAACTTCTTCTCCATCCTTATCTATAAGTGTCTCTACATCCTCCCTTCCCCTCAGTTTCCTGATATAGCCATAGAAATTTCTAGATGCATCAGTCAATGGTCCCCCTGCACTGACAATACTCTTCATAAACCCATCTTTAGCCATTTTCTTTGCTGTTATTAAGTCCTTGTTTAGTTGTTTTAAATAATCCCTACTACCCTGCTGTCTCTTAACTCTGTTATGTTCTTTTCTTACCAACCTCTTTAACCTCCTCACTTCCCTATTATAGTACATAGGTTCTCTACTTCTCTTTATTTTTTGCTTTGGAATAAATTTTTCTTCCCCCTTTCTTATTATCTCCTTGAACTCTTCCCACCTTGACTCTACTGTACCTGAGCCTTCCTTGCATTTGCTGAATTCTTCTCTGAAATATCTCCTCAAATTTGAAACCTGTGCCTTTTTATAATTGTACCTATTTCCCCCTTCAATTTTGGTTGCTGGTTTACTGAATCCTCTAATATCCATCAGAACAGCTTCATGATAACTTATTCCTTCAGTTACTTGATACCTCAAAAGGTTTTCATCGGGCTTAATTAGAAATATATCCAAAATATTTTGTCCCCTAGTGTTTTGCTCAACCACTTGTGTAAATCCTCCTTCCCTTATTAAGATATTTGTAAATCTTTGTTCCCTTGTGTTATTTATCTTATTCCCTTCCCAGTTTACACCTGGTAAATTTAAATCCCCGCCGATGATGATCATTCTATTCTCACCTCTGAAATCTGAGTATGAATTTAATTTCTCCCCAAGAGCCTCATCCTCTTCCGTCATTCTTCCACTGCGGTAAATAGCCAACACTCTGATTTCTTCTTTTTTACTACCCCAGAAATCTACCCCAAGTAACTCATGGTCTTGATCTATGAACGCCAGTGAACTGTGGTAGTTTTTGCTAACTAGTATGAAGACTCCTCCACCAATTGCTACAACTACATATTGTATCATGACAGTTACTATATATGTGGAACATTACACACACTTATTAACAATATCAATCATACTACCAACAACTCATTAGCAGTCAATTACTTATAAACTTGTTAGCATGATAATTTTTCACAGCAATTTTTGAGTGCATGCTATCCCATGTTAGTAACTATATATGAATGAATTTTGTAAACAGTGTAATTTCTTCATTTGTCGAAAGCTTCAAATGTAAGAAAAACCATATATCATTTTAGTAATTGTGGACAACTTTGTCACCTTCCCCTTCCATACATACTATGAACGAATGTAAGCTTTCTCGGTGTTATACAACCATACATACTACTTTATCAGTCATTCTCAGTTACCACATTCCAAGAGGAAAATTCTTTCACAGAGTAAAATGGGTTCCGAAGCAGAAACTCTTTCAGTTTGGACTTAAAGTAGTTGGTTTTACGTAGATAACATTTAATTTCTGTTGGTAAGACATTGAATAAGGAAGCTCTAGTAAATTTTATCCCTTTCTGTACAATTGACAGTGATTTGTAATCCTTGTAAATATTATATTGCCTTCAAAGGAGAAGTAGTTATTGTTCAGTATCAGTTCAGCCAAGGTGATGAGGAAAGATGTAATACAGTGGCTGTTGGAAGGGTGTTTATCCAGACAAAATTCCATGGCACTAAGACCATGGAAATGTGGAATGTGTGTGTACAGTGATGTGACCTCAATGGTTACCGGTATGGAGTTGGAAGGAAGTAGTGTGGGTATGGTGGAAAGACGGAAAAAAAATGTGTTGTGTGTCCTTGATGTGGGAGGGGAGCTGAGAGACTATAGGTTGTAGGTGCAGGTCCACCAAAGCAGAGATTCGTTCAGTGGGAGATCCATAAGCTTCAACAATGGGGCATCCTGGATTGCCAGGCTTATCGATTTTGGGAAGGAGGTAAAGGGTAGGCGTGTGTGGATTTTGAGGAGTAAGGAGAGAGATTGACTGTGGGGTGAGGCCTTGGAGGGGCCCATTGAACTGTACATATTCCTATGTGTGTTTTTTTTTTTTTGGTGACATCTGGTATGGGATCATTAGCAAAGCGGCAGTAGGTGTTGGCATCTGATAACTGATGAAGGGCTTCAGCCACATAGTCACTGCGATTCATAACTACTGTGGTTGAGCCCTTGTCTGCGGGTAGAATTATAAGATCTGGGTTAGTCGAAAGTTGTTTTCTGGTACGGGTTTCAGCTGGACCGAGATTGTTGGTATTCGTCAAGGACTTCAGAAAACTAGGAGAAGCCAAACTGGTGGATAAGATTCCTCAAAAATTTGTATGGGATGGTTCTGTGGAAGAGGTGGTGGGTCAAGTGTGGATAGAGGTTTAAATTTTTGGAGACTAGGTTCAAGGTAGTCTTGAGGCCCAGCTTCACTGAGATGAGTGGCAAAGTGGTACTGCCAGCAGAGTGTTTGGCAGAAAGAAAATGAGTCCCGGATTAGGTTGGCATGGTCAAATGTAGGGGTAGGAGAAAAAGTAAGGCCTTTGGAGAGAATGGAGAGTTGGGGTTCAGATAGTGATGAAGAGGACAGGTTCACAACTGACAGTTTAGGTTTGGAGGCAGGGCTGGTGTGCAGAGAGTGAGGTGTGGGTTTGAAAGGAGGAGGTTGTGGTATGTTGAGCAGTTGGGCAATAGACGGTTTTGAGGAAATCAGGGGAGGCTGCAGTCTTGATTGTTGGATGAGTGGCTGGCAGCGAAGAGACTCTCCCGCTTCCAGATGGGTCTTCAATAATGTGGACAACTTGTGCAGATGGTTCTGGGCATGTCTACTACTGGAATTCACTGATTGTTGTAGAATCAGATTTATAAGTGGGATTACTTGCGGGGATGAGAGCAGAAGTATTTTGTGAAGGGATGTGAGGTTTCTGGAGTGTTGGTTAGCCAGATTGGTGTACTGTTGCAGGACAAGGCTGGAGAGGGTCAATGACTGTGGTGGAAGGCATGTAGGGCTGGATGAATTTGTGGGGGACACCCAAATACTGGAAGTTTGATGATGAGACCATTTGGAGGAATTTTAAAGAAGAGGCATGATTTTAGGAAAAGGATATGAGACTGTAGTTTGGCTAATTGGAAGGCATATATATATATATATATATATATATAATTAATGAACAAGAATTAACCATTTAAAATTATACTGAAATGATGTGAAATAACTCCTCAGCTTTTGTCTGATGAGGCAGATTCAGTTTAAACTTTAGAAGAGTTTTAGTTTGCCATGATCAATAAGGTTAAAAAATTTATAATGTGTTAAAACCATCAGATGAAGTAAAAAATAATAATAATAATAATAAACCTGATTGAGAATTTTATGTTAAAAAAGTGCTACAATAATTTTAACATTAATAATTGTAAGCATGGAGAGAATATTAATGAGGATCTTCCATGCTATTTATTCTACAGTTTGTTTTGAGTATTGAATCAAACCAATCAAGAGGTTGATGAAAGAACTAAAATGGATAGGATGAGTTCAGTCCTGGAGGACTCTTAGGCTGGTCATCCACTGCAAGCCTATATGAATGACTAACAACTTGGGCAACTATCAGCAACTTTAAGTCGGGCGACAGGGAGCAACTGGGCCCTCCACTATAGCTGACTTTGAGTCGGACAACTGTGATTGTTGCAGCAGTTCTCATCCATTTCTGTCACTACTAACATGTGTGTCAGTGATTTGGTGCAAAAATTTTAAGTGTTTCAAAATTTTGTGAAATGGATGCAGACTTTTAGGAAAGTCCTTACCTGATAATGCATCATAGAAATCGTTTGTGTTGGGATAATTCAATACAACACAACACAATACATTCATTTTCTATACATTCCATATATTTCCATACATTCAATGTTAGCACAATGGAATTCATTAGGAGAATTCCACTATCTACATGGTGAGTTGTAGAAGGATCCACAGAAATTTCATGATTATTATAGATTGAGCCCGGAGACATTTCAGCACATTTTAAATGCTATAAAGTCTTCAGTTACCAAAGAGACAAAACCTCCTGCAGAATGTCTGTGACCCTAAGGTGAGTGATAGTAAATACTAATCTCATAAAATCTGCTTTCTACTGAACTGAAAGCATGGTAGGTATGAGCTTTGACAAACTGAAATAATCCTGAATATTTACAAAATATGAGGCAAGGTGAAATTAAAAAATACAAAGTAAGTTAAAAAATGCAAAAAGTAAAGAAAAATCTATGTAAACTATTTGTGAGCTTTCACAAATTAATCATTGAGCATGGTGGATGAGCGGTAATGGTGTGGCCTCGCATTTGGGAGGACGCGGGTTCAAATGCCCATCCGACCATTCAGATTTGGGTTTTCCATGGTTTCACCAAATTGCTCCATATGTATGCCAAGGTGGTTCCTTCAAAACTTCAGGGCCAAATTCCTTCCCATTCTTTGACCACAGCCCCTTCCCGGCTCTGATGACCTCAATGTCAATGAGACGTAAATCCAGAAGAATATATATATATAAATAGTACTGTGGGTCCCTATATTTCACTTTTCAGCCACCATTACCTAGCACAGATCACTGGTGTTTGTATGCAGTAGTAGCATGGAGTTTCCTATTGTGCACAACATTGGCCTAATCCCAATAGCTGTGAGGGTGTGGGGGATATGGTCGTTAAAGGAGGTCAATGTAGGGCATTTTCATATTTTGACAGTAGACTTTTGTGTCCATATACTTCTCTTTTCTGCCACAACCACATAGTGCAGACCATTGGTGTTTGTGTGTGATAGTAGCATCAAGTCTCCCATTGTGGTTGACTGTCGGTAGATATGGGGGAGTTGGTGATGTGGTGGTTGAAAATGATCAACCTGGGGCACTTTCGTATTTCAACCAAAGGCATGTGTGTTCCTATGTTTCACTTTTTAGTAAAACTATTTAGCACAGATCACTGGTGTTTTCGTGGGGTAGTAGCAAACATTTACAAATCATGCACAACATTGGCCAAATTTCGGTAACTGTGGGAGTGTGGGAGATATGGTGGTTGAAATTTGTCATCAAGGACATTTCCATATTTTGACCAAAGACATGTGTGTCTGTATATTTCACTTTGCTGCAACAACTACATAGCACAGATCACTGGTGTTGTATATGGTAGTAGCATCGAGTCACCCAATGTGTGCTATGGTGGTTAGATGTTGGTAGCTATGGGAGTGTGGTAGGTGTGGTGGTTGATAGTGGTTGACCTGGGGCACTTTCATATTTCGAACAAACATGTGTGTGTCCCTATATTTTACTTTCCAGCCAAAACTACCTAGTGTAGATCATTGGTGTTTATATGTGGTAGCAGCATAGAGTCACTGATCATGCACATTGTTGGCCGAATTTCAGTAGCTGTGGGGGTGTGGGAGATATGTTGGTTAAAAGTGGTTGATGAGGGATATTTTCGTATATCAACAAAAGACAGGTGTGTCCATATATTTCTCTTTGTTGCTTCAATTACATAACACAGACCACTGATGTTAGTATGTGGTAGTAACCTCGAGTCTCCCATCATTCACTATTGTGGTTACATGTTGGTAGCTACGGCGGTATGGGAGATATGGGGGTTTACGTAGGACATATTCCTATTTCTACCAAAGAGGTGTGTGTCATTATATTTCAACTTGCAATTAGAACTACCAAGTACAGTCAATTGGTGTTTGTGTGTGGCAGTAGCCGGGAATCTTTCACCTTGCACTATGGTGATTGCATGTTGTTAGCTTTGGGGATGTGTTAGATTTTGTGATTTAAAGTAGTGAACCTGATATAAAAAGAGACATCCCTATATTTCACTCCACATCCAAAACTACCTAGCGTAGTCCACTAATTATTGTGTGTGGCATTAACCTCAAGTCTCCCAATGTGCACCACGGTGGTGTCATGTTCGTAGCTATTGGTATGTGGGAGATATGATGATTGAAATTGGTCAACACAGGGTGTTTTCATATTTCGACCAAAGACATGTGTGTCCCTATATTTCACTTTGCAGCCATACATACACTGCACAGATCACTGTAGTTTGTGTGTGGTATAAGCCTCAATATATTTTTGTCAATATTACCTACCCTCTTTACTACCAATTTCTTCTGCAACTTTTTCCCACAGTTTCCACTGAATGCCTCATGAGTGTTTTCAGCACTGATTAATTTCTCATTACCCATATTGATGGATAAAACAAAAAAAGACAGTGGTATGAAAGAAAATTAATGTGTATCTTGGAGTACATAATGATGACTACAAGCAATTTATCCAAGTCTGATAGGTTCAGTCGCTTGTCGCCTGTTGTTGCCTGCAATCGATTTACCAAGATCGCTTGCAATATATGCCATTCAGTAATGATTGATGTGTTGGGATCAGTCAGAGCAATACGTGAACCAGACAATGTGGATAATTAGTGGATGTATCAAGACCACTCCACTGTACTGGCTACCTGTTTTGTGTAACATCAAACCACTTATGATAAAATGACGCAATCGCCTAATTGTTCAATATAATAATATCTGTCATAACTTGGATCTGCCCATCCACAACGATATGGTAACCCAATTTCAGAGACTTAAATCAAGAAGTCCAAGCATAAAAACTGCAAAACAGATTATATCTAATAATTTTAATGTGAGAGAAGCAGGGAAATTGGAGTGGATAGCCTCAACTCCACCAAAATGGCACTCCCTGTTCGATAATCAACAGGCACTAAAGGGACTCGACCTTAGTGACCATACCTCCAATGGACTCCACCTGAATGTTCGGGGCAAGCAGAAGCTAATGCAATTGATTGCCAGTAGCATCAGAAGAGGCAGGTTGGATGTGAACCCCATCCCAGTGGTAATTGGTGGTAGGACTCAGTCTTTTTTAGGCCAAATATCAAGAGTAGGAAGAGTTATTTAAGAATTGTTCATAATGATATTACAGTAAAAAATAAAGAATTTCAGTCTAAAATAGCTTTGTTCCATCAGAAAATTAGGGGTATCTCAAGCAAACTTGATGAGTTGATAATATCTATAGAAGAAACCCAAAAATCATTGAATTTTAACATAAATATCATATGTCTGACAGAATATCATCTGAAGAATTCTGAAATGTGTTTCCTCCCTTTTATTGGATATAGATTAGCTTCATGTTATTGCAGGTCAGGGATGAGAATGGGTGGTGCAGCAATATATGTAAGAGAAAATACTGAGACAAAATCGGTAGATGTAAGTAAATACTGTATAAAACAAGATTTTGAATGTTGTGCAATACAGTTAGAATTAGAAAACAAATATCTTATGGTGCTGACAGTTTATAAGGCTCCCACAGGAGACTTCAGTAAATTTTGTAATACACTTGAAGTGGTTCTAATAAATTTATCACGAACTAAAAGGGAAATTATCCTCTGTGGAGACTTCAACATAAATTTTGCTGTAGAATGTAACCAGACAGATTATCTTCTAGGAATGCTTAGATCATTCAACCTCTATCAAACTGTAAATTTCCCAACTAGAACACAAAAAGATAGTAGTACCATTATTGATAACATTTTTGTAGAGCAAATTAGAAATACATGGAACAATTCCAATGGAAAATGGTTTGTCAGACCATAATGCTCAAATAATTACTTTGGATGTTGTGGGAAATGAAAATAACAAAAAGAAAGGATTTGTCAGAGTTAGGCCATTAAAGAACAATTCAATAAAAACATGAAATGATGAACTTCTCAATGAGGACTGGAGCACTGTTTATAAATTAAAAGGGGTAAACAATAAATTCAATTACTTTCACCAAAGGTTTTTGGAAATTTACGAAAGGTGTCTCCCTACAAAACATGCTCCAATTGGTCAAAAACGAGTAAAAAAAAATTGGTTTACAGTTGGTATTAAAACATCTTGCAGACATAAAAGGGAATTATATGTAAAAGTTAGGAATAATGATAATATGCTTCTCAGACAACATTACAAAACTTACTGTAGAATTGTAACCAAAGTAATAAAAGAATCTAAACGTTTGGCCATAAACAATGAGATTAGTAGTTCAGATAATAAGATAAAAAGTGTTTGGAACATTATTAAAAGAGAAACAACTGTATCATCCCTTGAACATAAACCTATATCTAAAAGCGTTAATGATACACTTGTAAATGACCCCTCTTATGTAGGAAGCACTTTCAATAACTACTTCTTAACAGTTGCTGAAAAAATAAAAGGAAAATATATTGGGAATATGGATGCTATAGCAATACTTAAATCCTTGTCACCAAAAACAGCACCTATGTCTCTATTTCCGACCAGTCAAAATGAAATTGAAAAAAATATTAAATCCCTCAAAATAAAAAGTCATTTGGTTATGATGAGGTTTCAACCCATGTAGTGAAACAATGTAACACCAGCATTAGTGTAGTTATTAGTCATATTTGTAACAGTTCTTTTGAAGAAGGCATATACTAGGTGACTCACTCAAGAAGTCAATAATCAAACAACTTTATAAAAAAGAGTGATACCTCAAAGATTGAGAATTACAGACCCATTTCATTCTACCAGCATTTTCAAAAACCTTTGAAAAAGCAATGTACAGATGGGTGTATGCACATCTACAAAAGAATGACCTACTCAGTAAAGTACAGCTTGGTTTTAGACAAGGCGTTTCAACAGATTCAGCAATTTTTGCTTTTGTAAACAACATACTGGAATCAATGCATAAAAAATTAAATTCCCTAGGTATATTCTGTGATCTTGCTAAGGCTTTTGACTGTGTTGATCATGAGATTCTACTAGGTAAATTAGACCACTATGGAGTTAGTGTTAAGCCAGGACTTTGGTTTAAATCATACCTGGAAAATAGAAAGCAAAGTGTATCACTGAAAGATGCTTATACAGGAAGTGTTATAAACTCAGAATGGGGTATAGTTAAATGTGGTGTGCCTCAGGGTTCAATTCTTGGCCCTCTGCTATTCTTAATCTATATAAATGATCTCCCACATATACTAGGTGATAATGAACACTTGGTGCTCTTTGCAGATGATACCAGCATATCGTTGAAAGACCCATCAGCACAAAACCTCGAAAACACAGCAAATGATGCTATAAAGAAAATTAACAGGTGGTTTAATGCCAACAAACTAATACTTAATGTAGAAAAAACACAGTTACTTCAGTTTGTTACAAAAAATAAAACAAAGGACAGCTATAATCTGATATCAGAAGGAAAAGCAATCAATGGAAGTAATTTCACAAAATTCCTGGGTGTATGTATAGATAAAAAATTGAACTCGAAACAGCATATTCAACAACTTCTTAAAAAACTGAATTCTGCAACATTTTCACTTAGGGTAATATCTAGATTAGCTAATATAGAAACCAGAAAGTTAGTATATTTTGCATATTTTCATTCCTTGCTCACTTATGGCATCTCATTCTGGGGAAACTCGTTACAAGCACAGAAGGTATTTAAAATGCAAAAATGTGCTATAAGAACTATTTGTGGAGCAAGCCCATAGACGTCGTGCAGAAATCTATTTAAAAACCTGGGTGTACTAACAATGCCAGCACAGTATGTATACTCTGTACTATCATTTGTAGTAGAAAATCCTGAACACTTCAATCTTAATGCTGACATACATAGCCATAATACTAGGAACAAATATAATATTCACGAGGATTACAAATCACTGTCAATTGTACAGAAAGGGTTAACATTTACTGGAGCTTCCTTATTCAATGTATTACCAACAGAAATTAAATGTTATCTTCAGAAACCCAACTACTTTAAGTCCAAACTGAAAGAGTTTCTGCTTCAGAACCCATTTTACTCTGTGAAAGAATTTTCTTCTTGGAATTTGGTAACTAAGAATGACTGATAAAATAGTATATATGGTGTATGGAAGGGGAAGGTGACAAAGTTGTCCACAATTACTAAAATGATATATGGTTTTTCTTTCTGTTGAAACTTTTGACAAATGAAGTAATTACACTGTTTACAAAATTTCACTCATATATAGTAACTAACATGGGATAGCATGCACTCAAAAACTGCTGTGAAAAATTATACTAACAGGTTTTTAAGTAACTTGATGACCCGTGCGAAAATTTTGCTAACAAAATGCGATGAATAGTGAGGTTGAATGCTTGTAATATAATGATAAGTAGAAACGTATTTTTTTTTCCTTAGTGTAATAGTTTCGCACAAAATACTCACAACATGTTACGAAAAAGTTAGGAAAATTTAAAACATTCTGTATTTATGACAGACTGTCACTGGCCTTAACAGAATAAAACCAACCTGAACAAAATGCACACAACATATCCACATATCTGAAATATTTGTTGCTGTGCGAATAAAATGTTTACATATGAATTGTGTAGCAAAACGACAGTGTTTCCGTAACAAAAAAAAAAAAAAAATCCAAAAAGCGACTTTTTGATTAAAAAAAAGTTTATTGACATATCTGTGATATCCGCTGCTGCAATCTAGGAACTTGGGTCTTAACAGTCTCATATGCGCTACCTCTTTAAGCACCAAATTCCGAAAAATTCTTTCTTAATTTATTATTTGACCTAGCTGGAGACCATAATTTTTAAAATGATATGTCATTTATCGATTTCGGCTAGGTATATAAGAAGATAAATGGCTTGTAATAAAAAAAATATGTTGTATAAATAATATTGATACTTTCACCCTGTAAGAGTCGAATTCCAAAAAAATTCTTTTATGAAATATGGTGTGACTAAAGCATCCACCTTGGTCTTTAACATGATACCTCATTTATAGATTTCGGTTAGTTGTCAAGCGAGGTAAAAAAAGTTTTGAGACATGATGATATTTTTGCCCCTTAAGGGTTGAATTTGGAGAACATTTTTTCTTAAAATATTATAGCAGATAATTTAATATTTAAATCGATATCAAATTATTGATTTCGGTTTGGTATCAAGGGAAGTAAATAGCTCGTGACAGAAAAATGCGTTGTAAAAATATTAATACTTTTGCCCTCTAATGTTAGAATTTTTAAAAAGTTCTTTCTTAAAATGTGGTAAATGAACCGAAGACATTACAAAGACCTCAATCTTTTAAATAGTACCTCGTTTATCAATTTTGTTCAATTTTCAAGAGAGATAAATGACTCGAGACACAAAAAAAATGGATTTTAGAAATACTGATATTTATGCCCTTATGAGTTCAATCGAGAAAAATTAATTTCTTAAAATGTGATTTAACCACAGTGGAGACCTTAATTTTTAAAATGATACCACATTTATCTATTTGGGTTAGATATTAAAGGAGACAAATGGCTCGTGACACAAAAATGCGTTGTAGAACCATTTATACTTTTTAGCATTAAGGGTTATATTCCAAAAACATTCTTTCTTAATATATGATGTCACCAAAGCTGAGTCATTACTCTTCACACTCCTACTTCATTTATCGATTTTGGTAAGAAATCCAGGGAGATAAATGGATCGAAACACAAAAAAACGCATTTTAGAAAAATTGGCATTTTTGCCCTTTAAGGGTCGAATTATGAAAAATTCCTTTCTTAAAATATAATGTTACCATGGCGGAGACCTTAGTCCTTAATATGATACCTCATTTATCCATATCAGTTA
Organism: Vandiemenella viatica; assembly: GCA_031002005.1. Taxonomy (NCBI): domain Eukaryota; kingdom Metazoa; phylum Arthropoda; class Insecta; order Orthoptera; family Morabidae; genus Vandiemenella; species Vandiemenella viatica. The sequence goes on from JARYHS010008075.1 coordinate 157,669,362, forward strand.
GATATTAAGGGAGATAAATTGCTCGTGACACAAAAAAAACATTAGAGAAAAATTTATACTTTTTCCCTTTAAGGGTTGAATTCCAGAAACATTCTTTCTTAAAGTGTGATATCACAAAGCTGAGACATTACTCCTCATAATCCTACTTGGTTTATCGATTTTGGTTAGATATCCAGGGAGATAAATGGCTCGAGACACAAAAAACGCATTTTTTAAAAATTGACTTTTTTGCCTTTAAGGGTTGAATTACGAAAAATTCCTTTCTTGAAATATAATGTTACAACGGCGGAGACCTTATTCTTTAGTATGATACCTCATCTATCTATATCGGTTAGATATTAAGGGAGATAAATCGCTCGTGACACAAAAACGCATAGCAAAAATATTGATACTTGTGCCCTTTAAGGGTCGAATTCCGAACAATTTCTGTCTTAATATATGACGTCACTAAAGTGGAGATCTTAATCTTTAAAATGACACTTCATTAAACGATTTCAGATAGGTATCCAGGGAGATAAATGACTCTTAACACAGATATCAGCATTTTAGAAAAATTGTCATTTTTGCCCTTTAAGGGTCGAATTCCAAAAACTTCATTTCTTAAAATATTATGTGATCAAAGTGGAGACCATAAGCTTTAAAATGACATCTCAGTCAATGATTTCTGTTAAGTATGAAGGAAGATAAAGGCTTCTGACAAAAAAATACCTTATAGAAATAATATATATGATGATTGACTGCTTATGAGTTGTGGTAACTGGTTGTTAGATGCTGGTAACAAGTGTATACACTGTTCCACATAATAAGTATTAATTAACTCGGGATTGTATTTGTAGATTACAGGAAATATTGGTTATACTAATGGGTCGTAACTAACTTGTTGTCAATATATAATAATATTAACAACTGAAACTGAAGAGGACATGAAAAATGCTGGAGTGAAAGCAGATATAATAGACAACAGAACACTTTTTAGAGAAGTAATTCACAAGGCAGGTTTTCAGGAGAGAGACAAATACATCAAGGGAAGGAAATGGACCCAGGAACAAAAGGAACAACATTCTCAAAGAATGAAGGAAGTTTGGAAGCAAAGAAAATTAAATACAAAGAAGCATAGCCAAAGTTGATTTATCGTACCCTCCAAAAGGGTTATTCGGAATAATAATAATAATGATAATATCAATTATATAGTAATATTGACATTACTAATAAGTGTATGTACTGTTCCACATCCCCGAGATTATTCTCACATGGGATCAAAGTGAACATATCTATCTATCTATCTATCCTTCCTCGCAAGACCTGGGTAGCTCTTAACAGAGTTAGGTCTGGCCATGACAGATATGTTTCAGCTCTGTACATATGAGGAATGAGTGATTCACCGATTTTGAGACTGTGGTGAGCAAACACCAACCATTCATCACGTGACCTTTTATTACCCACTTTGAGCCTTCAGGGGATCATCAATAGACTTTATAGATATTTCAAATGAAGCTCTACATTGCCTGCACGATGTCAACTCTGAATTTGAATTATAATTTAATGTTACATTTTTATTAGTGTGAAACAATTGTATAGAACTGTTTTATTGATTATGTGCTGTGGCCATAAAATAAATAAATAAACAGCAAGACATGTGACAATGCAAAGCATGTTGGTCACTCAAATACACTTGCAATGGATGACTGACCTTAAGCTTGAATGATAAAGGCAGATACAAAAACATAATAAATAGGGAAGAGGAAAGAAAGGTTAAAGAAGTGGCAACAGATTCAAAATGGGGTAGATAGACTGTATGGTTTGGTTTGGAAAGAATAGGTTTGACATATAGCCAAAAACAAGAAGTGAGGAGCCTGATGCCAATGTAAGAGGGGGTAAGGCATTGTAGGTGTTTATGAGCATGTGTGAATAATAGTGAGAAAAAGATTTTGTTGTCTGGAACTAACCTTGGGAGATAATTGGGTCTGTTCGTTAAGTACCCATAGTGAAATTTCTCTTTTTACAGCTGTTGAAAACTAGAGTTTGGGATTGTCAAGGAGGTTTACAATTATTGCCATTGAAGAACACAATAATTATATGATTTGATGAAGGAACTGGGTTTTGATTCATTGGAAAACATGAGTTTTGTAATTAGAGTACTCAACTTGTATGTGTCAGATATTGGTGATACGCCATTTCATTGATATTACAGTAAGAAATAGGATAATGTTTCAAAGGAAAGATATGACTGTTATTAGAAACTACCAATCGAATTGAAATTTTGGGAAGGACATAAAGTCATAGAGTAGAATTACCTATCAATAATTACTTAAAAAACAAAAGAATTTTAAATAAAAATTGATGTAATATACTGTAAACTCTGCAACACGCACCACTTCTTGTCTAAACCCTTCATCAGTTCTACTATTTCAGAAATATTTTTCAGTTGATCATGCCAGATATAAAATCTTCATCATCATACAAGAACTAAAAGCACTTATCTTCCAATGTTACATTGTCCTTGCTACTAACCTATTCAATTAGTAAGAATGACCACAATTGTACAGTGCACAAATACAGACACAATCATCCTATAGCTGCTTCAATGATCATTTGTGATTTCAATTATTTTTTATGTGAAACCATCATTATTTGAATCTTTTCTCATGATGTGAGTCTAAGGGTTCAGATAAATGAGCTGGTGTTTCTATATGTCCATCACCAAGTTATTCCTCAGGCTCTTACTTTACACAGCAATTACTTTCATTTCTTTTTTCTATTTCCTCTTTTCCATCAATCTTGCTGTCTCCCTAGAAAATGACAGAAAGGGACAATCATGACCGTAGTTCTTTTTTTTTAGGGTTACAATTATTATGGTTATGTTGATAATTATGCTAACTTAGTAGCTTTCAACATGTTTTTTCCCATCATCATCCCTGGTTAGCAAAATCTCCATAGCTACTTGAATATCCACCTTTCTAATTGAGAACCCTTCCACAAAATTTTATTCTTTGTGTTGCTGTATATGTCTGTTTGTCAAAAACTGGGTCTTTTGTTATAGTAAGTGATTGCTCCTTTCTTAGTGTACATTTAGTAATTTTGTTAATTGAAAATATAAGCAAATATTTTCTTTCAGATATACAACAATATTTTTAGCATGCTGTTAGCCAATGGTGCTCTACTTGTTGATGTTTTTTTCACCTTGGGTGGATTTGCAGCAGCATACACTGTCATTGGAGAACTTGAGAAATCTTCAGGATTTTCCACACTCTCCAAGTTAATAGTCAAACGATATATAAGGTAAAAGATCAAGTTATTATATTAAACAAGTATTAATCATCAATTTAAATTGAACTGATATTATCAAACCATGAAAGGAGTTATATGAATCTACATTTATACTTTGAAATTCACAAGATTTTACCCCATTTTTTTGAAGCCTAGCTCTCTTACCAAGGTGTTTCAAAATCTCAACTCTCTTTCCTTCCAAGTTCATATGCGGTGTATTTAATTACCAATTTTTTATAACCATCCTCCCTCATCTTCTGGTCTCCAAGTATATATTCAGTGTTTCCCCAAAGTTCTTGAACCGTCCTTCTCACGGTTCGATATATTTGCGGCCCGCCGCCGTGTTCTCTTTGCTTTGTCGGGACCTGAGTCAATTCCCGCTGCGCTGGTGTTTATATCGTTGCCCTGGCACAGATAAAAGGGGCGGCTCGGTGGCTCTCGGGGCAGTGAGTGGTGCGGCGTCGCGGAGGTCTTGTGCTCCGCAGTTCGGTGTATGGGGACCTTGTGCTCGCGTTTCTGTTACCCTTCTAGTTGTCTCGGAACTTGTCTGCAGCTCTAAGGTTACAATGGGCTCCCCTGATTGAAACTTCCTGGCAGCTTGGCTGTGAGAGCGATCGCTATTGCTTCTGGTTCTGTGTTCATGGTCGCTCCTCCTTGCGCCGGTTGTCGGTGTTGTGGACAGTTAGTTGGACGGCGCCCGTTACCCAGTGATCCACAACTGTGCACTAAGTCTACCTCCAGCTATCTGATTGTAAGGCTCGTGTTCTATGCTTCCTGGTCCAGTTATGGACTGGCACATATGTGGTTGAATTGTGCTTGATTCAAATTGCATGGAATTACTGTGTAACGTTACATGTGAAGGGTGGCTGATGATGGTGCAAACGGTTACAAATTGGTGAATTATGGATAGTATGTTCTGGTGTTTCTTAAGCTGTTGCGCCACTATCGCCTTAACTAATAATTGTGTGCGCTTAACCACATTCTAATTTTTCTTAATAATTGTATGCATGACGGTTAATATGGTTTTGGTGTATTTGTTTCATTTGTGAGCATGATCAAGGCGCTGATCTCCCGGACTCTCCAAGCACACTCGGTGAGCTCGCCGTGGGGGCATTTGGGCGACAGTGTGTTTACTGGGCGCGGCCTACCCGGCGGTGCGGACCCGCAGGTGGAGTTATTTACTTCCACCCGGAACTTCCTACCCAGGGCCAAGTGCGGACCGTGTTATGTCTTATCCCTCAGGGATTTGCAGAAATATTTACTTATTTTGTGTGCATAGTAATTGTAAGGTTATGCTTAGAAATTTATCTGTTGTGAAAATGTTAAGGGACTACATCCCGCATTGTGATTGGGGTATTGTATCTGGTTTGAAAATAAGTGACATTAGTCTCACTTACATTGCATTACATTTTCTGATATTGTTGAATTGTTTCTTAATAAATGAATTGTTATTATTGAATGATTGTCAAGTGAGAAACGCGTTCCCATCCGGCACCTTCCATTTCCCTGGTAAATTGTTTGGGGCTGCCCTCCTATTAATAATACCATATCACTGTGGAAGCGTGCTGGGCCCATAACCCAGAGGTCTGTGGATCGGAACCACGCTCTGCTACCAGTGATATGGTATTATTAATAGGAGGGCAGCCCCAAACAATTTACCAGGGAAATGGAAGGTGCCGGATGGGAACGCGTTTCTCACTTGACAATCATTCAATAATAACAATTCATTTATTTAGAAACAATTCAACAATATCAGAAAATGTAATGCAATGTAAGTGAGACTAATGTCACTTATTTTCAAACCAGAAACAATACCCCAATCACAATGCGGGATGTAGTCCCTTAACATTTTCACAACAGATAAATTTCTAAGCATAACCTTACAATTACTATGCACACAAAATAAGTAAATATTTCTGCAAATCCCTGAGGGATAAGACATAACACGGTCCGCACTTGGCCCTGGGTAGGAAGTTCCGGGTGGAAGTAAATAACTCCACCTGTGGGTCTGCACCGCCGGGTAGGCCGCGCCCAGTAAACACACTGTCATCCAAATGCCCCCATGGCGAGCTCACCGAGTGCGCTTGGAGAGTCCGGGAGATCAGCGCCTTGATCACGCTCACAAATGAAACAAATACACCAAAACCATATTAACCATGATGCATACAATTATTAAGAAAAATTAGAATGTGGTTAAGCGCACACAATTATTAGTTAAGGCGATAGTGGCGCAACAGCTTAAGAAACACCAGAACATACTATCCATAATTCACCGATTTGTAACCGTTTGCACCATCATCAGCCACCCTTCACATGTAACGTTACACAGTAATTCCATGCAATTCGAATCAAGCACAATTCAACCACATATGTGCCAGTCCATAACTGGACCAGGAAGCATAGAACACGAGCCTTACAATCAGATAGCTGGAGGTAGACTTAGTGCATAGTTGTGGATCACTGCGTAACGGGCGCCGTCCAACTAACTGTCCACAACACCAACAACCGGCGCAAGGAGGAGCGACCATGAACACAGAACCAGAAGCAATAGCGATCGCTCTCACAGCCAAGCTGCCAGGAAGTTTCAATCAGGGGAGCCCGTTGTAACCTTAGAGCTGCAGACAAGTTCTGAGACAACTAGAAGGATAACAGAAACGCGAGCACAAGGTCCCCATACACCGAACCGCGGAGCACAAGACCTCCGCGACGCCGCACCACTCACTGCCCCGAGAGCCACCGAGCCGCCCCTTTTATCTGTACCAGGGCAACTATATAAACACCAGTGCAGCGGGAATCGACTCAGGTCCCAACAAAGCAAAGAGAACACGGCGGCGGGCCGCAAATATATCGAACCATGAGAAGGATGGTTCAGTTCTCATCTTGCTAATTCATCCTTTCAACATTATAAACAGGCAAGCCCCTCTGTATTTCCACAGAAATCCACCCTTAGTAACTCAAACTTTTTTTTGGGGGGGGGGGGAGATACTAGCAAACTGTTTCAATTATTACTAATTAGTATAAATACCTCCAGTTTCTTCTGTAGCTAAATAACAATCAAGAAATCCTCATTGTATTCCACTGCCATCTTTAGACATAAAACTAATTACTAACAGTTTCTAATATGTAAGCTTTGCACATTATACTACTACAACTAACTAGTAGTGGTATGATATGTTGCATTGCTTTATTCTAATCAATACTCTTCACCATACTTATATCTACTCCCTTTATCATTTTTCTGTTCACATCAGCTATTTCTTTGGTATTAACAACTCCTCCCTCCCTATTTTTATATATAAAAATGAATTGCTGTTCGTTTGTCTCGCTAAAACTTGGGAATGGCTGGACCGATTTGGCTAATTTTGATCTTGAAATATTTGTGGAAGTTCAGGGAAGGTTCAAATGGTGAGAAAAATTGAGAAAATTGTGAAGAAAATACTAAAAACGACAAATCAATCTTCTTGTATTATATAAAAATGCAAGTCTGTCTGTTTGTCCTCTATGCGTTCCTAAACCGTTCATCCGATTAGGGTGAAACTTTGGTGAGTTGTCGAGTGCGTGTCCGGAGTGGTTCCTAAGTAATAAAATTTCCAAAAAAACTACCCCTCTTCCCATAACACCCAATAATATTAAAAAAAACCTTTAGATTTTATCCGTTTTTGATGGAAATTTGAACACATATACTTTAAAACAAACAGAAAAATACTGCCTACATTTGGTTTCCAAAAACGCATCCCCTTTCCCCGTTCCCACCCCTTAACTTTTACACAAACCCACACTTTTTATCAGATTGTGAAGGAACTTTGTACACATATACCATTAACAAAAACAGAAAAATACTGTAGACATTAGTTTTACATAAACCCAACCCCTCTCACCCGTTCTACCCCAAAACCACCCCCTCTTCCCCCTAGCACCCCATAATTTAAAAAATACACAGATTTTATCCGATTTTGATGGAAATTTGCACAGATATACTTTAAAACAAACAGAAAAATACTGTCTACATATGGTTTCAAAAATCCAACCCCTCTTCCCTTTTACATCCCTTAAATATTTGCGAATGTCTCTTATATAAAGCTAGAATTTTAACCCGATTTTGAAGGAACTTTGCTTACGTGTACTTTAAAACAAACAGAAAAATAATGTATTTGCCAAAGTCCATCCCTCTCCCCTTTTACCACCTCCCCTCTGAATTTCCAAGATTTTTATTGAAACCCACAAGATTTATCCGATTACTGTGAAACCTTTGTGAGTTGTCGAGTGCGTGTCGGAGAAGGTTCCTAAGAAATAAAAATTCAGAAAAACCACCCCCTCCAGCACTTTACAACACTTAATTTAAACATACCCAGATTTAATCATAGTTAGACCAAAATTTGCGCACGTATACTTTAAAATAAATTGAAAAGTACTGCCTACTCCCCTTCACATCTCCCTAATTTAGACAAACTCACATCTTTTATCCGATTTTGATGGAAATTTGCACATTTATACTATAAAATATACAGAAAAATACTGCCTAAATATGGTTTCCAAAAATACAACCCCTCTTTCCCTTTACATCCCCTTAATTTTTGCATAACTGGAATCACCAAAAACATTGCATATCCAAGACCATTGCAATAAACTAGAAACTGAATGAAACAGTAATTACAATTTATACATAAATATCTAATCGTTACTAAATACAAATGTTCAAATGTATTCATTTAATCTACCTCAAGTCTAGCAATAGCGAAGCATTGCCAGGTCAGCTAGTCTTATATATAAAAATCAATGTTTGCGTGTCCTCTATGCGCTCCTAAACCATTTATCCGATTACAATGAAACTTTGGTGAGTTGTCGAGAGTGTTTCGGAGATGGTTCCTAAGAAATAAATTTTTTTAAAAAACACCTCTTTTTCCACATAACATCCCATAATGTAAACAACCCAACAGATTTTGACCGATTTCCACCAAAATTTGCACACATATACTCAAAAACAATTTGAAAAATATTGGCTATATATGGTAACTGAAAGTGCAACCACTCATCCCCTTCACATCCCCCTAATTTAGACAAACCCACAGATTTTTTCCGCTTTTGGTCGAAATTTGCACAAGTGTACTATAAAATATACAGAAAAATACTGCCTAAATATTGTTTCCAAAAATGCAATCCCTTTTCCCCTTTATATCACCTTAATTTTTTCCAGTGTACCTGGAATCACCAAAAGCATTGCAATGAACTAGAAACAGTAATTAAAATTTATACATAAATGGCTAATTTTAACTAAATACAAACTTTCAATTTTTTTCATTTAATCTATATGTGTACTCATGTCTAGCAATAGCAAAACATTGCAATCTTGGGAGATCTTCTGCCAGTTAATTCCTAAAGCCCTGGAAATGTCTTTATCCCATCAGTCTGCTTCTCAGTTTGTGGTGATCTTTTGGACTCTGTTCTAACACTTTTCTCCACGCAATATGGCCAGCCGATTGCCACTAAGATATCTGTGACCTTCGTAACTGACCTAATGTCAGCTGCCCTTTTCAAATACAGCCTGTTCTCTGGCACCGCTGCATGCCTTAAACAATTGACTGTCATGAAATAGAACACTATCTACAAGATGATATAGTGTTTTATTTTAATGATACATAGCTCAGCAATGCGCTCCATTCACGGCAATCACATTTTGATGCAAGCACTTTAATTTGGTATTAAGTAAGGATTTCGAATTGACAACATATATCCACAACATTCAGATTATCGTGTATTTGGAAGTTTGTTTGTGCACGAGAACTTTATTTACTGTTATTGCTTTAAAAAGCCAAGGAGAAGACGACCTGACTTTGGTCGTCGAAGTCAGTCAAATGTGCGGCAAGCTACCTCACGTGCAAACCGCACTGATGACCTGCGAGAGGCAGATAATGATAACATTTGTATTGGTACGGCAGAATTGCATTCCACAGTGAATAATAATGAAGTACATAGGCTTAGAATGGAACAAGTTCGGGCACACCAAACACAACAACAGTGAGCACGACAGAATGAAATTGAGTGATTCCACAAATGCAGTGCTTCTGTAAACCTGGAACAAGTAGCATTCCACCACTACCCGGAAATAGATTATTGTACTGACAAATCCTTAACAATTGGTTAAATGACAACCATTTGTCAATATTGTAAAGTGTTAAAATACAGCGGTGAATCTACTGCATTATGTTATGCTGGTGGTAAAGTAAAATTGTTAAAATTTGTCCCACCACCAGATCAATTATGCTCATTAGTTTCTGGTATGTGAAATGACTCTAAACACTTCTTGGCCAACATCCAAAAATATAACAATTGCTTTCAAATGACATCATTTGGTGCCACAAAATGTTATAACAACTAGGTCATGAACTTTGGTTGTCCTGCTGCTTGATCCACTTTTGCAAAATGGGCAATGCATATTACAGATGGAAAAAAAATTGTAGGCACCTTTTTGTTGACATAAGTGTCTGTAGTAGGACAACTGCATAAACTGTGACGTTTACAAACCAGACACTATTGTACAGTCATGGCAATAAAGAGTTTTGATTGGTAATGTCAGGTGTTGCCATCTCAATATGCTATATATATATATATATATGATATAGGTGATACAAAGTTCACTGGGTCATATAGTTTATAAATAAAAATATATTCAGTAATCTATTGCTATCTCCTTGCCAAAAACCCCTGTCCAAGCACACCATAATCATATGTGTGGTTCTGTACTGTTTCCATTAGCAACTTAGTAAAACACCTGTTATGAAAAAACTCCTTTTGGGGATAGAACAAGTTCTAACATAAACATTGACTTGATGTCTTTCATTTTCCTGATACTGCTGGTAGCTCTATTCTTGCAAAGTCTTTCCTAAGTCAGTCACCAATCATCTTGTATTCATTTCAATGAATCCCCGTTAAGGATTCCAGTGGGACTAGTCTATTATAGAAATAATACCACTAAGTCAAACTTGAAAGTCACTGAATTTATTCTTCAAAAGTCTTAAGCTAATGCTGGATGTTGTAGACATTAGGTATAAATCAGACTTTGTTCCCTATATGAAAATTGCAGGTTACTAAACATGATAATCACAGTCACTCATGGTTCATTAATTCTCTGAGATGATAATATTAAATGAGCTAAAGAAAATAAAAGTTTACTACTTTGAAGAATTCAAATGCTTGGTTGCAAAAGTACTCAAAATCTGTCGCTCCACCTTACAACTAAAATATTCTTAGTTCAATTCCTCTCCTAAATGGTAGCTCCCCTCTGCCTCCTTACATGGGAGCAAACAAGAGACTGGCAAGATAGAAATGAAGCAAACTTCAATAGACAATTTGGTTTTCATCAAACCGAAGAAAACGGTTAACACCATTGCATTTTCAAGTACAAAATCATGTGGGCAAAGGAGTGCAGAAACAAAACTTCAAGAACTTGTGAATAAAACATGTTACCAGCTAGAAGATGAAGCCAAAAGTGTAGAAGATGGTGAAATAAATTTTTTTTAGGGTAAGTGAATCACTAGAAATACCAATAGAAATTCATAAGGAACCCCATATCACAAGTAAAAAGCAAAGTAATTCAGAACTGTTTATTCTACACCATAATGTGCAATCACTTACCAATAAATTAACAGAATTGGAAGTATTACTACAGTACAAGCTAAATGTTGATATAATTTGTATCACAGAACATTGGTTAAGTCATGATGAAATGTATTCAGTTACATTGCCAGGGTACAAACTAATCAGCTGTTTCTGCAGAAATACTTCTAAGCATGGAGGTACTGCTATTTTTGTCAAACAGCACATGAAATGTCAAAATATCTCAAAATGTGTTCAGCTTTCCATAGAAAAGAATTTTGAAGCTTGTGCAACTTTTTTGCATGATGCCAACATAGTAGATATAAATGTCTATAGGCTTTCCTTGCCCAATTAGAATCATTACTAAACAATGTGAATAAACCCAGTAAAATATTAGTGCTTTTTGGTGACTTCAATGTTAACTTCCTCAAAGACAGTAAAGAGAAATTAGATCTATTAAATATGCTCAAATCATTCAACTTGAAACCAAAAATAGACTCCCCAACCAGGTTATCTAACCATCAAAATACTCTTCTTGATCAAGTGTTTGTATCAGAAACAAGACTCTTTTCAAAAGGGGAAGTGATAAGTATGGGCTACAGTGACCATGAAGAACAACTCATATCATTAAAGATAAAGAATAAAACCACAAATTGTAAAAAGATTACATATCAGAGAAATTTTTGTGATGATAATATATGTGTGTTTAATTTACTGCTATCAAATGAAACTTGGAAGGAAGTATATGATCAAACAGATGCAAATGACAGCTTTAATGTATTCCACAGTACCTTTCTACACTACTTTAATCTGGCTTTTCCCAAAAAAAGGAAATTTGTGGCATAAAGACCAAACAAAAAGTGGGTAACTACGGGAATCAAAATATCGGGTGAAAGAAATCGTTTTCTACAAAGTTACTGTAAACAAAACAAAGTTAGTCAAGAATTTTTAAATTATGCTAAAAAATACAAGAAAATTTATAAAAAAAGTAATTCAGCAAGCAAAAATTATGGCAAATGACAATTTTATCAAAAAATCTTCCAACAAAATGAAAGCAATGTGGCATGTTATCAGACAGCAAACTGAAAGTACCAAAACCGAAAGAAGGAACCTCAAATTGTGTATTGACGATTCAATAATTAGTGACCCCAAAGTGATAGCCGAAGAATTCAATAACTATTTTACATCCTTGGCAGAACAATTAATTAATAAAAAGTGCAATAAACAAACTAAAGATGTTCCTAGTCTTTCCACAACATCTAGTATCACAATGTACCTAGCTGAAACTAATCCTGATGAAATTATAAAAACCATAAAAACATTAAAAAATAGTTATTTATGTGGGTTGGATGAGGTACCAGATTTGATCTTGAAAAACCGGGCTAATCATGTAGCTACCCCCCTTGCAAAAATATTTAACATATCTGTGCAAACTGGAATTTTTCCAGAAATACTCAAAACCGCTATGGTGACTCCACTATTTAAGAAAGGCTCTCCTGATCAGGTGACAAATTATAGACCAGTATCCCAGTTAAGTGTCTTCTCCAAAATATTAGAAAAACTATTCCTTGACAGGCTCCTTAAGTTTATAAACAAGTACACATTACTTTCTACTCAACAGCATGGATTCAGAAAAAATAAATCTACACACACTGCAATATTTGAATTCTTAGAATCTGTTATAAAAGCTTTGGATGGAAATGATATGGCCGCAGGTATTTTCCTGGACCTATCAAAGGCATTTGATATAATAGATCATAGTATACTGCTAACTAAACTAGAAAAAATGGGAATAAGAGGAAATGCAAAAAACTGGATCAAATCTTATCTTGAAAATCGCAAACAAAGAGTAACTGTAGACCATGAAACAACATACCAAAAACATAATACAAGAGAAAAATTTACCTCAAATGAACAGCTTGTAAAGTATGGAGTACCCCAAGGCTCAGTGCTAGGACCCATATTATTTCTAATTTATATCGATGATCTCACAAGAACTGTTCATTCAAAAGATACAGTTCAGTTTGCAGATGACACAAGTGTTTTACTCACCTCACAAAATTTAGAAAGTTTAGAATTAAAAGCAAATAAAACGATGAGTGAGCTCAAAAACTGGTTTGACACAAACAACCTAATTTTAAATGAGGAAAAAACAGTATGTTTGAATTTTTCTCTACCCCACTCAGTTAGCAAAAACAATATTCAGGTAGCCATAAATGATAAAGATATAAAGAATGTAAACGAAACGAAATTCTTGGGCTTATGGGTACAACAAAACATGAATTGGGATATACACACAAGCAAATTGGCTACAAGACTGTCTTCAGTGTGTTACGGACTCAGAATCCTTAGAAATACTACCAGTATAAATACCGCAATACAAGCATACTATGGCCAATTCCACTCACTGTTAAGATATGGAATTATTTTCTGGGGTAACTCGTCACAAAGCACTAATATATTTAGGATGCAAAAATGAGCAATGAGAACCATATGTTGCCTAAAAAGATCAGAATCATGTCGAATACATTTCATAAACCATGCCATACTAAATGTTCCATGCCTGTACATCTATGAAATAATCATCTTCACAAGAGAATATCTCTTAAAAAACAACAAAATAATAAAAAATAATATGCTACATAATCACTTCACTAGAGGGCATTCAGACATCCACAAAATTTTTTGCAGGACTACAACATATCAAAAAAGTATTTTAAATTCTGGAATAGCACTCTATAATAAAATCCTAGAGGAAGTAAAAAATGCTTCCTGTGTTAAACACACATATTTTTTTCAATTTTTTTTTTTTTTTTTTTTTTTTTTTGGAACTCTAAGTGCTAATTACTAAGCCGGTGTTTATAAGTACCGTCAGGGACTTTGTGTATCACAGGATGTACAGAAACAGCAATTGAAATCAATTATGTTCACATGTTCAATGTCCCTCGTGCATGTTTTAGCAGACCACCCAATCTTAAGAACATCTTAGTCCACAAATACCCTCCGTTAGACTCTCCAAAAGCACCATTTGGATCTTATCCTTGTAATAGACCCCGCTGTAAAACCTGCAGCATGCTTCCACCCACCACAGGAGAAACTTTCCCCATTATTGGACATGCCACCTGTTCAACCACTCATCTGATATACCAACTAACTTGCCGCTTTTGCACCAGTTCTTACATAGGCCTCACCACACAGCAACTCTCTGTTAGAATGAATGGCCACAGACAAACAGTCCATACTCGTAACCTGTACCTTCCAGTACCAGAACATGCCAATAGCCATGATTCCAACAACCTCAACGACTGTTTCACTGTGAGAGCAGTCAGAGTTTTCCCTGACAGCACCACTGCAGCAGAACTCCGGAGATGGGAACTAGCGTACCAGAATATCCTGGATACAAGACACCCACCTGGACTTAACCACCGTTAAATTCCTGATCAGGTGACAAATTATAGACCAGTATCCCAGTTAAGTGTCTTCTCCAAAATATTAGAAAAACTATTCCTTGACAGGCTCCTTAAGTTTATAAACAAGTACACATTACTTTCTACTCAACAGCATGGATTCAGAAAAAATAAATCTACACACACTGCAATATTTGAATTCTTAGAATCTGTTATAAAAGCTTTGGATGGAAATGATATGGCCGCAGGTATTTTCCTGGACCTATCAAAGGCATTTGATATAATAGATCATAGTATACTGCTAACTAAACTAGAAAAAATGGGAATAAGAGGAAATGCAAAAAACTGGATCAAATCTTATCTTGAAAATCGCAAACAAAGAGTAACTGTAGACCATGAAACAACATACCAAAAACATAATACAAGAGAAAAATTTACCTCAAATGAACAGCTTGTAAAGTATGGAGTACCCCAAGGCTCAGTGCTAGGACCCATATTATTTCTAATTTATATCGATGATCTCACAAGAACTGTTCATTCAAAAGATACAGTTCAGTTTGCAGATGACACAAGTGTTTTACTCACCTCACAAAATTTAGAAAGTTTAGAATTAAAAGCAAATAAAACGATGAGTGAGCTCAAAAACTGGTTTGACACAAACAACCTAATTTTAAATGAGGAAAAAACAGTATGTTTGAATTTTTCTCTACCCCACTCAGTTAGCAAAAACAATATTCAGGTAGCCATAAATGATAAAGATATAAAGAATGTAAACGAAACGAAATTCTTGGGCTTATGGGTACAACAAAACATGAATTGGGATATACACACAAGCAAATTGGCTACAAGACTGTCTTCAGTGTGTTACGGACTCAGAATCCTTAGAAATACTACCAGTATAAATACCGCAATACAAGCATACTATGGCCAATTCCACTCACTGTTAAGATATGGAATTATTTTCTGGGGTAACTCGTCACAAAGCACTAATATATTTAGGATGCAAAAATGAGCAATGAGAACCATATGTTGCCTAAAAAGATCAGAATCATGTTAGCAGACCACCCAATCTTAAGAACATCTTAGTCCACAAATACCCTCCGTTAGACTCTCCAAAAGCACCATTTGGATCTTATCCTTGTAATAGACCCCGCTGTAAAACCTGCAGCATGCTTCCACCCACCACAGGAGAAACTTTCCCCATTATTGGACATGCCACCTGTTCAACCACTCATCTGATATACCAACTAACTTGCCGCTTTTGCACCAGTTCTTACATAGGCCTCACCACACAGCAACTCTCTGTTAGAATGAATGGCCACAGACAAACAGTCCATACTCGTAACCTGTACCTTCCAGTACCAGAACATGCCAATAGCCATGATTCCAACAACCTCAACGACTGTTTCACTGTGAGAGCAGTCAGAGTTTTCCCTGACAGCACCACTGCAGCAGAACTCCGGAGATGGGAACTAGCGTACCAGAATATCCTGGATACAAGACACCCACCTGGACTTAACCACCGTTAAATTCCAATTAACCCATCACTACCTTTTTTTTTTCTATGTTATACCGTACCATTACTACATTTGCTCATTTTACCATCGCCTGCCAAAATATTAAATATATTATCTCAGACATTGTATACCGATATCGATAGTCTACTTGTGATATATCCTCAATTTTGTCAATATATTACAAAATTCAGTTAAAAGGCTGCAAGCATATAGCAAATGAGCAGCAGAACATTTTCAAAGTAATTTTCTAGTGGTTTCAAATATTTAAGACACATTTCGAAGTATAGTTAGATCAGAGTTACATAGAGGTATGAAAGAATGATAGTAAATCAATTAGGATACTGGGATGAAAGTATCGAGTTTTAGTTTAGAAATAGAAAACATGGTCTCAAACGAAATTTAGAGGAAATATGACGAGTTTTAAGGTACTTTTTTAATAAATGAAAAAATAGTAAATCGAGAATAAAATAAGTAGTAAAAAGAAAATTATGTCAGATTAAAGGTCTTCTTGAGGAAAGATGATAATAGCAGTTTGAGATCGTTGAGTTGAGTGGAAGTATTTTAAAAGTAATTACAAAGCGAAAGCTGTTAACGCATCGTAGCCAAATATACAGTCTGGAGTGGGCAGAAATAAATGTCAAGAAAAACTAGACAAAATATCTGGGAGGCACCCTATTTTTATGAAAGAGCAATTTTTTTAAGTAAGTTTGGCAGAAAGTTTTATCAAAATAATGCACTCTCAATATGAGATATTTAATTTCAAAGTAATTATTCTGCATTCCATAATGGCCGCTAGAAGGGGTGAAAACTTTGGGAGACAATATCTTTTTAATGAAAGGTTTTTAGAAGGTAGTGAGATACACCAAATTAATCGTCAAAATATGTAGAATTCCTGAAGATTAGAATTAACACGCTAGAACAAATAGTTGGGACACTAGATCTAGAAAATAGGTTTATTGAACTTCGGAAATTAATAACAAAAATATGAGAGCAGATACGAAAAATTTTATAAGGATAGAAAATGCTTAGAATAATGAACTCTATGTTACTGCAAAATTTCATGAAAATCGGAAAAACTTAGGGGTGAAGCCTTTGTAACCCAACGCCAGAGTGAGAGAGACAGCAGCCAGGATTAGACAGAGAGGGTGGGAAATCCCACTGCTTGGTGTCACAAAAAATGCCCAGCCTATTTAAGAGGGTGGCCTGGCAGAGGCGTTCTTCAGTCTGGCTTCAGTCTTTCAGCAGATTTGTTAGCGAGGAGAGAACGTGTGGGTGTAAGTCGAGCCATGCGCTGGGCTGGAACGAAGTGATCGGGGCAGTATCGAGATGTAGAGTATTCCTCCACAAATAACTAACATCAACACCGGGTTGAAGTGATGTCGCGCTTTCAATGTTTATAAACTTTTGATCAATATGGGGTTCATTGGAAGCTGCTTACGTTGTGTGTAAATGTTTTAACCTGCAATCATTTTATTTTGGAAAGAAGTCTGATGCCTTTTTATTGCGCTGGTACCGAGATTGTAAAAGAACTTTTGAACAATATATCAATGTTAATTTATCAGAAAGTCTACTGAGTTTTAATTCAGGAACATACCTTTATCTCTTGTGGTATCTTATTTTATTATTTAAACAAGCGATTGGCGACCAAGGAACAGAACCACTCGGTACCACGACCACGGTTATAGCTCAAAGTACTACTGTATGCACACCCCAGCAAACAGCACGTCTTTGACATACTCCTTATCCGCCCCCCCCCCCTCACCACAACACGGTTAGTCATTAGGGTAACGTTCGGTGTGCACACACGTTCCGAGCCTAATGGCCCGTTTCTTCTATTTGTGAGCAAGGCATATGCCGAAATATTGTGTTGTTTGTTTGTCAGCATTAGTGTTCTCTCATCGCATCCGTCCACTTTGGTATGTGGTGGGTTAATTTCCCTTTCTTTTCTTATTTATATCGCCTAGAAGCCGCTTCCATTTTCCTTAGTTGCATCATTGTTGCCTAACGGCCACCTTACGTGTTTGTCCCGCTTGTTCCTTTTCTGTGTTCTATTACTTTTTCCTTCCTTCTTTCTCTTATTTGTATGTTTGTATCACGTATTGAATTCGATACGCTAGGTTCCTCCCAAAGTTCCCGCCATTCTGTTTGTTTTCTCTGGCTTCAGATAACTTCGCGACAATTGATCCATGTTTATATTTTTAGCTCTGTTTATCCTCCTAATCGGGTATTTTTCCATTATTAGCTTACATATATTTTTCCAAATCACCTTTTAAAAACTGCTTGTCTGTGGCCATTTAAATTTAATTTTGTTTATGCCGATTTTCGTGTTTTCAATACAGTTCGACCATATTGTCGTTTTTGTTTGGAGTTTTCTCCTGTTTACTTTCAGGACGAGAATGTCTGAATACTTCCCACGTGTCTTCCATTGAGTGTTTTTTTTTCTTTTTGTTTCTCCTGATTAGTGGTTATTCTCAATTTAACCTATAAACAATTGGGTTTTATTAGATCTTATAGGTTTTCGTTGGTGGTCCAAGATATTATTAGCATCGCGATCTCAAATAAAACATACTTCCGCCTTAGCCAGCGCAAATTTTCTGTTTGTTTTTATGAAGTTTTATTCCACGTTTTTGACGTTGTGAGTAGAATTTTTTTTTTTTTCCCCGCTAGATATTATTAGCATCACGACTTCATAAAAACGAACAAACATTTCTGTTTGGACGTTTATACTCTGCGTTTTGGACGTTGGAAGATTATTATTATTATTATTATTATTATTATTATTTTTTCCTCTCTCCATAGTTATACATAGGCTATCGGTAGAATTGTCATTACTTTTTCTCTTTGTGTGACTTTTTACTGACCCTTATCTTTTTAACCCAATATGCTACTTTCAGAAATCTATCTGTCCAGTTACCATTTCCACGCCGCACATTTGGCCAAACTAAATTCTCACATTCTGTTTCTTCAGTCTTGCCTCTCTCTAAATATTCCGCCAAATGGTTTAACTATTAAACTTCCAGTTTCTGGCTGCCATCCAAAAATTCACCCATCACTTCATGCTTTCCGTTTCAGACAATCCCTTTCTCTCACCCAGCTGGTTCTTCAACAGTATATTCACATGGCGTATCAACATTCCTCTCAACTTGTCTCACTCCACAAAATCCTCTGCCTTTCATTCCCTCACCTCATTCATCATATGCAACAGATCCTGTCAGAGTGCAGACAATTGCAGGCCCATCATGCACAAAAACATCTTCAAAAGCTTTCAGCTCTTGTTAGGAGCTATTTATCTCTAGGCCTGTCCCTCCCCTATCAACATTCCACTGCTGTAAATCACACACCAACTCCACCCCTAGTTGCAAAGACTCCATGCTTGGCTCACCTCCTCAACCTACCCCATCCAAACCCTTTACCACCTGCTCAAAAACCCCCCGCCTCTCCTCCAGTTAAACCTAAACAGTCAGTGATTAATCTCTCCTCCACCCCCCTGACTGAACCTCAAATTTCGGTCTTATCCAAAGGACTCACTTTTTCTCCGACCCCCAAGTTCGACCATGCTGCTTTGGTCCGGGACTCATTGGCGTTCTGCCGCTCTCTTCTCTGGCGGTACCATTTTACCGTCACAGGAGAACACACCTAGTCGACAGAACGAGATTGAGCCCAGTCTACAACAGTTTAAACCTGCATCTTCTCTGGATCCTCCCCGGCTCCCACAAAACCATCCCCTTATTCTATTCCAGGAATTCCTCACATCCTCTCTTTCCTCACCTTCTTTCCTAAACTCCATCCCACACTCTAAAAACCTCAGCAATATGGAAACTCGAGCTATGAGAGAACTGTCCAAAAACCAGAACATCATCATCCTCCCTGCCGACAAAGGCTCAACCACAGTAGTGATGGACCGCAATGACTATGTGGCTGAGGCCCTAAGGCAACTGTCGGACACTAACACCTACCTTCCACAAGCTACAGATCCCACTACCTCCATATGCCAGGAAATAAAAAATCTTCTTGACCTACAAGGCCCCCTGCAAGGCCTCTCTCCTCAGTCCATCTCCCTCCTGACTCCCCAGAATCCCCGCACTCCCACACTATATCTTCTTCCTAAGATCCACAAGACTGGTAATCCTGGGCGACCTATAGTTGCGGCATATGGATCGCCTACTGAAAGGATTTCAGCTTTTGTGGATCAACATCTCCAACCCTTTGTCCTAAATCTTCCCTCCTACGTGAAAGACACTCCACATTTCCTTGAACGCCTATCCACAATCCACACACCTCTACCTCCAGACTCCTTCCTGGTCTCAATTGATGTAACTTCCCTTTATACCAACATTCCACATAGCCAGGGCCTCAGTGCCCTAGAATACTACCTAGACCTACGACCACCACATAGCCTGCCTAGTACATACTTCATTTCAACCTTGGCCCATATAGTTCTCTCCAAAAATTTCTTTACCTTTAATTCTGTAGTATATCACCAAATCCGCGGTACCGCCATGGGCACCCGCATGGCCCCATCCTATGCCAACTTATTCCTTGGTCGTCAGGAGGAACGTTTCCTGAACAACACTCCCTTTAAACCCACTGTGTGGTTCAGATACATAGATGACATATTTATGATCTGGACCCACAGCGAAAACCACCTCCTTGAATTCCTCCACTCCCTTAACAATAGCAACAATTCCATCAATTTCACCTGGACTTACTCCCGCTCACACATCACATTCCTCGATGTTGACATCATGCTCAGGCACGGTGTCCTTCATACCGCAGTCCACATCAAACCCACTAATTTACAGCAGTATCTACACTTTGATAGCTGCCATCCATTCCATACGAAACGTTCCCTCCCATACAGCCTTGCCATCCGTGGAAGTCGCATTTGCTCTGACGCTCATTCTCTCCATCAATACTCACAAAACCTATCCCAAGCCCTTATTTCCCGTTGTTACCCCAGGGATCTTGTACATAAACAGATCTCCCGCGCGATCAACCACCCTCCACGTAACCACTCTCACTTGTCTCCTACAAAAACCAACCATAGCCCTGCCTTTGTCACTCAGTTCTCTCCTGGCCTCGAGTCCATCAACCATATTTTGCGACAGGGGTATGACTTCCTTCGCTCATTTCCGGAAATGCGTACTCTCCTACCCAAAATTCTACCCAATGTCCCTCGTGCATGTTTTAGCAGACCACCCAATCTTAAGAACATCTTAGTCCACAAATACCCTCCGTTAGACTCTCCAAAAGCACCATATGGATCTTATCCTTGTAATAGACCCCGCTGTAAAACCTGCAGCATGCTTCCACCCACCACTACATATTCCAACCCCACCACAGGAGAAACTTTCCCCATTATTGGACATGCCACCTGTTCAACCACTCATCTGATATACCAACTAACTTGCCGCTTTTGCACCAGTTCTTACATAGGCCTCACCACACAGCAACTCTCTGTTAGAATGAATGGCCACAGACAAACAGTCCATACTCGTAACCTGTACCTTCCAGTACCAGAACATGCCAATAGCCATGATTCCAACAACCTCAACGACTGTTTCACTGTGAGAGCAGTCAGAGTTTTCCCTGACAGCACCACTGCAGCAGAACTCCGGAGATGGGAACTAGCGTACCAGAATATCCTGGATACAAGACACCCACCTGGACTTAACCACCGTTAAATTCCAATTAACCCATCACTACCTTTTTTTTTTTTTTCTATGTTTATACCGTACCATTACTACATTTGCTCATTTTACCATCGCCTGCCAAAATATTAAATATATTATCTCAGACATTGTATACCGATATCGATAGTCTACTCCTTATCCGTCCCCCCCCCCCCCCTCACCACAACACGGTTAGTCATTAGGGTAACGTTCGGTGTGCACACACGTTCCGAGCCTAATGGCCCGTTTTCTTCTATTTGTGAGCAAGGCATATGCCGAAATATTGTGTTGTTTGTTTGTCAGCATTAGTGTTCTCTCATCGCATCCGTCCACTTTGGTATGTGGTGGGTTAATTTCCCTTTCTTTTCTTATTTATATCGCCTAGAAGCCGCTTCCATTTTCCTTAGTTGCATCATTTATGTTCACATTGGTATGAAATGTTTGCCTCATGATATTAAAAAAAAACAATTCTTTTTGCTCATTCAGGCACAAAAGACAATGCAATGCAACATTTGGAATGATGTTTTGACTGTATTTTCTTCATTCTATATACTTCACATCTTCATCTGATTTTTACAATTTAGGGACAGTGTATACCTCTGTTTCCCAATCTTACATCTCTCATTGTGGAATAGTATGACTTGTGTTGTTTGAATGGATGAGGGCTTGGTGAAATATATATAGATGACCGTTAATCTTACCGATATCCTTCATAGTCATCATAGCTTGTGCAAAGGATCTTCTAAAAAATTTTCATACTTTTTTTCAAATATCGGACCATTTATGCTATAGGCATTGACAAATACAACATCCAGAATTCCCAAAAACAATCTTTACCATGATTTCGGTAATCTGTCAGCATTACACAAAGTCATCAGCTGATCAGCAGTATCAACCCCACACAAGAAGGTATTGTAGTCCTAGACAACTAATGACCATGAAATTGTTGACTTGAATCCATATTTTTCTTTGCATACAACTAGTGGTGTAACAACAGGGTGGCAGGATGGGCAAAATGCTATGGGACCTACTGCCGGAGGTGGCCCCCGATGACCGGCCAGAGAGGCCCTCTGGTCCAAGATCCACCAGGTCACCAATCCAATCTGAGAGAGGGCCCATCTGTTGAAGTTGCCATTGACCCCAACCAGTGTAGTGGAGTTTCACCGCTGCCATGAAAATTTGATACTAAATGTATGACCTTTTTATCCTTCCATTTCCAGTAGCAAATACCTAGGTTTGTAAATTCATTGTCACAATCTCCTCTTTTTAGTTTTCCATCAGCAGATTGTTAGAAAGTCCCTTGCAGTAGGGTCTGATTCTCCCACAAACAAAAGTTGTTTCAGTTTTTTAATAATGAAACTTATGTAAAATAATGATAATACTAGATAACATCGTCATTGCTCCATTTTTTTTAGTCAATTCTGAGACCACTCTTTGACCTAATGAGTAATCTGAGAACATTCCAGTCATTTCTTTATTTTTGCCTTGATGAATTATAAACTTCTAAGAGAAGAGCTGATAAATTATAAACTTCTAAGAGAAGAGTTTCAATCAGAGCGTATTTCATAAAAATATCCATTTGAAAATATCTAAAACAATGATAAAACCAATTGTATACTTGCTAAGTCTATTGACCAATAATCTGTATAAAACTACCCAGAACTCCTTGATGGTACTTTTAAGTCCATATTGCTTTTTCTAGATTATTTAGTAAAGAAACTAGGAAAACATATTTTATAGGTAAAAAATATATGGTTAAATGTTCAAACTAAAAAAGTAATAACAGAAATTGACACTTACCAAGTAAATTATCATCTAAAAATTCATTGTAATGTACCACTTGTTACTCTGGTCAATATGCTGTCAAGCCCCAACTTAGAAAATTAATTTCTCGGCAATTTCACGCAGAATTTAAAAATAAATGTTGTCATTGTCTGACTTAATCATACAACAATACATGAACAGGCTTAATAATGCAGTGGACACTGGTATTGTCGAATTATATGGTGGTAAATATAGTGGTACTTACAAGTACCGTCAGGGAGGAAAGGGTTAAAGTATTGTTACTTGTCTACAATTATTATGTTATTACTTTGTTTTTAAAATAGCTTTTGTTTAAACCTATTTCTGAATTTTGTTCTGTAACCTTTAGTTATCAAAAATCCATATTTAGAATTGGTCTACAAGCTCAAAATTTTGTTATAGTGTATTTAACAACACATCGTCATTATTATTTTTTAATTATATGTTTAAATAAATGTCTTTTCTTTATTTGCTGAAAATCTTATTTTTCACCCATGAGTGCTGGCCAGTTGCATTTTGTAACTTTGCCTTGTCAACCTCATGCTTGATGAAACCTTCAAAATTAATTAGTGTTTTAAATAAAATTTTCTGATTATATAATCCATGCATTAAAATGCTTATTTTTTATCACGGTATCTGTGGAAATGTTTGTAACCTCGGCCTTCAACTTTTGGCTCTACGTACCTATGGTATACTGTCTCAGTTTTGACTCGAGTACTTCAATATTAACTTTAACTTTATACACTTTAATTGCTGTGCAAAAAGCTATTTTATACCTTGTTTTGAGTGCTGGGAAGCTTTTGTTATTTATACCTCCATGCCTGTCCGTAGCAGCCCTTCTGTCTGCAGGTTTACACACCACATGGTTGAGCTTAACTGTGGCCAATCATGGTGAAAAGAATTACAAGAATCTTACCCTGATATGTTGTGATTTTTTACCACCTTCCAAAGTTGCTTTGTGTACTATAACTCAGATCCTAATCAATACTGTTTCCTCAACTCTTTCCACAGCCCCACCATAAATGTAACATATCTTAGATATCTAAAAATGCATAGATGACAGATCTACTTGCGGTAAGCCATAAGCCAACTTATAAATTCATCCCACTCACACCACTTTACATTTTTTTTTCTTTTTGTATCTTTTCCTTTTTCTTTTCATAACAAATTCTGCTTTTTTCACAATAATTCATACAAGCTATATTAATTTACAGATATAATAGAAAAAAGATAATTATTTTTATTAGTAAAAATAAACATTTAAAGAGAATTTTAAGGCCTTCCCATGTGGGTAATTTTATTTCAATTGTTTAAAAGATGTTGAAGGAAAAAATATTCAGTACTTAGTTTCAGAGAGTAATATAAATTCTTAATGGAAATCAAATGTGCAGTACATCATCATGCAGATTACATATTTCTTTTCCTAGGTTTAAGAGAAGTATTTAGATGTATTCATCCTTTCTGAGGCTGTGCTTAGTTTTTAAAGCATGCTCCATCATATACTGGCTTGCTAGGCTTGTCATAATTCACCAGATCCCCATTGGCCATCCTGTAGGGCCTTAGCAACTACTGTATCGGTCACAGGGCACACTAGGTCCCCACTGTACATTGCCCCGACAGGCATCTCCCTACGTCATGCTGTTGCCCATCTCCCACCACATGGAGGGGAGGTTGGACTTGTGGGAGAAGTCATGGAATACAGAGATCCAACAGAGTTGAATGTGAAGACATAATAATATTGGAGGGGATAGAGTAGGATCTGGAAAAAGAATTATAGAAATGGTGGGCTTCAAAGGGTAAACATGGTCTGGAGATAAGTGTAGAAAAGACCAAAATAATGAAGATAACAAGAAACAATGGCTCTTTGAAGGATCTGTTACTTGACAGCAAGAAATTGGAATGGGTAGAATTGTTTGTGTATCTGGGAAGCAAGGTAGCTATCAATGGAAGGATGAAGGAAGAAACAGATCAGAGAGTAAGGAAGAGTGGACACTTGTATCATCAGATAAAGGATGTAATCTGGTGGTATAATGTAGGGAAGGAAGCCAAAGTCTGCTCTATAAAGAATATTACCAGCCCACTCTGACCTATGTCTCCGAAACCTGGACTTGGACAAAGAGAGATATTAGCAGAATGCAGGCGGCAGAAATGAGTTTGCTGAGACGGATAGAGAATGTCATGAGAAAAGATAAAATCAGAAATGGAAACATCAGGGAGAGACTACAAGCGGAAGCAATAGAAGAGATATTAACAAGGAAAATGCTGCAATGGCTGGGGCATGTTATGAGGATGGATTAGGGGAGGATGCCGGAGGTAGTACTGTTGAACTGTCAGAAGGGAAGGAGTCCAGTTGGAAGGCCTCACACAAGATGGATACACCAAATGAAGAAAGACGCAGAGGAATCATTAGGAGAAAAGTGGTGGAGGAAAAGTCTTGGAATGATGGCGAGATTTGGAAGAGGTTGTGCAGGACGACCCACAAAGGTGGAAACATCTAATGGATATAATGATTTAGATGTATTATAGAGTGTTTACCACTACATTTCCTGGAATTGCATGCTTCACTAAATCATCACTAGCCACATCATAATGTCTTCATTGATGTGCTACTGGATTGTGTCATAAAACTACTGTCTTCCACTGTGTGAAAACGTTCTCCGCTGTTCTGCAGACAAACAGCTATCCTCAAAATCTGTTAGTTAGCAAACCAGTACAGATGTTTTCACACCTGAGGAAGACAGCAGAGATAGCTATCAAAATATCATTTTTTACGATACTATCCGGTGGCACACGTATGAAAGCTTCGTAGCAGTCATACTCTGGGGAAGTCTCCATCACATTGCCATTATTCCTATTAACATTTATTATGGAACCTCATTATGGTGACATAGTTCTTCCATTACGCATAGTTTATCCTATTTGTATTATTATTATCATTTTAAAATACTCTTTTCCCTACCTCATCCAGAAGATTCTCCCAGCTAAAGACTTGTTCTTACCAAACATGCACTACAGGATAGAAAGAGTGTTTCTGATTATTTATCAGCAATCTACTACCAAAAAAACAAAACCTACTGCCAGTTCCAAGATAAAGCTGTAAAAACAAACTCCTCAGATGTTAATGATGCTGTTTTATTTAACTATTTTTTTTTAATTTGTTACTTCTATTTCAATTGAATCTAATTTTTACTAATGTCCTTATACTCTTATATAACAGGTTAACACCATCCTACCTGGTTGTTCTGTTATTTGAAGTGTGTGTTTTGCCGTATATGGGATCTGGTCCATTTTGGAAGGCTGCTGTCATCCGAGAGCAGGAACGATGTGCAAATTACTGGTGGACAAACATTCTCTACATTAACAATTACTTTGACGTAACGAATATGGTAAGATTAAGAAAAATTATATCAACATTTCATTTTTACTCAAACTGATCCTTATACATAATTACAAAGTGATTAATATTATTTTTATAAGATTTGATTTATGAATTAATTCATAAACACAAAGCATAGTATACAATGTTTTTGGGCCTCCCACAGGGAGCTTGCATCAATTTGATGAAAATTTGTGGTCGATGGGCAAATCTTTTTGTTTTCGCTCTGCCACTTCCCAAAAGGTACATATAACTTGTGGGTAAGACTCTTGTCATGTGAGTCGTAGTACTTGCAAATGGTACTCTCAGTAAGGATATATAGACATATGCAATTTCTTTACATCAGGTTTATATACATCATTAACATCCCTAACACCCTTTAACTCCTCCATGTGCAAGATTCCCATTACTTGGTTCTAATGCTTGTCTCCCCCATTACATTGCTTCAATGGTTTCCTCCCACCTGTTATAGTGACTGTTGCTGGTGTAGGCTCCTGGCTGCTCCCACTGTAGACTGCTGCTCACCTCTAAGTCCAGCTCTGCTATCCTTGAGCCTAGCTTCCATTGCTGCTAGCTCTAGGTGTGCCTAATTACATCGCTCCATCGCTGCCAAAGACGATCTTCCTGCAAGAGAGGGACAGCCCCTCTCTCCTCGTGCACCTGGGTTTTGCTAGCTGATCCCCTATATAGATCCAACAATGGGGAGAAGCTCCAGCCAATCATGGTGCTTGCTTCCCTACCATCTTCTCCCAAATGCTGTCATGCATCAGCTTAATTCTGCTGACACTTGACCTGTTTTACTGTCGTTGCCATATGTATCGCCTCATTCTAATGCCTGTAAATGTTGTCTTTAGCTGTTGCAATAGCCCTGATTCTGGCTGTCACTGTATGAAATCAAGTGTTGCCCAGCTTTAGTAATTACTGCTCAGCTTTAGCTCAAAATTCCCTAGGTAGCAACTACACCTTTCACCCCCGTAAAACTAACCCGTAATACTAACATCTATTTTCTTCTATTTCCCGTCGAAGTTCTTCCCCTATAAGTCCTTAGTTTCTGTTTTTCTACAACTTAGTAATGGAAGCTACATGTAAATGTACACAGTAATTATTGTGTTCATGTGGTTTCAATTGCCGTCTTCTTCTCCCGCTCTTCTGCTGCCTCGCTCCATTGTTTATGTGACCCCGAGTGCATGTGCTCCGCGTCCTGTTGCTCAGCTGCTCCGCAGTGCCCACTACTGCTGCTGTCAACATCTGACGTGTGTGTGCCAGCTGCCTGCGTGATATCTGTGTGGGATGTCGTTGTGACGTAAGCATCGCGCCTTCCCGGAAATTTATCTGACAAAGTTAAGAGTGTTTTATTTTCAGATGACACTAACCTGACTGTGAGAAAAACACCAAACAGCAATCTAGAATTTAATGTAAATGAAGTACTTAGTGAAGTAGTAAATTGGTTTTAGGCAAATTCATTAAAATTAAATTTCTAAAAAAATAACACATTATATTACTTTTAAAACAAAAACAAAAAATGCGCACCCAGATTTACAAGTAAGCTATAAAAAATAACACTATATTAGAAACAAAGAGTATAAAATTCCTTGGTATTAAAATAGATGAGGAACTAATTTGACACGAACATATCATTTAACTACAGTACTGAAGAAGTTAAGTAGTGCCACCTTTGCAATATGTACACTTTCTCTATCAGCAATCTAGAATTAATGAAAGAGGTGTACACCTCATGTTTTCATTCAGTGATGTCATACGGCATACTTTTTTTTGGGAAACTCTGCACAAAGTAAAAAAGTTTTCATAGCACAGAAAAGAGCTATTAGGATGCTGTGTAGGGTAAAACCAAGAAGTTCTTGCAAACAACTTATTAAAAAACTCAATATTCTTACAATGTCTTCTCAGTATATATATTATCTCATGTGCTTTGTCATAGATCATTTAACCTGTTTACTTCTATATACAGGTGTCACATATTTTAATATGGCTTTCCTGTTCTTCTGCGTTTTGCGACCTCCTTTTCTTTCTCTTCATTTTCTTCTTTTTCTTTGTATCTTCTTCCTTCTCTTGTGGACTAATTTCCTGTTTTCTGTCAGTAATCCAACAACTTATAGTTTTGTCTTCTTCTGAGTTTTACTATCTTGTGTGCTAGTTTCCTGCATTCTGGATTCGGGTTTTCCCTTGGTTTCTTTATACCAATTTTCGTCGGTCGTTTCCACTTGCTGCCGTTGTAACTTATTGTTTCATTTGTCGGTGTGTTTTTAATTTCTTTCTTCAACTTCTGTAATATCACTCACCAACTATATTTGTTCCTGTTGCTTCGTGCTTTTTCGCCTTAATGCTTATCTGCATTTCCTTTCTTGGATTGCTCTGTTAATACTGGCGAACGCTGCTTGGTTCTCGTCAATTCTTGACTTATTTTCTTCTGATTTAGGCCACTAGCCTCTATATGCATTTACTTTTCTATTTCCTGCGACGGACTTTTCCTATCGCTGCTTCTTTTATTTCCTTCAGCTTGTGACGCCTTTCCTGCGTTTACTTGCAAATTACTTATTACTGACAGCACATTTATCGTGCCACAAATTTTACACTTTATTAGGTCTGCCTGTGGCATTTCCTTTACGCTTACTTGCAAATTTCTGACGACATAATCCCCGTGTCACGGATTTCCTTTTCTAATGACGTGGCCTGCGACGACTTTTCTACGCCGTTTTGTAGATTACTTACTTGCTTTTCGGGTATTCCTTCCCACTACATTTCTTCATTTTTTCCGTCACCTCCAGCATTTCCTGGACTTTCCCATGTAGCTGCCATATGTTTCAACATATCTACCTTCAAATGAAAGCCTTTATGATAAGTTGGACATAATCCATTCTTCTCTTGCCTCTCCTGTAATTGTGAGCGCTCTTCTTCTTTCTTGCGATCCCGATTCTGCCCCTCGGGATTATTGTATTGACTCTCGTTAATCTGCTTCGCTGCTTCTAACTTACGCCGTATTTTCTGCATTGTTGCGCCTGTGTATTGTAGTATACCTTCCTCCAAATGAAAGAATTCTGGTTGCACTGCATACGACACCTTTGCAGTTTGTTTGCCCGGATCCGCCAGATGCTCCAAGCTCAAACCATTATTAATTCTTTTAATGCACTCGCGCGCTTGCACATTCTGATTTGATGCAGCTACACACGCCCTGTTCTCCTCCTGTAGCTTCTCATATTTCTCTGCTTTAACCCGTGGATTATTCAACACGACTTCTTCCTCTGAAATATTTAACACTGTTGGAATACATTTTCCTCTTCGCACATTTACCAGTGCTTCTGGAACCAATATGCCTGTAGCCAATTTCTTCTTTGGTAAAACAGCTTCCGAATCTTCCTTAACTCCTTCCTCTGCAAGTTCGATTATTATTTCTTGTCGCGCGCCGACACGAATACATAGCGTCATCTCATGCAACACTGTTTCCTCCTGCATTTCTTCCTGCCACCGTTTAGCATATTCTCTTTGACTTCGCTCTGCTTCTTAAGGGTATAGCCCTCTATTCTCACCACCAATTTTCCATAGTCTACGATGGCTCTGCACTTCTGTAACCAATCACGACCTGAGATTCCATTGTAGAGTGTGTCTACTCCTGCCGGAACCACTTGCATCTTATGACACAGTTTCAACTCCCAACCTTCTTTTAGAGTAACCATTATTGTTCCTTCGGTGGGGTTTCCTGTGATCCCTTGTACCCGTATTCCCTTCATCATGTTCTTCTTAAGCCATTTCTTATGCACTCCGACTTGATAAGAGAGGCTGACACTCTGGTATCCGCAAGTAATCTAATTTTACCGTGTATACTCTCTTCGCATCCAAACTCAATGTAATCATTTAGTTTTGATGTTTGCAGCCAGTTTCATCTGATCTCCTTCGCCGAACGTTACTTGACTGTCCAGTTCCGTTTGTACTCAGTTATCCGAACTTCTGGCATTTTTCTGAGTTCCACGCACTTGCTCTACCTGCTATATCCGTACGGCGGCCGACGTCGAACGGCGGAGGGGCGGACCGCAGGAGATGGTTACGAATAACCCGAACAAGTCCAAGGAGCAGGCCGAACGTAATCCACAGACGCGAACTGGTTGTATCCGACGTGAGGTTCACAGAGTCCGAAGAGAGAGTACCGAACGTCACCGAGGATAAGCACAGTCACGAGTCGAAGCGATTCACTGAGTCCAAGAGAGAGTACCGTAGACGTAGCCGAGACGAAACACTGTAGAGAGTCCAAGAGACGAAGCACAGTTTGACGGAGACGCAACCGGAAGCGCAGCGAACACCGAACTGGATGAATGGAGCTGCACTGGCTTATTTATATCCGTGCCGGGTCGGCTCTGATTGGCCGTGGCAGAAACTGTGCTGCGGTGGCGCTGGTTGGCCTGATGCCAGCGCCGTCTATACTAGGTCGATTTCCATGCCACCTGCCGGGCATGCCGCAATGTCAAGACGGGATACCAGATCCCTCCCCCCTGAAGATGGCGCGTACGGACGGAAGCGCCCTTGACGATGCTTGGGGTGATGAGGCTGGAATGATTGTGGTATCCCGGCCGCATCATGCGCCGACGTACTCCATGGTTGAGGACGTGGTGACGTGGGTGCCGTGTGGTTGGTGGATGGTTGATGGTTGATGGATGTGTCCATTTCGACGTCACTCTCGTCCGGCACTGCTGGCTTTCTTGGGCGCAAGTTGTATCGTCGTTGTGGGGAGGGTGGTTGTGGGACCTCTGCTAATGGCGCTGATGGTGGTATACTGTATTCTTCCTGATATTGTTGTGATGGTGATGGGCCTGTTGTGATGTGAGGACGCAGCTGGTTTTGATGACGGCGTTCTATTCTGTGTGGCATTTGTATTGAGATGACACGGCGTCCGTGTGTCCCCACTACTGTTGCTGGCACCCAAGTGGCGTTCCCTCCGTAGGCGCGTGCCCAGACTGCGCTGCCTGGCGTGTACCGATGGGACGGTCTGGATCGGGGCTCTGCCGAAGATGGTGCCAGGAGGTGCAGCATCGTTCGTGGTTGTCGCCCATGGAGCAGTTCTGCTGGGCTGCGACCATTAATTGGTGTTGTCCGGTATATGCTGAGAAAGAGGGTTAGGGCGGAAGACGTCGTGGCTGACTGTACCTCTTTCAGCATTTGTTGCTTGAACGTCCTTACAAGCCGTTCTGCTTCGCCATTTGAGGCAGGATGAAATGGAGGACTGAAGATATGTTTGATGCCGTTAGCCACGCAGAATTTTTCGAATGTGGATGCTGTGAATTGGGGCCCATTGTCTGAGACGAGGGTGCGTGGTAACCCCTCGATGGTCAAAACCTGGCTTAATGCATTAAGTGTAGCTTCCGTCGTTGTGGATGCCATGCGAACCACGTACAGGTACTTTGAATAGGCATCAATTATAAGTAGCCACATAGTTCCCAAAAATGGGCCTGCAAAATCCAGATGAATGCGATCCCATGGTTGGCGGGGTGTGGGCCAGGGGGCGAAAGCTTGCAGTGGTGCTGCCTGATGTTGGGCGCAGGCTGTGCAGCTGCGTACCATCTTCTCGATGTCTCGATTGATTTCCCCCAGTGGTCTGGGCCTCCCGACGGGGAGACCCAGATACGGGTCTGGCACACTCGGTTTCCCGAGCCCCCACCGGCGTTTTTGTTGTATCTTAATAGGTACAATTAGAACGCTGGGGGAAATTTTCTCCCTCTGGGATGATGCTGTGGGTTGATTGAGCTAAAGGTGGCTGTAATGA
Source organism: Vandiemenella viatica (assembly GCA_031002005.1). Taxonomy (NCBI): domain Eukaryota; kingdom Metazoa; phylum Arthropoda; class Insecta; order Orthoptera; family Morabidae; genus Vandiemenella; species Vandiemenella viatica. The sequence continues at coordinate 157,701,767 of JARYHS010008075.1, forward strand.
GCTCTATCTGAATTGTGATGATTGACATGCTTTGAAAACCGCTAGTCTTGGTCTTGTACCTGTTGCGTCTACCAAGAGAGGGGATATTGCTGGGCATCGGAATTGGGTCCTTGTAGGGGGCGGTTGAAGGGGGCGGATCCGGATCGCCCCCGCCGCCCCCGGGACTTATGCCGGGTGTCCACAGTCCCGTCGCCCCCGGCTTGAGGCTGGGGGTTCAGGAGGGGTCGCGCCCCCTGCTGGACGGAAGGCTTGTGGGTAGTCAAGCTGCAAATAAGGCGCACTACGGTGTTGGCCGCAGCTAAAGTGCAAGGAGCAACCTTGCCCTGACTGCTCCGGTGCTGGGGGTGTCCTGGTGAACGAAGACCAAGCACCCCAGGGGTTTAGTGCACCCCTGCTGTCAGCGTCGCATAGTCCCCGGAGTCGAATGAAGGGGCCAGTACCACGGTTCTGGGGGCTGCCCCTGGTTGCTGTTGTTGCCTCTGGGGTCAGCCCCGGGGGCTTAGGGTTGCTACCCTGCTGGTCGGAGCATGTCTCTATGTTGCCATAGTTGGTTCACTATGTAAGTGTGAACCAGTAGCGTATTGGCTCGCCAGGGGTGGGGCAACATACACCCTGTGAACGCTGTAGGGACCCTTGGGACTCTGCAGCGGGATCGTGCGCTACGACGGTATTCTGTGAAGCTGATTGGTGCGTGGGAGCCTGTGCAGTGCAGGTGCCTCCTTTTGGCAGCCACCTCGTGTGGGATGCCACGTATTCAGGGACGATACGTTCGGTCTGCTGGCGTGGTGGAACGCGCGAGAGGGTTTTCTTTCGCGGCTCCCGGTCGCTACGGCTTCCGCTCGCCCTGCGGGGTTAGGGTGGGGCTGGGGGCGCAGTGGAGGATTTCACAGAGAGGCTTTGCTATACAGCCAGGTTTTGGAAGGGTCTTCGGCCTGGTTCGTGGCGGGTGCTAGCTCCGCGCGCTTCCCCGTGGGCACCCTATTAGAGGGTGGCGAAAGCGCCTTGCCTCACCGTCCCTGCTGTAATGGCGGGTGATTCGGAAGAGCGCAATTCCGCGGCGGGGGCGTAGTGAAGTGGTATGATAGAACGGTGTGGTAGGGGTGGCGGATGAGGGCTTCGGCTCAGGTGCCGCATACACCCCAACCCGGTCGGTGGACCAAACATCTGTACTTATGTCTCGATTGATTCCTGGCCAATAAGCATGTCTTCTTGCGAGATTTTTCATACGGGACATGCCCCAATGTCCTCGATGCAGGAGCTTTAGAATTTGTGAGCGCAATTCCGCTGGGATGACCACACGATGTGTGTCGTTTTCTGCGTCCAAAAGGATGACGCCGCCTGTGACCGAGAGTCTGTCAGATATGTGGCGCCATGTCCTCAACTCATTGTCCATTCTGCGTGTGAGGTATGTTGGCCACACGTGAATGATATAGCGCAGGACCTGGCGCAAGATTGGATCCCGCTGGGTGGCGGAGGCGATTCGGGCTGCTGTAATGGGGAACCCGTCCACTGTCTGCTTCCTCTCTGTGTCGATATGAAAACACAGTACTTCCTGTTGGTCGAATTCCGGATCGGGGCCGGCAGGCAGGCGTGATAGGGCGTCGGCATTGGAGTGTTGTGCTGTTGGCTTATATTGGATTGTATAATTATAAGCGCTCAGAAACGTCGCCCATCGTTGGAGGGGTTGGGCCGTTCGCTCTGGGAGGCTGGAGCGGGGTCCAAATATTGCCACCAACGGTTTGTGGTCGGTGATGAGGGAGAACTTGGTTCCAAATAGATATACATGAAATTTCTTGATAGCGAAGACTATTGCCAATGCCTCTTTCTCGATCTGCGAGTAGTTGCGTTGTGCTGGCGTCAATGTCTTAGAAGCAAACGCTATCGGTTGTTCTGAGCCGTCTTCATTCCTATGTGCGAGTACCGCCCCGATTCCATATGCTGAGGCGTCGGCTGCCACGACTAGGGGCCGTGTAGGAGAAAACGGCGTCAGACAAGGAGCAGACCTTAGCATGCGCTTTAGCCGTTCGAAGGCCCGTTGACAAGACGGGGTCCAGTTGTAGCTGGTTGAGGGGTTGTGAGATATGTGCCGCTTGTGGCAGAAACTTTGAGTAGTAATTTATTTTCCCGAGGAAGGCTTGTACTTCTGGCAGATTCTTTGGGCGGGGTAGGGAATCTATGGCGGCCACGTTGCGGTCTGTTGGCCTAATTCCCTCTTTGTTGAGCCAATGGCCGAGATATTCTACTTCCTCTTGAAAAAACCAACACTTCTCGAGGCGACACCTCAGCCCTGCCTCTTGTAATGCTGGAAATAGCGTGCGCAGGTTTTGTAGGTGCTCCTGGCGAGTGGTTCCTGTGACAATGATATCGCCCAGGTAGTTTGCGCATGCCGGGATGTGTCGCAATAGCTGCTCCAAATATCTTTGGAATATTGCCGGTGCAGAAGCGATGCCAAACGGGAGGCGCTTGTATTTGTAGAGTCCAAACGGTGTATTGATGACGACGATTTTTTGCGATTCCTCATCTAGTGGAAGCTGCAAGTATGCATCTGCGAGGTCAATCTTCGAGAAATATTCGCCGCCCGCAAGTTTAGTGAGAAGATCTTCTTGTCGTGGGATTGGATACGTCTCGATTTGAGGCTGGGCGTTGATCGTAGCCTTAAAATCTCCACATAACCGGAGGGTGCCATTGGGTTTCCGGATGATGACCAGTGGTGTAGCCCACGCGCTGGATTTGACAGGTTCGATTACTCCAATCTTCTGAAGCCGGTCAAGTTCCTGTTTTACTGCTGCACGTAAGGTGACCGGAATAGGTCTGGCACGACAAAAGCGAGGTACTGCACCGGGCTGGAGGGTGATGTGAGCCTCGAAATCTGAGGCGCACCCTAAGTCTGGCGTGAAGATGGGTGCGAACTGTGTACAGAGATCATCCAGGTCCTGGAATGGGACCGAGTCCGATATGACCTGGACTTCGTCCACGATTGAGAATCCGAATCTGTTGAATGCGTCTAACCCAAAAATATTAGTAGCCGAGGGCTGATCCACCACAAAAAAGGTGATTGGTCTGGTGACTTGTTTGTAGGCGGCCGTGATGGAGATCTGACCCCGCAGGGGAATGTCTCTATTCCCATATGATACCAAACGCCGTGAAGGTGGAGACAACGGTGGTGAGCCTAGTTGAGCGTAGGTGGCTTGGTTTATCAGCGAGACAGTTGCTCCCGTGTCCACTTGAAAACGGATGTCCTGGTTGGCGACTCTCAGCGTTAAGAAAAGCTTCTGTGAGAGTGGGTCGCCAGTATGAGCTGCGGTCTGTAGTGTGTTGACCGTTTCTTGCTGCATGCGGGCTGTCGGGTTGGGGCAAGGTGCCCGGTTTCGGCAGACTGACCGCAAGTGTCCCTCTTTACCGCAGCGTGTGCAATGTGCCCAACGGTCGGGGCAATCTGCCCGTGAGTGCGAAGTGAAGCACTGTGGGCAAGACGGCAGGGGCTTTTGGAATCGTCGGCGGGGGTGGGGGTCGGGGTTCGGACGTCATAGATACGTCGGACAGCGATGGCGTCCTGCTTTGTTGGCGTCTGGAGCGCGCCATGGGTTTGTCTTGTGCGCGGGAGTTGTGTTGTGATGTTTTGACCGCCGCTACTTGAGGGCGTGCCATGAGGCGCTCGTTCGCTGCTTGCGCAATTTCATGCGAGTGCGCGATGCGTAGAATGTCCTCGAGTGATGGGTTGTCCAGCTTCAGTGCCGCTGTGAGCACCTCTGGGTTTGGAGCTAGCTGCACTATGACGTCGCGAATCAGGGAATCTGCATATGAAGCCCTGCACTTTGCATTTGAGCAAGTGAAGTCGCATTTACGGCTAAGACCTTGGAGATCAGTCACCCATGACCGGTATAATTGTCCCGGTTGTTTGTGATACTGATGGAACTCAAGGCGGGAGGCCACCACGTGGTATCTTTGAGAGTAGTAGCTTGTTAGCAGAGTGCACATTTCGTTGAATGTGAGGGCGACCGGATCTGATAATGGGGCCAGCTTCCGCAGGAGGAAGAACGTGTCGGGTGATGCCCACGACAGAAACAGCGAGCGCTGTAAGGCATCGTCCGTCACCTGGAATGCCGAGAAATGCTGTTTGAGCCGATGCAAATATGTGTCCCAGTCTTCCTTAGCGTCATTAAATGGTGGAAACGCTGGCGGCCGGATGTGTGAATTTTCCGAGGCCTGGACTGACTTGGCCTCCTGCGCTAACAGTTTCTCGAGTATTACTTGGAGCATTTGCTGTAGCAGCGCTGTCTGCTGTTGTTGTTGCTCCAGAATACGAGTCACGGTGTCCATGATGCCAGCTGATAACCTTTTTCCTCGTCGCCAATTGCTATATCCGTACGGCGGCCGACGTCGAACGGCGGAGGGGCGGACCGCAGGAGATGGTTACGAATAACCCGAACAAGTCCAAGGAGCAGGCCGAACGTAATCCACAGACGCGAACTGGTTGTATCCGACGTGAGGTTCACAGAGTCCGAAGAGAGAGTACCGAACGTCACCGAGGATAAGCACAGTCACGAGTCCAAAGCGATTCACTGAGTCCAAGAGAGAGTACCATAGACGTAGCCGAGACGAAACACTGTAGAGAGTCCAAGAGACGAAGCACAGTTTGACGGAGACGCAACCGGAAGCGCAGCGAACACCGAACTGGATGAATGGAGCTGCGCTGGCTTATTTATATCCGTGCCGGGTCGGCTCTGATTGGCCGTGGCAGAAACTGTGCTGCGGTGGCGCTGGTTGGCCTGATGCCAGCGCCGTCTATACTAGGTCGATTTCCATACCACCTGCCGGGCATGCCGCAATGTCAGGACGGGATACCAGACTACCCATGGATAAGCATTACAACTCTGTAGGTGATGTCCCCATCGGTAACAGTTGCTACACTTCATCGCTCTGTAGTTGCGACATTCTTCTCTGTGACTCGACAAGTTACATCGTTCGCAAGGTCTTGACTTCTCCAAATTTAAATCTCTTCGGCAGTTGCCCTTAAACTCCTGCTCACTCACAACTCCTAACTTCCCTGGTCCGTTTTTTTACCATCGCAATTCTATCACCACGTCGTTGTGTTCCCTGTCGAAATGTCTGCTCACAGCTTGTTTACAAGTTCGTGCAGTGAACTGTCTCCCGCTTGCGTCACTCTCACACTGCCTTGCCTTTTGTCGTGTCCGATTTCATTACTCCATTGACACCTCACACTTGTTGTGTGTCCCACTTCTCTTGAAGTTGTTACACATTGTCTCGCGTTGTGAACTCTTTTGTTGTAAATTTGGCAAACATCTGATGTCCTTTCATTCCTGGGACTCCAAACTCCACTCTTTTCACTGATTAATTCTGCATACAACTTGCGCTATGTTCCTTGATACTGCCACTTCTTCTTGACTGACAAAATCGCAGTATCCTCCAAAAGTGCAATATCAAGGATCCCTGATAACATCAAATCCATACCTCGTGCTCTCAGAACTGCTACGATCTTCTCGTCCCAGTCGTAAACACAGCCCGGCTCAGGTTATGAATTAATTTCAAAGCGCCATTTAATTCTCTCCCTTTTAAATCCTTTTTTGTTGCTTCTCGCAATTCGTGCACCATGCCATCCAATCTGCTCGCCCAATCTGTGACCGTCTCGCCAACCCCTTGACGACTTGAAAACATACTAGTAGCGTAGTGATCTACTGTCCGTTTAGGACGAAAGTTCTCACTAATATTTCTCCTCTGTATAGCTGGTCCTACGATACGTCACTTAACAAATTTTAATAGAACCTCTTGTTCTTTATCCCCAACAAGACTGAATGCTGTTTCGCAATTGTCCAAAAATTCACCGAGCAACCCTTTCTCGCCACAGAAGGTGTTAGGAATTAGTTTTAACACTTCCGCTAAACTCACTCGCGGCTTTTCCTTCTTTGCTATATTCTCGCCTCTGGCGGCATCACAATTTCCCACACTGTTCGGCATTTTCACAAAGCTGGCTTACTCACTGTTTGTGTCGCGTCGATGCGGCTTTTGCTTTGGTTGCTGAGCAGCGACCTTTACTGCTCCCATTTGCTGCGTCATATTATGCCGATTCCGAACGTCCCAAGCTGTTTACTGCTGAGTAGCAAAGGAGGCCACTGCGCCAGTTCTGTAACACTATTATAGTCAAGTGGTAATTTCCATCTCAAAATTTTCTTACTTTAGTTTTCTCCTAACTATCACTTACTGGAGTAGTACTACCCTCACCCCCAATGCTTGATTGCTTGGCTGACGCCACACCATGACACCAATTTTGATCCTACTGCGGTGGACGGGCGAATCATTTTCCTTCATCTCTGCCACTTGCCAAAAGGTACACTTAATTTGTGGGTAAGACTCTTGTCTTGTGAGTGGTAGTACTTGCAAATGATACTCTCAGAAAGGATGTATACACATGTACAATTTCTTTACATGAGGTTCATATGCATCATTAACATCCCTAACTCCCTTTAACTCCTCCATGTGCAAAATTCCCATTACTTGGTTCTACTGTTTGACTCCCCCAATACGTTGATTCAATGGTTTCTTCCCATATGTTATAGTGACTGATGCTAGCATAGGCTCCTGGCTGCTCCCACTATAGACTGCTGCTCGCCTCCGATCTATGTGCAAGAGAGAGACAGCCCCTTTCTCCTCGTACACCTGGGTTTTGATAGCTGCTCCCCTCCGTAGATCCAACTATGGGGACAATCCCAAGGCAATAGTGGTGCCTGCTTCCCTACCATCTTCTCCCAAATGCTGTCATGCTTCAGCTTAATTCTGCTGACACTTGACCTGTTTTACTGTCAATGCCATCTGTATCGCCAGATCCTAATGCCTGTAACTGTTGTCTTTAGCTGTTGCTATTGTCCTGATACTGGCTGTCACTATATGAATTCAAGTGTTGCCCAGCTTTAGTAATTACTGCCCAGCTTTAGCCCAAAATTCCCTGGGTAGCCACCACATTTCCAATTTCAAATTCCAGTGAAGTGTTGTAGTCCCAGAGAGAACTCACGCTCATTGGCAACCACTGGCTGTTCGTGGGAGTCCGACACGTCACTGGAAGCAAACAGATACACTTACCTGGTGGGAGGCACAAGAACATTTTATAGTGTACTAGTGACTTATCAGGAAAGCCTCATTCATTTAACCTAGAATAGTGTTAGAAATAATATTTTAACTATGCACAGGCTGTCTGTAACAATTATAGGTTATTATACATTTCATTATATATTGCAGTCAGCACACAGTCAAGAACATTGAAAATGCAGTAAAAAAAATCAGTTAGATGACTGATGCTGATGATAATGAAGACCAAATGGCACTGTTGGCCAAGAGACCCTAGAAGGTAATTTGGCCACCAGTTTTTTTTATAACATCAAGGTCATTAGAGATGGAAAAGGATAGGGGAAAGGAATGGTAATTTTTGACATTTGCCAGGAGTGATTTGGGGAAACCATGATAAACACAAATCTGGATTCCCAGATGGGTAGTCGAACTCATGTCCTCCTGAATAACGAGGCCAGAGTGTGACTCACCCACCATGCTAGGTACCATCAGTTGACAGACTTTCCATTTGCTCTACATGTGTCTCTGTTGTGGCTACCCTAACCTAACCCAATAAACCTACTGGGCGTAGGAGCCCTACAGTTTTTCTTTTAAACTGAACCACAGAGCATCCTAGAATATGTCACATGAATTAAGCAAAGCTTTGCCGGGGGTAAGGTCAGTTTTTAAGGCCATAACTGGCTGGTTTACTGTATGTCAGTCTTCAGCCTTAATTGTATTTTTTCTGGAAATCAGACTTTACCCACAAGCACAAATCCAAGTCCAGTAGAGAGGTTGTACTTTTGTTTGTGTATGTAATGCCTCAGTCCACATCTTCCTATCAGCCCATAGTGCCAGGTGCAGGACCTAGTGCTACATACACTGAAGGCAGAGCAGACCAGTTCAAGAGGCTTTATGTATGAGCACATGTGTATACATTAGATACTGCTGTGTTGACACATTGTACAATGTTAGTAGTATTTTATACTGTAAATTTCGAGGAGGTGAAAACTTTTTAATTTTAGCCAGCTTTGGGCAGCTATTGTGGCATAGTGGCTTTGGAAGTTGAGGTTTGGGTCAAACTTAACTCCTAGGTACTTTGCTCTTTTAATGTATCCTATTTCCCTTCCATTTATATGCAGTCATGATAGCCTGTGCCGATATATAATTTGGCCCTTTACCACCAAGGAGGATTATCTGTATTGATTGGATTTGCCACTTATTACATTGGCCATTAAAGGTTTTTAGTATTTTTTGAAGTTCTGCAACGGCTGAATTTTGCCACATTTTGGTGACCCAGAATGTGGTGTCATCAGTGAAAAATGCCATTCCTGATCACATATCGCTGAGAGGGTAGGGGGTGTTGAGTAAAGGAGTGGCACCAGAACAGATCCTTGTGGTGCACCTAAGTACAAGAGGAAGGGTTAAAAAATATATTGTCCAGCCTATACTGCTCCAATCTTCATGAAATAATGTTGTGCTGCCATTGGGTTCTTATTTCAAGGAACCCTAGCTCGATGAGTTTTCTTCTCAATCCACCATGTCTGAACATTAATAAATGTGACCACTGTTGTTTTTTGTGATTCTTGCCTATTGCTGTTACTGCTCAAATAATTTGATTGTTTATATTGGTTCTGGGGCAGAATGTTTGTGTTTGGGTGAGGAGGTATCTTATGAAGGTTGGGGAGTTAGGAACGTGATTTACTTATTGCAGTTTATCTCTGAAAACATTTTGCTTGTGAATAGTAGATTGCTGGGAGAAGGGTGTTGTTTAACAAGGTCTGTTGGTGGCAATGCTAGTTTCTTCCTTTAGCCTAGCGTAGAGCTCCCTGTCGAGGTAGTTTCCTGCATGCATGTAGTGGTGGTGCACTTGCTGCTTTCTCCTAATTAGTGCAAGAATATCTGGGCATAGTCTCCGGTCCTTGGACCCTATGGCTTGTACTTCCAGGATTGGCCTATCCATAGCATTAATCATAACCGCTGCTAAACACATCACATACATGTCAATTACTCTGGGGTGTTGATGTTGACTTCCATTCAATCTGGGAGATATTGTTCTACTTCCTGATGGAAGAAGTGTGCTGATGCCAATGCAAATTATTTTTCTCCCAGTGCTGTTCAGGATTTGAATACACAAAACATTTATTAATTTTGGTGCAAAAAAACTCTCTGTCATGCACAATTCTGTGCTGTTTGCAGTGTAAAAAGCAGAACTAAACAAATGAGGAGTGGTATAAGGAAGTAAAGAAATTAGCATCACAAGAAACAAGCACTTGAATTCAGGTGTAATTACATGACAAAAATTTCTTTTATGGGTAAAGAATTCAGGGATTGTAGTACATTATCTAGGGAAATGCTGAAAAATTTACATGAAACAGTGAAAGAATTCAAGATAAAAAAAAAATCATGAAATTCAAAAGCAGATTAGAAGAAGAAAAAAATGGCACTGTAATTTGTGCTCCATAGAAATATATTAGGGCACTAATGACCTCATTGTCAACTTGCCCTAAAGCCACAAAAACAACAACAACAACCAAAACAACAGCAATATATTCAAATAAATTGTAACTTTTCCATCCTTATGCTTCCAGCAATTAAAATTAAATTCTGTCATTACCTCATCTATATAAACCTTTCTTTTTTTACAGTGTATATATCCATGTTGGTACCTGTCTGTGGACTTCCAGATGTTTATAGTGGGCATATTCTTGGTATATACCATCTGGAAATGGCCTCGTGTTGGCTGGATACTGACTGGAGCAGTAACCCTAGCATCTGTGCTCACACCTTTTCTCATCATTTACTTTCAACACATTGATCCAATAGTTAAACCATTTCCAAGGTGAGTTTTTCATTTCAAATTTTTGCATAGCAATTATATGCAAACGTATTTTTATAAACTATATTACAATAGTCATTTATTTTTCTACTACCCACTAGAGTAACTGTTGGAACATATCTCCTCCTACTTTTCCACTGGCTGCCTCTATAATGGAATTTCAATTGTAATATAAAGTTGCTTGTGAACTGTAATTATTTTTGTGACTTGGCAAGGCTATGAATTTATTCTAAATTTACAGTTTATACAATTAGAAAGTTGGGTAGGGCATGTTGATCATGGTGACAGGAAGACATTTGTGAGATTGAAGGCTTTCACGGCGTATCGATGAAATGTAGTCTTCACGGGTTTTCTGCCGTATGTTGTTGAAATGCGACAGCGAGCTTTCGGCGGCTGACTCTGCCGCCATCTTCAGTTTGGATGTTGTGCAGGGAGAACCAGCGCTGCACTGGCGAAGTCTGGCCTCCGCGCGCCCTTATAAGGCCTGGCTTCTCTCCTCCCCTCTCTGCCTCCCGCGGCTGCTGTCTTGCGCTCGTCGTTGATTGGCTGGCGGAGCGACTGTCCTAGCCAACCCCAGCAAGCCGGAAACATTTTCCGGCGGCGCCTCGCCACCTCTCTGATTGCAGGGTGAATGTTTCAGAAACGCCCGGTAGACCCAGATGTCCAGCCTGAGGCCCTGGCCTTCATTTCATATTCAGGCAACATCTCGGGAAAAATAGGTAGGATTCTGGCGTGACAAGGAATCAAGAGCATATTTCGTCCACCTGCCAATATACGAGATTACCTCCGGCCCGTGAAGGATGACTCCAGGGGTTTACAGCGTAACATGTCAGTGTGGCAAAAATTATATTGGTCAGATGATCTGGACTATCAAGGCTCGGGTGGCCAAACATGAACGCAACATCCACATGTTCCAGATAGATAAATCTGCAGTCGCCCAGCATGTTATTGAAAATGGCCACGTAATGGACTTGGGCAATGTAAAGGTACTGGCCAAGTGCTCCTTCTACTGGGAGTCAGTCATCAAAGAAGCAATAGAAATACGGCTGGACAACAACACGGTCAACAGGGACACGGGTCTTTGGCTCAGTGATGCGTGGATGCCAGCTCTGTCCCTTCTGAAACATTCACGCTGCAATCAGAGAGGTGGCGAGGCGCCGCCCCAGACGGAGAGACGAGAGACGCATTCACTCGGAGCAGACAGACGGGATGGCCATGAGTGATGCCGCCTGCGATGTCGACCCGTCGGCAGTCGAGGACGGCCTAGATGGCGACAAACTCTTCATAGAGGCAAGACGTGAGCGAGACGGTTTCGTGTACCGGCTCGACTTGCACGCTGACGAACGTCTCGAACCGAGGCATCTCGCCGAACCTCATCGGTAGTACAATTTTACTTCCTGGTCGTTGTGGGTCATACATGCCGGACTGAAGTATGGTTGGTCTCGCCCAGCCAACCCCTACGAGTGCTATGGGGCACTGAGATTCTCAAGGGAGGGTGATGAGGACGTCAAAATCATCCACGATGATGCTGCGGCCAAGGGGCACAAGCACCTAGCGGCCCTTTACGGATGACTTCTGCGCGAAGAAACTCTTCCGCTAGCTGAACGGGAAGCAGAAGCGACAGCGCAGAAAGCAGCAATCTGCAGCAACCACGGAGTGGCAGGTTGCCGGCGACAAGAACCCCGACACTGCAGAGAAGCTGCAGACTCCAGGGACAGATGCACCAGGCCTCCATTTCCGGAGCCACCTGTGCCAGCCAGCCCTACCCAAGACGACACGGTGGCAATCCAAGCAGCCCCAGCGTCGCCCACGCCGTCGCAAGAGGAGGATACAGCACCCACCACGGAGCAGGGTTCTGTCCAACCCGTGGTGGCGGATTATGAGGGAAACTGGGGCAGCCTGCATGTACAGCTCCTGCTGGCTACAGAGCTGCCTCTGTTCTGCTGGCCTATCGAGGGAGGCCTGCAGATCCTGGCCTCGTGCCCCGCTGACCTGATGAGGGCCACCAGCCTGCTGAGTGACCAGGGAATCAGCTGCGATATGGTGCAGCCAAAGCAACCTGTCCCTGCGCCTACGCCTGTTGAGACGCAGCCGAGAGCGAGGGCTAACAGGGTCACCAAGAAGAAACCCTCTCCCCCCGAGCTCCGGCAGTGTTTTAACTGCCAGCTCCATGGGCACGAGGCAAGGGACTGCAAAAACCGTAGCAGAAGCACCAGATGTGGGGCTGATCATCGTGTGGCCGAATGCACCACAGCCAGAGAAGAGGTAGTCTGCTGCAACTGTGGCCTAAACCATGCAGCCTGCTTCTCTGGCTACGAAAAGAAGAAGCAGCTTAGGGCGAAGATCGCTCCAAAGCTGCCACGACACCCGGGAGTGCCCAGCAGGAGACCAGTTCCAGCAAGCCACCCCACACCGCCAGACAGGCGACTACTCGCGGGCTCCATACGTGGGCCGCACCGCGTCGCCAAGACCAGCCCACGACGGCTCCTGGGTCCAGTCGGCAGCCACCTGGCCGCCGAGAGGGTCGAAATGCCGACCATTGCCACTGCCGTACCGGACCCAGCGACCAGCTAACGGTGGTGGTGACGTTGCTCACGCAACTTATCACCGCCCTCATGCCAAGAACTTAAAAATCAGGACATAACAAAAAGACACTTAAAAAAAAGCAATCCCAGATAGCAGTCGTAGGTATTGACCTGGTACTGCAACAACAAAATGGCGTAAGCCATCCAGATGAAGCTGCACTGCTGCGGGGACATCGCCAGTGCAGCGCTGGTTCTCCCTGCACAACATCCAACCTGAAGATGGCGGCAGAGTCAGCCGCCGAAAGCTCGTTGTCGCATTTCAGCAACATACGGCGGAAAACCCGTGAAGACTACATTTCAGGAAGACATTTCATAGCCCTTAACTGTCAGAGGTAGTAAAGAGGTAATATGAGATAAGTGAGAACATGACAATGTGGAAGATTTTCTCAATATGATACAGGTCTTCGAAATGCCACTCCTCGTATATTTATTCTTTAAATTAACAATTGATTCCAATATTTTTAAAACTGCACAGTAGATTCAAATTCTGTTTTTACTTTTTAATATAAACTAGTTCTCAAATTAAAATATAAAATCATTAATATTTATTCATACAAAATTATGTCTACTGTAACAAATCGAGACAGTCAGTTACTCATAGCAATTGTTTAGTTGTCATGGTGACCAAATAGGAGACAGAATAATGCTGTTGTACGCGTTGGTTCATATGAGGGAGTTGTATGCAAAAGTGTAGAATAGTAATGTTGCAAAAACGCTCCTTGAGCATTTTATGTGAATAGTCTGACATCGGTGTTAGCACTTTAAGGACATAAGGTGAAACAATTTCATTACACTGTCACTGCTGAAAAACAGAACTTGGATACCAAGAGATTGATTCCCTTGTGCTAGGTTGGTGTAGGAAGTGGCAAAAGGACCATACTAAAGTTATCTTTTCAAGGGCAATCTCTTTTTTTTATTTGGGTAGAGTTTATTCAACAAATATTGTGCCTCTGGTGGCTGAAAATAACCTACCAATATGACAGCCACAAATGAAGATCATCCAATATGCTCATATATCCTACAACATCCTTTGTGATAAATGCCACCTTGGCTTTTAGGATCAGCCAGATGATTTTTTAAAAAAGATAAAGCTTTGCGCTGTCTGATTGAAAGTCTTTCTATGATTACTCGACATCAATGCACCTGCTCACAGTTAATACAAAAATCAAAGAGTACTGGCAGCAAAAGAGTGCAATATGTCATAATTCATATACATCAATATCAGAATAACATAGACAAATATAGAAATGAGATGCTTAAAGATTTTTAATAATTGAATGCTTAAAATTGTATTTTGATTTCACTGTTTATGCCACCTCATTACGGCACCACCTTATGCAACTGCCTCTCTGTGTCATACCACAGCTTGGCTCTGAGTGAGAGACTGGAGATACAACTCCTTGAAAGATCCTTGCATTATTTGGTGGAATGGTGTGGGTAGTAAACCAAAGGATCTGAAAAACTTTGAATTATCCATTGTGGCCAATCAACAGTTGTCTTAGTAACAATGTAACCAGGCACTGGGGAGGAAATAAGCTTGATTCCAAATCTGGTCATCTAGATTTAAGGCTTCCGTTGTTTCCTAAAATCAATCAATGTTAGGATGTTTCCTCCTTACAGTTGCTGGGAAAATTCCTTCCTTCCTATAATCTTTCCCCTAATCCTCCCCTGGCTATAATAACTTCAATGTTGGCAAGTCATAAAGCCCCAAAAACTTAAATTGAATTTTAATTGTGGAGTGCATGCTCTGGTGGCAATTTTCTTATATACCTATTTTTGCCTTGGTTTTGAATGTAACTACAGTTTAACATGGAATTAAAACCACAGAATGTTCTAGCATAGCTCATATGACCAAACAAAACTATTAAAAGTACTTGATCCCACGGGATATTGAGGCTCAGCTTTTGGAGTCTCAGCCTGGAGATGCTTGGCCTGCTTGTGGAGGCTTCGCCTGTGAAGGTTTCACCTGTGGAGGCTTAGCCTATATATGTAGTAAATAAAAATGGTGGGTTTAATAAGGAGAGTGAGAAGTATGGTTGGGAACTGATAAATGGTTGCAGGGGAAATACAGTTAACAGAATGAAGAAACCCAACACTTCAGAAGTAGTAGGGAAAAGTAGTTTTGAACTATTACCAGAGTCAGGAGGGGAATAGCCTCATATTGATGTAGGAGTCAGTAAGGTATAGAAGACCTTTCAGAACAGAGACATGCAAGAAAAGAAGAGGAAGAAAAGGGTTCTGCTGTTAAGGTAGTAACAATAGGGAAGGTGTAGGCCCTCTTCTGCAGGATCCGTTAAGGACAGATTGTCAGGTCACAAGTTTTTTGAAACCTATTGCTATGTCATGTCAGATTAAAGAAAATATAATTTCACTTTGTAGGAGTTTCACTAATGACCATAGAGTAGTGATAGTGACAGTTGAAAGGAATAGTATTGATAGAAATATGAGGAAGGTAGTGTAGGAGATACAGCAGACCAGGGTTAAACTCTTGCAGGTCCTAAGTCACCATGATTAGCCACAGTTGAGCCACGCTGTAAGGCGAGTGAATATGGAATTGGAAGAGCTACTTGGGAAAGGCATTAGTTCTGTCTTGGGGGGTTTTGATTGCAGACACCATTGGTAGGTGCAATTTCACTAAGCATAGCCTACACCTAAATAAAAGGGTCAAGGAATTACTTTCTGAGTAGTTAGCTAGAGCTGTAAGGAAGATCACCACCACTGAAGATGGGGTGAAGACTGTGACATTTTTAGGTAAGGAGTGCTGATGTATGGATCGATATAGCTGATAAAAGGAATATTGAATGTAGATCCCCGATTGGAAAAATTACAAATATTGAAGATATACGTGAAGCTACTGAACAAATTACTGACAGTGACAGAACTGTAAAGTGGAAGATGACGAAAAAATCACAAAGCCAGTAATAACAGTGTTACTGGTAATAAAGTGTTATTAGTAATAGAATTTGCAAACTTAACAGAGATACACGAACTACAAGTAATTACAGAAGTAGAGTCATCGTTAAAAGAAGAAGTACTAGATAATGAGGTTTTCCCCCATAGGGTGGATTTCTATAGTAAAAAGAAAAACAACCAAAATTATCAGGGTATTGGCTGCTTACAATAGTGGAAGAATGAATGATAAAGATGAGGTTCTTGGGAAAAAACTAAATTCATACTAACAGTTCAGAAGTGAGAGTAGAATGGTGATTATTGATGGGGATTTAAGGAGGTAGGTACACTTATCAGGTTTCAAAAAAATGATTTTTTTTTTATTATTCACAAAAACAGTTTATAGTTTTGGCTTCATTTTAGTGAAAAAATTATTTCAATATCTTTAACAGTGTGGGAATTATGTGTGATTAAGCAATGCCCTGCACGATTGACAGCCATTTAAATCTTACAGCCCTTGAAGGTGATCCAAATCTTTAACCTTAAATATCTCAAAACAGCAATTCATCAAACGGTTTTAAAGATAACTTTTTTCCATATGCATAGATCTTTTTCAAATTTGCAGGACATGTTCTACATACTAAGTACTACAATCTGAACCATTATTGTTTATGCAGCTTTTCCCAAATAAAAAATATGCCTTTATATTTAAGCAAAAACAAGCAAAAAATTTAATTTCTTGACAAAAAAAATTATTAATAAAAAATATAGAGTTAAATATGTTATATTATAGGTTCAACTTGTTGCTGTGATATTAGTTTACAATATTAAAAGAACATTTCAGAAAAATTTCAAATACTATGCCTTTTATCTTTAAAACCCTTTACAACAATATATTTTTCACTGTCAATTTGGATGGTACATTATCCTATTGTTAAACAATATTTTTATTTTAAAAATCAATTTTTATATCTAGCTATAACACTTCTATGGAGCTATGCAATTTGAACCTTCAAATTTAAATAGATTTGGCGAAAATGACATCTCAACTTTATCAAATATTTGTATGTGTTAGGTGTACCTACCCCCTTAAAAATAACAGGTTTAACTGGATACAAAATAAGATCAATAACGCAAGGGAATATCTTAATAAGGGAAGGAGTCTCTACAGCAATTCATTTTTATTTTGTATGGCAGAAGAAATACAAAAACAGTGACTACACTCAATCACAATAAATAGAACTAAACATGGATGTTACTACAGACTGATGTCCAACGATTACAGCCATTCAATTGCTTCTGTGGTTGCTTTGTGTATATGATGCATTGTACCACTGAATCTCCTAAGAGGGCATTCCATGGCGATGTGGTGAATGGTTTGCTGGTAGTTATTACAGTCACAAGAAGGTTTGTCTACCATACCCCACTTGTACGTCCATTAGTTACATCTACCGTTGACTGTTCTCACTCAGCTCAGTGCCGTCCAGGTTTTCCTAGGAAGGTTGAATCCAGGAGGCTGTCATGTAGGTTCTTGGATTAGTGCATGTTTGTCAGGGTTATAATTGATCCACTCAGCACACCATGCTTTGCCTATGTTGTAGTTATTTTGGACCAGGTCATAGTGTACAGCATATAGTAGAAATATAAACTATAATAACATTGATCACCCAAACTCATTTTCGAAAATATTGGGTGATCGGTATGGCTGTATAATTTCTATGAAGTCCTAATGTAATCCTTTAATTTCTAGGTTCTTTCAAAGATTCTTAAGTTTCTATCTTCTGAAGAAAAAAAAAAACTTCTTTCAAGAGCAAAGCAATGTTATAACGATCCATGGTTGTAGACATAGGTGGGCGCAGTTAACCAAAAAGTTAACTTTGTTAATTGTTTATCCGCTACTCAAAAAATCACGATCAATAATCATTAAAGCGTTACATTTTTGCAAATTTAACACAATTTTAAGTTAACCATCCAAAAGTGGAATTAATTTTTATAATTTTCAATAGGTATTAATGCAAGCAGTACCAATGTGCTATGTACCGTGATGTGAATCAATAATACGTCTACCAAATATCCTTCTGGAAATTGAGTTTTTAGTTCAATGTTTTACCGTTTTTTCAAACATATTGGATGCTTCAATATGTAGTGGAATCATGTTGTCAACGAAAAGGTTTACGATACATCGGTCCACACCAGCTGGGAATATGACGGTGCCAGAAGCCACAATGCCAAAAGTTTTACTGATGTAAACTTTTATTAGCAGATGGAGGTGAAAGCAAACCAATTCTGCTGCTATCTATATCAGAAGAAGCCACTGCATTTGAAGAAGGTTTTCAATTATATTTCTTTCTTCCCACAAGTTGGCCCTGCTTTTACTTTTTCTTGTTTGAATATATGCATCCTCTTGACATTTTGTTTAAGATTATTAAGGTTAGACACGTGAGCCTTGATTGTAGAAAGTTTAGGCAAAGACAGTTTGCATTCATATATCAATTTTTCTCCCAGTCGTGATTTAAACATGGAGGAAGGAATATATGGAGACGAGATAACGCTAAATCCGTGAAAACTCATATAAGAAATCGTCTCCTACTGCACATGCATGGCGGACATCATAGGAACTGCAAAACATTGGGCTGTTTTCACTGTGTCAGCTGCTGAGAATATTTCATTTTCTACTATTCTAAAGTTTTCTATAATGCCAAGTTGTGCTGCATATGGTTGCACAAACTGACAAGATAGGAAACAACCTGGAAAACGTTTCATAATTAAGTCACATTTTAATTATTGTTCTTGAAGTATCTGATAGGTAACTACAACATTAGGGCCTATCGCTATAAATTTATTCATTGTTCTCAATAGGATCATATCGTTCTCAAATTTTTGTTGGTGTAGTATAGACAATTCACATATGTTACTACTTTGCACCTAAAAAGCTAGCCTTATTGTAGACAAGTGATGAAAGTTTAATTTAAGCAGGTCTACTTTACATTGGGACACAGTGAATATGGTATTCTGCATACTTTACTCAAGTGTACTGAAAGTGTACGATGAAATTAATTGCGATAACTTGTGCTGTACGAACTATTAAACGTGATGATATAAACATTGTTGCCTGAAATTTAGTTTGTGATGCATTTCATGTGTTTAGGTGTGTCTACATACAGTAGTTTAATTTTGCCGCGGCAATACTAATGGAAATTCTCGTATTTCTATGTTCACATCTTCTCAGAATGTCTCGTATTTCTATTTACTGTTCTCGTATTTTTATTTATTTTACCTTGTCGTTGTAGTGAAAATATCTACTTAATTATTTATTGTAGTTTCTTCTAAAGTTTTATTTCCTTTGGTATGAGAAAAATAAGAAACACAATTTCCGTTCCACATCATCCAGCTTCGCCAAATAAATAATAATCTAATGTGAATTAATTCCCTTTTTATTATAATTCTATAACATCCTTAATCATCTGAATATGTACAGGTTCTTTTCTACAGTAACTCAAAATTCAAAGCGAACACGACACGGAATTCACCAAGCTTGTCTAGTCTTGATCTATCCTTATCTGTTTATAAATGTTTCCTTAGTTACCCATTTCACAGAGTAATTATTATGGTAGCCTGTTATACTACAAAATGTTGGTAGGTTGAAATGTGGTGTGCACCAGAAGAGAACAAACAATTTATTTATTATTAGTTGTTAGTAATTTAATAAGCACCATGTGAGTGACATAACGTGTATCCTGTATCGCAATGTATACTACTCCCATATAAGGTTCTGACTTTTGGAGACAGCATATCTCGAGAACTAAATGAGATATCGAAAATTTTTATTGTTTAATTTCTATTTCTCTCGTCGTGTTTACATAAGAATCAATTATCAAATTTTACTTTGGGGATGTTTTTCTTTTGAATTTCAACCCAAAATACCTCACTTTTGAGACAGTTTATCTCGAGAAATAAGCAGGATATATAAAAAAAAATATTTTCTTCATTTTTGATGTTTCTTGTCGAGTTACATATTAATCCATCATCAAACTGCGGAGCCACGGTTGTCTTATGATTCCCTTGAGGTTTTCGTGCCCATTCTCCGTGTTTCTACGGCCAAGCAATATGGCGGCCTCCGGACCCCACTTCTCTCTACCCGGTTTCACTCCATTGCGTCGTCTCCATATATTCCTTACTCCATGGATTTAAACGCAACATAATCACATTTTTAATATTCTTGTTGCTATTGTTAGTATTGCTGCTTTCACTGGCAGATTCAAGAGTTCAATTTTCATGACGTAATCATGTAAAAAATGTCAGTTTCATTTATTTCACCAACGAACACCAAACCTATAGCAACTAAAAAGTGACATTTTCCCGGCAGCAAACAAAGTTAGATTATAGAAATGTTAAAATCAATCACCGATCGAATTAGAAATGAGAAGTTTGCAGAAGTAAAATTAAAACGCTCCAAAACTCTAGCTTTCCTGCTCACAATCACGCCTAGCATAACAGTTGTATATGCATCACACTTGCAATTCATATTACCTAATTCCCTGTGGAGGTTATGAGTGATATGGTGGTTAAAATTGGCCGATGCAGCGCATTTTTATATTTCAACCAAACACTTGTGTGTCCCTATGCTTCTCTTTTCTGCCACAATTAGATAGCACAGACCATTGGTGATGTGCATGGTAGCAGCATTGAGACTCCCTTCGTGCACTATGGTGGCTAGATGTCGGTAGCTATGGGGATGTGGGAGATATGATGGTTGAAAGTGGTCGACCTATGGCACTTTTATATTTCGACCAAAGACGTATGTGTCCGTATGTATCATTTTTCAGCCAAAGCTATGCAGCGCAGAAGTTGGTGTATGGTAGCAGCATAAAGTCACCGATCGTGCACAACGTTGACTAAATTTTTGTAGATTTGGGGGTGTGGGAGATATAATGGTTGAAAGTGGCCAATCAAGAATATTTTTTTTATAAACGTTTCTCGGGAAACAAACCGAGTAATATTGTTATTAATGCACAATATTTCAGCGACTTTATTCTCCGTCGCCATCTTCAGGTGCAGTTGCAAGTCTTGAAGTCAGCCTTGAGCGTGTTGTTTGTAAACTGGCATGGCAACGACAGATGTTGTTATGTTGCCTAGCAGCATCTCAGATGTCATTAGACACCCGTGGAACACAAAAAGCAGAGCGTTGGTGATGAGCAGCCTCAATTACAGGAATCCATGCATCACTTATCCGGAATCCACAATCCCTGTTTACCAAATCAGACGTGAGGCGAATTTCAAATGCTTCTTTAATGACGCTGTCCCAGAAGCCTCTCGCATGTGTCAACACCTTAGTCGCTTCGAAATCGAAACCATGTCCTTCTGTCAAACTATGTTCTGCCACTGCTGATTTGTCTTTTTGCCCCAGGCAACCATGTCGGGCGTGTTCCAAACAACGTTGTTGTACGCACCGTATGGTCTGACCGATGTATTTCTTTCCACATTCACACGGGATGCAGTAAACTCCGGGTGTACGCAGGGCAAGGTCATCTTTTGGAGAGCGCAAAATGTTTCTCAATTTTGGTGGTGGTAGAAAAATGGTCTTAATGCCATTTCTTGCCAGGACTCTTCCGACCCTAGATGTTGTGGCGCCAGAGTACGGCAAGAAGGCTAATTTATCGTGTGGACCATTATCGTGTTTATTAGGCCTACGTTTCATTTCCCGGAATGCCAATTGTATCTGATGTTCATTGTATCCATTCTTTCTGAAGGTATCACGGAGATGTTTTAACTCACTAGGAAGGCTGTCTTTATCACATATTGCCCGTGCTCTGTGGACAAGAGTAGTTAGTACTGTATTGCGCTGTGCAGGGTGATGACGACTGTGCGCGTTTAGGTAAAGGTCTGTATGCGTTGGCTTCCTATACACCGTGTGTCCCAAAGTTCCATCAGATTTCTTTATAATCAGAATGTCCAGAAAGGGCAAGCGGCCTTCCTTTTCAACCTCCATCGTGAATTGGATGTTTTTGTTGACACTGTTCAAGTGAAGGAGAAACTTATCTAGATTGTCTCTGCCATGAGGCCAAACAACAAATGTGTCATCCACATACCGAAAGAAGGCCCTGTGTATACCCGGAGTTTACAGCATCCCGTGTGAATGTGGAAAGAAATACATCGGTCAGACCATACGGTGCGTACAACAACGTTGTTTGGAACACGCCCGACATGTTCGCCTGGGGCAAAAAGACAAATCAGCAGTGGCGGAACATAGTTTGACAGTAGGACATGGTTTCGATTTCGAAGCGACTAAGGTGTTGACACATGCGAGAGGCTTCTGGGACAGCGTCATTAAAGAAGTATTTGAAATTCGCCTCGTGTCTGATTTGGTAAACACGGATTATGGATTCCAGATAAGTGATGCATGGATTCCTGTAATTGAGGCTGCTCATCACCAACACTCTGCTTTTTGTGTTCCGCGGGCGTCTAATGACATCTGAGATGCTGCTAGGCAACATAACAACATCTGTCATTGCCATGCCAGTTTACAAACAACACGCTCAAGGCTGACTTCAAGGCAGACTTCAAGACTTGCAACTGCACCTGAAGATGGCGACGGAGAATAAAGTCACCGAAATATTGTGCATTAATAACAATATTACTCGGTTTGTTTCCCGAGAAACGTTTATAAATAAACAACGCCGAGAAAAATTACATTCATTTACAAGAATATTTTGTTTTTCGACCAAAGACTTGTGTGTCCGTATATTTCAGTTTGTTACCACAACTATATAATGCAGACAATTGATCTTTGTGTGTAGTAGTAGCATCAGATCTCCCATCGTGCACTATGTTGGTTAGATATCGGTAGCAATGGGGATGTGGGAGATATGGTGGTTGAAAATGGTCAACCTGTAGCACTTTCATATTTCAAACAAACATATATGTGACCCTATGTATCACTTTTAAGCCAAAACTGTCTACCGCAGATCACTGGTGTTTGTGTTTGGTATTAGAATAGAGTCACTGATCATCCACAACGTTGGCCGAATGTCGATAGCTGTGGGACTGTGGGAGATATGATGGTTGAAAATGGTCGACCAAGGATATTTTAATATTTCGATCAAACACATATGTCACATGGTGCAGACCACTGGTGACTGTGTGAGGTTGTGGCTTCGAGTCTAACAACATGCACTATGGTGGTTAGATGTCTGTAGCTGTGGGCGTGTGGGAGATATAGGGGTTGGAAGTGGTGGAGGTAGGGCATTTTCCTATTTCTAGCAAAGACATGTGTGTCCCTATTTTGCACACTGCAGCAAGAACTATCAAGCACAGACAATGGGCATTTGTTTGTGGTAGTAGCCTGGAGTCTTCCGTCGTGCACTTTGGTGATTGCATGTCGGGAGATGTGGGGATGTGGAAGATATTGTGGTTGAAAGTTTTGGACCTGGTAAAAAATATACATTATGTCCCTACATTTCACAGATCACTGATGTTTGTGTGTGGTAGTAGCCTCGAGTCTCCCATCATGCACTATGAAGGTTACATGTCGGTAGATGTCGATCAAAATTCTTTACAATCACGAACGAAGTCGTGGGCGTCAGCTAGTTATAATTAATACATGAAATGAAAAATCAAGTCAAACAGTTCTGTTTGTTGGAACCTGTGTGCATGTGCACACAATGTATCCTCCGTCATTCCTTAGTAAGTGCTAGTAGCAAAAATGGCAACTAGTGAACAGAAAGCTTTTTATATTCCGCAGTTTGCAAAGCCTGAATCTGTAGTTACTGTGCAACGTGCATTCAGGATTAAGTTCAGATATGATCTCCCAAGCGATAATAACATCCATAGATGGTATCATTAGTTTGAAAATACCGGCTGTCTTTGCAAAGGGAAGAGTACGGGGCGACCAAGGGTTAGTGAAGAGTGAGAGTCTTTCACGTATATCCAGAAGAAATCAGTTCAGAAGGCTAGTTGTGAATTAATAATACAGGTGACGACTGTTTGGAAAGTTTTCCGGAAATGCTTACAACTACGTCCTTATCGTTTGCAGTTATTTCACATCAGTGTACATGTGAACACTCATAATGTCCGCATCTGGGGCTCAGAAAATCCTCACGAGATGGTACAATTGCAATGCGACTCCCTAAACTAAGGCATATCTCGGCGGAAAGTTTATGGTCCTTCCTTCTTTGGATAAATAACTGTAACTGGTACTTCCTACCTTGATGCTCTACAACTAAGGCTATTTCCTGAATTGGCATAAGACGAACCAAAGAACTTCATTTGGTGCACCGCGTCACTGGCATAATGAAGTACATGATTGGTTGAACGTCACTGTACCCCGACTGCCGGATTGGCCATAAAAAGTCCAAAGACAGATCTATCCCGATCTGACGCCATGTGATTTCTAGTCTACCTGTGGGGGTTAATATGTATGTGCGTCCACTACCGGCTAACGTACCTGACCTAAGAAACAGGAATGAGGCAGCTGTTGCAACAATTACACCACAAACACTAATAAACATTTGGGAAGAAATGGGCTATTGACTTGATGTGTGCCGTGTGATGAGAGGTGCTCACATTGAACACTTGTGAGCTAGTAGGTACAACTGTTTGAGTTTCTCTTTCATTTCATGTATTAATTATAATTAGTGATAGCCCAGCGATCAAAATTCGACCTTAATTCATTAAGTTGTTTAGTTTCTTTCATGAAAGAGTAATAATCTAGTATTTCTCTGCATTACCTATAAAATTAAAATGATACACTCCACGCGTGACTTTATGCTAAATTTTAGCTTCTAATCTAACCATAGCAAATGATTAAATGTATATATCGATGGTTCATTTAGGCCGGAAAACTGCTGTAGGTTTATGAAACATGCGCATTTAAATGTATCTATCAAAATAATTTCGTCATTTTGTGTGTTCGCTATTTAAATTTGGTCTATTATTATTTTGAATTTCACGCAAATAAGTATTCCTTATTTCTTGTCACTCTCTCTCTCTCTCTAGTGAAATTACTGAATTTAAAAAATCAAAAGACACTTAAACAAAGTTCAACATTTTAAATAATCAAATGACCATATAGTATCTGTCAGAATCGCTACATTCCTTTTCAAAGTATTCCTTTCATAACTTCAAACATTAATCTCTACTTTATCCGAGTCTTTCGTTTTACCAAAGACCACAGAGTGTCTCAATGCGGGGAATTCACATAAGAACGTTGGCTCCGATCCTATTTCACGCGCACAGACACATTCGCAAATTAATTTTTTTATTTTAATAAATATTTGTAACATGTATTAACTATGCTTATTATATTTTTGGGTGGGGTGGGACATTCTCCACCAGTGAAAAACTGTTACCGACCTGTTGAAATTTGGATTAACTGTTTCCTCATAGTGTCCTGTTCACGTTTAGCACTCTCCTTTTCTGGAAAAGTCGCCACGAATTAAATTAAAAATGCCAAAATATGGGATGCTCCGCAACCGCGAAATGTTAGCAGCACTGTAAAAATGACACAAAAATTATCGGTACAGGGATCATATCAGCCTAAATAGGTTCATTTTGTCATAGTGATCGAAGTTTGGTTGGAATTCGGCATGGACCAAGAGTAAAGCGTTTACGGGAAATTCGTTCTGCACAACCTATGTCACAAACCAGAGACAAACTGCGCATTATTTGTTTACAACTGTAGCAATCGATTATCTCTGACTGCTTATATCGATTCCAAGGTTAGTAAAAAATATTATATATAATTTTAGCTTTCTGTATTTCTTTAAGTTCCTCCGTTCACCCAATATTCTGGCCGCTAGCTGCGCTATCTACCAAGCCTCGAAATGTTGCTTCTGGCTTCTATATAAGTTCACAGATTAATTTTGACTGTTTTGTTTCACCAAAGAAGACAAAGTTAAGCTGCTAGATGCGCCATCTACCAGTCATCCGAGCGAACTACATAGGAGAGCGAGCGTTTTATTTTACTTTATTTAATGTATTTGTAACACATATTATATATAGATTTTAGCTTCCTTCACTTCTTCTCCATATAATCTTTAACTATGCCAAATCTCACACTTCTCCGTGAGCGTAATATTCTTAAAAATGTAACATAAGTTTTCGCTTAGCGTAATAATATATAGGTTTTACGTTTTATTTAATAAATACTACAAAGCTTTAAAACCCCGATATTCATTTAGAAACACCCTGTATATAAATAATGTTCCTTTCCAACAACATTTTCGAAGGAATTTTCTTCACAAATTCCAAGCCATTTCTTGAATAATGATATATTTTCATGAACAGGACAGTTTAGAAAATATCTACTTAGCAAAACACAACAGCTTTTATCATACACGTTATTCTTCAAAATATTGAAAAAGAATGCTACATTCTAATCTGAAAGATAGAGGTCTAAGGAAGAGGGAAAAAAAACTATATTAAACAAATATATTCAATGCCCTTCATCACTGAATATAGGTGAAAGCCTTATTTCACTATATTCAACGTCGATCTAAATGGCGAGGTACTTAAAATAATAATAAAAAATACACACATTCTTATTAGCTATTACTGATAGCGAAATTCAAAGGCCAAAATGAAAATGAAATACTTTGGTGTTATGTTCTGGAATTCAGTTAAATATTGACCACAGTATACTACTGAAGGTAAGATATACAGAGGGACATCGTACAGGCATTACACAATTTATAACAATCTGACAGCAAAACAAAAACTAAAAAGAAAGCTGCCGGGTTTGTGATGAAAAAAAAAATAATTTGTAGCTCTGGCATTACGAACGGTGGGGCATATTGGCTTTCTTGGATTAAGATTTTCTTAATTTAATTTAATTTAATTGCAATGGAGCACACGCTCCAATGGCAATTTCCATAAACACCCAACTTCCCCCTATCCTGCACCCACCTACATTTGCCCTCTACAAATTTCAACTTTAAATCCTTTCAACGTTTTCGGTAAGTTATTCATCATTCCCCTTGGTAACTCATTCCAATCCCTGACACCCTTGCCTAAAAAAGAAAATCTTCCCACACCCTTGTGCCTGAAATCGAATGCCAGCTTGTGGTGATGGTCATCTTTTCCCTTCCATGCACTACTTTTCGTACCTACTGCAATGTCTTTCCTTGCCTCATCGCCAGTACACGCCCTATACACTCCATCACCCTCGTCATCCTCCTCCTATCTTGCAATGAATCCCACTCCAGCTCCTTTATCATATCTGTCACTGATTGCATTCTGCGATAATTTCCAGAAACAAATCTAGCAGCCCTTCTTTGCACCCTCTCCAACTCCTGTATTTGATACTCAAAATGTGGGTCCCATACTACACTACCATATTTGAGCAATGGTCTGACCAAAGTTTTGTAACCCAATTCCTTTACTTCTCTCGTGCATCCCCTCATCACTCTGTCCAACAAGTGTAGAATTTTGAAACCTTTTCCTACCACCTGTCCAATATGTCCTGCCCAGTTAAGCTTGTTATCAAATGTAATGCCAAGATATTTACATTTCAAGTCTTCAGCAAGCAATTCTTTCCCCACATTATATTCATAATTAACCTTTTGTTTTTATTTGTGTATCTAAAAGATGTGTGAGGTATGAGAAACGGAAATAATATTACTAAATATTCTAAGAATTGGTAGATGATTAGATTCTCTTTATGGAATGGAATCAGAAAAAAATTACGGAAAATTACATGTGCAACTGATTCTTGTGTACTGTGCATGTTTTAAGAATATCAGAATCTGGATTAAAATTTAAAAAAACCTTTTCACTGTTGCAGGACTTTTAAGGACCCGAGAGAAGATCTCGTATTTCAAACAATTTACACATCTACATACACCAGAGCTGCGCCTTACCTTATTGGTATGCTTTCTGGTATCCTCACACATAAAGGAATGTCATCAGCGTTCAAAATACCCAAGGTAACGTTTGCGGACAGATGTTATATTATACTTTACTAATAAATATTTAAGAGAATTAAGATATTTGTATTAAATTTCTATTCTCTTAAAATAATATGTTTTTACATTGTATAACTATTGTCATGTGCCTAAGTGTAACAAATATCAGTACACTTTTCAATGTCATTTGAATAATCTTCATGGAATAAGTTTTTTATTTATTTATTGACCTTCGCTAATGGAGACCCTACATCCATCATAAGTACAGTTTTCCTCGATATGCAGCCATTTCATCATACAATTTAAGTCAAAGAAACAAATGTCTTCAAAAACAAATGATAACAAGTTCCCAAGCCTGTTTTATAATGCAACTAGAATATGTAAATTGTAATAGGAAGAAACTTAAGTATAAATTAACTAACAGTTGTCAGGATGCAATACAGAGTAACCACATTTGCTTACCTTTTTCCTGCTACAGTACCCAATTAGGAAAACTTGCAAAGTGAGAAACAGATTTTAAATTTGGCTGGATATAACTATTGTAAATCTGCATGACGTATATCTAGAAATGTTGTGGCTTTATAATTGGTTTGTAATCACCGTGACTCTTTCATTTAAAGACGGTCCTCTGCGGGTCTTCTGGCATATCCTGATTGTCTCTCCACTACTTGACTACAGTCAACTCCCGATTCCTTTGTC
This sequence comes from Vandiemenella viatica, assembly GCA_031002005.1. Taxonomy (NCBI): domain Eukaryota; kingdom Metazoa; phylum Arthropoda; class Insecta; order Orthoptera; family Morabidae; genus Vandiemenella; species Vandiemenella viatica. Next base: position 157,729,738 of record JARYHS010008075.1, read on the forward strand.
CTGTTCTTTCTGTCGCTGGTCCAACCATTTTGTCCATAATCTTTCTATAGATCTCCTTCCCTTTCCTTTAAGAGCACTAACTTCCACCATTCTCATTACATGACTCATTTCCTCACCAACAGGGCCGGCGCTAGGAATTTCGGGCCCGGGGTAAAATGGGTGACCTTTTTTTTCGCTCTACAAACTAACCGGGCGACAATGGGCGGATTCTTGGCATCGAGGCCTGGGGGCTCCCTGCAGCCGGTGATCGGGGCCCCAATCAGCCGGCGGGCCCCGGTACATTTCACCCGTTTACCCCTCCCTAACGCCGGCCCTGCTCACCAACAGCTCTTCTATTACTTCCACCTGATTTTTTAATTTCTGATTCTATTATTCCTTGTAACATTTCTTTTGACAAAAGCGTCATCTCTGCTACCAGATCCCTCTTTGTCCATGTTCATACTTCAGAACCTTATGCCAATATTAGTTATAGTTAGTTATAGTAGAGACAATCATTACAGAGCAAATAATTTGCCTTCCTTCCTTAAGTTCAACCTCCACGCCCTATAGGTATCCTGAAAACAAACAAAAAATTCGGAATTATTGAGCTACTTGATATACGTATATGGGGTCTAATTATCAGCACTCATTCTTATGGAGCAGATCTTGAGAAACAAGAATTATTTTATAGGATTTATTTAAGTCATTTAAACTAGTATCATTATCCTTTAAGTATTGCAATATTTCTAGGTCTGTGGCAAAATTTGCATTGACACTGCCTGCAGAACAATCTCAGTCCTCAAGAAACATATAATTAGATTCATTCTTCATTTTATTCCCCCAGTTGGATTTTGTGTACTTTGAACATCTCCTTGTTTTATAACTGGTACCTCAGCAACAAACTACACTTTTATGTATTCTCTGTCGATGCTCAGCAACCATTTGAGTAAAAAAAATAAAAATAAATAAGATACAGATGCTAATATGCTATCCTTTGTCTTTGGTTCTTCTAATTGATAGAATCTGTCAAAACTCTTTTTGAGGATGCCTTTAACTGTATCTATCTACACACCACAGTGTGTAGGTTTATCCATTTGTGAACTTCTTAGCATCAATTGCATTCTCATATAACGTATGTTTGTGCCGCTCAAAATTTCTGATGTCTTCATCAAGAGAATTGCGATGGAGCGCACACCTCTGACATCATGTTTGACATAGAGAAGTAAACTCGAATTTGTTTCACACGATTTTGGAAACCTTGAACTTAAATGCAATATATGGGCAGTATATCTTTCATGATTATGCAGCCGATATGCCTCAATGGTTCCAAAAAATTTTCTCAGTAGTAACTCCTCATCAGCAGCTTTATTATTTTCAGTATTAGCTGAATCTCTATCACATATTGTATATGTTATCAATAGGGCCGGCCTTAACCATCTAGGCACCCTGGGCGAGTCTTGCATTTGGTGCTCTTATCTTTTATACTAAAGAAACTTATTTTAAATTTTGTACCATATTTTTATTGAATGAATAGAATACTACAAATACGTATTTATTATCAAATATAATTAATAATTACATATTTCACCCACTCATTCCCTAAACAGTATACCTACATTGTCTGTCAGTTGGTCACAAAATATTTAATGAAAAACGAAAATTAAAAAAACTTAATTTTCTAGCTTTTTGTCAGCATACTTGGTGATAAGACTGGCAAAATATGTTTTCCACAACTTGACGTTCAATAGACATCGAGGTCAAAATAATTAATCTTGTTAAAGACATTGTAGGCCGCAAGTACGTTTTTATCTATTTTAGTTTAGAAAAAATGCGTTCACCACTTGCAACAGTCACTGGTATCGTTAACAGAATACGCAGCGATATCCAGGTGTTGGGATACAACTCTTCGAAGATTGGTCTTTTTTTGATAAAAGTTTATTGTTGCGATAGGTGTTGCCTGACTGTCATCGAGATAATGTTGCAGACCAAATATTTCATCGTGCAACGAATCTCCATCAATATCAGATTTAAAGTTGAACATTAACTTTTCTTGCAGTACAGAACAAGGTCATATTAGTTTTTCTTTATTTTGATTTTTTATGTTAGAAATTCCATGTGACAGAAAAATCTTACATCTGTTGAAATCTTTCCTTCACCTGTAGATAGTCTATATTCAGGGTGTCCAAAAGAGCATTAAAAAACTTAGATTCAAACTTTTTTGGATCAGTTATTGGCTCATCAATAGCCTCTTGGTCTATGTTTAATGCGTTTTAATCGCATTTGTGGTTTGAAAATTGTCTGCGCATCAAGTTCAGATGCTAATTCAGTTGCTGTTACAATAGCTTATTCGAGACCTGATTGTCTGTATGTTTTCAAATAAGAGCAACAATTATCAAGCATTTCGGTACGACAATGTTGATATTAGCTGCCTGACTTGCTATTGTTCCCGGTGTTAATTTGAAAAAGAACATCATACCAAATTATAAGATAAACAATTGTATATATTATTTCAATAAGATATTTTTTTATTTATTTATTTTATTTCGAGTCATTTATCTCCCAAGATATGTAACCAAAATCGATAAATTAAGTAGGATTATATCCTTGAAAGACCCATCAGCACAAAACCTCGAAAACACAGCAAATGAAGTTATAAAGAAAATTAACAGGTGGTTTAATGCCAACAAACTAATACTTAATGTAGAAAAGACACAGTTACTTCAGTTTGTTACAAAAAATAAAACAAAGGACAGCTATAATGTGATATCAGAAGGAAAAGCAATCAATGAAAGCAGTTTCACAAAATTCCTGGCTGTATATATAGATAACAAATTGAAATGGAAACAGCATATTCAACAACTTCTTAAAAAAACTGAATTCTGCAACATTTTCACTGAGGGTAGGCCTAATATCTAGAATAGCCAATATAGAAACCAGAAAGTTAGTATATTTTGTATATTTTAATTCCCTGCTCACTTATGGCATCTCATTCTGGGGAAACTCGTCACAAGCACAGAGGGTATTTAAATTGCAAAAGCGTGCTATAAGAACTATTTGTGGAGCAAGCCCATAGACGTCGTGCAGAAATCTATTTAAAAACCTGGGTGTACTAACAATGCCAGCACAGTATGTATACTCTGTACTATCATTTGTAGTAGAAAATCCTGAACACTTCAATCTTAATGCTGACATACATAGCCATAATACTAGGAATAAATATAATATTCACAAGGATTACAAATCACTGTCAATTGTACAGAAAGGGTTAACATTTACTGGAGCTTCCTTATTAAATGTATTACCAACAGAAATTAAATGTTATCTTCAGAAACCCAACTACTTTAAGTCCAAACTGAAAGAGTTTCTGCTTCAGAACCCATTTTACTCTGTGAAAGAATTTTCGGTTTAATTCTAGATGGGGATACCGCTGCCTCGCGACTGTTAACGTGTCGTCATCGTGACGTCACGTTCACGTACAGTCAATTTTTGTGGCTATTGTGCCCTCGCTACGCTCGGTCACAATAATTTAAAGCTGTACAATATCAACATAAACTGATATCCCGAAGGTGGATCAGATGCAGGCGGCCGCTGGTAAGCGGCCGCAGATGTCCGATAACACAACCAATATTGCTAATCTTCGCGGGTTCACTGCCGGATGATGATGAAATGCGAGCTTCACCTGAAAGAATGAACATCTGTTTGTGTTATCGGACATCTGCGGCCGCTTACCAGCGGCCGCCTGCATCTGATCCACCTTCGGGATATCAGTTTATGTTGATATTGTACAGCTTTAAATTATTGTGACCGAGCGTAGCGAGGGCACAATAGCCACAAAAATTGACTGTACGTGAACGTGACGTCACGATGACGACACGTTAACGGTCGCAAGGCAGCGGTATCCCCATTTAGAATTAAACCGAATTTTCTTCTTGGAATTTGGTAACTAAGAATGACTGATAAAATAGTATATATGGTGTATGGAAGGGGAAGGTGACAAAGTTGTCCACAATTACTAAAATGATATATGGTTTTTCTTTCTGTTGAAACTTTTGACAAATGAACTAATTACACTGTTTACAAAATTTCACTCATATATAGTAACTAACATGGGATAGCATGCACTCAAAAACTGCTGTGAAAAATGACCATATTAACAGGTTTTAAGTAATTGTCTGCTTATGAGTTGTTGGTAATATAATTGATATTGCCAATAGGTGTGTGTACTGTTCCACATAAATAGCAACTAACATAATATAATATGTAGACACAAATTACAGTGAAACGTATCATTGGTAACTGGTTGGAAAGAAAATAACTGGTTATTAGGTGCTGGTAACAAGTGTATACACTGTTCCACATAATAAGTATTAATTAACTCGGGATCGTATATGTAGACTACAGGAGATATTGGTTATACTAATGGGTTGTTGCTAACTTGTTGTCAATATATAATAATATTATCAATTATATAGTAATATTGACATTACTAATAAGTGTATGTACTGTTCCACATCCCCGAGATTATTCTCACATGGGATCAAAGTGAACATATCTATCTATCTATAAGAGTGATGTCTCCGCTTTGTTGGCACAATATATTAATAAAGGAATTTTTTGGAATTCAACCCTTATAGGGAAAAAGTATCAATGGTTCAACAACACATGTTGTGTCCCGAGACAGTTATCTCCATTAATATCTAACCGTAATAGATAAATGAGATATCATTTTAAAGATTAAGTTCTCCACTGTGGTCACATTATATTTTAAGAAAGGAATTTTTCCAAATTTAACCCTTAAAGGGCAAAAATATCAGTCTATCTAAAATGCGTTTTTTGTGTCTCAAACCAGTCTCCCGGGATACCTAAACGAAATCGATAAATGAAGTAGGATTATGAAAAGTAATGTCTCCACTTTGGCGATGACATATATTAAGAAAGAATTTTTTTGGAATTCATCCCTTAAAGGGAAAAAGTACCAATGGTTCTACAAAGCATTTTTGTGTCACGAGCCATTTAATTCCATTAATATCTAACAGAAATAGGTAAATGAGATATCATTCTAAAAATTAAGGTCTCCGCTGTGGTCACACCATATTTTAAGAATAGATTTAACCCTTAAATTCTTAACTCTTAACCCTTAAAGAGTAAAACTATCAGTATTTCCAAAATGCGTTTTTTGTGTCTCGAGTCATTTATCCCCCTTGATAATTAAAAAAAATTGATAAACAAGGTGTCATTTTAAAGACTATGTGAAAGAATTTAAAGATAAAATTTGTAGAGGGCAAATATAGGTGGGTGCAGGATAGGGGGAAGATGGGGGTGTAGGGAAATTGTCACCGGAGCGTGTGCTCCATTGCAATTAAATTAAATTAAAGATCTTCGGTTTCGCCACCATATTTTAAGAAAGGAATTTTCCAAAATTCGACCCTTAAAGGGCAAAAGTATTAATACTTCTATAAAGCATTTTTTCTGTCACGAGCCATTTATATCCCTTGATACCTAACCGAAATCGATAAATTAGCGTGTTGGGTGAGCGGTTAACGCTCTGGCCTCATATTCGGGAGGACGCCGCGCCGGTTCGAATCCGGACATCCAGATTTGGGGTTTCCATGGATTCCCCAAATCGCTCCAGGTGAATGCCGGAATGCTTCCTTCAAAAGTCCATGGCATTTAGGTAAAACCATAAATTAAGAATTTTTTTTCGGAATTTGATTCTTCAAGAGGTCGCGCACATGAGACAGTTCAGAGCCAAGTTCCTAGATTGCAGCAGCAAATATCACAGAGTTGTCAATAAACATTTTTTATACAATTAGTAACTCTTCGAATATTTTTTTCTTTCGCATTGGTCGTCTAGTAAAGCTAAAATCTTTTATTTGTCCTGCCAGTGTAGTCGCTTCGTGTGACGTCGCAGCATCGCTTTGTTTGGTAACATTGGCCAAGGTAACCAAAGCATCATGCTTTTCACGTAACTGATAACGAATCGCTTTGACGCTTTCAATTCCAACATCCCTTTGCGCGTCACTTAAATTTTTCAGGTTGTAGGCTATATTTTCAAACGATCGGTCAAAATTTTTCATCTTTTTACCGACCCTGCAAAGAAATTAAACATTTTTTTGTAAAATTCCGAACAGGATAACGGATTTTACCGATGATTTTGCGGCATCAGATAATGATAAATTTTAACTATAGCATCCACAGGGTACAAAAAAAGCTAGCAGATTTATGTCCGTAATTTTTTCCTGTAAACCTTTACTTTTCTCCTTAATGTTTGCAACATTATCATAACCCTGTCTCCTGCAGTCATTAATGTTGAGGCCATGATAACTCAACGTTCTTAAAATGCTTTCTGTGAGACCTGCACCCGTTGAATCATCTATTTGCAAAATTGAAATAAAATATTCTTTTATGCTTACGGCATACTCTGTTATGTCCGCACATCTTAATGTAATTGAAAGTTGTTATTTATGGACTTATATCAGGAGTACAATCAGCTATGACTGTATAATACTTTGAATTCTTTATGCAGGATACTATTGTAGATATAACTTTTAATGTCACGGGTTCTATTAATTCATTTTGTATATTTTTGCTGCAATAATGGTCGGCCATATCACCGCTCACTGCCAATCTGACATTCTCTTCCATGATGGAGTCAAAAGTTGCCAATAATTGTACAAGGCCTAAGAATTTTCCGTTGTTTGGTGTAAATAATTATCGGATGACCCCTCTGAAAGCCATGCTGTTTTCAGCCAAATATAAGGTTATGTGCATCAATCTTTGAAACATATTGTTTGCTACAAAAGTGCGATTCTAATTTTCATTATATTAAACGCATTCAATCTTACTATTCATCACATTTTATTTGCGAATTTTTTGCATGGGTCGTCTAGTAAAGCTAAAATCTTTTATTTTTCCTGCCAGTGTAGTCATTGTAATCTTTCATCGTAGGCTTATTCTTTATTTAGAAAGACACTAGCCCGTACCCGCGACTTCGTATGCGTAATTAAGAATTTTTTTGCCAGAATTAAGTATAGAAAGTTGTTAGTAACGAAGGATTGGTCCCAAACAATATCGAGTTGGAATAATATGACAGGAAAGCTATCACTATATAATTGTACCGTCGAACCTGTCTCTTGAAGAGAATTAATTTCCAACATATTTCTGTCACCATTCGATAAGGTCTCAAAATTTCGTGACTACAACTATTATTCATACTGGAAAAAAATATCCTGCGCCCTTCATACAGATTTTCTTATCAAATTCCATCAATATCGATATAGCCATTTAGTCGTCAAAACGTAACAAAAAGACGGAGACTTACTTCCGTATTTATAATAATATTACTGTGGTTCACACTCACACACTGACTGCGAACAACACCTGAGGGATCATTATAACGTAAAAAAGTGTACACCTACAACATTGCAAGACTACCTACGATTTGCCTTGCATTGCACCCCTAACTTTCTAATATCTACAGTTTAACATTCAATCCGAATAACCTACGGCCCAGGCCTGACTCCTACGATGAAAAACAATTTTTAAAAATCTTAGCCTCCACGGAGATTTGAAACCGGAGACCACGAAGATCGTAAGGAAGCGCTTTAACCACTTTTTGTTTTTTTGTTTTTTGTTTTTTGGGTTTTTTTGAGCCCTACCTTTCGCTCACCATTAAGTAGGCTCTTTGTCTCGCTCTATGCCTTTGTTTATTAATTCATGGGGTGTTCTGTTCCCCTTTTTCGTAATGTGTTTATCATTCATTTTTTCTAATTTTGGTGTTTTCTTACTTTATTTGTTTATAACAATTAAGAAATTTGCAAAGTAGCTTTTATTTTGAGCGGGTGTCAATTTGTTGTATTCTTCGGTTAGGTAAAACCAGTATTCTAGTTTTGTTTTGCCCTTATTTGAGAATGTGTAGTAGACTGCGTGTCCTAGTAGCCACATTGTGGCATTATGTTTTGTATCGGGATACGCTCTCCTCTGTGGTCTTATTAAATCTTCGGTTCTGATCTAATTTTTTGCGGCCCTGTTTATTATCGCGACTTTTTCCTTAGTCCATTCCCATATTTCTTTCATTTCTTCATACTCAAATCTGTGGACTAGGGTATCGATTTGTTGGGATTGGCTGCACTTGTTTGTATTGCTGAGATGTATTGAATGTAGTTTCTCTTTAGTGCTTATCATATCATTGACCACTTTGTACCACGTGGATTTAACCTCCAGGTTTAACGTTTTATTGATGACATTTTTCCAAATTTGCGGCCAGCTGCAATGTTTGTATTTATCTTCTTGTCTGTTCCTTTGGTTTTGACAATTCATTTCTTCTAGGAGTTGTCTTGTTTTGATCTTGGGGCTTTGTTTCTGAGATAGGTAGCTGATTTCTAGATGGTATTGCTTTATATGACTCAATTTGTAGTGGATTCCTCCTACATTCACCGGTGGTGTTTTGCTGATTGGTTGTAGTTCATTAGCCAGTACGCTGGTTATACTTTGTGGTAGGTTGTTTAAGATCTTCAGCATTGTTGTAATAAATAATGCTCTGCACTTCAGCTCTATGTCGATTAGTCCTAAACCTCCTTACATTTTAGGAAGAGTCACTGTTGTATATTTTATCTTAAAGATGTTTCCTCTTAGTATGAAGTTACAAAGGCACGAAGTTATTCTCTTGGCGATTGAAGCTGGAATTGGGAATATGCTGCCTAAGTATAATAGTTTTGAAACTATGTATTCATTGACCAGATCCACTTTCTGGTACATATTTAGGTTCCTGGTGTAGTTCTCTTACTGCTCCTCTTATCACATTTAGCTTTGTTCTCCAGTTTCTGGCTATCATTTTTAGTGGGCACGTGTGCATTTCTACTCCTAAAACTTGCATTGTTTCTCTTTCTTGTATCAAGTGAGGCTGTTGATATGGAATGCCGTTACCTAGTTTCAGCATCTTGCACTTAATTAAGTTTATTTTTGCCCCCGCTGCACGGCAATATTTTAATATGTTTTCCCTGATAATTTTTATTTCTTCAGCGTATCTGGCCACTACACATTCGTCATCGGCATAAGCTCTGCAAGTAATTTTTCTGTTTGCATATTTTATTCCAGATATTGTGGCGTTTATGTATCGCAATAGAGGTTCCAGAGCAATTGAGAAAAGCGCCATTGATATGGGGTCACCCTGTCTTACAGACCTTTTTATTTGCACTGCTTTTGTTCTGAAGCCATTGACTAGAACTTTTGATTTTGCTTCATGTAGCAGTTTCTGTATAATTTTTATAAAAGCGTTACTGAATCCCATTCTTTCTAATGTCTTCCGTATGTGCTCGTGACTGACCCTGTCGAAGGCTTTATTAAAGTCGATAGACAATAGCTCTGCATTTATCCCTGTTACTGCTGCGGCCACGATGATGTCTCTATACTCGCTTAATGTCCCCATGATCGTTCTGCCAGGTACTGCACAAACCTGGTGTTCCGCAATTATTTTATTCATCAGAGGCATCATTCTTTTTGTCAGTATTCTAGTGAACAACTTATAGTCTGAATTTAGTAATGATATAGGTCTCATTCCGTCTAGGGTTTTGTTGTTGTGGTTTTTTGGTATCAGAACAATTAATCCTTCTTTGAAGCTTTTGGGCACATTAGGTATTGTAAGCACATCATTAAGTACTTCCGTCAGTTGTTGTTGGATGATTGGCCAGAAGTGTAAGTATACTTCTACTGGAATGCCATCAGGGCCAGGTGATTTGTTCCTTGGGCTTGTTTTTATAATTTCTTCTAGTTCTTCTTCTGTTATTCTACTTTCCAGTTGTACGTTGTCATTTGCGTCGAGTCTGTTGCACACCACACTGAGTAAGTCATTGGAATCTTCCTTGTCAATACTTTCCACGTGGTATAGTTCCTGAAAGTGCTTATGAACTTCGTTTATAATTTCCTGTTGGTTTGTTACAACAGTGTCTTCACCGATTCTAAAGTTTTTAAGAATTTTGATCCTTGCTCTTCTCTTTTCCCACAGTACCGCAGTTCCTCTAGTACCGCATATTTGGTTTTCGATCTGATCATCATTTGCTGCAGTTCGGAGCGTTTTATTGCTACTAGTTTCGCTTTTATTCTTTTTATTTTTATAATGACTTGAGTTAATCTGTCAGTATTCCGGTAAGCGTCTCTTAGACAGGCATAGTAAAATTCTGCTGTTTGCTTATGTTCTTGCTTGTTTACTTTTCCGTATTCTATCAGCGTACGGCGCAATTTTGGTTTTGCGCATTGTAACCACCAATCTAGTTTATTATTATATCTCTGATATTGCCTCATAGAAATTTGCCATGTTTCTTGGAGCATTTCGTTAAGTTCACGATCTTTTAGAAAAATAGTATTAAATTTCCAGTAGCCTCTTCTTAGGTGAATTTCTTGTCTGCTCATATTTATGTGGGTGATGAAGGCTCTGTGGTCTGAAAAGCTCACTGGCCCATGGAGGAAGGAATATTATGGAGACAGAGTAACGCGAATCCGTGAAACCTCGTGAAAAAACTGTGCCTGCGCGGCGGATATCGTAGGAGTACCAAAACATTGGGCTGTTTGCACTGTGTCAGCTGCTGAGAATATTTCATTTTCTAACATTCTAAAGTTTTCTATATGCCAAGTTTGATGCATATGGTTGCACAAACAGACGAGACAGGAAAAAACCTGGAATAGCGTCGTTTCAATAGTGAGTCACATTGTAATTATCGTTCTTGAAGTATCTGACAGGCACCGCAACATTAGTGACATTCGCTATAAATTTATTCATTGCTCTCAATAGGATCATATTATTCTCAAATTTTTGTTGGTGTAGTGTAGACAATTAGCATATGTTACTATTTTGCACCTAAAAAGCTAGCCTTATTGTAGACAAATGTTGGAAAATTTATTTAAACGGGTCATGTTTACATCGCGACACAGTGAATATGATATTCTGCATGCATTACTCACGTTTAAGTTTACACCGAAATTACACGATGAAATTAATCGTGATAATTTGTGCATGTGCGAACTACTAAACGTGATGAAATAAACTTTGTTGACGGAAATTAGTTTCGTGATGTATTTCTTGTGTTTAGATGTGTCTACATAGTTTGGTTTTGTAGCGGCAATATTAATGGAAATGTTGGCAGGTTGAAATGCGGTGTATACCAGAAGAGAACAAACAATTTATTTATTATTAGCTGTTAGCGTCTGACTTATGAATGCACTGACTTTACTAGCAAAATTATATAGGCCACTAACACTACAATATCTTCTAAGTAAGCTCAGAAACTATGAGGTTTTATGAAGTATTAATTTTTTTTTAAAGCTCTAAACATTGACTTATGCTTTTTTTTAAATTTCAGATATGACTTGTTTCTGTAAATATGTCTACAAGTATATTTCTAGATTTTGAAATCTTCTTTGTCAATTACTGAAATAGAATGTGAAAATATAACCTATTTGAACATCAACTAAAATTTAAGGACTGTAGAAATAAACAGTTTGTTATTCAAGTTAAAAAGAATTACCTGCTCATTAAGTTACGTCCGAATTCATCATCAAATATGGATATGGCATAGTTTTTTTTTTCCGTCCCAGCCCGCATTTCAACCTAACCACGTCAATTTTAAGGTACAATATCTCGAGAACTAAGCGAGATATCAAAAATTTTATTCTTTTCTTTCAGTTTCCCTCATCGAGTTACATAAGAATTCGTCATAAAATTGCGGCGCCACGGTTATCGTTGAATCCCCTCACAACCTCACTTTTGAGACTGTATATCTCGTGAACTAAGCGAGATATCGAAAAATTTTATTCTTTATTTTCGATTTGTATCGTCGTGTTACATAAGAATCTATCACCAAATTTGACTTTGGGGACACGTTTCTTCTGAATTTCAACCAGAAACTCCACTCTTTTGAGACAGTATATTTCGAGAACTAAGCACGATATCAAAAAATTTTATTCCTCATTTTTGATGTGCCTCGTCGAGTTACATAATAATCCATCATCAAATTGCGGTGCTACGGTTGTCTTATTATTCCCTTGAGGTTTTTGTGCATATTTCCGTGTTTCTCTGGTCAAGCAATATGGCGGTCTCTCCTCCCCACTTGTCTCCACCCGGTTTCACTCCAGTATGTGGCGAAGGTCCCTTGCGTCGTCTCCATATATTCCTTCCTCCATGCACTAGTCATACCTCTGCACTGGTAACATCGGAATTAATATCTTTGCTTACGTATATCCTGTCAATTCTGCTTGCTGCATCCTTGGTGACGTATGTATAGGATTTTTCAGTCCCATGTTTTGTTTCTGAGCCGTGCGCGGCTCTCTGTCGCTAGGCGGCTGTTTCATATCGCTAACTTCTCCGCTAGGGCGCGCGGCGGCCAGGTTCCGGCCATCTGGTGGCGATTGTCATCTTTCGCCGGCCGATAGAGAGCGCTGTGAATGTGAGTGCCCTCTATCGGTCTGTAGAGAGGATTTAAGGGGCGACCCGGCTCAGGAAAGAGGAGTGAGTCTCTGCGGTCAGTCTCGGCTAGGAAGTGAACAGTCTGAGGAGGAAGTGGCGGTGTCGGAAGCGGCAGTTGAAGAAGGCGACGTGCTCCATGCACGGGCAGCAGTTAGGCGGAGCAACGTGATACTTGGCCGTCGACGAGGGGTTATTGACGGTGCCTGGTCTGACAAGCAGTTCTGAGTGGCCGTAAACTGTGTCGTCGCCTCACATGCCCAGACTATATGGCAGTTTGGGGTGTCCTCGTAAAGTGTGCGCTTTGGCACCTTCTGGAGCAACCTGTGCCTTCATGTTCCACGAGTGGATAGACTGTTAGAGAGTTCGTGGTATTCAGACAATTCAACTTCGTTGTATTTTCTGCTTCCTCGGTGCAATTGGAGATTTTCTGTTTGGTGTTCGTGCTTGCGTGGGACAATCTATGTCACTAATGGCTGTTCTTTCACATGAGGGAAACTGTATGTATGTTTGTCTGTACCCTTGAGGGGTGCTGAAACATTAAAACAGACCAGTGTTGGTTGAGCTCAACTGATATAAGTGCCTTGAGAAGCTCGATCTTTGGAAATCCTGTTTAGGAACTTATAGCACCGGATATTCTACCATTATTAAATTGTTGTTTAGACATAAGTAAATTTAAGTGTGTAAATCCTTGGACTCTTGGGCCATCATGGATCATTAAGGCCAACTAGTATTGTGGTTATTTAATATAAGTATATCTTGGGGGAATTTTAAGTAACCGATTGGTAATTAAGCTTATTACATGATATAGTGTGGAAATCTTATGTTTGAAGTTGTTGATATTGTTGTGTAAAGTTGTATTGTATTTGGTATTTATTGTAATAAACAAGACTGAGACAATTGTAACCATGCGCCCACATGCTTGCCAACCTAACTACCACCTCAAATGGTAGCAGAGCGTGGTTGCATTGGGTAGTCTCAAGTCTTGTTGTTGTTGTTGTCATTTCGGATTCTCTATGGAAGGCACACGTTTTGTAGGGTGGAGTTACCTTAAGAAAGAGCAGCTCCAGTATGAGCTCAGGATTAGGGGATTGTCTGACGATGGTGGTGTAACAGAACTTATTGAACGTTTGCGTACTGTCGGTCCTGCTCTGCGGTTACCGTTCCGCCAGAGCGGATTGGGGAGGTTTGTGATGCTGTTTCCGCTTGTGTAGTGGGGTTGCAGGAGCTCGGAAGGAATGTGGCCTTCCTGAAGGAGAGCAGCCCAACCAGACGTCAAATTTATAGAATTCAAGCCCAGCTTAATCATTTTAACGATCGTCTGACTGATTTAAAAACCTTGAGATTAGATAAAGATCAACTTTCTGTTGTAAACCAGTTGAGTGCCGAATTACAAACATTGTTACTACAAGTTAATTCCCTGGGTCTAGAGAATGACACTTGTGGTGATTCAGTAGAAGAGGTAGCAGTAAGAACGGTGCATCCTCAGACACCCCAAGTGGTTCCCGAGTATCAGGCCATTTCGAATCAATTTGCCAAATTGCCTAATCCTTTGGGTGTGTTGTTAAGAGAAGTCGAGGAACTTTCAGTGGATGATATGAGACAAATTGAACATTTATTATGGCTTACAGTTCGGTTTGAGAGGCACGCCGACGCTCTTCAGGTCCCTCAACATAGTGTTTTAGCCTTGTTGTATCCTCTGGCCAAAGGTCCTTTGGCAGATTATCTTGCGGAGATTGTGCAAGTAAAAGGGTCATTGAAGGATTTAAGACAGAGGGTAATTCGTGAAAAAATACCAATACGTGCTCTGAGAGAGTTGGAGAGAGTTCATTTTTGGAGAGTGCAATCCATAACAGAGTCATTAGGAGAATTTGTGGAGAGAGTTCGTATGGCCGTACAGCGTTGCAAATGGATATTTCTGAAAAGGATATAGTTGCCAATATTGTTGAAGGTCTTCGTCCTGAGGATAGGGCTAGGGCTGTGTTTAATATAAAACCAGTGTCCTTTCTGCAGCTTAATCAGTTGATTACCTCGATTGAGGCCTTGCGACTTGTCGATCAGCAGAGAACAGAAGCCAGAGCACAGGTTATTAAGAAAGGTGAGAGGAATTCTAGGGGTTTGCGTGCTAATGATCACTATGTTGCAGGCAAGTGTTTTCGTTGTGGCGCTGGCGATCATTTCGTCAAACAGTGCCGAGTGCCAGCGGTGCGACGAGCTGATACCTGACATAACGCCTCTCAGCGGACAAGTTCCGCTGGTAATAAGTATTGGTGCAGTAGTGTTCGTCCAGGTGGGGTTGTTAAGCGATGTTTTCGTTGTGGGTCTGGTCGACATTTGGTCAAAGAGTGCCCGGCGGCCAAGCGTCAATTGAATGGGAGTTTAGCTGGATATAAAAGGAGCCATTCACGGCTTAAAGACCTTCATAAACGTATTGTGATTCCTAACACGTCTCATCTGCCCTTTATCTGTGCACTATTAATCATGAACCTGTTTGCGTTCTTATTGACTCAGGGAGTTCCTTCTCTCTGGTCGATTATAACTGGTATTTGGAATTTCGTAACATCTGTCGCTTGCCTGCACTCAGACCCCCTCCGCAGGGATGTCGTACGATTAATGGTCAGAAGTTGGGTCTCGTAGGAGTGTGTCGCGTTTGGGTGCGGGTGTGTAATTACACCTGGCCTTGCGATCTGGTCGTCACAAAGGGGTTATCAATACCCGTTATATTGGGAGTTGATTTTATCAGAGCCACTGGTCTAATTATGGATTGTAGTTCGAGCACTTTTCATTTTAAATTTGATCCACAACATCAAATAGCTCTTTGTTCTTGTCGTGTCTCGTCACGGGTAAATGCCGTCCTTACTCAAGTAGGTGACTATAAGGTGGGCCATCTGCCTCAGGATCAAGCTCGTCAGCTTTTGCAAATGTTGGAACAATTTGGAGATGTTTTGGTGGACAAATTGGGAGTACTCATCTTATTGAATATAAAATCCACCTGTCCGATGATGTGCCGGTGAGGCAGGGGCCCTACCGTTTGTCCCCCCAAAGATGAATTTTCTGCGAAAAAGGATCGATCAGATGCTCAAGGAGGGAGTTATCAGGCCCTCCACTTCACCCTATGCTTCGCCTATGTTCTTGGTTCCCAAACCTGAGAAAGGGGATTACAGACCCGTGGTTGACTACAGGGCATTGAATCAGAAGGTCGTTTTAGAATCTGTGCCCCTGCCTGATCTTCACAATGCTTTTACCTGGTTCGCCGGCGCCAAATATTTTTCTGTGTTGGATCTGAACCAAGCATATTACCAAATTCCCCTGAGTGAGGATTCGAAGGCAGCTACTGCATTTTGCACGGATTGGAATTTGTTTGAGTTTAACCGTGTTCCGTTTGGTTTGGCCACTGGGGCCGCAGTGTTATCCCGTCTCCTTGATAGGGTCCTAGGAGATCTTAAGTTTCGATTTGTATATAATTATTTGGACGACGTGGTGGTCTATAGTGAATCCTTTGAGCAACATATGGATCATCTTAGACAAGTCCTAGTTAGGTTCAGGGAAGCTGGTCTGACCGTCAAGCCTTCAAAAATTACTTTAGCCTGCCCGCAGGTTTCCTTTCTGGGGCATCTTGTGTCATGTGATGGCATTAGAGTGGATCCTGATCGCACCAAAGATCTCCGAAATTTCCCCCCCCCCCTCGTAATGTTAAGGGTGTCGCTAGGTTTATTGGTATGGCCAATTATTTTCGCCGTTTTGTGCCTAATTTTGCCCATATCGCTGCCCCGTTGAATGAACTTCGTAGGAAAGGCTGCAAATTTGTGTGGGGAGCTAGCCAACAGGCTGCCTTTGACGCGCTAAAATCTGCGCTTACCAATCCACCTGTTTTAGCCATTCCGGATTTTAACAAACCCTTTGTGGTACAGACGGATGCGTCTAGTGCTGGCATCGCGGCCGTTCTTTTGCAGGACGGTGATCAGGGGAGAGCCCCGGTGGCTTACATTTCCAGAAGGTTGGCTGGTCCGGAATGTAAATACTCAGTGTACGAGTGTGAGGCTCTTGCTGTTCTCTTTGCCTTGGAGAAATTTGGATTTTATCTGGAACATCGCGAGTTTATTCTGGAAACGGATAATCAAGCCTTAAGTTGGGTCCTGGCGCGTCCCCGTAAAACTGGGCGCATAGCGAGGTGGGCCGTCCGGATCTCAGCTTTCCGCTTTTCGGTGCGACACATTCGGGGGGCTGATAACAGCGTCGCAGATGCGCTTAGTCGCATGTTTGAGGAGCCGGAAGGGCCCTCGGAAAGCAGTAATCAGGGTTGTGACCTGGCAGGCGGCGTTTTGACTGAAGTTCCCTTATTGTTTTCTGACCTCCGGGTTAAACAGAGATCTGATCCCTGTCTGGGTCCCATTTATCAAACTCTTTGTAAAGGTGAACCATCGCCAGGTTTCGTCTTGAATAAAGGTATTCTGTGTCGTCAGGTAGGAAGAAGAAAGCAACTTAGAATATGTCTTCCTAGTGAGTTAATCTCGTCTGTTTTTTATTATTTTCATCATTCTTTGGCCGGGGGCCACTTGGGCGTACACAAGACCATACACAAGATTCAAGAATGTGTTACATGGCCTGGATTAATAAAGGACGTCCGCAAAATGGTGGGGGAGTGTCGTATTTGCAATATGTCTAAACCGGACACTGGCCCCAAGAAAGGCTATCTGTGCTCTCTGCGGGAACAAAACCCTATGGATAAACTGTTCATCGATCATGTCGGGCCACTTCCCCGTACTAAACTGGGAAATAGGTACATCTTAGTGGTGGTTGATGCATTTACTCGTTTCTGTTGGCTTGTTCCTGTTCGGACTACCTCCACCTCGTGTACTGTAAGTCAGCTCCAAAGAATATTTGCCTGGTTGGACCTCCTCAAGCCATGGTGAGTGACAATGCTTCTACATTTCTTTCTCACCAATTCAAAAGGTTTTGTTTTCTCAGGGTATCAAACATGTCACCACTACCCCCTATCATCCTGAACCTTCCTTTGCAGAACGAGTGAATCGTAATTTGAAGGCCGCATTAATTGCTTATCACGCTAATTCGCGTTCCAAATGGGAGGAGTCCATCTCGTGGATTAACTTAGCCTTTAATTCTGCTCGTCATGAGGTCTTGAAGGCCTCGCCCGCTAGTCTGATGCTTTCTTTCCCCTTGAATTCCCCGCTGTCCAATT
This sequence comes from Vandiemenella viatica, assembly GCA_031002005.1. Classification (NCBI taxonomy): domain Eukaryota; kingdom Metazoa; phylum Arthropoda; class Insecta; order Orthoptera; family Morabidae; genus Vandiemenella; species Vandiemenella viatica. Next base: position 157,747,371 of record JARYHS010008075.1, read on the forward strand.
TGTGGGACATTAGGGAACTCTTGCCTGATAGGATTAATTCACAGACTGTCAAAGATAATTGGGATAGAGCTCGTAAGAATATTAAGTTGGCCCACGAGCGTCTGCGTAAAAGGTATAACACCGGTCGGGTTCCCTTTAACTACAAGGTCGGGGACGAGATTTTCGTTCGTAACCTAAATCCTCAAGGCGTTGAAGGCGGGCAATCTGGTAAACTGGCCTACAGATTCATAGGCCCTTGCGTTATACGAAGAATATTATCGCCCGTTAACCTGCTAGTTCAAGATTTCAAATCCAGAAGACTGATGAGGGTACACCTGTCGCAGGTTAAGTGTAAGGTTAGGCCGTAATCTCTTGATCTCCCGGGGTCTAGCTTTGACGGGGGAGGTTGAGCCGTGCGCGGCTCTCTGTCGCTAGGCGGCTGTTTCATATTGCTAACTTCTCCGCTAGGGCGCGCGGCGGCCAGGTTCCGGCCATCTGGTGGCGATTGTCATCTTTCGCCGGCCGATAGAGAGCGCTGTGAATGTGAGTGCCCTCTATCGGTCGGTAGGGAGGATTTAAGGGGCGACCCGGCTCAGGAAGGCGGTCAGTCTCTGCGGTCAGTCTCGGCTAGGAAGTGAACAGTCGGAGGAGGAAGTGGCGGTGTCGGAAGCGGCAGTTGAAGAAGGCGACGTGCTCCATGCACGGGCAGCAGTTAGGCGGAGCAACGTGATACTTGGCCGTCGACGAGGGGTTATTGACGGTGCCTGGTTTGACAAGCAGTTCTGAGTGGCCGTTAACTGTGTCGTCGCCTCACATGCCCAGACTATATGGCAGTTTGGGGTGTCCTCGTAAAGTGTGCGCTTTGGCACCTTCTGGAGCAATCTGTGCCTTCATGTTCCACGAGTGGATAGACTGTTAGAGAGTTCGTGGTATTCAGACAATTCAACTTCGTTGTATTTTCTGCTTCCTCGGTGCAATTGGAGATTTTCTGTTTGGTGTTCGTGCTTACGTGGGACAATCTAGGTCACTAACGGCTGTTCTTTCACATGAGGGAAACAGTGTATGTATGTTTGTCTGTACCCTTGAGGGATGCTGAAACATTAAAACAGACCAGTGTTGGTTGAGCTCAACTGATATAAGTGCCTTGAGAAGCTCGATCTTTGGAAATCCTGTTTAGGAAATTATAGCACCGGATATTCTACCATTATTAAATTGTTGTTTAGACATAAGTAAATTTAAGTATGTAAATCCTTGGATCATTAAGGCCAGCTAATATTGTGGTTATTTAATATAAGTATATCTTGGGGGAATTTTAAGTAACCGATTGGTAATTAAGCTTATTACATGATATAGTGTGGAAATCTTATGTTTGAAGTTGTTGATATTGTTGTGTAAAGTTGTATTGTATTTGGTATTTATTGTAATAAACAAGACTGAGACAATTGTAACCATGCGCCCACATGCTTGCCAACCTAACTACCACCTCAGTTTCCCAAGTGTCTTTTAATCTGAGTCCTTGTACTATTAATTTAAGATCGTTACAGGCGTTAACATTTGGGAATTGATCTTTAGGGTGTAGCACGCAGTTAAAGTCGCCTCCTATTATCAAACTGTTGGTATTTGTTGGTAGGAGAGGTAGCATATCTTCTTTGAAAAATTTCGATCTTTCGTTTCTTTTGTGTGTTCCGGACGGAACATAAATATTACATGTTGTCACTGCTTTAATCGTGCCATTTTCTAAAGTGATAAGATTGTTGTGATCAATCCCATCTTTTATTAAAATCTCAGTTCCGGCTTCGTTGCCTTGATTATATACGTATTCATATCCTGTTATGTAAAGGACATTGGTATTACAAACTTCCTGAAAGAGGGCTATATTTACATCAGCGGCATATAGGAAGTCTTTTAGACATTCTGTTTTTGTTTTGCTTGTTATCCTGTTCAGGTTTATCGTTGCTATACAATATGTTTGCTTCTCTATCGGTACTTGCTGTGTTTCCTTTTTACCGTGCTGTCAATTTCTTGATACAGTTTTATTGTTAGGTTCTTTTTTGTCATTATTGCTGAATCTTCGTTTCAGTTCTTTACGGATGCTCTGAGGTTTCAGACTGCTTGAGTGCGCTCTGTTGGTTCCTCTTGTGGTCGGTCTTCTGCCCGGCTTAGATAGGTGTATGCTTTTTCTCTGTCTCCTTCTAATCAGAGTGTAGTTCTTCTATTGACATTGGTTGGATTTTTTCGTATGCTTGTGTTCTTATTTTCTTCCCTTTTGCTCTGGTGTTTTCATTACTTTCCACTTCTTTTTACTTTATCCTTGTTTGTATATTGTATGTCTCGGGTCTCCTCTTTGCGTGTATCTTTTTTCCGGCCTTATCGAGTCCTGTCTACTCCATTTCATCAGCCGTCGACTGAGTATCATTCGTCTTCGTGAGATCACTTCTTTCGTTTTCTGATTCCATTGCTTCCTCGATTTCATTTGGATATTCAAGTATTTCTTCTAAGTCTTTCCGTTTCATTGTGTCTGTTGTTATTGGATTTCCCTGATCTTTACAGTTTGGGTTCTCCGTCTCCTTCGTTTGGAGTTTATCTTCTTCTGTTTGGTTTGTTTCAACGATTTTACCTGCTATGTCTTTTTCCTGTGGTGTTATTTCTGTCGTTTTCGCTTTACCGTGAGCTTCCTGCAGTGGAGGGAATTGATGTGCGTGTACGGGTGGATGGTTTCCGTTGTTTTCCTGAACAGCTGTCCGCTTCACATTGGCAGTGTTGTTGACGGTTTTTGTGTTGTTTCCTCTATACTGTCGTCTTGCCGGCCTCGTTAGCGTAGGGGCTAGAGTGCTAGCTCCGCGTGCCGAAGGCCGCCGGTTCGAATCCGGCCGCGGGCATGGATGTTAAGTGTTGTGTGTCTGTGTGAATGTCCTGTCCGTCCTGTGGCGTCCATACACTGAAAGCAATTAAATTACCTTGAGCTGGCTGTATGGCCTCCGTTGCCAAATGCCAATAAAAAAAAAAAAAAATACTGTCGTCTTCCTGTAATGGAGGAAATTGCTGTGCGTATTCAGGTCGATGGATTTCGTTGTTGTTTTCCTGAACAGCTGTCCGCTTCACATATGTTAAAGGCAATGTTGATGTTTGTATTCTTGGACAGTTTGCTCTTACGTGATCCACAGAATTGCATACTGCGCAAGTTCTTGGCTGGCCATCATACACTACCAAAGCACGGAAACCACACACATTTATATAAGATGGGATATGCCTAGATACTTCCATTTTTGCTATTTTCACTCCGTTTGACTTTTTGTATCTGATGTTCCCACTCCACTTATCTTCCATTATCTCTATTATTGTTCCGAATGGTTTAAGTGCACGTACTTCAAAGTGAAGATTCAGTATTCTCACATGTCTAATTCCCATTTGTGCATTGGATACTTTAACACTGCTAACGTTTCCGTCTGATTGAATTTCAAGTTTCCGGAGTACAACTCAATTATTTTCTCACAAAATTTTTCGTTTGTCATTTTCACAAAAACACTATTCTGAAAAGAATCTAACTGAATCCCTACGATTTCTTCGTCATTCAGTTTGACCGTGTCATATAGCCACTCGTGAATCTCAAAGGCCGTTGGTTTAACATACGCTCGGTCAAACGCAAATTTCACTGTATTCTTTATTGTTAACGTCGCATGCGCCATTGCTTACCTCTTCTGTTTCTTTGGCCGATGACCTGCCTAATGACTGTAAATCTTCAGCTTCTTACAATATCACTTTACTCTCTTGAATATTACTTGGAACAATTAAACACTTTAACACTGTAAACTCGGAGCTTCGCGGCAGTTGTCCGTTTATAAGTCCGTACCCGCCGGCTGCTAGCACCGAACTGAACCACTGAGCTGCCAGTCCACTACACGGAAACAAGGTACGGAGACATCCATATCCAACGTGTCTGTCTATCGCCGTATTTCGAAGTTATGAGACAACATGTGTTATTTATACAGATAATTTTTGAACCAAATATAGACAGTATTTTCTCCTTGTTTCAAAGGATAAGTGTGCAAAGTCTCATCGAGATCGGATGAAAACTGTGGATTTGTATGAAGAACAAACAAACTAACAAACATACATTCATCTTTATATATAAAGATTATCGTTTGATGTTGAACAAACTAACAACCGACGTCTGACAGTTTCTTCATTTGAAAGCTTTCTTGAGTAATGAGCAGACGAGAAATGACGCCCATTTTAATCATTCGAAAAATTATTTAAATGTACTTGTCAGGATCCACATAAAATTATGTGACCTATATTGCTCGCGTTAAGTACTTTTGGCCATGTAGCTACATCAAAAACATTCTTTCTTTTATTTCATGTATGTTGATACTTTTATCAGTCAGAGAATTCATACCGGTATCTTCAGTGTGACTTAGAGACAACTTAGACAGGTCACGTAAGGATTTAATGGGCTGGTCAATTTGGTCACGTTGAATAGATTAGTGAGTATTTTTAGTGTCTAACTAGCTGATACCCACGACTTCGTTCGTGTTTGTAAAGAATTTAGATTGACAGCTACCGACATCCAACCACCATAGTGCACGATGGGAGACTCGATGCTATTACTACACACAAATGCCAGTCATATGCGGCATGTAGTTCAGGCAGCAAAGTACAATATACGGACACACATGTCTATGGTCGAAATACGAACATATCCTTGATCGACCAATTTCAACCACCATATCTCCCACACTTCCACAGTTAACGAAATTCGGCCAACGTTGTGATCGACGGGTGACTCTCTGCTACTACCACACACAAAAACCAGTGATCTGCGCTAGATACTTTTGGCTGAAAAGTGATACACCATGACACGTTTTTGTTAGAAATATGAAAGTGCCGCAGGTCGACCAATTTCAACCACCATATCTCCCACACCCCCATAGCTACCGACATCTAACCACCATAGTACACGATAGGAGACACGATACCACTACCACACACAAACACCATTGGTCTATGCTATGTAGTTGTGGCAGCAGAGTGACATATACGGAGACACATGTCTTTGGTCGAAATACGAAAATGCCCTGCATCGGCCACTTTTAATCATCATATCTCCCACATCCCCACAGCTATCGACATTCGGCCAACGTTGTGCAAGACAGGAAATTCCATGCTACATCCGCACACAAATACCAGTGATCTGTGCTAGATAGTGGTGGCTGAAAAGTGAAATATAGGAAAACACACATTTATATATGTATAAGATTGTTCAGAGTCTAAAGAAATATTGACCGTTATTTGGCTATCGGATTCTGACGTGAAACCGGTGATATAGGATTTGATATCAGAAGTACTCACATTAGAAATTCCTTTCAACTTTTTATTAATATTCGTAAGTTTTTTAATTTGTTCGAAACCTTTGTGTTTTTCAGTGTTTCTTTTACGATTTTCTGAACCCGAAAGCCTTTTTTAATTTTTTTTTTTACTTTCCACAATAATTCATCAAGTGTGGGCACTGCTATATTTCACTGTCAAAATGTTATATTAGATCTGTAACAAATAAAAAAAAATCTGTATATAATTAGAAAAAAAATAGTATGTAACTGAAAGATAAAATATTAATATTAATATATTTTTCTCGGGCTTCCAGCCGTGTTAATATATCATATTTGCGGGACGTTTCGAAGGCGTCCATCTCTGCCTCCATTCTCAACCAAATGTCAGTGTATAACTGTTTGTTTATTCAGCCGCTGCTACGGAAACGGTGGAAAACAAAAACCAACACAACGCGATTACGTCATCCGCTCTTCTGCTCGTTACCGGCGCGAAACTGTTCAGCATTTTAATCGCCGGGTTCCAGGCCGCACTGAGTTGATAACCAGTGTCCCTGTTGACTAATAAATCAGTTAATCTTATTTCCACAGCCTCTGTAATAACGCTGGCCCAAAAATCTTTGACCCGGGCTAAAATGGTTGTTTTTTTCAAATTCAAAAGTGTGACCTTCTTGCACACTATGTTCGGCCACCGCAGATTTTTCTTCTTGCCCAAGACGAACATTTCTGGCGTGCTCTACACATCGCTGCACAATGCATCGCTGCGTCTGTCCAATGTAGCCGCGGCCACATTCACATGGTATATAATATACACCAGGGGTTCGTAAACCTAGGTCATCTTTAACGCTGCCGACCAAGTTACTAATTTTAGTGGGTGGTCTATAAATTGTCTTGATTCCGTATTGTGATAGCAGTCTACCTATTTTGAAACTTAGGGAACCCACAAACGGCAGAAACGCAAGGCCCTTGGTATCACTCTGATCTCTCCGTCGATTTTCCTTCTGTTTAAACGCACGAGTAATCTGTCCCTGATTATAACCATTATTTAAAAACGTTTTCCGGAGATAGTCCAATTCACCAGCCAGGCTATATTTGTCACAAATCCTTTGTGCTCTGTGTACCAAGGTAGTTAATACAGAGTTTCGTTGTGCCGGATGATGACAGCTGTTGGCATTTAAATATAAGTCGGTATGGGTAGGCTTCCGATACACAGTGTGTCCCAGGGAACCATCAGCACGTTTAATAACAAGCACATCAAGAAACGGCAGGCAACCGTCCTCCTCCAATTCCATTGTGAACTGAATATTTTCATGGATTGAATTGAGATGCGCAAGGAATTGGTCAAGACTGTTTCTGCCATGGGGCCAAATCACAAAGGTATCATCGACATACCTATAAAAACACTTCGGCTGGAGTGGTGCGTGGTTTAGTGCCTCTTCTTCAAAAAATTCCATGAAGAAATCAGCAATGACAGGAGACAACGGCGAACCCATTGCTACACCGTCCACTTGTTCGTAATATTCTCCTTCAAACTTAAAATAAGTTGTTGTCAACACATGGTGGAAAATATCAATCATTTTTTGATCAAAATACCTCCTTAACAGATCTAAGGAGTCGACTAAGGGAACACGAGTAAAAAGAGAGACCACATCGAAGCTCACCATTAAATCACCAGGATCTAACTTCATTTTGTCTAAGATTTCCACAAACTCACTGGAATTTCGAATACTGCGATGAGCCTTCCCTACGAATGGGTTGAGAATATCTTTGAGGTATTTAGCCAAAAAGTACGTAGGGCTATGAATTGTACTTACAATAGGTCGCATAGGTACTCCTACTTTATGTGCTTTCGGTAGACCGTACAACCTGGGAGGAACAGGAGCCCGGGGTTGGAGTCGTCTTTTCACATCTTCTGGTAGTTCTAAGGAGCGGATCAGCTTCGTAGTCAAGTTGGTTAGCTTAGATGTAGGGTCACGGTTAATCTTCCTGTATGCTTGGCCTCCAAAAGCTGCATAATTTTACTGTGATAGTCCATCTTGCTTAAAACCACCGTGCAGTTACCCTTGTCTGCCGGAAGAATGACAATATTTTCGTCTTTCTTCAACTCACGAAGCGCACGCCTCTCTTCACTTGAGATGTTTGATTTAGGCAATTTACCTTTACAAAGCACCCGACATGTTTCACGCCTTATCTCCTCCGCTTCTTCCGCAGGTAGCGTGCGAACCGCAATTTCAACAACACTTACCAAAAATAATATCACGGTAACGACACTCGTTTTAGTCACTATAAACAATAACTTTTTGATAAGTAATAATATAAAATAACACCTTGTTTTAAACATTTAGATTAGTCCAGTCTTACAATTTTGTTTAGGTTAATTACAATGTTTATCACCACTCACTACATACTGAACTGTAGAAGTGTAATGAAATGAACTATTATCATTTCATTCATTCGTTAATAACTTACGAACTACTCGCTCCAGAAAAATATTTATTGGGACTTTCCCGCAAATAAAACGGCTCAATCGCATCGCAAATGTTGCCCCTCTACAGGGACTTCAGTGACTAAAAAATATAAAGGGCTTTTTAGATAAGACTAAATAAGCGCACTACTGGCACTAAGTTAATCTAGTCACCACAGAAATAATAAATAAATAATTCGTATATAAGTTGTGGATAATGTACAAGTTTTTCTGAAAATGTTTTTATTTTAATTTGCTTATGAAGTTACGAGTATATTGAAGGCACAGAAAGGATAATACGGGAGACCTAATACGAGTTACTGCTCTCGTCTGTTGCTCAATGCGTCTTTTTCGTTCTACTTTAGTTAATGAGGGATACTACAAGCGACAAAATGACAGGTCGTGTTAGACATGTTGAATACCCACTCCTTCAAGTTGTGTTGATATAAATTTATTTTTTCTTTATATCAATAGAGATATGTATTTAAATTAAATGGTTAAATTTACGTGGCGAGCGCGGCGCCCTCTAGAGTTTTACACTATTCACTAAGGTCTCGGCAGTAGTTATGTCTACATCTGGCGCCTATCACAAGGTTTTTTTCCCATCTAAGTTGAGCGTAATCGATAAGATTTCGCAGACCGTATTAACATCTATTTCGTTACGTGGGAGGTATTTACTAAAGGTATAAATACACCAACTCCCTAGGAAAGCAACCTAACCTTAAGGAAAAGGTTTATGCTGCTATTAAAAATTTCTGTGGAACTTATATCCGGATTTAACCACCTTTCTGTGCCTATTATGATTTCATCTTTTGTATTACGAATAACGTTTTCGAGTTCAGGCTGTTTGTTACAAAATACAAATACCTCTACAGTTAACTAAGAAAACTTTTAACAGTCTACATTCTTTTAAGCTTCTCCTAACATGTGGTGTTGAATTTGTCTTCGTTGCCAGTAACTGTATTTCCTGTTCCGTGTCATTCTCCCTCAGCCCAAAAAAAAACTCCCAATGCACTCCACACGGCCCCTTCCACCGTGTAGCTGATTCCCGAGTGTAGTGCATACCTGATCTACTCAAGGCATCCCTACAGGACTCCAGGGTGAAGACTGAGGAATCTGCAGCCAGGACTATTACAGAAACGCCATAGTCTCTGGTTCAGCTCCTCAACACTGCTCCGAACCAAACGTCCACTGTCGGTTCTGTAGACAATGCTGCAGACAGTTAGCTCAGCCGAAATCTTGCGACCACTGATTACTGAGTTCACCCTTTCAGCAAGCCGCCAGAAGGAAGAGAGGATAACCTTCGATACAAGGCGGCAAGCATTATTCGTGCCGACATGAGCCACAGTCCGCAGTTGGCTACACCCGGTCCGGTCAAAGGCATCCGGGATGGCCTCTTCCACATCTCGAATCAGGCAACCTGGCATACACAATGAATGGATACTGGATTTCATCCCCTCCCTATTCGCCATTTCCCTAAGTCTCTCAATCAACCGCCTGACGTTGGAGCTTCCAACCACTAAAATCCCCTTCTGCAGTTGCCCAGACTTAGCGTCCTGGGGGGCTGCCAACTCATAGAATGATGATTGCGAAATTGAATCAGGCCTAGACAATACATCAACCGGGTTGGACAGTGGTATCACCTTTCAAGGATTCATGCTTGTACGACTGCTTCCGTATGCGGCGTTGACGTCTAGAAATCACTTGTCAGTCACCATAAGGCGATCGCCGCACACATTTCAACATCTCTGCCTGGACTGCAGGTACGATGACTGGTAGGGAAGAACCTTTGGAAGACTTTGATTTAATTAATCAGTATTCATTTTATGTATTGACAATATAAAATAAAAAATATGAAAACCAAGAAAAGATTTTTTGCATTTTTTAAATAGAAAATATGTTTGAAAAAGTTTTTTGTTTCAAATTATTTTATATACAAAACAAAAAAAGATTTTTGTAATTGTATTTCAAATAATACATATCTCGATTCTCGAACCATATAATATCCTGTTTTTCGATTCGAGTATGGTAGGTGAGTGGTTAAATTTGGAACCTGGTATTTGAGAAGATGCGGCGTTCGATCTCCGGTTTAGCAATCCAGATTTCCGTTTACCATTGTTTCCAGAAATCACTCCAAATGAACCCAGATTTGGTTCCATCATAAAGATTGTGGCCGTATTCCTTGCCAGTAATACTCTCCTCACCGTCGACAAGATGTTAGATTGAAGAGTACCGAGTAAAACATTTAATTTTGTCCGTTTTGAAGTGTTCTCTGGTGGTGGAAGTCCTCCGTCACATTCGATTAAATTGTAGCATTTGTTGTATTTGTGACTATAGTGTTTAGAGTGAATAGTCCAATTGATATGGCGTTGGAATTGACGGAGGCTAGGTTTAATTTTCTTCCGATAATGATCAAATGTGTTAATCATAGCGATATATTACCGCCTGTAGAGATTGCGGCTTGCTAAATTGATCGAAGTTGAATAAAAATGTAAGGTCCTTTAGACAGATGGAAATAAAGATTCGAAGTTGGTATTGGAAAAATGTTAACGTCTAACATTTTTTATTTCTCGAACGGAAAATTTTGATGTCGCTGTAATGTCACAGTGCCATTACTCTTGCATAGTTTAACCTTGTTTGACCATTGAATCTCCTTATTCTGTCATATTCAAAAACATTTTTACATTCTTATGTATTAGCAGATACTAGTATCCAATAATTCTTTGCGCCGAAATTAAAAAAAAAAAAAAAACTGAACAGCTTTACACCGTATGGCTTGTCATAAGCGCGCCACATCTCGGGACTCTGTTGGATTGCGGAAAAATAGAGCCTGTTAGGAATTTTTATTCGGAAGGTACGAGGTCAGTCCAGCAGGGTCGACTGTCGCTGCAATTTGATAAACAAACGTGTGGCTGCTATTTCCGCGGGATGATTTTAATAATACTCGTACACAGTAATGCTGGGTCTCGATTGGCAGTACGCATTTGGAAGAAATTCTTTTACCACAGAAGAAACTTTCTTTCTTGTATTGCTGATAAGTAACAATAAGTCATTCCTTCTACTCTTATTTCAACACCAAGCAACCGCTTATTAATTATTATCGATAGTAGTAAGAACATACCGCAACGGTGGTAACAGTAGTGACGAAAGCTTGTATTATAATAACCCAACTCAATGTTTTAGTAGAAACAATAGCAGCATAATTGATGTGAAAGACAGCCACAGAAAATGTTATTCAAATTATTTCGATTCATCCACATTGAGGTCAGTAAAGAAGAGAACATTTCAATTTTTCTGAGGATAACAAAGAATTAACAATTTTGTCGGCCAGTAATATTTACAGCAGTTTGTGAATTTAAGCTTCTCTTTAAACAAAAATATACAAGTTGTAAACACGAAAAATAATCATGGAATTAATCAAAAAAGTTATTTTGCGTTGCAAAAAAACTGTTTCGATTACTTGTAGGTTGAGAATATAATCAATTATTTTTGTTCATGTTTCTTTTAGAAGTTAAACGAATAACACCTATTTGATTTTTTTTTCAGATTTCTGTATGGTTTGTAACCGTGTTAAGTCTGACTGTGGGAGTAGTCACCGTGTTCTCAGCCTATGTATTTTTTATACCCGGCCGTCCATTCGATGCCATTGCAGCAGGTGCCTATGGCGCATTAAGCCGACCTGCGATAGCTGCTGTAGTATGTTCCTTCATTATACTGCAATCATTTGGACATATGGGTAAGATATTTCTTATGTTTTTCCATTATCAACTTTACAGAACTGATATTTACATTGATTCTTTTTTTTTTCCTGTCATCAGTCTGTCATGCAATCCTCCAACTCCCCCTGTTTTGAGCTAACTTCATAATCTCAATATATCCATTACAAACTGCGTACTCAGTTATCTAATCTACAGTTCTTTCTTTTAACTGTTCCCTCAACTAACAAATTAAAAAAGCCCTCCCATCTTAAAATGTGACTACTGTCTAATCTCTCCTTTCTTTCTCTTTTTTCACTAGTCCATCATTTTCTTAAAAAAATCGCACGTTATCTGTAGACAATATTTTGAACATCCTTCTACAAAACCACAATTCATATCATTCAACATTCGTTCTTTCTACTTTCCTGCGCTTCACTTATGCAAATTGCTGTGCTCCGAATATACAGCTTCGAAACTTCTTTTTGTGTCCGAAATCAATATTTGAAACCAAATGATTTTTTATTTTCAAGAAGGCTTTCTTCGGTAGCTTTTAAAGTCATTCATTCTGCTGTCATCAATTGTAAAAAATTTCCAATTCATCCTGAGGAAATCATGAAGGAAATAAGAAAGCTGAAAAAAAAGAAAAAACATGAAGGGGCTGGTGTAGATAATATTTATTTATTTATTTAAAGGTTTATTTAGCTTGGCAAGATTACTACAGATATCTTAAAGATAGCTGGATATGACATTGTACTTTATCTTGAAAAATTATTTAAATTGAGTCTGGATACTTGCTGCTTACCACAGGACTGGAAAAGTGCAATAGTAGTACCGGTACATAAAGGAGGAGTGAGAAATAGTGTTGAGAATTACAGGTCAATCATTTTGACATCAGTGGTAGGTAAATTAATGGAAAGATTGATATGCAACCACATCAGAAATATATGTGAGGAACGTAAGTGGTTTTCAAGCAGGCAACATGGGTTCATGTGAATCTCAGTTGGTGGGATATATGCAAGATATTTCAGAGGAAATAGACAAGGGAGGCCAAATTGATAGTGTAGCACTAGATCTGTCAAAGGCATTTGACAGGGTGAGCCATAAAATGGTAGTACATAACGTAAAAACTATTGCAGTGGATGAGAAAGTGATTTTCTGGGTAGAAGAATTTTTAAAAGGTAGAAAACAGAAAGTTAGCGTAGGAAATGTAGTATCAAAAGAAGTGGAAGTAAAAATGGGAGTGCCGCAGGGTAGTGTATTGGGTCCATTGCTATTCATTATTCTAATGAATGATTGTGTTGATTGTTTACTATCAGAAATTAGATTGTTTCCAGATGACATAATGCTATATAAAAGAAACAAAACGATAGATGATTGTAAACAGTTGCAGGGTGATCTGAACAGGATATTTAGTTCGGTTGGTAAACATGGGATGAAGATAAATGCAAAGAAGAGTCAGCTTATTAGATACACAAATAAAAAACAAAAGGTTAATAGGGAATATGCATGAAATTCAAATTTATTTACATCTAGTATTTTTATTTTGAAACTTTATTAGTGTAGAATTAACGCTATAACGTTTTTTCCTATTTATTCGATTTTTATTTACTTATTTTAATTAATCAAAAGTGCTAAAAATACAAGGGAAATGTAACTTCACAAAACGCAACGCTATTGGTCAAATCGAATCGTGACAACCAAGTACATGATATTATTGTGAACAAGGGCGTAGTTGCTGAGAGTTCTAATAGCTTTGCGATTGTGTTGAATTTTATATTAACATATCGCTCATTTGCTGCAACAGTGACATAACTAAAAAATGACCTTTATTGAGTTATGACCAAGGGATGATCCATTTTCGTGTATACTTTTAGTTTGTAGAACGACACATTTGAGCTTCAACTATTCGCCGAGAGAGAGCAGGTTATGTCACTATTGTTTCTCAACAGACCGCCCTTCAGTTTATTCACAACACTGTCATATATCAGTTGAGTTTTGGCTATTGTCAAGTAACATAGCGACAAGTTTCTTCAAGAGTGGCGTATTTTTGTTTATGACGATATTGTGTAAATGGTAAGATTATTCGCGTTATATTTACATTTGTTCAATAATGTGTTATATCAAATTGTGACATTCTTTTTGAAATAATCTGCTTAAATGCCTTTAGTTTTATCCCTTAATGTGTCGTTCTTGATGCAAGCCACCTTGTTTGTCGTTGGATTATTTTGAGTTATGACGTTATTGAAAAATACCGTACTGCATAAACTTTGTCTATACTTTGTGGTTTGAGACGATATGTCGTTCTTCTCCTCCGACATAATTTTCGTCTTTTATGATTCACACTTATGTCACTCTTGTTACTAAAATTTTTACTATTTACACTCAATGGGACACTTATTTAAAAAATTTTGAAAGAATGCTCACATTTAATTAATAATATACATTAGGATAGTAATATGCGGTTAACAATTAAAAACAGTTTTTTAATTCAATGCCGAGGTTTTGACGTTTTTTAGGTCTTTTATTTTAAGGAAAAAGTTATAATCAAACCAAAAAAACCAAAGAGAGAAGAAAAGGAGCAATATATTATGAAACTTGCAGATGTTGCTGTAAAGATGAAATGACATGACAATTTTATTCATGTCTTTTCAACTTTATAACTATGTTTTTAACTTTATTTTTCTTCATTAAAGTAATTTTTGCATTGAAAAAAAAAAAGTAAGACTCAATCAAGTTGAAACATCGATATTTAATTTAAAAAAACTTTGCTCTTGGTGGCATTTTGATATATTACACTACATTTATGGGACGGGTGCAAGTCTATTTTAAATGTAAATAATGCAATAAAACACCAGAAATCTTTAGATCCAATGATAAGGGAAGGCGTGAGGCAGCACATTAATTCGATACCGAAAATTGAAAGCCATTACCTAAGGGCAAATACAACGAGGCTCTTCATTGAGGTAAGCAAATCAATTGCAGACATCCACAAGGACTATGTGGCTATATGCAAAGAAAATAAGGTACCTTTTGCCAACTATACTTCATTTTATAGAATATTTAAAAAAGATTACAGTATTTTATTTTTCGTTCCAAAGAAAGATTTATGTGAGACCTGCGTAGCTTTTGAAAATGCAGAAAGTGAAGAAAATCAGAAGTTACAAGAAAAATTTAGCCAACATTTTATCGAAAAAACAATTGTCTAGAGAGGTGAAAAAAAACAGACAAAGAAAATTCAAATGCTGTAGTGGTTGTTTATGATCTACAGGCTGTAATGCAACTACCTAAAGGGGATGCTTCTCTGTTCTAGTATACATCCAAATTAAATGTTTTCAATTTCAATATGTATGACTTGAAGAGCAATACATGTGATTGTTTTGTCTGGGATGAAGTAAACGGCCATCATGGTGCAAATGAATTAAGTACATGTGTCCTCCTTTAAGGAGCGTGCACAAACTACGTGGCTTGGTCATGGGGGGAGGGGTTGGCTGGAAAGCTATGCGGGGCTACGTGGGGGGAGGAGGGTTTTCCGAGCCAGGCCATGTAGCTTTCTTTCATAACATTTTACACAGTTATAATTAGGAACAGAACACACAACAGCATGTGAATATTTATTTCCCTCAGTTAATTATCTCTGTAAGTAATTTACGATAGTCTGACGAGAGAAAACAATACAAAATGTATTCTGGAATCAAAAGGGAAAAAAGCTACGTGGGGGGAGGGGGGGGGTTAGAGGCAAAAGCCACGTAGGGCTACGTGGGGGGGGAGGGGGGTTCACAGCAGGCCAAAATGGAGCTACGTAGTTTATGCACGCTCCCTTATCTGAAAAAGTTTGCTGCCACAAAACATGATGCAGATGTTATATTTTACTCGGACAACTGTGCATGGCAGCAGAAAAATAAATTTATGCTTGCTCTTTACTTATACGCCACACGTTATTTAGGCCTAAAATCAATTACACACAAATTCTTTGTTAAAGGCCACTCTCAGAATGAAGGTGATTCCATTCACTCATTGATAGAGAATCGTTAAGCACATTATGAGAAGCGGACCGTTGTATACTCCTGATTCTTTCATCTCCGCAATTCGATCTGCGAAAAAAAAAAACAAAAAAAAAAAAACGGGAGAACCTTTCCATATCAAACAATTATGTTACAAGGATTTGTATCACATTAAAGCTCTGACTGGAGACATAGGTCCTCTGAATATGGCAGCATTCAAATTATCAGAAGTAAAGATGCTTAAAATCGTAAGGGATTCGCCCAATTCTGTTTCTTATATACTCGTATGCAGATGACTTTCGAGAGGCAATAATAATCAAAAGGAAGAAGAAAAGTTGTGACTCAGATATTACATTAACGCCAGCATTTAATTCAAGACCGGGAATTTCTCAAAAGAAGAAGGAAGATCTCCTAGGCCTATTTCGTAAGAATGCTATACCAAGCTTTTATAAATATTTCTATGAAATGTTGTAAGGTTTGTGAAGTTAATTAACTAAATGTAACAAGACTGGACCAAGATAACCTTTATGTGATAAAGTTTGAGACTGAACTAAAATTTCCTGAAGTTGATAATTACTATAATAGCTTGAGTGCTCATAATGTTTAAATAATAACGTTAAATAATAAAGTTTTTTATAATCTGACTGAATTAAAAGATTACTTTTTTTCACAATGTTGCTTGGTTGGAAAATAATTTTGTTCATTTTTTTCCAAAAAAAATTATTGCTTTTTCCTCATTATTATTACTTTTTAAAAAAATCTATTTTCTTTAAAATTTGTATTTTCATTTTGAGAAATTTGGCAAATTAAATAAAGCATCTTTTGATGAAATTGTTGTTTGGCAAACCGAAATCCCCATTGTTTCAGGTATTGTGAATTTGTGACATAACTATAAATTGAGAAAACATTTACTCTCTTGCACTTATTTCTATTACAAAAACGACACATTTTATCTTATGCCATGACAGAAAAACATTAATTTCAGCAAGAATGTCATAATTCAAAATGAGGATGATTGTAAGGATATAAAAGAAATCTCCCCATGACCTGCAACTAAAATTGTACATTTTCCCTTCTATTACATTGTGTTCTTTCTCTAAAACATAGATATAAGTTTTTTTCTAGTGAATGCATAAAGTTATTACACATGAAACATTTGAACTGACCCTCCTGTAAAACTGAAGTTTTTGAGTTATGTCACTGTTGCAGCAAATGAGCGATATCAGCATAGCTGGTGAGATATTGTATTCTTGCTACAATACACACACCAAATAATGACTGAAAGCGGTTTTCTGAAAGCACAGTCGGATATTCTTCCAAGAAGTGATGCTTTCACGATGACAAGAAATTTTGCAACAAATCCCAATTTTACGGCCGCTCAGCTCAGAGCAGTGAAAGCTGCAAGGAAATTATGTGATAAATATTTCAACATTCGCATGCAAATAAACAAAAAATTCTAGATGTCGGGTATATAGTAAATTATTACCCGTTTTATCAGATGGCAGCGTGGTCTATGCGGTAGGGTCTTATCTTCATAAGTGTCTGACCTGCGTTCAAATCCCCGCAGATTTAATTTTTTTTATCTTCAGAAATTGTCAACCTTTACCTTTTTTATTTTGTTAAAACTTCATTTACGTTCTTTTACTGAAGTGAAATAATATTTAAAACAAATCGTATTACCTACAATTCAGCGTCATTTTATTCCTGAAATTCTTTCTTTTGTTTCGTAATGAATTCACGCGTCTTCCGACGGATTGTCTTTTCACATCACAAATCGGCCGCACACCCTTAAAAACTTCATTGCAATCATTCGTCAAGAAAGTCTCCATTCTTACATTTTTTTTTTTCACTTTTTGTTAATAATTTGTTTCGGTGCGTTTTCAATTGAAATAGATCCTATCATGTTATTTATTTCATCTTCGTCGTTTCTTTACTTGTATATCATCAGGAGGTATTTTAAACGAAAACGTAGCATTGGGAAGATATTTTTTTCTTTCTTTCTTCTACACTCGATTTGTTCCAAGAACTGTTGCGTGCAAATGGTCGAAAATAAAATAGTAGGCCTATCCGTGGCGAAAAATGGAGCTCGACAAGGAAATGGAAGAACAAGTGACAAATGCTTCTAAACATCGCAAAATTCTTGTAATCAGATTCCAGTTTACTAGCTGATTCACCTCATGTCTCAATTTAATTGGGTATGGAGCCTGTCATATTAGGAAGCCATTGTTGATAAATGGGCATAAATTATGTTTGGTGTATTTGTTATAAGCAATGTGACTTGTTTTAAATTTTAATTCTTGTTATAAAAGTTTGTAAAGGAAGTTTTAACAAAATAAATAAGTGAAGCTTCACAATTTTTGAAGATAAAAATAAGTAAAATATTTGGTTTTGCGGGGATTTGAACTAGGGTGATGAAATTATCAAGCCAACACGCTACCCCATAGACCAGGTTGCCATTTGATAAATTTGGGCAATAATTTACTATATACGCTTCATCTAGAATTTTTTTGTTAATGTGTATGCAAATATCTGAAACTAGGGAGCATTTTGAAAACGACTATAGAACACACATATAAGCTGTGTACCCTTCAACATATATGAAGGAGATCGCAATCCGTTCTTAAAATGTCTGATGGTCTCCAAGTAAGATATGATTAGAGTTTGAACAGATAGCGAATTTTTATGTTACATTTCCTAAAATACAGAAATTCTAAGTACTTACGTAGAAATAATCTTCACAATAATATAAACTAGTTGCAGATCTATTCTCATAGCGGTACACCACTTTCTTCTTATATTCGCATCTCGCGGGACAAAAAATACACTTCATAAAAAAAATTTTTTAGTATTTTTGCACACAGGTACAGTACAGTACTTATAACACGGTTTTCGACCTCCTTCCATATCGATATTAGTTAGTAAAGATGAAAGTTTTGAGATGAAACACTCCACGCTATATAGGACGCCAATGCGGTCGTGTACTTACACGTCACAGTTGAGCGCGCCAAAATGGCAGCGTTTAAATCGGCGGAACTGGATTTCAGTTTTAAAGTATTTATTTGATTTTAAATCTTAATATTTACATCAATGTTATATTTTTTACGGTTATTTACGAATGTAAATAATTGATTAAAAAAATAAAAAAATACATGCATACACCCTATTATGAATATATGGTGGGGAAAGAATTACTTGAAATGTAAATATGTTGGCATTACATTTGATAACAAGCTTAACTGGGCAGAACACAGTGGACAGGTGGTAGGAAAAGGTTTCAAAATTCTGCGCTTGTTGGATAGAGTGATGAGCGGATGTACGAGAGAAGTGAGGGAGTTGGATTACAAAACTTCAGTCGGACCATTGCTCGAATATGGTAGTGTAGTATTGGACCCTCATTTTACGTATCAAAAAAGGTTCAAAAAAGGGCTGCTAGATTTGTTTCTGGAAATTATCGCAGAATGCAATCAGTGACGGATATGATAAAGGAGCTGAAATGTTATTCATTGCAAGATAGGAGGAGGATGAGGAGGGTCATGGGAGTGTACAGGGCGTATACTGGCGATGAGGCATGGAAAGATATTGGAGTAGGTATGAAAAGTAGTGCATGGAAGGGAAAAGATATCCATGACCATAAGCTGGCACTAGATTTCAGGCACAAGGGTGTGGGAAGATTCTCTTTTTTAGGTAAGGGTGTCAGGGATTTGAATGAGTTACCAAGAGAAATGATTAATAATTTACCGAAAACTTTGAAAGAATTTAAAGATAAAATTTGTAGAGTGCAAATGTAGGTGGGTGCAAGATAGGGGGAAGATGGGGGAGTAGGGAAATTGCCACCGGAGCCTGTGCTCCATTGCAATCAAATTAAATATATAAATTTACTCCCCAAGTAACAGAATTCATTTACTTCTCCTATTACATCTGATCCTATTTTTATATTTAATCTTTTATTCCTGCTATCATTTCTTCTACATGGCATGAGTTCTATCTTGCTTTGATTTATATTTAGTCATAATTATCCTGCTAGTATTTTATTCATGCCATTCAGTAATTTTTCTATATCCTCCGCTGTCTCCGACAATCGCAGGGCTCTTGGACTTTAAAGGGATAAGTTAGAGACATCAAATTTGTAAACATTGTGTGTTTTTCTGATTCAGAAAAAATCTTATTTAAGAGTTATTAAAATTATACTCCAGGGAGTTTACATAATAATAGAGGCGATCAAATATATATATATATTTAAATTTCTAGCCTGTGAGATATAGATGTTTAGATTTCGTTAAGTAGAGAACTAAGAAATTTTTTATTACTTGAAAATAAATACCTAACCAACAGTAATGTTTCTTGATTTTAGAATGTTTTAGTTACTGGGCCTGTTTCAAAAACAATATTACTTAGAATCTTGAAACTTGCATCTGATATTGACTATGTCGTCTATTAAAATGAAAACTACTAAAATCTCATATAGTTTGTAACTTTTGTTCAAAATCTCGTTTCTTGAGGATACAGACACCCATTTGGTCTACATAAACTGCCTTAAAAACATATCGATGAGAATTACAAAAAAAAAAAAAAAAAAAAAAAAAAATGATAATTCGAACGCCTATTTTCACTTTATTTTAATTATCTAAATTGATTTTTTTTTCGTTTTTGTTCAGCCATCTATGGTCTACGACTGCGCAACTTCATTTCCTCTTCTGAGTTTCTTTCCTCCGTCGCCAGTACTTTTTCATTCTCTGGCTCACTCTTGCTTTTTCTTCCTCTGAAAATGCCATCTTTTCCTGATTGGTTTTTCTTCAGTCAGATCCTTTACTTCCGCAATTTTTCCTCTGAATAATTCCCTGAGTTGTATGTCTTCCACGCCGATCCCACATCTTTTTATATCCTGATGGACCTCCTTCACCCATTGAACTTGAGTCTTCCTGTTCTCTTGAAAGTCTAATATTTTCTTTGCCATTCTTTCTAATTCTTATTCCCTTGATGTATCCATAGAAAGCTAATCTCCTTTTCTTAATTGTGTTTCATACCTTTTCAAACTAGTAGTATAATTCTTGGTTCGATCTCAAATGGAAATTAAATTCGCTTCCTGCCACTTTTTTGGTCCCAAGATTTTCCTTAGAAACTTTTTTTTCTATTTCCGTCAATTCCTTTCTGGCTAGTGTTTCTGCTGCGTATCAACATTCTGGATTCACTATCATACTATAGTGCTTGTATTTCGCCTGATTCAGAGAGTAATTTTGATTTGTATGTCTTTTGACTAATCCTGAAAGCTGTGTCCATCTTAAAATTGTTTATTTAATTTAAAATTCTCCGATCGTTAAGAATCACTTCCATACAGATTCATTTAGCATTAGTAGTTATTTAGCAAATTATTTATTCTATTGTTTAGTTTCTGTTAAGGTTTTCGTTCTGCATTCATGTTCCGTTCTGTTTCATATGCTGCTCGCAGAATATGGTTGTTACTTGGTAGTTATCTTTCAGGCAGTAGACAACTACTTTGTCATCCTGTATACTCATTAAATTATTGTAATTATCATGTAGACACATTTCTATGATTCTAGTCTGTGCGTTGGATGAAATCTCTCATGTCATACAGTTCCGATGTAAAATAACGAAAAGGCAATAACAAGATATGAAGAGTACTCTCGGAAACCGCCGAAATCATTATTTTTAAAGTGTAACCTACCACCGACATTTAATTTAAAGCATGGGAAAAGAATTTGTACGAACTCGAATCATTTTCAACAAAATTAGAACCTGACAATTTTCGGATTTGATGAACAGCGAAAAATAAAAATTATGTGTAACAGCAAATAAAATACATTATTTAATTTATTTAGATACAATAATGTAGGGCTCTAATCAACAACCACTTTCTTGTTATTTCAGCGAAAATTCAGAAAACATTTTCAACAAGTATATGTGTGATATTAAGTCGTCTTACATTTGGAGTCTACCTCATACACGCCATACCTCAATCATACGATGAAGGAAGTCTTCGAGTACCGAGAAATGTTGACTGGTTTACAACTGTGAGTTTATACTTGGGTTCTTTTATATCATATTCAATTGTTTTTTTAACATTCTCTTGGTAAAAATTTTACATAAATTCAGATACATATTACAATTTAAATTTGTAATGTACTAAATTAGTGGCACCAATCAATAGAATATGCATCATGAATATTTATACTCTTACCATAGGAAATTCCCACTCCATCAGTCCAACAAAATAACTACTTATCGCTATGTTTCCAGTAACTCATACTCAGATAACCATGGATCCTATTGTTCAGCTACAAGTTGGATACTACTCATTTAATGAACAATTAATTTAAGTATCCCATGTAACCTTTGGTTACTGTTCCTGAAATCATAGCTAATATCCATAGATTGTAGAATGCAATAATTTGGATTTTCTTATTGATTTGGTGAAACATCAAGGAAGTGTTTATAAGAAGATGTTAAAAAAAAAAAAATATTGTGTTTGAAATAACATATATGAAAACTGTAATAGTACCGTAAAAGAGCAATCATAATTCAAGCAGAACACTTGCACACAAGAAAAAAAACATATAAAATTTAATGCTTTTCTCATGCGTCATGTTATAAAATTGCTCTTACTTTGCGGATTTTTTCCCCCTTTTTCGTTTCAGCCTACGATTACGCAACTTCACTTCCTCTTCTGAGTTTCCTTCCTTCCTCCGTCACCAGTGCCCTTTCATTCTCTGGCTCACTCTTGATTTTCCTTACTATAAGAATACCTTCCTTTTCCTTATTGGTTTTTCTTCTGTCAGATCCCTTACCTCCACAATTTTTACTCTGAATAATTCCATGCCTTCGATGTTTTCCGTGCTGATTCCACATCTTTTCAGATCCTGATGGACTTTGCTGATTATTATTATTGTTATTAGAATTATTCATTGCGATGAAGCTCGTGTCCCGGTGGCAATTTCGCTACATACCTAGCGCTTCGTCACTATTACTGGTGCTGCAAGCCTGGATCCTTTCTCAGGACTGCTTCAGGATAACGTACACGCTGCGAACGGCCAGTTGCATCTCTTTCGTCGTTTTCTTGAACACTGGGTTAACCGTTTTGATTTCCGGTAGACAGTGTATCGCGTGACTGGTTATAATTATAAATAACTCAGTTCTTTTGCTTTCAAAATATATTGTTTATTATTCACAGCTCATATTCCTCTAGGAACTACATCGGACTTAAGTATTCGAAGAATGCAAGGTTCTTCAGCAATGAAATGGTTTCAAAACAACCGTTCGGTCTTTATGTCGCTAACCTCTAGCTATCTCTTGATTTCTTATCGCCATGGCAACTTACATTTCTTTGCTATAGGATTAAATATATCGATTTTTGTTTAATTTCATGGCACAAAAATATGGTTTTCTTATGAAATATTTTTGTTCTGTCACAAGTGTCCACTGTACCATGTACCATGAAGGAAGGAAAAGAGTGGAGGCGACGCAAGGGAAATTCCCAACGCAGTGGAGTGAAGTAGGGTAGAGAGAAGTGGGGTGGAGAGGTCGCCATATTGAATAGCCTTAGAAAAACGGAGAATATGCACCAACACCTCAAGGGGATTCTACGAGAACGGTGGTGCCACAATTTGATGAGAGATTCTTATGTAACACGACGAGACAAATCGAAAGTAAGGAATAAAATTTTTCGATATCTCGCTGAATCCTCGATATATACTGTTTCCAAATGGAGGCGGTTATGTTGGTATGCGGCCTGAAGCAAAACATAATTTTGCCAAAGCCACTACGAACTACACGTTGGACATGCGGAGTCGGTGTTTGATTATTTTACTATCCCTTGTGGTTAGGTTGAATGTGGCCTGGACCAGTATAAAAACGTCACCAAAGCCACAATGAAACATACCTGTAGCTTTTTTTTTTTTTTTTTTTTTTTCACCGAGCGTGGTATTTGAGTGGTTAACACTCTGGCCTAACATTCGGGAGAACTTGGGATCGAATCTCCGTCCGGGCATCCAGATTTTGTTTTTCCATGGTTTCCCCAGGTGAATGTCGGGATGCATTTTACAAAAAAGGTCATTGCCGAATTCCTTCCCTTTCCTTGTCCCCCATTCTTTCCTGCCTTTAATGACCTCGACGAGGTGTAAAGCCATAATTAAAAAAAGCTAATTTTTAATAGTTGATATCTCGAGAACTTAGACAGATATCAAAAAATTTTACTCCTCATTTTCGGTCAGTATCGTCGATTTACATCAGAATCAATCATCAAATTGCATTTCATGGTTCTGATAGTGCTGCCTACCTCAACATATAAAATTCATTACGAGCTACAGACTTTCAACACCCGTTTACAGTAAGGCTAGCCTATTATGTGCAAAGTAGTAAGATCTAATGATTGTCTACACTACACCAGCAAATATTTGAGAACAACGGCACCCTATTGAGAGCAAGGAATAAATCTGTAATGATAGGCCCTGTTCTCGCATATACCTATTAAACACTTGAAGAACAATAATAAATTACAATATGACTAACATAGGAAACGATGTTCCAGGATGTTTCCTATCTGATATGATAGTGCAACCATATGCAACACTAGCTGGCATTATAAAAAACTTTGAAATATTAGAAAATGTAATATTGACACCAGGAATATTGAACACAGTCCAAACAGCGTAATGTTTTGGGAGATCTGTTATGGCCACCATGCATGCGCAATAGGAGCAGAGTGTTTACAGGATGCTTCACAGATTTATCGGTATTTCGTTTCCACTCTTTTCCTTCCTCCATGCCATAGACAGTGTAATCCATGGAGTAAGGAAGCTTCCTACATGCATGGAGGAAGGAATGTATGAAGACAAAATAGCGCTAAATCTGTGAAACCTCATAAAAAAACTGGTCTCCTACTGCGCATGCGCGGCGGCCATAGAAATAACGCCAAAACATTGGGCTCTTTGCACTGTGTCCACTGCTGAGAATATTTCATTTTCTAATATTCTGATGTTTTCAATAATCCAAGTTGTGTTGCACAAACAGAGAAGATAGAAAATAACATGGAATAACTTTTCATAGTTAAATCACATTGAAATTATTGTTCTTGAAGTGTCTGATAGGTAACTGCAATATTAGGGCCTATCGCTATAAATTTATTCATTGCTCTCACCAGGATAATGTCGTTCTCAAATATTTGTTGGTGCAGTGTAGACAATCAGCATATGTTACTACTAGCTTTATTGTAAATAAGTGTTGGAAGTCTAATTTAAGCGGTTCAAGTTTAAATCGCGATACAATGAATACAGTATTTTGCATTCTTTAATCCAGTTCAATTTACACTGAAAGTGTACGATGAAATTAATTGTGATAATTCGTGCTGTGCGAACTATGAAACGTGATGAAGCAAACGTTGTTGTTACCGAAATTTAGTTCGCGATGTATTTCATGTGTTTATATCTGTCTACATAGTTTGATTTTGTAGCGACAATATTAATGAAAATGTGGGTAGGTTGAAATCAGCCTGTACCAGAAGGGACAAACAATTTATTATTAGTTGTTAGTAATTTCATAAGCACCATGTTACTCACACAACATGTATCACGTATCGCGATGTATACTATTCCCATTTAAGCTTCTGACTTTTGGTGACAGCATATCTTGAGAACAAAACGAGATATCAAAAATGTTTATTGTTTACTTTCAATTTATCTCGTCGTGTTACATAAGAATCTATTATCAGATTTGACTTTGGGGATATTTTTCTTCTGAATTTCAACCTAAAACACCTCACATTTGAGACAATATATCTCGAGAACAAAGCATTATATCAAAAAAATTATTATTCATTTTTTGTCTGTCTCGTCTAGTTACATAATAACCCATCATCAAATTGCGGTGCCACGGTTGTCGCATGATTCCCTTGAGGTTTTTGTGCCTATTCTCCGTGTTTCTACGGCCGACCAATATGGTGAGCTCCCCACCCCACTTCTCTCTATCCGGCTTCACTCCAGTGCGTGGTGAAGGTTCCTTGCGTCGTCACCATACATTCCATCCTCAATGACTACATGGCATAATCATGGAGGAAGGAAATATATGGAGACGACGCAAGAGACCTTCACCACGCATTGAAGTGAGGCAGGGCGGAGGAGGAGTGGGAGGGGCATGGCCGGAGTGGAGGGGGCATGGCCGCTTCCATACAGACACGGGGAATATGTACAAAAACCTCAAGGGGACTCGAGGATAAAGGTGACGCCGATATCTGGTGATGGATTATTATGCAACTCGATATGACAAATAAAAAATGAAGAATAAATTTTTTTGATATTCTGCTTAGTTTTCGAGATATTCTGTCCCAAATGTGAAATGGTTTTGGTTGAAATTCAGAAGAAAAAATTGGTTAAAGTCAAATTTGATGATGGATTCTTATTTAAAAAGACGAGACAAATGAAAATAAAGAATAAATGTTTTCGATATCTCACCTAGTTCTAGAGATATACTGTATCAAAAGTGAGGTTTCTTGAGTTGAAATGGAGAAGAAAAATTTCGCAAAAGTCAAATTTAATGATCGATTCTTATGTAACACGACGAGACAAATCGAAAATAAAGAATAAAATTTTTCGATATCTTGCTTAGTTTTCGGGATATACTGGGAACATCGCAATGTTTGGAAGCGCAATACCGCTGCTGCTGCCATGCGGGAGAGTTTAGAGCCTGCTTCACCGATTTAACGTCACTTCTCCTCCATATATTTCCTTCCTCCATGGGCATAATCGAGGTTTACACTCTGTGGCTCAGCGATATGGTTGTATTGCAACTGCGATTACACCGTCTCTGGAACGGTGGACAATCTTCGCCGGGAAAGCATCAGTCTTTACCGGAAAATGAGGAAGAAGATGTAACCAGTCGTTCGCAACTGATTTCTCGTTCTCTCATACACTAGTATAGAGATTTTATATAAAAAATTCGATTTCGTTCATTCTGTAACCTGAATTATACCTGAAGGCACAAAAGTAATTAAAGAAATTAGATGAAAGCATCTATAGTTTTTTTCACTTTATGGTTTAGAAAAATGACATTTCCCAGTTTATATAGTGGGGACTGTACTTCTTGGTTTTTCAGCATTTATTCTTACTCTTGTTATAAAATATATTTTTTTTTTATCTTTATGTTGTTTTCATTTATCTTCACCTCTGTTTCAAATTTTGTATGTATTTATCTAATTTAGCCTGTTTGGATTGTGTTTATATATTTCTATGAGTGAATAACATAAATTAAAAATTTCTGTTCTGGTTCAGAACTTGATTGTTTTGTTTCTGCATCTTTTTCATAATTAACTTCTACCCCATATTAAGTGAAGGGTGGCGCCTGTTTAATGGTAACCTCATTAATTAGTATTTCTGATCAAACAGGTCATTTGCCAAACATAAATATTTCTCATTAAATTTTAGTGTGATTTGTTCCCATTTATGATTAGCGGTTTGAGTTCATCTTCATATTTCTTTCAACATTGATTTGTGTATACATCTGGTTTATTTCATTCTTTCTAGACTGTAATGAACCACAGGTTTTATCTTTCTGCTTTAAGTTACAATGCTATGCTAAATACTAGTGGACTTAGAGAACTGGGACATTTAAATATTCCATCTTGAAACAATATACAATAATACACTCCCCATGTAGAAAATATTGAAGTTGTAATATAAGAAATTATAGAACGCGAATACCATTCCTATCACACTGTTTATTTTTACAACTCACTGTGCCCTACTCCATCCATCATCCATTGTGTAAGTTATAATCTAACTTATAGTTACAGGTATCCCTCCTTCTAATTTTCAATGCCAAGATTTTTAACCGGCTTACATGTAGTTTTCATGTTTTATGTTTCTATAGGAATAGTGGTCACTGCTTTTGTTTTTAGCAATTTATTAAGTAGAACGATCTGGCTGATTACCTTACAAATGGTACATTACTCAGCTCGTTGGTAGGATGATTAAGAGAAACAAAGCACTGTTAAAATGAATTTGTTCACGTAGAAAAAAGGTGTAAATTTTTACAATTAAAGAACGCAAGCAGATAAATTTGATGGCTTGAATAATTATTTAAAGAGAGAATTATTACCATTAAAAGAAGGAATTTTTAACATTCTACTTAGATTACGAACTGAGAGAAATTCACGATTTTATTTAAAATTTCTCAACAGTTCTGATTTGGAACTAAACCTCCTCTTTCAGGTCATTGTGCCTGTGAACACCATTGGTAGGTGGGGTTTCACTAGGCATGGCCTACACCTAAATAGAAGGGGGAAGGGAGTACTTTCTGAGTTGCTAGCTAAAGCAGTGAGGGAGCCCGTTTCCAGTGATGATGGGGTCAGGACTGTGCCTTTTTTAGGTTAGAGGCTGCTGGTGAAGGGACAGAAATAGATTATCAAAGTGATACTGATTGCAGATTCGCAAAGGAGAAAGTCACAGATATTAAAGAAATAGATGAAATGGCTGAAACAATAACTGACTGCGGTAAAAGTGGGAAAGAGGAGATAAATTCTGAAAATGTAAAGCCAGTAGTAAGGGTGTTAATAGTAAACTGTAGAAGTATATTTAACAAAGTAATCGAATTTGCAAACTTAATAGAGATGCACGAACCACAAGTAATAATTGGGGTAGAGAGTTGGTTAAAAGAATAAGTACTAGACAGTGAGGTTTTTCCTGATGGTTACAGAGTGTACCGCAGAGATAGAGGAGAAATTGG
Organism: Vandiemenella viatica; assembly: GCA_031002005.1. Classification (NCBI taxonomy): domain Eukaryota; kingdom Metazoa; phylum Arthropoda; class Insecta; order Orthoptera; family Morabidae; genus Vandiemenella; species Vandiemenella viatica. The sequence continues at coordinate 157,775,566 of JARYHS010008075.1, forward strand.
TGGAGGAGTCTTCATACTAGTTAGCAAAAACTACCACAGTTCACTGGAGTTCATAGATCAAGACCATGAGTTACTTGGTGTAGATTTCTGGGGTAATAAAAAAGAAAAAATCAAAGTGTTGGTTGTTAATTTAATTTAATTGCAATGGAGCACAGGCTCCGGTGGCAATTTCCCTACACACCCATCTTCCCCCTATCCTGCACCTACCTACATTTGCCCTCTACAAATTTTATCTTTAAATTCTTTCAAAGTTTTCGGTAAATTATTCATCATTTCTCTTGGTAACTCATTCCAATCCCTGACACACTTACCTAAAAAAGAGAATCTTCCTACACCCTTGTGCCTGAAATCAAGTGCCAGCTTGTGGTCATGGTCATCTTTTCCCTTCCATGCACTACTTTTCATACCTATTGCAATATCTTTCCATGCCTCATCGCCAGTATATGCCCTGTACACTCCCATGACCCTCCTCATTCTCCTCCTGTCTTGCAATGAATCCCATTCCAGCTCCTTTATCATATCCGTCACTGATTGCATTCTGCGATAATTTCCAGAAACAAATCTAACAGCCCTTTTTTGCACCCTCTCCAACTCCTGTATTTGATACGTAAAATGAGGGTCCCATACTACACTACCATATTCAAGCAATGGTCTGACCAAAGTTTTGTAACCCAATTCCTTGACTTCTCTCGTACATCCCCTCATCACTCTCTCCAACAAGTGCAAAACTTTGAAACCTTTTCCTACCACCTGTCCTATGTGTCCTGCCCAGTTAAGTTTGTTATCAAAAGTAATTCCAAGATATTTACATTTCAAGTCTTCAGCAAGCAATTCTTTCCCCACCTTATAATCATAATTAACCTTTTGTTTTTTATTTGTGTATCTAATAAGCTGACTCTTCTTTGCATTTATCTTCATTCCATGTTTACCAACCCAATTAGATATCCTGTCCAGATCACCCTGCAACTGTTTACAATCCTCTATCATTTTGATTCTTTTATACAGCAGTGGAAGAATGACAGAAGAGGATGAGGCTATTGAGGAGAAATTAAATTCATACTCAGATTTCAGAGGTGAGAATAGAATGATCATCATCGGCGGGGATTTAAATTTACCAGGTGTAAACTGGGAAGGGAATAAGATAAATAACACAAGGGAACAAAGATTTGCAAATATCTTAATAAGGGAAGGAGGATTTACACAAGTGGTTGAGCAAAACACTAGGGGACAAAATATTTTGGATATATTTCTAATTAAGCCCGATGAAAACCTTTTGAGGTATCAAGTAACTGAAGGAATAAGTGATCATGAAGCAGTTCTGATGGATATTAGAGGATTCAGTAAACCAGCAGCCAAAATTGAAGGGGGAAATAGGTACAATTATAAAAAGGCACAGGTTTCAAATTTGAAGACATATTTCAGAGAACAATTCAGCAAATGGAAGGAAGGCTCAGGTACAGTAGAGTCAAGGTGGGAAGAGTTCAAGGAGATAATAAGAAAGGGGGAAAAAAATTTATTCCAAAGCAGAAAATAAAGAGAAGTAGAGATCCTATGTACTATAATAGGGAAGTGAGGAGGTTAAAGAGGTTGGTAAGAAAAGAACATAACAGAGTTAAGAGACAGCAGGGTAGTAGGGGATATTTAAAACAACTAAACAAGGACTTAATAACAGCAAAGAAAATTGCTAAAAATGGGTTTATGAAGAGTATTGTCAGTGCAGGAGGACCATTGACTGATGCATCTAGAAGTTTCTATGGCTATATCAGGAAACTGAGGGGAAGGGAGGGTTCAGAGACACTTATAGATAAGGATGGAGAAGAAGTTACTGACGATTTGAAAAAGGCAGAGATTTTAAGTAACTGGTTCAGTGAAAGTATTAGGGACAATGAATCAGAAACAGGAGGGTCTAATTCGAAGAACGAGCTTAACAACACAATTTAAAATGACGATAGTAAAAAATTTGTTATTCATCCTGAGGAAATCATGAAGGAAATAAGAAAGATGAAAAAACATAAAGGGGCTGGTGTAGATAATATTACTACAGATATCTTAAAGGTAGCCGGATGTGACGTTGTACCTCATCTTGAAATATTATTTAAATTGAGTCTGGATCCTTGCTGCTTACCACAGGACTAGAAAAGTCCAATAGTAGTACCGGTACATAATGGAGGGGTGAGAAATAGAGTTGAGAATTACAGGCCAATCAGTTTGACATCAGTGGTAGGTAAATTAATGGAAAGATTGAAAAACAACCACATCAGAAATATATGTGAAGAACGTAAGTGGTTTTCAAGCAGGCAACATGGGTTCAGGCAAGGATATTCATGTGAATCTCAGTTGGTGGGATATATGCAAGATATTTCAGATGAAATGGACAAGGGAGGCAAATTGATAGTGTAGCACTAGATCTGTCTAAGACGTTTGACAGAGTAAGCCATAAAATGGTAGTAAATAAGGTAAAAACCATTGGAGTGGATGAGAAAGTGATTTGCTGGGTAGAAGAATTTTTAAAAGTTAGAAAACAGAAAGTTAGGGTACGAAATGCAGTATCAAAAGAAGTAGAAGTAAGAATGGGTGTGCCACAGGGTAGTATATTGGGACCATTGCTATTCATTATTCTAATGATTAATTGTGTTGATTGTTTAATATCTGAAATTAGATTGTTTGAAGATGACATAATGCTGTATAAAAGAATCAAAACGATAGAGGATTGTAAACAGTTGTAGGGTGATCTGAACAGTATATCTAGTTGGGTTGGTAAACATGGAATGAAGATAAATGCAAAGAAGAGTCAGCTTATTAGATACACAAATAAAAAACAAAAGGTTAATTATGATTATAAGGTGGGGAAAGAATTGCTTGCTGAAGACTTGAAATGTAAATATCTTGGAATTACTTTTGATAACAAACTTAACTGGGCAGGACACATAGGACAGGTGGTAGGAAAAGGTTTCAAAGTTTTGCACTTGTTGGAGAGAGTGATGAGGGGATGTACGAGAGAAGTCAAGGAATTGGGTTACAAAACTTTGGTCAGACCATTGCTCGAATATGGTAGTGTAGTATGGGACCCTCATTTTATGTATCAAATACAGGAGTTGGAGAGGGTGCAAAGAAGGGCTGTTAGATTTGTTTCTGGAAATTATCGCAGAATACAATCAGTGACGGAAATGATAAAGGAGCTGAAATGGGATTCATTACAAGACAGGAGGAGGTTGAGGAGGGTCATGGAAGTGTACAGGGCATATACTGGTGTTGAGGCATGGAAAGATATTGCAATAGGTATGAAAAGTAGTGCATGGAAGGGAAAAGATGACCATGACCACAAGCTGGCACTTGATTTCAGGCACAAGGGTGTAGGAAGATTCTCTTTTTAGGTAAGTGTGTCAGGGATTGGAATGAGTTACCAAGAGAAATGATGAATAATTTACCGAAAACTTTGAAAGAATTTAAAGATAAAATTTGTAGAGGGCAAATATAGGTGGGTGCAGGATCGGGGGAAGATGGGTGTGTAGGGAAATTGCCACCGGATCCTGTACTCCATTGCAATTAAATTAAATTATTATAGCGTCCTTTTTGTCTTTTTAATTAGATTTATAAAAACTGAGATCATTGTCCAACCATCGGCAAACAGAAATTTTCTTAAAACCCTCTGTTTCTGAGCAATTCTGGAGCGAAAAGGTTTCATAGGAAGCATACACCGTTTCATTTATCCCCAAAAGGTTTGAGCCTTGAATTCTCTCATTGGTTGCGTAATGTTTAACCCAGGAATTAGATATCAGGGAACAACGCGTTGTCATTGATGAAGCGAATGGCAAGTGTTCATGAACTAATTCGTTTATATAGTATATTCAGTAAAAACAGATTGATTGTATAACATACTTCTTCTTACAAAATGAGATAACTTGTGCTAATATTATTCAAGCAAAATAAAATTTCTAATAATTTCATGATTCATTCAAATTAATCTGTGAGTGAAAATTAGAATCAAAATGAAAAATTTTGCTTACACAAAAAAACTACATTTACTTTGAATAATTAGTAATTAATTGGTAATTAATAATAATTAAAATCCACGACAAACAAAATATTAACCGTGACGTTGTTCATAATCATATCAGCAATGTACAAAGTAAAGTTTCAATAAATTTTGGCCTAAACGTTCAAATCACGGATTTATTTATTACACCCACGCACTTCTAAACTAACAAAGAAGAAAATGCTACTCTAGGTTAGGGTTACCAGAATTTTTTCTCCAAATCTGGGTACGCTTCACAACTTTTTCACAAAAATCCGGGGACGTTTTCGGCATTTGTCTGATGACGCTTTACACTTTCATAAGTTATGTGATTAAAGGATGGGTTAACTTAAAAGCCAATAATTGGTTATATTTTGTATTTTAAATGAGGATCTCATACAGCCATGTTGCACACAGCACAAAGCTGTTGTGTTCAATTTTCTTTATTCCTACGCAGGTACAAAGAAAGACGGGCGCTTCATATCTCTTGCTTTAAACGAATGCATTGGCAAATTAGGGTATTTAAAGATCTTTCGCTTGATTAAAAAAAAATTTGAGGACATCAGTAAAAATCCGGGCACATTGCGGGGACGAAATCTGTCAGGGGACAGAGAGCTAAATACGGGGACTGTCCCCGGCAAACGGGGACGTCTGTTAACCCTACTCTAGGTGATAATGAAATTAAAATAAACAAAATTACATTTTGCATTCATGCGGTTTTATAAAATCTTTTGCTCTGAGAGAACATGAAATTATTATTACCAGCTTAAAATTATTATTTCCATTGTGAGAAATGAGAGTAATGTTTGGCATGCTATGGTTCCGTGATACTTAGAGAAAGTCATTATCTGGTATTGAACAGGAGAATACTGGCCTTGATAGTATACGGGTTAACATGCTGGCATCGCATTGTAAGGTTCGCTGGTTTGAGTCCAGCCTCGGGCATGGTTGGTTTTAGTGATGTGTTCGTCCTGTATTGTCCTCAGTATCCACAATCACAGATTAAAGGCCTGATACAATTCTTGGTACAATACAACTGGGAGCTGTATCGACACACAGGCCGAAGGCCATATTTTTATTAAAAAAATTGTAGAAAATTGTATTTTACCGTTATTTTTCCGAGACCGCTTCACGTCTACCAGGTACAAAACCATAGATGCTTATCGTATCAACCGTCCCAGCAGCCTCCCCATTTCACCAAAACAGATGGGCAAATGCGTACGGTAACTGCACAAACCGTTAAAATGCATAGGCTACATCCATCTGCTGTCCTTCAATTAGATTTGTTTGACGGAATTCTGCATGCAGTTATTAAACAAAATGCGCTGGTATTTTTAGCAAGTGTTTATAGCATCAGAAACTATGTGGATATGTACAAGAGGAATTAGTCCAGCTTGCCGCTTAAGTACAACGATTCCAGATTACAATAAAGCGAGTTTTTCAAGTCTATTGGAGAGCCAGCAGAAAATACGTCTAGCCAGACTCACTCTGCTGAACAGAATGATCCGTAACATGGCCGAAACTTAGTTTCCACACCGTTTCGAACCGCTAACTTCTCCAAAAATTAAAACAGCAAATAATTTTGAAACATTGACCCCTTGGTTGCTTTTCATTGGCTGAGAATGGTTTCGAGATGCATGAGACTATTTTCTTAATTCGTCTCAACCAATTCCAACTTTTATCCACAAACAAAAGGATCACTGGCGCCTACAGGTCGGCAGTAACAGCGTTGGCTTAACGAACCTTTCTCTAACGAACTGCGCTTCCACATTTCGAGGAAAACTTTTGGTTATTGCTACGCTGCTCCTGTTCACAAATAATGTATTTTTTGTAAATATTAATTGGCATGTATTTAACTTTATTATATAAATTAATATGGACCATTAAAATTGAAACCTTAAATGACATATGCGCAAGCCCTTTCGACCAGCGGAAAGCATGACAGCTAAGAATGAAAGCGCCACTGAAAGATTGAGAATATCGCTTCGGCCTCGTGAGAAATAACTAATAATTTGAGAAGTTGAATGCAGAGAATTCTAACTATAGACCTAAATCTCCAGGACTGCAAAACTCATTTGATGTGAGATCTTGAACCAACAAACCATTCTATCAATAATTACAGGCCTTGTCAATTCGATAAACGATGAAACAGTAAAATTGCTCTTATGATTTAATGTCTTGTTACTTTTTCCCATGGTCTTATTTTTAATATTATATGAAAATCAAACAACTATTAGGTAAACTTTTAAGGGGAAATAAAATAGATGTATCAAGATTTCTAATGGAAATTAACGTCTCTGCTGATAAAAGCTTATAGAAATCAGAAATTCCAACTGATATGTCAATATGTACTGGTAAACAATTCAAAGTTATTTAACTAAACTGTTCAAACAACTATTCTCCATCAAAATATAAGAGGAATATTTAGTAAAATTGATGACACTACCTTATGCCTAAAGAGGTTCAAAATTCCAATAATTTTGATGTAGATGTTTGTGCATATCTGAACATCGTTTGTCTGACCCAGGAATATCTCAGCTGTCCATCCCTAACTATAAACTAAATTGCGATTTTTGTTAAAAATAATATTCAATGCAACAATGTAGTTATGAGTAAATATTGTATAGAACAACACTTTGAACGCTGTGTTACATAACTGGAGTATGATAAAGAACAGCTCATAGTTATAACTATTTACAGGCCCTCCCATGAAATTTCAGACTGTTTCTATCGCAGTTAGAGTCATAACAAACAATAGTTTTATGTGGAGATTTTAATAAGTAGTTTCTCAACTACAGAAATGAGAGAGTAGATATGGAAGCTGTAAGGTACCTATTAGCTCGCCAAAAGCATTTCTACTTACCATCCCCAGTTGCTTATATAAGATAGAAATTTCACGTAAACTAGTTTTCAACTTGAACGGATTTTGGTGCATTCATTTCCACGACTAAAGCTCACCATAAGAATCAATTTTAAGTGTATTCATTATGCCCGGAAAAATTTTGTTTAAAAGATAATTAGGTTTGATTACGTTTTAAGCCACGCAGTTAGAAAGGCTAAACTTTAAGATTCGAAATAATTTTGAATTGAGGAAAGTTACAGCTGATCCTTTACCAAAACCTATAATCAGCACTGTCTAGCATATTTTGAAAATAAAATTAACTAATTAGGCAAAGTATAATTACCACTTTTAATTAAGAGAAAAAATAAAGATTTTAACTAAAAGAGATAAAATTGAAAAATTTATATCAAAATGTAGCTTAAAATAAGAGGAATAAAATATGTATATTGATTTCTGTAAAAAGTTTAAGCATCGGTAAGATAATCAAGATTTTGGGAAGAGATTGTCGTGTATTGGTGAGGAAGTGTGGCAAATCGCGGCAAGCTGATGACGTAAGAAACTTCAATGTTAATCTTATAGAAACCATTTTGAAGACTGAACTAAATCAAAAAGGATACAACAAGGTATCAGGAAGTCCATGAATTAATTGTATGTTAAACCATCCAGTACATTGGGAGATATTAATTTTCGAAAGTTCTTGCGACGTCATAGAAATTTGAAAGTTATTAAAAGGACCTGGAGCCATCTTTAAAATGCCCAGTTTTTCAGTGATTTTCAAAGAGATAACTTTGTGTCGCTATGTAGCTCAGTCTATCGGCCGTTTCAAACTTGGAGGAAGGAAATATATGGAGGAGAAGTGACGTTAAATTGGTGAAGCAGGCTCTAAACTCTCGCGCATGCGCAGTGGCGGCAGCGGCGATATTGCGCTTCCAAACAATTGCGATATTCACATTGTGTTAGATGCATTGATTATTTCATTTCGTAATGTGTGTAATGCCATCTTGTGTGGCGTACAGTTGCACAAATAGCCAGACAGGAAAGAACCTGGAATATCATTTCATAAGTAAGTTGAATTCTAATTATCGTTATTGAAGTGGGCGGTAGGTTTTGCAAACTTCGGTGCCTGTCTATAAATATTTAGTCATAGCTCTCAATGGGATGACTTTGTTCTCAGATTTTTGTTGGTGTAGTGTAGAAAATCAGCATACCTTGCTATTTTGCACATAACAGATTAGCATTACTTTTTAAAGAGTGTTGAAAATGAGATTTAAAGGGGTGTGTTTTATATCGCGATTCAGTGAATTTAGTATTGTGCTTTCTTTCGTCACGTTGCAATTTATACTGACAGTGTATAATGAAATTAAATGTGTTAAATTATGCTATGCAATCTATGAATCTTGATGAAGCAAACGATGTTGTTGCTGCAAATACAGTTTGCGAATCAAATACGCGTGTGTGGGTATGTCTACATAGTTTGATTCTGTAGCGGCAATAAATCCAGTCTGTACCAGAATGGTTTTGTTGTTCCATAAGGGACAATGAATTTATTTATTACTGTTAGTAATTTCATGAGAACCAAGTTAGTGACAAAACTTGTATCGCGATATAAACTGCTTCCAGGTATTCCCAATTAAGCTTAAGATGTATGGTAACAAGATAACTATTTTTATTCTGATCTAGGCCGCATTTCAACCTAACCACAAGTGGTAGTAAAAAATCTGAAATATCCATTCTGCATGTCCACCATTGTGGCTTTGGCAGAATTAATTTTTGATCCAGGCCGCATATCAACCCAATCCCAGTATATCCCGAAAACTAAGCAAGATATGGAAAAAGTTTATTCTTTATTTTCGATTTGTCTCGTCGTGTTACATAAGAATCGATCATTAAATTTGACTTTTGCGAAATTTTTCTTCTCCATTTCAACTCAAGACACCTCACTTTTGATACAGTATATATCGAGAACTAGGTGAGATATGGAAAATGTTTATTCTTTATTTTTCATTTGTCTCGTCTTTTTAAATAAGAATCCATCATCAAATTTGACTTTGGCCTATTTTTGTCTTCTTAATTTCAACCAAAACAATTTCACATTTGAGACAGAATTTCTCGAAAACTAAGCAGGATATCAAAAAAATTTATTCTTCGTTTTTTATTTGTCTCATCTAGTTACATAATAATCCATCGCCAAATTGCGGCGTCACGTTTATCCTAGAGTCCCCTTGAGGTTTTTGTACATATTCCCCGTGTCTGTATGGAAGCGGCCATGCCCCCCCCCCCCCCCACTCCTCCTACACCCTGCTTCACTTCAATGTGTGGTGAAGGTCACTTGCACCGTCTCCATATATTTCCTTCCTTCATTGTTTCAAACAGTTAACTTCGCGCTTGTTCGGGTAGTTGTTGTGGCAGTCGTTGCCGTAATCGTTCTCTCACTTAACTTAGGGGACTTAGTGGGTGTTTGTCTTCTCGAGTGAATGTGCTTAACCTGACAATATTCTATGGAACTGTTGTCCGATGCTTTATCCACTATTCTGTTACCGATATTGTTAGAGTTTTCAAGAAGATAAGCACTTTGTGATCCTAAACTGTGTCAAGTGAACTTATTTAATTGTATCCTTCACGTTTGGGGTGTATAATACGAACGAGTGGCGAACGCTTGATTAAATATTGAGGTAACAGAAGGCTACACCGGTCATGAACTTATTTGTTCACAATTTAGCAAAGTGTTACTAGCCCCCAACAATAACTTTCCGCCTAACAAAGTCTTGACGTTGTCTTTTAACTTAACGGCACTTGTAAAATTCCCTACAAGAATACAAAATAATAGCTGGACTGCAATTGATAATTTCACATGGATATATCTCAGTACAGTAATTACATATGTTATGTATCTAGGCAGAAACACTGTTAAATAGAAAAAGAAAACTGGCTATATAGAAGAAATATTGATAAATACAATATGAAAAATTTCATAGATTCCTTAAATAATGAACACTGTTCAGAAGTGTACAGACCATGGAGTGTTAATGCAAAATTTCATTCATTTTTTAAGATATTTCCAACACTTTCTGAAGGATGTTTCAATAAAGGGAAAATTGTCAACACTCCAATCAGTGAACTGGTTAAGAGATAGATAACAAAGGGTATTAGAGTATCTACTAAAACAAAACGGGACCTTTACTTAAAAGTAAGAGAATCGAATAAATATATACTAAAAACTCATTATTAGCTTTATTTTAAAATACTAAGAAATTTAATAAGAAAGGCCATGAACAGGTATACATTAGCGAAAATAGAGAATTCATGTAATAAAATGAAAACTGTATGGAATATAATAAAAACTAAACAGGAAAATCTGTAAATCACTCTAAAGACATAAATACAGAACAAAATAAATATTTGCATAGTGAAGTAGTGGAATCTGTGCAATATTTAACAAACTTTTTACTTCAGCTGTAGAGAAATGAGGCATAGAAAAACAATCTCCACATAGTGCGCTAAGGTGTCTACAGACTGCTTCCCAAATTGATTGTGGAGATGCGATTGCCACCAGTAACTGCATCATACAAAACAATTAAAACCTAAAAATTATCCCAGCTATGACAATATTTCAAGTAAAAGATGTTCAGATTGTATTAACCATGTACTTGCTCACTTTTATAATAAATCCTTAATCCAAAGTGTGTTTCCAAATAAAATAAAATATACAGTTGTAAAACTGTTATTGAAAAAAGGTGAAATGACATGTTTAGATAACTATCGTCCTATTTCTTTACTTTGAGGATTCTCAAAGATTTTTGAAAAGTATCATAGAGTTATAAAACATATTACCCATGATAGTATCCTCACTAATTCACAATTTGGGTTCTAAAAAGGATCATCCACAGAAAGGTTATATATTCATTTTTAAATAACACAATTGAGGAACTAAGTAATAAAATGAGCCTTGTAGGAATTATTTATGATCTTGCAAATGCATTTGACTGTGTAAATCATGAATTACAAATATTTTCTCATTTGCTTTTTCATATAACATTTTAACCTATTTCCATCTAATTCACAGGTACACAATTTCAATATAAGAAACAGAAATAACTTGCACAAAATTCTCTGTCATTAGTATAAACAGGAGTTAATTACTCTGGGACACATCTACTTAATAAACTTCCCAAGAGAATTAAACAGTTTGCAGACAATGAAGATATATTTAAAGAAAAACTGTAAGATTATTCTATCAGCAACTCCTTCTACTCCATTCAAGAATTTGATCAAAATAATTAATTGTATACAATATGACCTCTTGCAAAACTGAGTTGTGAAAATTAATAGTTATTGCGAAAAATCTTCTCGGGCTTTCCACCGTTATAGTGTGTCAGTAAAAGTACAAGGTGACGTTTCGAAACCTGCCCCTCGCTCCAACTTCCGGCGAAATGTCGGATTTCGGATGTCCCCTCGCTTATAAGGCCTTTGGTTGCCATGTGACGTTAGTCACGTGCGTCGGGGCCAATCAGCGCACAGACGGTGGCACAATGAAAGACCTCGTGGGGTGGCTGGGTAGTGGGGTCGGATGTATGGTAGGGGCACGCGCAGGGGAGGAGAGTGGCTGGAAACTTCGTCGGAAGATGGAGCCAGTGGCAGGTTCCGAAACATCGCGCTTGTATTTTTTCTGACGTGATATCCAGGTGGAAAGCCTGAGAAGATTTTACGCAACTGACTCACCCAGAAAGCCTACATTCGTTCATTGATAGTTATTTTTTCCTTTTTTTTGTCTTTGTAACAAATATTTTTCGTGATTATTACTCATATTGTATGTAAGTGTATTGACCATGACATGTTTTACATCCCAGAGGTCCTTCCTCAGCAGGGATCCATGGAACAAGATTTATAAATAATTAAATAAAAATAAATAAAATATAGCGCTCATGGCTGAAATCCGACTTTCAGCAATATCTATATGCAAACTATATCACAATCTTATTCAAAATAACAGGGATGTTGAGATATTATGTGAGTTAACAGTTCAAAAAACCTACAAATAAGTTGTAATTTATATACTTCGAAAGTAAACAAAAAGATAAATGACATTAAATAATTGCATTTTATTTAAAAATTAAATAGATCATCTTTGTTTATACAGCCTTCATATTTTGTACGAGAAATGTGACATAGATTAAACACTCAAAGACACAAAGTATGACATCATTGCACTCCATAAACTAGAAACAGTAGCTTAAAAAATACTGGAAATATGTGATATTTGTTTTTCTTTTCAGATATGGATGCTGTCAGGTGATTGCAGTGCAGTTTTCTTTCTGGCATTCCTCTTATTCATTGGTGTGGAAGGACCCATTCGGACATTAAGTAAAAGCTTCATTAACATGTGAAGTTAAAATGAAGTGGCAATTACCTAAAAGAAAAAATATAGACAAAGCCTCGTGAGAATGCATGCAAGCTGCTAGTTCATATATGACGGAGGCTGAGTTATAGTCTGTAATTAAATGTTTTTGGAAAACAATGTCCAAAATAGTAAGTAGAGAGGAAAGACGCTAATTTAAGATCCCTTAAAGTGTTCTGATATACAGTGGACCCCCGATAATCCGGCCCCTGTCTAATCCGGCGCCCCCTGTAACCCGACATGACTTTGAATTATGTTTGACAATCTTCGCTAATGTAGATCACGCAGGTTTGAACAGGTCACAACTCGTACGCGCCACCGCTATTGTGCTCGACGCGTATGCATTGTTTTACTTAGTTTGAATTTGACTACTAGTGATAGCGGTACGGCCTAGCGTGCGTTCATTGTTTACTATTTATTCATTGTGTATTAGGTATAGTACCTAGTAATGTCGTCACAAACCCAGAAGCGAAACCACAAAACGTTGACAATTAAAGAAAAATGTGATATTTTAGATCGCTTAAATCGCAATGAAACTTTCAGTAGTTTAGCAAGTGAATACGGCGTAGGCCGATCTACAATTTATGACATTAAAAAAAAAACCACGAGAAGATTAAGAAGTTCGTGTCAACTACTGACTGCGGGCCAGGCAAGAGACAGACACTCAAGAAAGCTGAACATCCAGAAGTGGAAGAAGCTTTGTACATGTGGTTTCTTCAGGAAAGAAATAGGCATGCACCAATTTCGGGACCCATGTTGGCCATGAAAGCTATGTTTTTTTATAAGGAAATAACAAAAAAAGATGATTTTGTGGCCAGCAAAGGATGGCTAGAACGTTTTAAAAGTCGTCATGGCATACGTTTAATGACTATTACAGGAGAGAAACTTTCTAACGATGCCACCTGCATAGAGCCCTTTAAATTAAGATTTTTGCAAAAGGTGAACGATTTAAATGTTGACCCGTCACAGGTGTACAATGCAGACGAATCAGGGCTTTTTTGGCGTGTGATGCCTAACAAAACTTTCGTTTCTTGTAACGAAAAATCCGTACCTGGACGAAAAGTGAGTAAAGAGCGTGTAACCATACTACCATGTGCTAATGCTGCAGGTACACACGCGCTTAAAATGGTGGTCATTAGGAAATCTAATAAACCAAGGGCATTCAAAAACATTGATTTACCTGTACACTATTACGGACAAAAAAGTGCATGGATGACAAACGACCTTTTCAAAAAGTGGTTTGATGAATGCTTCGTACCTGAAGTTAGAAAATGGTTAAAAGATCATAATTTTCCTCAAAAAGCGTTGTTGCTTCTTGATAACACTCCCGGTCATCCCTCTGAAGAAGAACTGACAACTGAGGATAAATGCATCACTGCGATGTTTCTTCCGCCAAATTGCACTGCACTGATTCAACCAATGGACCAGAACATCATTCAGTTTGTTAAGCAAGACTATAAAAAAACCTACTTCTGAGAGCCGTATCAAAAGACCAACCAATAGAAAAAACTTTAAAAGAATTTAATATGAAAGACTTGGTTTTCGCTCTTAGTCAGTCGTGGAGTGCGTTACCGTCATCAACTATTAAATCGTCTTGGAAAAAGTTATGGCCAGATATAGTCACCACTCCTAGCAACGATCCACAAATCAGTGTAACTTCGGAAGTTATAGAACAAGTCGCTACTGAAACACAGATAAGTCCGGAAGATTTGGAAATCTGGTGCCGTGGAATGGATAAAGAAGAAAATGTTTTTCATGAAATGTCTGACGAAGATATTATAAAAGAGGTTTCTAATTATACAACAAACAATCAGGAAGATAACGACGACGTGATTGCAACTGCTCCACAAGTCACAGAACAAGACGCAGTTAACGCTTTTGAGCTAGGTTTACAATGGGCAGAAGAGAATGGTACATCCTACAACGAACTTTTACTTTTGAGAAGACTGAGGGACAAAGCTCTGATCTCGCGTTATAACAACCTTAAAGAAAAAAAATTGATGAATATTTCAAAGCTTCATAATTTGATATATTCACTACATGATTTTGATTAATAATTCTTGATTATTTTGGTAGATATGTATGTGCATTTATGCTTAATTTTATAATAAAACGTAAGCTCTCAATTGTTATTTAATTTACTAAATTCGACTTACATAAATTAAGTATGATTTGTACTTCAAAGTACATATGTACATACAGTATAACATATACGTAGATTCTTATCATTGGATATGTAATTTGTCGGATTACAAGGTACTCTTTTGTAAAAAATTCCGGACTATAGCGGTCTTAGGCAGTTGCTCTATAATCCGACAAATTCGATAGTCCGACACTGCCCTGCATAATGTTTGTCGGATTACCGGAGTTCCACTGTAGTTAATAACTTGTGAAGTGTTAGGAGAAAGAAGTGTCCATTGGGAAACAAGATCTTTAGTAATTTTTGCGCAGTAGTCATACTGATTTCGAGCTGACTTCGGGATATTTGAAATAATGAAGGTTTTCCCGGTGTATAAAATATTCTCGTGCCTCCCTCCGGGGTATAGCGCCAATCAGATGCTACACTTCAGGTCTATTCTGCAGCTCAAGCATCACTTGTCAAGTATTATAATATTTCGTTCATAATTCATCTTTCGCATTTCCATGATATTTATTGTTTCATGCAATTTCTTAGTTTTATTACCATTAATTTATAAAAATTTTAATGAGTCATATATTATATTCCTACAATGTTTTGTAAAAATAAAACCCTGAAGTAATTAATAAATAATAATAATACAAATGGTATACTGTATTTATTCATATTAGTAAATATTAATTCCTCACCAGATCCAATTATCACTTTATTAGATTATAAGAAAGTCTTTTATATATAAAGAAAAGGCGGCCATGAAAGATTCTGGTATTAAGTCCGTAGATCAGTACATCTATCTTGGCCAACTGATCAATATTAATGGTGACTCAAAGCCTGAGATCTACAGACGGATAAAGATGGGCTGGAGAGCATACGGAAGAAATTCCATAGTTTTTAAATCGAACATGCCAGTACATCTTAAAAAACAGGTATTTGAACAATGTGTATTACCGGTCCTCACATATGCCTGCCAGACTTGGACCCTAAATAGTCACACGAAGCAAAAACTGAGTACTGCCCAGCGAAGTATGGAATGCTAGGGTTTACAAGAAGAGACAGGAAAAGGGCCGTGCACATTCGTTCAATAACTAAAGTAACAGACATCTTAAAAAGAGTCATGACCCAAAAATGGCAATGGGCCGGTCATGTTGCTCGCAAAAGATATGAAAGATGGACTACGGTAGTGCTGGATTGGATACCGGGAAACCTGAAAAGAGCAAGAGGATGACACCCGGATCACTGTGATAAGGATATACGTCGAATTACAGGCGTGAACTGGAAGAGGGTGGCTCAGGATCGATCGGCCTGGAAAGAACTACAGCAAAACTATGTAGAATTAAATTCTAATATATAGCTCATTAGGCTTAAAGAGGCTACATCCTGAAAAAAGGATCGATATAGCTGCAATATAATAATAATAATATATTCCTCTCTAGCGATGTCCTTGATTACATTTTTTGTACCATTACTTTTTAGTAACCTTTGAAAGCATCTCATATCTGTTACACTTACTTGCACTTGGTAATCAATTTCAAATTTATTGGGTTAAATTTACTCTCTGCTAACATGATTTCTTCATACCCTTTGCAATTATGACAGAAACTGAATTTTTTAATTAAACCACTGTTTTAATACGCCCAGCTTTGATTTACTGGCCAATAAACCAACTAATTATATTTTATCTGAATGCACGAGTATTGCGACGGAGCATATGGACTGGCGGCAGCTATCCCACAAAGCCATTTTCCCCTTTGTTATTAATTTTTATCTTAAATTCTTTGAGAGCTATTTCCATACCCATAACCAGTTTTAATTCTAAATTCGTTCAGCGTTTTTAATAAACTAATAAGTATTTCATGTTGTTAACTATTCCCATGTCTCAGTCCATTACCTAAAAAAGAAAAATTTCCCACTTCTTTATGCCTGAAATATATTGCTAGCTTGCAGTCGGATTGTCTCTTCCCCTCCATGCACTACTCTTAATTATTTTGCCAATATCCTTCCAAGTCTCAACACCAATAATATCTATAACCTTGTTAAAATCATTTAGGAATATTTCAGAAAATGATTTCTACCCGCCGTTCTTAACAGTAAACTACCTTTTAGTCCGATTTTGAGGTTGCCTTCGTAAAAGATATAAATTTCAGTTACAGTAGTTTTTCAAGTATAACGATTTAGTTGCCTCCATTCTCACTATGAAATCCCATGATGGAGATCATTTTAAGGTGTATTCCCTATCATCAGAAAAATTTAGTTTGGAAATATTTCCGTTTTGGGGGTGTGCTTAGAGGAAGCCAAACATAGGATCTGAAATTACTAATTAATGCGAAGACATACATCACACCTTCTATCACAAGCTATAGTCAGGATTCCTAATAAAGTTCTGAGCATGGATTCGATTAGGTAGATAAAGTATAAGTATGATTTTTAATTAAGAGAAAAAAATAAAATCCAAAATAAATAAGATAAAAGCAGGAAATTAAATTCAGAAGGTAGACAAAATCAAGCCGATTAAATTTATGTATTCGTTTCATGAAAAATTTAGGATTTGGACAAAATAAATATGATTTTCCAGATTGCATTGCTAGACACATCATATAGCTTCCCGCGGAGGCAGTGACATGATAGAATTAATTTTTTAAATATTAGAAACACTCTTGAAGAAAAATTAAGGATTCAAATCACGAGCAAGTTGTACAACTTAGTCAATTAGGTATTAATTTTTAGTCATATGCTGACGTCACAAGGTCAAATGAATCGATAAATATAGGTCAGCCATCTTTACTTTTGGCCAGACTCTCTTAAAAATTTCTTGAGACAAGTTAGCCGACGTTGTGTGGAGCAGTGCCTCCTTCGTGGTCGGTGTTAGGAGCGCGCTTCAGTATACCTCGATAGTATCCTCATCCTAATAAG
Source organism: Vandiemenella viatica (assembly GCA_031002005.1). Lineage (NCBI taxonomy): Eukaryota > Metazoa > Arthropoda > Insecta > Orthoptera > Morabidae > Vandiemenella > Vandiemenella viatica. The sequence goes on from JARYHS010008075.1 coordinate 157,792,865, forward strand.
GGGGCTAGGGTGGAAGTTTGTCTTCTAGTGAATGTACTTAACCTGTATTCTTCATGTGGAACAAATAGTCTGATGTTGTAAGATCCAAGACTGACACCGGGGTTATAGTATTGCCTTGGTGACTTAACTAACAGTTCACGTGCTTAAAGTTCCGTGGAAATTTTCATAAAATAATTTGAATTTGACCATGTAGCCTAACAGAAACTCAACTTAAATGCTTCAAGGTCGCCACTAGATCTATTTCTAAAGCACAAATCTAGAAAAGGTTCCAAGATAACTACTAAATAACAAAAGTTCACTTTCAGAAAAATTTAAAGTTTTATTTTCAAAGTCACATTTACTAAAATGCATTTCACAGTTTAGTAGGCAAATCGAACATTCTTTTCCAAAATATTGAAGATTGTGGAGAGAAATTTTACCGACCGAAACCCCTTTTGGACATTTATAAGTTCATGTTAACAGTTATCCGCACAGGCTATCACTCCAAAGTACCAACATGGCCGACACTGAGTGAAAGTTTCCACCAACCGCCTACCCGCTCCAGCCCAAACTATCGCAGATTACCTTCACATCGCACTCCACGGAAAAGGAAAGACAAAAGGCAAGACGAAATCAAACGAAAGACCAGGTCATATGTAAGCACGAGTTTATATAGCAAGTGGCCAAACCAATGACGTAAGCAGCTGTATCACATCTGTTTGCTTCCGCGAGATCAAAAGTGTGTATAATTTATTTGACGATCCAGATTATTAAGAGTGTTTAAGCTTTGACAATGTCTAGACTTATCTACTAAAAGTCCAACGGCAGTTTAGTGAGGAATTTAGAGTGATTGTTTTTAACTTACAAGTACCTCCTGGGGAGCACATCCAAATGTGCTTCGTACATCTGCCCTGGCACTTAGTTTCTCTGCAGCAGAATACTCAGCACCAGTTTGGCAAAACTCTGCACATGCTAAGCAGGTTGATATAGCATTGAATGATACTGGTCGCATTGTAACAGGTTGCCTAAAACCAACTCCTATTAGTAAAATATACCAAATCATGGGTATAGCACCACCTGACATTCGTAGGAAAACAGCTGCAGAGAGGGAGAAGAGGAAACAAGAAACAGACCCCAGACACCCTTTGTTTGGACACGAACCTCAACCCACAAGGCTGAAGTCAAGGAAGAGCTTCGTACAATCAACTACAGCCATAACATCTTCTACTGGAGCACGCCGTCTAGAACTATGGCGAAATTCGTTGCCTGAAGAACAGTGGAGGAACATCAAAGAGGCACCGGCTGCGGGATGTAATCAGCCATATGCTATATGGAAGGCTCTAAACAGATTAAGAACTGAAGTGTCCCGATGTAAATATAATATTAAAAAATGGGGGTACACTAATGACAACGATCTATGTGAATGTGGTGAGCTTCAGAACCCACAACATCTTCTGATATGCAGGAATCTCCCTGAAACCTGCAATATCGACGACCTTTACAGGGCGAACGAGAAGGCCATCAAGATTGCGGAATTCTGGTTACATTCTATTTAATTGTGTTTATAGTTTAATATTAATTAATTAATGTTATTTGTTTTTTCAACTTGTTATGTCCTGGACACGAGAAATAAATAAATAAATTTAATTCCTCGCGGTGGTGCAAAGTTCTGAAGTAGGGGATTAATTGAAACATTTGAATTTTTACAGCGACAATCAACGACAATCTATCTTTCAAAAACTTAATTACCAGACAAATGCTAAAACTTTTTACCGAAACCACTATATGTTCGTAATCTTCTTAATTAGAACTATCTACTGATATAAATTTCAAATTAATATTTCTTTTAATTAAAAAGTTCATTATATTCTCTTAATTAAAATCGCTAATTAAACTTTGCCAAATTATTTAATTTTACTACAAAAATATCCAGAACAATGTTGACTATAGCTGGTGATAAAATTTCAGCTGTCGCTTTACTTTACTGGAATTAAAGATATTACAAATCTTAGAATTTCTACTTATCCGGTCGCGTGTTTTAAAACGTGAACAAACGGAAATATCTCTTAAAATAAACGTTTCACGATGTGATAAATACACTTTAAAATGATTTTTATGGCGAATTGTAACTGTAGGAACGATTAAAGGGAAATTCCTTAAAGTTAAAAAGTACTCTTCTTCAAATTTCTAAGTCCAGCTTAAGCAAAGCTAGAATTTGCCAAAATTCTAAGGTGCTTACAATGTCTTATCGTAATTTTAAATACTGGTACCAACATTTGTAAAAATTATCGAACCAATTTGAAGCGCATTTTCACATTTTCAAAGTTAATAGCCTAGCATAAAATTTGTGGCATATCTACGTCATGGAGGAATTTCCTCCCTGATCTACGTGACCACAGACCTTACTGGATCTGAGATGTACACTCCTTTATGAAAGACTAAAAAAAGATCGTACTGCTACTCTGTAGATTCTGTTTTGTTATTTGACTTTGGTTATTTATAAATTCTGTTTCCTGAAATCTAGTACGTTAAAATAAAGGGAATACGTTAGTCAGACTACTATATTATTGCTTAAAACTTTAATAACTGTGAAAAATTGTGATATTTAATTGACGGGTGAATAGCTTTGCATAGTGTCAAAATTAGAGTCTGTTAGCATTGCTGTTTTATTTTAGGGCTGTTCCGTATCTACATTTAAAAAGCTTTTTTTTTTTTAAGTTAACGGTTATTTTGAAGGCTAAGGCTGTGGTTACACTGCAAGCGAATTCGCGCGAACAATCCTTCGCGCGAAATAGCGCGATTTCGCGCGAAATCGCTATTATAAACAAACACATACAAACAAAGGCAGGCGGTTACAGTAAAAGCGAATTGGTCGAGCGAATCGCTTGTTGTCGCTAGAAGTTCAAACGGGTTTGTTTTTTTTTCGCGCGAATGGAGCGATTCCATTGTAGGCTGAGGCAAGTGGCGCAGATTCCGTATAGGTGGAAAAGGTTTTATTTCGCGTGAATCCATGCTTTGGTTATTTCAGTAGTTTTACGTATTATTATGGATTGTGAAAAAATGATATGTTTGGTGTTTGAAAGAAGAATATTGTGGGATCAGAATCATAAAGGATATCATAACCGTGATAAATCAAGGAAGTTATGGGAAGAAATAGCAGCTGAATTAAATGTTGGCAATAAGTTAACGATTTTTATGTAAACTTATTTTTAATGTTACATGCGGTACATTGTCTAAATGCATAGTAAAGTATTAATACAACTCACATTAAATATTATACTGTTGTGGTATGGCACCAACATCACTATTAAAATGCACTTTAAGAGTTTCTCGTACATCATATACCATATTGGTAGACCTATTAGTCACCCGCCTTTTGGAATTACTTTACCTCTGAAAATTTGACAGTTTTTCAGATGGTGCAATACATTCTCTGAAGTAACACTGCCTTGTTATTTCTTCCTCTATTGCATTCAATATATATGAGTATTTGTCATAAGTCATACGATAATATTCATAAAACTTTAGTGGCTGGTTCTTTAATTCATCGAAAAGTTTGAAATATTCACTCAAACGGTGATTCAAGAATATTTAATTAACCCAGAATTGCCTCTTTCTCTTTTCAGATGCAAAGAGTTTCAAAAATGGGTTTTCAGCAAAATAAAATTCTTCTTCAGTATCCATATTCTTGAATTTTCGCCAATCGAGTATGATATGATAAATTTTACTTAGCTTCTAAAAACCGCTTTGAATCGCGTGACCACTTCTTCCGGCGACTACGTTCGCGCGAATGCGCTTGCACTGTAACCACTTCTCCTTCGCGCGAAATAGCGCGATTTCGCGCTATTTCGCGCGAAGGATTGTTCGCGCGAATTCGCTTGCAGTGTAACCACAGCCTAATGCTATATGAGTAGCTACAGAAATATTCAGTCATCGAGCTATTGGCAATTGGTGATCACTGACCTTCTGAACGTGGCACGGCGCTTGCCCATGTAGCAATTTGCTCGTTTTGCATTTAGCAAATTGTTCTTCAAAATTAAGTCTCCTTCCTAATTTTTGGTCAGCAGAGGTGGCCAGGGACGAACAAGCTATGAAGCAGTGTATTTTACTGTCGGGCTGTCGTTAAAAAACAGTTGACCACACTTCAGCAGCCACCATTTAGGAACCTGCCACCGTCCCATTCACTTCCTATCCGGGGCGACCACATGCCTAACAGTTAACTTTTCCAGTTTACTCTGAAAGAACTACTGTATTGGGACTTAGATAATTTGGTGACTATTAGAATCCACTTTATGCCACTTTATCAACTGTGCTACTCAGACTTCGGGGGTAATAAATTGATTCCACTGTAAGTCTCACCTTCCTTCATACACTTAGAATTTGAACTCATTTCTAAACGACGTTCTGTGACTACAGTCAACAGTGGCATCGGGACTTAGCCCCAAAGAGCACAATGGTAAGGTTTTACAGGAGCTGCCAGAATAATCATTTTTATTTACTTATTGCTTTACGAGGTCATTAGAGGTGGGATGGGACTGGGGACAAGGAATGGGAAGGACTTCGGCCATGGACATTTTGAAGGAAGCATCCCGGCATTCGCCTGGAGTGATCTGGGGAAACCGTGGAAAACCCAAATCTGGATGCCCGGACGGGGATTCGAACCTCCAGAATGCGAGGCCAGAACGTTAACCGTTCACCCACCACGCTCGGTCAGAAGAATCAAGAGGACGTTTCGACCATAGCTGGAATTCCATCAGGTCAGTTCGCAGAACACATCCACAGACACCCACTAGCCTTGGCCAAAATAAAGGGAATACGTTAATCATACCCCTAAATCGTATTTTAATACTTCAATAAGCATAACGCAATTGTGATATTTAATTAATGTTAAATATCTTTGCTTAATATCGAAATTAAAACTTGATAGTGTCCTGTTGTTCTATTTTAGGTTTGTTCCATATCCGCATTTAAAAATGTATTTTTTTTCGTGAGTTTACGGATATGAACGTGATTTTTTATTTATATATTTATGTATTCCAACAGAAAAACCATTTTATATTTATATATCTTATGATAACTTTAAGGAAAACATAGTTATCACTATGACCAATTAATTACAGTGAAAATAATAAATGGCATAAATAGCAATTACAGAATAAAAATACAGAAAAAAGAAAATAATTACATGAGAGAAAACTATTAAATATTATAAAACTAATAATAAGACTCAACATACAGCTACAGAAAAATAAAAATTGTTACAGGAAATAAAAAGATGGAAACTTAATAAGGGGAAACAAAATAATTATGGCAGTACTTTGTACTAAGTCTATCATTGCTGACTCCACTCACGTTTGAGTTTCGCTTGAAAACAGCGAAGCTGAGGAGGTATACTATATACTATTATCTAATCTCTGTGTGTGTTCTAATGAGCTGCTAGCCTCGTAGATAATATGCTAATGTCTTCAACCAAATAGCTCTCTCAATCGTGTACCAGAAGGGTTGCGAAAATACATGTATCTGACAGTGCCGGATCTAGGGGGGGGGGGGGGGGGGGCTAACCGGGGCTCTTGCCCCTGGTGACAACTTCAGGGGGGCGCCAAAATCGTGTGTTGGTGGCACATAAGCGCCAGGGCGAAATATTCATGTGCTGCCGACCCTTTTTTTAGGTAAAGCGCCGTGGTACACTGACCGAGGCGGCAACTTGAAAGGACGGAAAATTCATTGTTCTGTGACAGAGCGGCCTTAAAACAAAGCTCTACTCACGGAATGGAATTCATTCCATCATTGTTAGCGGGTACTCCAGATATTCGTTGATTTATAAATTTTGCCATCTGATGTTTCCCATTCTTGCAGCTGCGTTCGAGTGATTAGCCCAGTTTTGTTTTAATACCTACAGCTAAGGAAGAATCTATCGTTATCAAATATCTCAGCGTTTCTCATCCTTTGTCAATCCGAGGACCAGTCAAATGTCAAAAACATTCGGATCATTAATTTATATGTGCCTTATTTCTTACCTCTATATATATTAGGAACCAAACTCATCAATTGTTATTAGCATATACCGCCGTTTCTCAAGACATATACCTACAATAAAGCACTCATACAACGTCGCTCTCCGAAAACGTATTTAGGGAATAGGCTGTTAAGCAGCCATATCCTGAAAATGCCAGATTTGTTATGGTAGTTGAAATATTAATTGTTTTTAGAAAGTTTGGATTACTAGCTTATTCTCGCTTACAGTCTTATGCAGGACGAGACGATATCCATTTTTTTTTTGTGCCTTAGAGAATCAAATTTTTAGAATTCTACCTTCGGATAACTTGCACCATCTTCACATACCAGATTGGAAACGCTGATATATATTATAACGTTAACTTATTTCTTTCTGGCTCATTACTGTTTTTGTTAGCGCTTAATCCACAACATAAAATAATGAAAAATTTTCCCACGCCTTATCTCTCACATCAAATAAATTAAGATGATTGAATTTGGTATCGTTGGGAAGGGCATGACTTGAATTTATGGCTATGATACTTTCAACTGTTTCTTAGTTTTGTCAGTTATTTGAAATATGTTTAAATTTTTCGCCAAAGACGACCGTTCTTTTTGTTTTCCTTCTTTAAATGAACTTACGATTTACTTTATCGATATTATTGACAAAATGCACATTGAATAATAACATTATTTAAATTATAATCGCAATGTTTGTAAAAAAGGGGCTGGTGAAGATAATATTACTACAGATATCTTAAAGATAGCCGGATGTGACATTGTACCTTATCTTGAAATATTATTTAAATTGAGTCTAGACACTTGCTGCTTACCACAGGACTGGAAAAGTGCAATAGTAGTACCGGTACATAAGGGAGGGGTGAGAAATAGAGTTGAGAATTACAGGCCAATCAGTTTGACATCAGTGGTAGGTAAATTAATGGAAAGATTGATATGCAACCACATCAGAAATATATGTGAGGAACGTAATTGGTTTTCAAGCAGGCAACATGGTTTCAGGCAAGGATATTCTTGCGAATCTCAGTTGGTGGGATATATGCAAGATATTTCAGATGAAATGGACAAGGGAGGCCAAATTGATAGTGTAGCACTAGATCTGTCTAAGGCGTTTGACAGAGTAAGCCATAAAATGGTAGTAAATAAGGTAAAAACCATTGGAGTGGATAAGAAAGTGATTTGCTGGGTAGAAGAATTTTTAAAAGGTAGAAAACAGAAAGTTAGGGTAGGAAATGTAGTATCAAAAGAAGTGGAAGTAAAAATGGGTGTGCCACAGGGTAGCGTATTGGGACCATTGCTATTCATTATTCTAATGAATAATTGTGTTGCCTGTTTACTATCTGAAATTAGATTGTTTGCAGATGACATAATGCTGTATAAAAGAATCAAAACGATAGAGGATTGTAAACAGTTGCAGGGTGATCTGGACAGGATATCTAATTGGGTTAGTAAACATGGAATGAAGATAAATGCAAAGAAGAGTCAGCTTATTAGATACACAAATAAAAAACAAAAGGTTAATTATGAATATAAGGTGGGGAAAGAATTGCTTGCTGAAGACTTGAAATGCAAATGTCTTGGAATTACTTTTGATAACAAACTTAACTGGGCAGGACACATAGGACAGGTGGTAGGAAAAGGTTTCAGAGTTCTGCACTTGTTGGAGAGAGTTATGAGGGGATGTACGAGAGAAGTCAAGGAATTGGGTTACAAAACTTTGGTCAGACCATTGCTCGAATATGGTAGTGTAGTATGGGACCCTCATTTTACGTATCAAATACAGGAGTTGGAGAGGGTGCAAAGAAGGGCTGCTAGATTTGTTTCTGGAAATTATCGCAGAATGCAATCAGTGACGGATATGATAAAGGAGCTGGAATGGGATTCATTGCAAGACAGGAGGAGGATGAGGAGGGTCATGGGAGTGTACAGGGCATATACTGGTGATGAGGCATGGAAAGATATTGCAGTAGGTATGAAAAGTAGTGCATGGAAGGGAAAAGATGACCATGACCACAAGCTGGCACTCGATTTCAGGCACAAGGGTGTAGGAAGATTCTCTTTTTTAGGTAAGGGTGTCAGGGATTGGAATGAGTTACCAAGAGAAACGATGAATAATTTACCGAAAACTTTGAAGGAATTTAAAGAAAAAATTTGTAGAGGGCAAATGTAGGTGGGTGCAGGATAGGGGGAAGATAGCTGTGTAGGGAAATTGCCACCGGAGCCTGTGCTCCATTGCAATTAAATTAAATTAATTAATTAATTTTGGTTGGGAATACGTGCTTATTGTTATAAAAGCAATCTACCGTTTTCATAGTATCGAATCGAGTTTATCTATTTTCCACAAAAACAATTCTTGTAAAAAAAAAATAAGCAAAGTGTCGTGCTTGATTAGTGACAAAAAGATATAAGATCTTGTTCTGAGAAATCTAGTATTCGTATAGTTCTGAGAATATACTGCAAATTACCAACGACGTCCGCAAGCTGCGAGCGGAATTTTAGTAAATTAAAATTCGTAAAAACCTACCTGCGATCAACAATGAGCCAGGAACGTCTTTCTAGCCTCGCGATCTTATCAATCGAAAACAGAACAGCTTATGAGACGAATTTTGATGAAGTTATAGAGTCTTTCGCGGAAATGAAAGCTCGACCAGTGAAGTTGTAGTAACATTCAGTGCAAATTTTGTAGGGCCTAAGGACTGCAATTGTGAGGACAGTCTGGCTCGTGCGTTATGTATTCTGATTGCGTGTATTATATATAATACAAGTAATAAAAGAACTCATTTCTTATTATGTCTTTTTTATCACGTTAGTTTAATAATACCCAACTGAGTGTGGTGTTTTCTTTAGGGGGGGGGGGGGGCGCCAGCGTGAAGTTTTTGCCCCGGTTCGGAGAAATCCTAGATCCGCCACTGGTATCTGAGAATCTCAGAGCAACCTATAACAGCAGAGATGACTTTATATAGAAAGAGGGCACCAAAAGAAGGAGCCCAAGGTAAGTTCCAACAGCAACCAGATGAACATCTTTGTAGAGAAAGCCCATGCGACAACCTACAAACCTTATGAACTTATTTTGAAGTTTCTGAACCTGATAAATCAGTGAGCTGATGAGGTGACTAGATAACGCTGCAATACTCAGTATAGATCTGACATGGACTCAGTAAGTAAGCCTGAATATTTTTGATAAGTCTGGAAGCGCGTGCCTGTATGCCCAGTAACTTAGAGGCCTTGCCGCATTTGTTATGAACTTTTTCTTATGGAATGAGATTGTATGTGTAAAAGGACTCTTCGGTCTCTTACAGTTGTGCAGCGATTCAATAGCTGGTTTTCAATCTCATATTCAAAACATAATGTGGACTTAGTGCGGTAGAAAGTGATGCAGGAACGTTTATTAACATAAATTTTCATACTGTTTTGCTAGCACCAATTCTCAATAACTCTTAGACAATGCTGAAATTCCAAGTAGTTATCGCAAGACATGATTTTCTTAAAAATCTTAATGTCATCTGCAAATTGAAGGCAATTAGCGCAAATTTTAATAACATCATTTATGACAATAATTTAATTGAATTTGCAATGGAGCACAGGCTCCGGTGGCAATTTCCCTACGCCCCCATCTTCCCCCCTCGGTAAATTATTCATCATATCTCTCGGCAACTCATTCCAATACCTGACACCCTTACGTAAAAAAGAGAATCTTCCCACACCCTTGTGCCTGAAATCAAGTGCCAGCTTGTGGTCATGGTCATCTTTTCCCTTCCTTGCACTACTTTTCATTCCTACTGCAATATCTTTCCATGCCTCATCGCCAGTATAAGCCCTATACACTCCCATGACCCTCCTTATCCTGTCTTGCAATGAATCCCATTTCAGCTCCTCTATCATATCCATAACTGATTGCATTCTGCGATAATTTCCAGAAACAAATCTAGCAGCCCTTTTTTGCACCCTCTCCAACTCGTGTATTTGATACCTAAAATGAGGGTCCCAGCAATGGTATGACCAAAGTTCTGTAACCCAACTCCCTCACTTCTCTCGTACATCCCCTAATCTTTCCAACAAGTGCAGAATTTTGAAACCTTTTCCTACCACCTGTCCAATATGTCCCGCCTAGCTAAGCTTGTAATCAAATGTAATGCCAAGATATTTAAATGACAAGCCTTCAGCAAGCAACTCATTCCCCATCTTATATCAATAATTATCCTTTTGTTTTTTATGTGTGTATCTAATAAGCTGACTCTTCTTTGCATTTATCTTCATCCCATGTTTACCAACCCAATTAGATATCCTGTCCAGATCACCCTGCAACTGTTTACAATCCTCTATCGTTTTGATTCTTTTATATAACATTATGTCATCTGCAAACAATCTAATTTTAGATAGTAAACAATCAACACAATTATTCATTAGAATAATGATTAACAATGGTCCCAATACACTACCCTGCGGCACTCCCATTTTTACTTCCACTTCTTTTGATACTGCATTTCCTACCCTAACTTTCTGTTTTCTACCTTATAAAAATTCTTCTATCAAGCAAATCACTTTCTTATCCACTCCAATAGTTTTTTACCTTATTTACTACCATTTTATGGCTCACTCTGCCAAACGCTTTTGACAGATCTAGTGCTACATTATCAATTTGGCCTTCCTTGTCCATTTCATCTGAAATATCTTGCATATATCCCACCAACTGAGATTAGCATGAATATCATTAACAGCAGTGGCCCCAAATGTGAACCCTGAGGCACTCCAGAAGTTGCTGCGAAAGCCAAAGATCACTGCGAACTTCTCTGTTGCACAGATAGCTACAAAAGCACTCTAGTAATTACCCAACGATGCCACGTTCTTTCAACTTCGTAAGAAGGTTGAAAAATCAAGATAAATGACATAGAGTATTTTTCCCTTACTAAATGCTCTAATTTTTTCTCTTTGAAGTATCCCAAGGTTAGTTACTGTTGATTTTCCATGAGAAAAACACGTTTCATTGTAGTAACGATGTTACGAAACATGGGATAGATCTTGTATAGCTCCAATTTCTCAAAGATTTTTGCTAACACTGATTGTATAACAGTAGATCTGTAATTCGTTACATCTTCCTTCGACTCGCTATATGGACAGGCACAACATAACAAAGCTTAAATACGTCTGAAAAAAGTTTCTTAAAGGATGGCAATGCAAGTATTTCAAAACACTAGGTAGTATTAGGTCAGGGCTCAAGTCTTCGAACAGTCTAGCTCGCCCAGTGCTTTGTAAACCTCTACATCAATGACTAAAAGAAGGATGGAGATGCAAATACTGAAGAGAAGTATTGTGCGAATAAATCACACATTTGCCGTGGCCTCCAGGTGTGATGATTATTAAATATCAACGTGTTTGGTGGCGTTCCAGACTTGTTAACATTTCGGATGAAATTCCAGAATAATTAGGATTTTCAAGAATATTATATTGCACACGTTCAATATAGTCGATGAAGCAATTCTTTTTAAGACAAAAGACGATATTGGTATCGTATTCTTGAAAACAAGACATAGTAGTGATAGTCAAATATCTGCTTATTTGCTTTGTGGAATCTTTTCATTTCTAGGACCAATTCAGTAAGCTCTATAGAGAACTAGCTTGGAAATTTTGTCTTGCCAGTTTTTCTTCAGTGGTGTGTACCTGAACACAATTGACTTCAATAAGTCAGTGAATCTTTTGAATAATGTGTCAGTATCGGTGGATAAGTCAAGAAATTCAAAAGCAGATAGGTCTAAAAAAAAATAAGGTGATCAAAACTTTTCCTAGATTACATTTTGCAAAATTAAGAAGAAATATACACTGGTAAACAGGTAAGGAAATTTCAACAGGATGAGTAATATTCAATGATGGATTGTGTATATCAATAGGCAATATAGTGCAGGTGTCTTCCTTGATTCTGACATTGAGCGAGGCAAATACTATGTCTAATAACACACACCTAGAGTTCAGGACACGGTTACTCTGTTCGACATCCAATAAACAAGCGAGTTCAAGAAGACCTTGAGGAAAGGCAGAGGAGAAATGTTTTTCTTTTTTCACCCAGTCGACATATAGGATGTTAAATCACCAGTAAGGCATGTGATTGTTCTATCTGTTGGTCAGCTATCACCAATCACCTGACAGTATATGATATATATTTCAAGAGGCTTTCTGGATGAAATATAAACACAGCTCAACAAAATGCGTGTATCATGTTAATTAAAATATACTCCACAGATAATATGGACATTACTTTCATATATATATATATAAAGCAATCTGTTATCCACTGCCACAGTTTGAGAAGACCAATCAGTCCTGTACACAGAGTGATTTGTGAATCCAAGTTCTGCATTAGCAATGTCTGCAGAAAGGTTGATTTCAGCAAGCATTATGATATCATAAGTACACGTAGCTAGGGTTAATCTTAACTCTTTCAGTTTTCTCCGAATTCCGTTAACATTTTGATAGTACATATTTATATTGGTTTTTTCTATTGGACTTAATTAGCTTTTTGGACTTTGCTCTATTATGAGTACTCCTTTGATATACTTTATTGTGAAGTCAGTTTCACCTTCTTTGGTGCGCTTCACGAGTTCAACTCGTAATGTATTACGTTATGAGCTTAGGAATAATCCTAAGACCTAACCAAAGTTTTTACTTAGTGACGATAGTGACAGTTGATAGGTACCACTCAGATTTTTTGGGTTGTACTCCAGAGTAAATAAAAAGACTATTCGTTACACCATCTCGGAGAGATTATCTTACCTGTCATCATCAATATAAAAAATTAAAATATGTAGACTGCATTGGTTAAATAAAAGTGAATCGCAACAAGGTCATTTGCAATGTCAAAGAGAACAGAAACGAAGGTAACCTTACAGTTATGGGCACTGGATCTCTTAGCAGAGTCTAACATTAAATCGAGAACTTTTGAAAGCACACACAAGAAGGAAAGGCGTTTGATCACGTACTATTAGGATAATATTTATGTGAAATAGTTCCTTTTCATGTTAAAATGCAAAATTTTTATATATGTAGTTTTTGTGAACTACTGTAAGTTAAAACATAGCGACTGCAAATATCAAATCTTTCTAATTTCTGGAGGAATACCTGAAATAAGAAAGTAGCTAAAAGATTTATTTTTAACTTCTCAACATCTCTTAACAGCGAGGTCTTTGGAGACGGGAAAGGATGGGGGCATGGAATGGGAAGGAATTCGGCAATGGCCTTTTTAAGGAAGCATCCCGGCATTTGCCTGGAGTGATTTGGGAAACCATGGAAAACCCAAATCTGGATGCCCGGACGGGGATTCGAACCGGCGAGGCGTCCTCCCGAATGCGAGGCCAGAATAGCTAAAAGAAACTTCTTATATAACATTTAAGGTTTTTCGTTCTCTGTACATTATTTTAATATAGTTAATATTTTTTACTCTTAAATATTAATATTTTTAACAAGTAATTTTGACAACATAAAAGATATTTTGCATTTATGCATTTGTTTAACATTTAAATTTTACAGCGCATAATTGGTACATAAGAAATTTAAATAGATAATTTGAGATAGTCACTTTTTTATTGACTATACCTTAGTGAGATCTTACTGAATTCCAATGTTTATAATATACATTTATTCTAAAATGTGAGATTTAACTTCTATTTTATTTTACATTTTGCAATTTTCCTCAACTTACATTACTAAATGAGTAGTTAAATTAAAATTTTAAAAAGTTTGAACACAGTATATTTTCTTAAATGACACCCTGTAACGTCATTTTCGAAGTTTTAGTCAATTCATTCAATTTTACTCAAGTAGTTAATTTTCTCGCTAGAATAATGAATAATAGTCACTCATCTTTAGGTAATGTTTTCCTAGATACCTGAAAATTCAGCTATACAATCAAGCCATCTATCAATGGCCTTTCCAATCACGATAATCAATACTTTAATAGGAACTAGTTCCAAGAAAAATGTTTTTAAACTTCAGCCTGTAATAAATGGTAAATCAGTTACTTGTTTTATAAAGTGCCTTAATATCACCAACTGGGAATATGTTTACAGTGCACAATGTACGAATGAAAAATCAAACTTTGTTAGTAGCATTGTATTAAACTACTTTGAAAGTTGCTTCTCCTTTAAAAGGTATAGTGGTTCTCTAAAATAACAAAAACCATGTATAACTGTGGCCACTAGAACATCATGCATTTGTAAAAGGAAGTTATATATTGCCTCTAGGAACAGTCACAATGCTAATGTTAAAACACATTACAAGCGGCACAGCAAAATATTGATAAACGTTGTTATTTAATCTATAGGTATGTACTACAAACATAAAATTAATGATTTTCAAAATAAAATTAAGACAATATGAGATATTGTAAAAAAGAATGTATGAAAAAATAATCAAACTAGTAATAGCAATTATATCAAAGAAAATTCAATAGAATCTAATTTTCCAAATGTTGATATATTTAATAAACATTATTTTTCTGTTGCTGATAAATTGAATGCCAATAGCTCAGTGACAAATAGTATTGATTTTGTCAATACAGGCATCCAAGAAACATTTGACACCATGTCTGTAAATTTAGCTACCCCAGAAGAAATAAGAAAAGTTATCATGCGCAAATACTCGAGTGGTTGTGATAGGATTTCCAGCAGACTAATTAAACTGTGCTCACAGAACTAAGTAATATACTACGTTATCTGTTTAATATATCTTTACTTGAGGGTACCTTTCCAGATAGGTTTAAGTGTACTGTACTTAAACCACTCTATAGAAATTGGTATAAGGCAGCTGTATCGAAATACCGTCTAACCTGACTGTGCGTAAAACACCAAACAGTACTATTGAATTTAATGTAAATGAAGTACTTAGAGTAGTAGCAAATTGGTTTAAGGCAAATTCATTAAAATTAAATTTTGAAAAAACACATTATATTAGGTTTAAAACAAAAAACTATGCACAGCCAGATATATGTATAAACTATAAAAACAACACAATCTTAGAAACAGAGAGTATAAAATTTCTTGGTATTAAAATAGATCAGAAACTCTGTTGGCATGATCATATCACTACACTACTGACCAAGTTAAGTAGTGCCACCTTCGCAATACGAACACTTTCTCTAACAGCAGATCTAGAATTAATGAAACAGGTGTACTCCTCATATTTTCATTCAGTAATGTCATATGGCATAATTTTTTGGGGAAACTCTTCACAAAGTAAAAAAGTTTTCATAGCACAGAAAAGAGCTATTAGGTTTCTGTGTAGGGTAAAACCAAGAACTTCTTGCAGACAACTCTTTAAGAAACTCAATATTCTTACAATGTATTCTCAGTATATATATTCTCTCATGAGCTTTGTCATAGAAAATTTTAACCTGTTTACACCTAATTCACAGGTACACAGTTTCAATACAAGAAACAGAAATAACTTGCATAAAACACAAACATCTCTGTCATTAGTACAAAGAGGAGTTAATTATTCTGGGATACATCTGTTTAATAAACTACCTAATCGTATAAAACAGCTTTCAGATGATAAAGATGTATTCAAACAAAAACTTAGAGATTATCTTATTGGCAACTCCTTCTACTCCATTCAAGAATTTGAAGAAAATAATTAATTGTACTCATTATGACATTTGCAAAATTCAGTTGCAAAAATGTATGTTTATTATTATTTCTTGTATTTGTAAAATATGTATGTATATATATTTACTATGATATGACTCATATTATGTGTATATGTATCAACAATGACATGTTTCACATCCCAGAGGTACTTCCTCAGCAGGGATCCATGGAACAAGATTGATAAATAAATAAATAAATAAATAAATTTAATTACTAAAAGGCTTCTCCACAGTTTTTGAGAAAGCAATGTACAATAGAGGCTATCAACGCCTTAAATATAAAAATATTCTAACTAAATCACAATTTGGTTTTGAAAAGGGCCATTCAATAGTACAAGCCATATTCGCATTCACTGAAAATATCTTAGAAGAAATAAATGATTAATTAATTACTGTGGAAATTTTTTGTGACTTATCTAAGGCATTTGACCGTCTAGATCATAAAATTCTGATACAGAAATTAAGGTATTGAGGTATAGATGGCATTATTAATAAATGGATTAGTTCTTACCTTCTGATTAGAAAACAGAAAGTGCCATTGGAGAATTTTAAGGCTGTTCTATTTGGTCCACTGTTTTCTGAGTGGGAAATTATCAGAAGTGTACTACCTCAGGGTACTATATTGAGAACACTATTGTTTTTAATATATATAAATGATCTACCCTGGGTCAATATTTGTCCAATTTCTAGATGACACAAACATAGGAATTAAAAATACCCCAGATTTATCTATAGGACATATTTAAAATTATTTCACTGATCTCATAAATAGATGGTTTACAGCTAATGGCCTGTATTATACTTTGATAAAACTCGATATATAAAATGCAGTACCTCACACAGATTAACACCAGATATAGACACAGTCCATTCAACAGGTAGAGTTTCCAAAATTTCCAGGTTTACATATTTATCATACTTTAAATTGGATGGTACATGTTTTTTACTTAGAAAAGTGATTGGGTGGAGCCACATTTGCAGTTCATACAATTTCAGTTATATGTGATCTCTAAATGAGGAAACTAGTTTATTTTGTTTATTTTCACTCCTGAATGTCATATGGAATAATATTCTGTGGCAATTATACTCATAGAAGCAAAGTGATAAGAGTCCAAAAGTGAGTAATAAGAATTATGTGTGGGGTTAGAAGTAGAGAGATGTTCAAGAATTTAGAGATTTTAACACTGGTGGCTGAGTATATATACATATCAATGCCCTTTGTAGTAATAATTAAAAATTGTTTGAAACAAATAGTAAAATATACAATTATGGCACTAGAAGTAGAAAATGATCTTCACAACATTTACAAGTCGATGTCATTTTTGAAAAAGGGGTCCGATATTCACGGATACATATCTTCAATAAGATTCCAACACATATTAAATATCTAGCAGATGAAAAGATTAAATTCAGTTAACAATTGAAAGAATTTTTGATTGTCAATTCCTTCTGCTCTGTTGAAGAATTTATTTCTAAGCCCTCTACAAAATAACTGCCAGTAGTTTGTGTAAATGTAGTTAACATAATTCATGTACCGTGTATACTATGACTGTACGTCTTCTGGTGTATGTATTGTGTGGTTATGCAATTGTTTAAATGTAAATTTACATCTTTCCACAACCCACACAGCCAGTCTCTTGTATTGGTATCAATGGAAAATGATTGTATTGTATTGTATTCCATTGTATAATCTGTAACCCATACGCAACGCGACTAGGTCAATGCACATGAACTGCTCGGTTTTATTCGAAGTAGAAAGTAACGAAATAACGAAACGATAGGATAGTAACAACGTTATCCCACACGCAACGTGATTCAGTGTAATGTTTCATGCTAGTGCATCAAAAGTAACGAGTAATGTAATGATACAATAATAACGAGTACAGATTGATTTGCTAACGAATATATACGGGCACACAATTTCTCGTACTTTTACAGCACTGTTCATAAGTAACAGTATTCATTCACGTCTAATATCGCATCCGATCCTATTTTTATATTTAATTTACTAATTCAGCCTACCGAAAGATCAAACAGAATTTTTGAGAAGTGAAGAAAAGAGGTATGAACATTAAAGCTGCCGATGAGAAACCTCTTTTATGCTCAGAAGATAGAGCTAACCGATGGAAAGAATACATTGAGAAACTGTATGTTGGGGACGACTTGAACAATAGTGTAATAGAAAAGGAAGGTGATGTCAACATTGATGACTTAGGAGATCCTGTTTTGAGGACAGAATTAAATAAAGCTCTGAATGACTTGAGAGCAAATAAGGCAGTTGGTATTGATGAGATCCCTGCATAACTTCTTAAATCTCTAAGAGAGGAAGGAATCGAAAGATTATTCAAGCTGATATCAAAATGTTGTGAAACAGGAGAAATTGGAACTGATATTAATAAAAATATCATCTTTACACTTCCAAAGAAGGCACAAGCCGACAAATGTGAGAATTATCGCACCATTAGTCTAACATCACTTGCTTCAAAATTACTGACCAGAATTTTATACAGAAGGATGGAAAGGGTAGTAGAAGAGATAGTAGGTGAGTTCAGTTTGGGTTTAGGAAAAATCGCGGTACAAGGGAAGCAATTCAGTCTTTAAGATCAATACTTGAAGGGCGGATCAAGAAAAACAAAGATACCTTTATGGCATTTGTTAATTTAGAAAAAGCTTTTGATAATGTTAGGTGGGACAAGATGTTCAAAATTTTAAAGAAGTAAGGTCTAAAGTATCGAAATAGAAGAATACTCTACAAACTATATAAGAATCAAGTGGCTATAATAAAAGTAGAGAACCATGAGAGACATGCATCAGTTAAAAAGGGTGTGAGACAAGGTTGTAGTCTATCCCGTTGATATTAAACTTGTATGTAGAAGAAGCAATGAAGAATGTCAAAGAAAAATTTCCATGTGGCATAAGTTTTCAGGGAAAAAAAATCAGTATGCTACGATTTGCTGATGACATTTTCTTGTTAGCAGAGAGGGCTGAGGATATTGAGAAGTTACTGAATGGCATGAACAAAATACTGAAAGAAGATTTTGGACTGAATATAAATAAAAACAAGACAAAAGTGATGAAATGTATCAGAAATGATACCAATACTAGTAGATTAAATATAAAAATAGGATCGGATGCAATAGGAGAAGTAAGTGAATTCTGTTACTTGGGAAGTAAAATTACAACCGATGGCCGAAGCAGGAATGATGTTAAAAGCAGAATAGCACTAGCAAAAAGATCCTTCATGAAGAAGAGAAACCTTTTAGTTTCAAATATTGATCTAGGAATTAGAAAGAACTTTTTAAAACTCTTTGTGTAGAGCACAGCACTTTATGGTTGTGAAACATGGACTTTAGGAATACCAGAAATAAAGAAAATTGAAGCATTTGAAATGTGGTGCTACAGAAGAATGCTGAAAATTAAGTGGACAGACAAAGTAAGAAATGAACGAGTTTTGGAAATGATGGGTGAGAAAAGAAGTTTGTGGAAGAAGCTTACGGAAAGAAGAGACAGGCTGGTAGGTCATATTTTGAGACATGCTGGATTGGTTAATTTGTTAGTGGAGGGAACAGTCGAAGGTAAGAACTGTAAAGGAAGACGGAGATTAGAATATATGAAACAGATAATTGAGGACGTGGGCTGTAAGGGGTATGTAGACATGAAGAGATTAGCACAGGATAGGAAATGATGGAGGATTGCATTAAACCAGTCGAAAGACTGATGACAGCAAAATAAAAATCTGCTATCATTTCTCTTATATTTCATCACTTTTGTCTTGTTTTGGTTTACATTTAGTGCAAAATGTTCTTACACTATTTTATTCACGACGATCAGTAACTTCTGACAGGATGATTTCAGAGCTACTGAGTGTGCGTAGAAGAAAGAAATGAGAGAAAAAAGAAGAAAAGAAAGAATAGGCCAGTTAATCATATTAGTTTAATCATTCAAAATGCGTGTGAAATATACTGTATACCCACAACAACACCATGAGCGAAGTACAAAATTCCTTTGATGTCCAGATATCGCCTACTGAGCTCGATCAACGACAAACAATCGTTGTGAGTGAAAGCAAGAATGTTACGGTAACATGTAGTAGGACTACGTCCAAAACCGTCATGCGTGATAACCGCTTTAGTGTTCTTCGAAGACTCTTCTGCTGAATCTGTATTAGCGATAAAAAAAAGTTCAAATGAATAAATACGTAGTAAAGCTGGAAAGAAGCAACGAACTGAGTGTCGGAACGTGGATAGTAAATTTGCATCGCCCTTAGACGTATGTACACTGGAACTTTAAAAGATGGCTTTGTTCAATCAGCTGACAGTTAAAATGGTGATTAAACTATGTACTGAAGTATATAGATAAAGAATATTCACGCGTATGGATGTACCAGAGGTGAAACGGAAACAGAAGCAGAAGTTATTGTCAGTGCAGGAGGATCATTGACTGATGCATCTAGAAATTTCTATGGCTATATCAGGAAACTGAGGGGAAGGGAGGGTACAGAGACACTTATAGATAAGGATGGAGAAGAAGTTACTGACGATTTGAAAAAGGCAGAGATTTAAAGTAACTGGTTCAGTGAAAGCATTAGGGAAAATGAATCAGGAACAGGAGGGTCTAATTTGGAGAACAAGCTTAACAACACAATTAGAAATTACGATAGTAAAAAATTTGATATCCATCCTGAGGAAATCATGAAGGAAATAAGAAAGCTGAAAAAAATAAAGGGGCTGGTGAAGATAATATTACTACAGATATCTTAAAGATAGCCGGATGTGACATTGTACCTTATCTTGAAATATTATTTAAATTGAGTCTAGACACTTGCTGCTTACCACAGGACTGGAAAAAGTGCAATAGTAGTACCGGTACATAAGGGAGGGGTGAGAAATAGAGTTGAGAATTACAGGCCAATCAGTTTGACATCAGTAGTTGGTAAATTAATGGAAAGATTGATATATAATCACATCAGAAATATATGTGAGGAACGTAAGTGGTTTTCAAGCAGGCAACATGGTTTCAGGCAAGGATATTCATGCGAATCTAAGTTGGTGGGATATATGCAAGATATTTAAGATGAAATGGACAAGGGAGGCCAAATTGATATTGTAGCACTAGATCTGCCTAAGGCGTTTGACAGAGTAAGCCCATAAAATGGTAGTAAATAAGGTAAAAACCATTGGAGTGGATAAGAAAGTCATTTGCTGGGTAGAAGAATTTTTAAAAGGTAGAAAACAGAAAGTTAGGGTACGAAATGTAGTATCAAAAGAAGTAGAAGTAAAAATGGGGGTGCCACAGGGTAGCGCATTCGGACCATTGCTTTTCATTATTCTAATGAATAATTGTGTTGATTGTTTACTATCTGAAATTAGATTGTTAGCAGATGACATAATGCTGTATAAAAGAATCAAAACGATAGAGGATTGTAAACAGTTGCAGGGTGATATGGACAGGATATCTAATTGGGTTGGTAAACATGGAATGAAGATAAATGCAAAGAAGAGTCAGCTTATTAGATACACAAATAAAAAATAAAAGGTTAATTATGAATATAAGGTGGGGAAAGAATTGCTTGCTGAAGACTTGAAATGTAAATATCTTGGAATTACTTTTGATAACAAACTTAACTGGGCAGGACACATAGGACAGGTGGTAGGAAAAGGTTTCAAAGTTCTGCACTTGTTGGAAAGAGTGATGAGGGGATGTACGAGAGAAGTCAAGGAATTGGGTTACAGAACTTTGGTCAGACTATTGCTTGAATATGGTAGTGTAGTATGGGACCTCATTTTACGTATCAAATACATGAGTTGGAGAGGGTGCAAAGAAGGGCTGCTAGATTTGATTCTGGAAAATATCTCAGAATGCAATCAGTGACGGATATGATGAAGGAGCTGGAATGGGATTCATTGCAAGACAGGAGGAGAATGAGGAGGGGCATGGGAGTGTACAGGGCATATACTGGCGATGAGGCATGCAAAGATATTGCAGTAGGTATAAAAAGTAGTGCATGGAAGGGAAAAGATGACCATGACGACAAGCTGGCACTTGATTTCAGGCACAAGGGAGTAGGAAGATTCTCTTTTTTTAGGTAAGGGTGTCAGGGATTGGAATGAGCTACCAAGAGAAATGATGAATAATTTACCGAAAACTTTGAAAGAATTTAAAGATAAAATTTGTAGAGGGCAAATGTAGGTAGGTGCAGGATAGGGGGAAGATGGGTGTGTAGGGAAATTGCCACCGGAGCCTGTGCTCCATTGCAAATAAATTAAATTAAATTCAAGTTATATGACAGTGTCGTTTGGTGTCTCAGATCTTCATTTACTTTCTAATTACTTCTATTTAATAAACATGCCAAGTGAAATAATAATTTTTTTAATAATCAAATCAGTGTGACAGTAACTGACTTTTAAGGAAAATTACTGTAACTAATATTCGAAAAGTTAAAAATGGCCATTTAAATTTAAAAAACGTAAGCTTAGGAACAGTTTCTCATTTTAAATTGATTTGTTTTTCATAGCGGAAAAACCCTCACGGCATTACTTCTTTTCATACCAGTTGCACTGAAGTGTTAAAAAAAAAACTTTGAGATCTCAACGTGGTACAATCGATATCAACGGCTCATTCAAAACAGATGTTTGATAACCATACAGAGTTTTCCAAGAAATTCAGTACCTTGAAGGCTTTTCTGTGAGAGGAGCCAACACCGATGAAAATTCAAATGTCTGGAATCATGGAAGAAATAGGAGCATCTTGTCTGAGAATCGTTTCAGAAGATTTGTTTGCAAGTGAACATTTTTATGTATTGATTTTAACCGAAAAAACCAAGGCAGAAACCTTAATTGATCTGATCATTGACCAAGGGGGAAGGAAATATATGGAGGAGAAGTGACGTTAAATCTGTGAAGCAGGCTCTAAACTCTCGCGCATGCGCAGTGGCGGCAGCGGCGATATTGCGATCCCAAACAAATGCGATGATCACATTGTGTCAGATGGTGTGATTATCTCATTTTGTAATGTGTATAAGTGTTTTATAATGCCATCTTGTGTTGCATACGGTTGCACAAATAGGCAAGAGAGGAAAGAACCTGGAATATCATTGAATTCTAACTATCGTTGTTGAAGTGGGCGGTAGGTTTTGCAAACTTCGGTGCCTGTATATAAATATTTAGTCATAGCTCTCAATGGGATGACTTTGTTCTCAAATTTTTGTTGGAGTAGTGTAGAAAATCAGCATACCTTGCTATTTTACACATAATAGACTAGCATTACTTTTTAAAGAGTATTGAAAATGAGATTTAAAGAGGTGTGTTTACAGTGAATTTAGTATTACGCTTCCTTTCGTCACGTTGCAGTTTATACTGAAATTGTATGATGAAATTAAATATGTTAAATTATGCTATGCAATCTAGGAATCTTGATGAAGCAAACGATTTTGTTACCGCAAAAACAGTTTGCGATTCAAATACGCGTGTGTGGGTATGTCTACATAGTTTGATTCTGTAGCGGCAATTTAATGGAGATTGTGGTTAGGTCTAAATGCAGTCTGTACCAGAATGTTTTTGTTGTTCCATAAGGGTCAAAAATTTATCAATTACTGTTAGTAATTTCATGAGAACCAAGTTAATGACAAAACTTGTATCGCGATATAAACTGCTTCCAGGTATTCCCAATTAAGCTTAAGATGTATGGTAACAAGATAACTATTTTCATTCTGATCTAGGCCGCATTTCAACCTAACCACAAGTGGTAGTAAAAAAACTGAAATTTCCATTCTGCATGTCCACCATTGTAACTTTGGCGGAATTAATTTTTGATCCAGGCCGGATATCAAACCAATTCCAATATATCCCGAAAACTAAGCAAGATATCGAAAAATTTTATTCTTTATTTTCGATTTGTCTCGTCGTATTACATACGAATCGATAATTAAATTTGACTTTTGCGAAATTTTTCTTCTGTATTTCAACTCAAGACGCCTCACTTTTGATACGATATATCTAGAAAACTACGCGAGATATCGAAAATTTTTATTCTTTATTTTTTATTTGTCTCGTCGTTTTGAATAAAAATCCGTCATCAAATTTGATTTTGACCAATTGTTTCTTCTGAATTTCAACCAAAAACTTTTAAGGTTTGAGACAGAATGTCTCGAATACTAAGCATATCAAAAAATTGTATTCTTCATTTTTTATTTCTCTCATCGAGTTACGTAATAATCCATCACCAGATTGCGGCGTTACGTTTATCCTAGAGTCGCCTTGAGGTTCATATATCGGCCTAGCCCCCCCCCCCCCCCCCACTCCTCCTCAACCCGGTTTCACTTCAATAGGTGGTGAAGGTCTCCTGCGTCGTCTCCAAATATTTCCTTCTTCCATGTCATTGACATTTTCGCCATGCACAAGTTGGCGCTCTCAAAACTCAGAGGCAAGGCAACGATGGGGATTTTAATGTTTGTGGAAGAATAATAGGATTTCAGTCAAGAGTACGCCAAGAAAAGTCTCGAGCTTTATTTGTGCATTGTAGAGCTCATATTCTAAATGGAACGAGAGAGTTATAAAAACAAGAATGTTCAAGAAACTGTTATAGATTTGATAAACTTCGTGTGAGAGTTGCCGAAACGACTTGTACATTTTAAGAAACGACAATTCGGAATAGAAAAAGGATCTAATGATAATTTGCCTTCTCTTGCAGCTTATTGTCCGACAAGCTATTTATAAAAATTTCAAGTTTAGCCCATTTTTTAAATTATGGTTTGAATTTTTAAACATATTTTTTAAATCTTTACAGAGTGTTAGTGAGAATCAATTCTCTTAAAACAGTAAGAGAAAATTATCAGCAGCTAAAGCAATTTTTATATGACCATTCTTTAGCCAGAGAAGTACATAGTGCTGTCACAGCTAAGGTTTCTGGATTTCACTCCTACATGGAATCGTTTGAGTGTATTTTCTATTTAACAACGGTTATAGAAATTTTTGATTGCGTCGAAGATGTGACGCTGGCACTGTGCTACACGTTGGCTGCCGGATGGATAGCTATAAAATAAAATATATTTTAATGTGTGACTTTAGTACAAAATGTACTATTTTATTGAGAAGAGTTTTTAGATTATGTAATACTTTTTAACAAGTTCTGAAGAAGACTCCCTTAAGAAAGGTCGAAACCGGTAAACAATATATTCAACACCAAACAGTACTATAGAATTTAATGTAAATGAAGTTCTTAGAGTAGTAGCAAATTGGTTTAAGGCAAATTCATTAAAATTAAATTTTGAAAAAACACATTATATTAGGTTTAAAACAAAAAACTATGCACAGCCAGATATATGTATAAACTATAAAAACAACACAATCTTAGAAACAGAGAGTATAAAATTTCTTGGTATTAAAATAGATCAGAAACTCTGTTGGCATGATCATATCACTACACTACTGGCAAAGTTAAGTAGTGCCACCTTCGCAATACGAACACTTTCTCTAACAGCAGATCTAGAATTAATGAAACAGGTGTACTCCTCATATTTTCATTCAGTAATGTCATATGGAATAATTTTTTGGGGAAACTCTTCACAAAGTAAAAAAGTTTTCATAGCACAGAAAAGAGCTAATAGGTTTCTGTGTAGGGTAAAACCAAGAACTTCTTGCAGACAACTCTTTAAGAAACTCAATATTCTTACAATGTATTCTCAGTATATATATTCTCTCATGAGCTTTGTCATAGAAAATTTTAACCTGTTTACACCTAATTCACAGGTACACAGTTTCAATACAAGAAATAGAAATGACTTGCATAAAACACAAACATCTCTGTCATTAGTACAAAGAGGAGTTAATTATTCTGGGATACATCTGTTTAATAAACTACCTAATCGTATAAAACAGCTTTCAGATAATAAAGATGTATTCAAACAAAAACTTAGAGATTATCTTATTGGCAACTCCTTCTACTCCATTCAAGAATTTGAAGAAAATAATTAATTGTACTCATTATGACCTTTGCAAAACTCAGTTGCAAAAATGTATGTTTATTATTATTTCTTGTAATGGTAAAATATGTATATATATATATATATATTTACTATGATATGACTCATATTATGTGTATATGTATCAACAATGACATGTTTCACATCCCAGAGGTACTTCCTCAGCAGGGATCCATGGAACAAGATTGATAAATAAATAAAATAAATAAATAAATAATATAATCAATGAATATTTCAACAGGTTGGCTGTGTTTCATTTTACAAACATCTGTATATTTAACATATGTTGCGTTTTTGAGACTACAAACTTTAAAAAGCATAGCATTAAATGGAAGATTTTCTTATGACAGAATTAGTAATATTAAAATTCAAGTATATTTAAATTTAGAAAACAGGAAGAAATTCGAATGAGAAATTTTATATCTGATTAAAACCAAATTAAAAAACTGATTTTTTTAAATATTTAAAGATTGTGTCTTATTACAAATGTGCCTTATTATTTTTTGTCAACAAACTGTTACCACGGTTTTTGATGACAGGTCACGTTTAAATATTAATATTATTATTTAATAATTCCTGCAGTTGTATATAATATTAATTATAACAAAACTTAGTGAGCCACCACAAAGCCATGCTTTTAGGTAGTAAACATAAATCAGTATAGTGCCGAATTAATGTAGTATTGTAATAGTAGATCTATATTATAATTTTCATATTTAACACCTCAACTCCACAGTACGCTGATGACACAATTATATACTCTTCGCACAATGACATTCATATAAATTGGAAAGTACATGTTTCTGACTTTCTAAAGCGATTGGGAGTAGCCACGTTTGCAATTCGTACAATTTCAGCTTTAGGTGATCTCCGTATGAGGCAGCTAGTTTATTTTGCTTATTTTCACTCCTTATTGTCATATGGAATAATATTCTGGGGCAATTCTACCCATAGAGACAAAGTGTTCAGAGACCAAAAGTGTGTAATAAGAATTATGTGTGGGTTTAGCAATAGAACTTCATGTAGAAAGTTGTTGAAGAAGTTAGGGATTTTAACATTAGCATCTGAGTATATATACACCTTAATGTCCTTTGTAGTCACAAATTATACGTTGTTTGAAACAAATAGTAAAATACACAATTATGGCACTAGAAGTAAAAATGATCTGAACAAGATTTACAAGTCATTGTCATTTGTTCAAAAAGGGGTCCGATATTCAGGGATACATATCTTCAATATGCTCCCAACACATATCAAATGTCTAGTAGATGATAAGAATAAATTCAGGAAAAAATTGAAAGAATTTTTAATTGACAACTCCTTCTACTCTGTCGAAGAATTTATTTCTAAGGTATTTAAAAAATAACTGCCAGTATCTTGTGTAAATATAGTTCACATAATTAATTTACCATGTATGCTATGACTGTACATCTCCTGGTGTATGTATTTAGTTTGTTTCGTAATTGTTTACGGTACCATATATGTTATGACTGTACATCTTGTGGTGTATGTATTATTTTTTTATGGATTTTTTTTAATGTACCATATATGCTATGACTGTACATCTTCTCGTGTATGTATTATTTTGTAATGGAAGTGTTTAATGTACCATGTATACCATGACTGTACATCTAGTGGTGTACTTATTATTTTGTTATGCATCTGTTTATCTGTAAATTGACCACTTTTCACATCCCACAGAGCCAGTCTCTTATATTGGGATCAATGGAAAATGAATGTATTTTATTGTATTGCACGCAATAACCTTCAGGAAACAATAACGCAATTAACTGAATGGCTCAATCAGTGGCGTATATCTTTAAATCCCGGAAAATGTCAAACCAAAATATTCATTCTCAGACGCCCACCAAACCCCCCGGAGATAAACATCATGGGAAGTAACATAGCATGGAATCCGAACGATCAATTTATTAAATACCTAGGAGTCGATCTTGACATGCGCTTAACATGGATCATACACATTAACAACAAACTAAACCAAGCCTATGCCAGATTACACAAATTGTATCCTGTGTTGTATTGTATTGTAAACAAAAAATCATCATTAAAAACAGAGTGCTGCCTGCTAATTTAAAAATTGATATTACGGCCACTAATAACATATGCATGTCCTATATGGGGATGTGATAGCCGTAGCAAATTACATAGAATTCAAATATTTCAAAACCAATTACTCAGATTAGCAGTGAACGCACCATGGTATGTAAGATATAGTCAGCTACACAGAGCGTTAAAAATTGCTTACGTTTACGAATTTATAAAACAACAAACAATACATTTCATCAAACGAATGAGTACAGTTCCTGGTGCACAATTTTACAAACTAGGGAAAAGAAACGGCCAAACTATCTAAAAAAAAAACGCCTTCCTCATGATATATTTTCTATCAGGCAGTGAGAAGAGGTGAACCAGCTAATAAATTAAATACCGTGTGGCCTGTCACCTTCTATTTGACATCTCGTTTGTTTAGAATAGATCAGATTTTTGTCAGTGCTCGAAATAAAATGTATATATATATAAAAAGTGTAATTATTTTAAACCAATTTCATTTTAAACTGTTTGGATTTCTGTTCTAATTCTGATAACTGTTTTTAATACTGACATTCATGTTGCTAACATTGTTATAAAAATTTATTGTATCGCTGTATTGTAGTCACTTACGGGCCCTGCCGGTTGACCTCAACCATAACAATATGTAAGTTATATTTTTTGTAAAATTCAACATCGTCCTGTATAGCAATATTTGCTCAACGGATTATAAATTCATTAAACAAAAAAAAAATTTTTATTTGTGCCCAACGTAGGTATTTTGTATTGATTTCTTTGTTTTAAAATTGTATCTCTGTATTTCAATTCAAGTAACATATAGTCTCTGTAGGAATTGTTTATTTTTCCGTTGGCACATGTGTGATGTGAGTATTGACTATTGTGAGTGGTGTCATCTAAACTGTATATAACGTTGTGTGTTGAAAATGTTACGGCGTCAGGCACGACTGAGGCGAGAGTATTTGTACAGAAAATCTAAAGAAAATATGGTACGAGCAATTCAAGAAAAGAAAGAGCGCTTAAAACGAAGTTTGGAGGAAAACTTGCCCATTCAGACAGACTTGAGAAAAAATGCTTTGGAGCTTCAGAAGAAGTTGGAATGGGACGATAAAGGACCAGAATTAGCAGTGGCGATAGGTACTGAATCCGGCGGAGGTGGTGTTTCCCATGAAGATGACGAATATAGATGGGCTGGTGTAGAAGACCCAAAAATCATGATCACCACTTCTCGTGATCCATCCTCTCGGTTGAAGATGTTTGTGAAAGAATTAAGGTTGATATTTCCAAATTCACAACGAATGAATAGAGGTAACTACGAAATGAAGCAGTTGGTTAATGCGTGTCGTGCTAATGATGTTACAGATTTTATTGTAGTTCATGAACACAGGGGTGTTCCAGACAGTTTGGTCATTTGCCATCTACCTTATGGTCCAACGGCGTATTTTACTATGTCTGATGTTATTATGCGACATGACATTCCAGATATTGGAACCATGTCAGAACAGTATCCACATTTGATATTCCACAATTTTAAATCTCATCTTGGGCAAAGAGTAATGAACATTTTAAAGTATCTATTTCCAGTTCCAAAGGAGGATAGCCATCGTGTTATTACCTTCGCAAACCATGACGATTTTATCTTGTTTCAACACCATACCTTCAAGAAAGTAAATGGTAAGGACATTGAACTGTCAGAAGTTGGACCCAGGTTTCAGCTAAAATTATACGAGATTAAATTGGGTACTTTAGACCATGCAGATGCTGCAGATACAGAATGGGCATTACGCCCATATATGAACACGTCAGCAAAACGAAGGTTTCTTTCCAATGATGATGGTTGGGATCAAGAGGATGATGTTGACATTTAAGATATGTAATGTAAGACATTTATTTTCATGTGAGATTATTGTAAATGATTAAAAATTATTTTTTAGTTTGTTCATTTTATTGCTACATTATGTTACACATATTTTGGAGCAATGAAAAAGGGGATTACAAGATGATAATACTGAATAATCAAAGAATGTGCTGTCTGTCTTAAATTAGGTAGACGCATTCCTTAGGCACAATCATTCAAGAAAAGTGTGCATTGAAGTGAAACAATTGTGGATTTTTGATGTAATTCTACACAAAAGATACCATATGGATGTGCCGATGTCTGGTCTTCATGAAACTTCAGATAGGATAACTGGAGATCATGATTCTGGAAGGAAGGGGCGTCATAATACTGCTGTAGTGAAACACAAGATACTGGTAGAAATACTCTTTGAAGTACGCTTAGTGGTTTCATGCTGGTCCAGGGTATATTACAACCTTATTTCTGCTTGAATATAATGTTCCAGGCTGTATTACAATGGAATTACTGTGTGAAAATAATATGTCTTGCTATTGTCTGCAGCAGTATTATGATGTTAGTAGTGAATGTTTTTGTAGTGGAATTGTGATCTCCAGTTGATCCCTTCACGTATCTGTAATATGAAAAGACAGAGAGAAAAAAAAAGTAAAATGGCTGTCAAGTGTTCTTATGACATTTTAGGGAATGAAATATGGTGGCCAAATTTTCATGAATGTAACAGTGTGTTAATTTTCATTTTGATCAAGGCTGCATATAGGATAAATCTAACCACAGCCTCTGCTAGTGTATCACTGCCTGAAAATCAAACAGCTTATAAATATTCTCTCTGTGTGTCCGTTTGTGAAACGACGTATCCGCAGTCCCTTCGCCATTATCAAGTGATCTTACAGATTTTACTGTAGTTCATGAACATGAGGTGTTCCAGACCTGGCAGCAGGGACTATGACCATTGAAACATTGTGTTTTAAAACGGACTCACTCGTCTAGTTATCCTAAGAGAGTTTTATCTATATACTATGTTGAGAAAACCTTCAGTTTTACACTGTTTAAGTTTTTAATGAAAACTAAATTCCTCTTGCCTTATGTTGTAACAAAGTGAGACAGTTTTCATTGTCCTGACTGCATTCCATGAAGATCATTTTTACTTCTAGTGCCATAATTGTGTATTTTACTATTTGTTCCAAACAAAGTATAATTTGTGACTACAAAGGACATTAATGTGTATATATACTCAGATGCTAATGTTAAAATCCCTAACTTCTTGAACAGCTTTCTACATTAAGTTCTGTTGCTAACCCCACACATAATTCTTATTACACATTTTTGGGCTCTGAACACTTTGTCTCTATGGGTAGAATTGCCCCAGAATATTATTCCATATGACAATAAGGAGTGAAAATAAGCAAAATAAACTAGCTGCCTCATACAGAGATCACCTAAAGCTGAAATTGTACGAATTGCAAATGTGGCTGCTCCCAATCGCTTTAGTAAGTCAGAAACATGTACTTTCCTATTTAAATTATGATCAATACACAAACCTAGAAATTTCACACTATCTACCTCTTGAATGGACTGGCCTGCAAATTTTATGTCTATGTCAGGTGTTAATCTGTGTGATGTACTGAATTGCATATACTGAGTTTTATCAAAGTTTAAAGACAAACCATTAGCTGTAAACCATTTATTAATCAGTTCAAAGACATAATTTGAAATATATTCTGTAGATAAATCTGGAGTGTTTTTAATTCCTATGATTGTGTCATCTGCAAATTGGACAAATTTTGAGTTTTTAGATGAAACACAGGGTAGATCATTTATATATATTAAAAACCCTGAGGTACTCCACATCTGATTAATTTCCACTCAGAAAACAATGGACCTCTTAAGACAGCCTTAAAATTCTCCATTGACATTTTCTGTTTTCTAGAACTAAGCCATTTATTAATAATGCCATCTATACCATAATACTTAAGTTTCTGTATCAGAATGTTATGATCTACACAGTCAAATGCTTTAGATAAGTCACTAAAATTTCCCACAGGAATTAATTTATCATTTATTCCTTCTAAAATATTGTCAGTGAATGCAAATATAGCTTGTTCTGTGAATGACCCTTTTGAAAATCAAATTGTGATTTAGTTAGAATATTATTATTTTTTAGATGTTCATAAACTCTATTGTACATTGCTTTCTCAAAAACTTTGGAGAAGGCTGTTAGTAATGAAATTGGTCGGTAATTCGATACGGCTGCCTTATCTCCCTTTTTATAGAGTGGTTTAACTACAGCATACTTAAGCCTTTCTGGAAAAGTACCCTCAAGTAAAGATATATTGAATAGATAACTTAGTATATTACTTAATTCTGTGGAGCACAATTTAATTAATCTGCTGGAAATCCCATCATAACCACTTGAGTATTTGCTCTTAAGGGATTTGATAATTTTTCTTATTTCTTCTGGAGTAGCTAATTTTATAGACATAGAGTTAAATATTTCTTGGAAGCCTTTTTGACAAAATCCATACTGTGTGTCACTGAGCTATTAGCAGTCAAATTATCAGCAACAGATAAAAAATGTTTATTAAAATTATCAGCAATTGAGAAATTAGATTCTACTGAATTTTCTTTGACAAAAATATCATTACTTGTTTGATTACTCTTTCCTGTTTCTTTTTTTACAATGTCCCATATTGTTTTAATTTTATTTTCAGAATCATGAATTTTATGTTTGTAGTACATACTTTTAGATTCTTTAATAACCTTTTTTAATAATTTCCACAGACATAGTTGGCTGCCCTCCTTCGCACCTCCTCCAACTCCAGTATTTGATACTCGGTGTGAGTCATATATCATCGCACAATACCAAGGACCTGACCAAAGTTTTGTAAGCCCTGTGTCTTACATCCTTCTATGACAGATGCAGTACTCTGAATCCATTATTACTACAGCTCTAATGTGTCTCCCCAGTGTAGCTTTATATTACCAGGTATTTACATCTTAATCCTTCAACAAGCAATTTCCCTTCCACTGAATAACCATACAAAATCCTCATTTTTCCCACCTATTAAGTTGACACTTTTTTGAATTTATGTTCATGCCATGTCTTTCCACCCACCTAGATATTCTGTATAGAATCTTTTACATTTGATCACAATCCTCTCTCTATGTAATCCTATTATACAGCATTATATCATCTGTTAACTGCCTAACCTCTCCCTGCCTGTAGATCATCAACAAACTCATTCATTATAGTAATGAACAGTAATGGAGCCAATAAACTATTCTGAGGAAGGGAAGAGGCTTATTTATTGGATAAGATTTATGCTACATCAATAGTTTTAAAGCACACTTATTGGTAATGTGTGCGATAAGAGTTTATAAGAGAAAGGTATTATTGTGTACTGAGAATGGTGGGTGAGTGGTTAGCACTCTGGCCTTGCATTTGGAAGGATGCCAGTTCAAATGCCTATCTCGGCATCCAGATTTGGGTTTTCCATGGTTTCCCCAAATCACTCCAGACGAATGCCGGTATGCTTCCTTCAAAAGGCCATGGCTGAATTCCTTCCCATTACTTGCCCCAGTCCCATCCCACCTCTAACGAACTTGACGAGGCATAAAGCCATACGTTAAAAAATAATTGGTTAAAGTTAAGACAAATATTAAATCAATGAAAAACAAATAACACTATGGTGCTAATTCATTTATACAAGTAAATAATTTTTCTTTTCCCAACAAAATTATTTTTTTTAAAACTATTGGATCCCCACACCAGAAATTTTTCATTTTTATTTGTTAGTAATATTGAATCTTAGTGTTTCCAGCTTTCTTTTAAAGTCTTTGAATTGGTCCCTTTCATTTTAATGGTAATGCTCTGGTGTCACATTCAGGAGGATGTGGGCTCGAAACCCCATCTGACCATACAGATTGGGGTGTTTAGGTTACGCCTAGTGTTGCAAACTGAAAAAAAAAATGTTTTTTTTTTCAGCTTTGTGAAAAAAAAAAACATGAAAAAAATACCTATCGCCCTTGTTTTTTTTTTTTTTCTAAATTTGTTTTTTTTTTTTCAGAAAACAGAATATTTGATAAATTATAATTTTATTTATGGAACTTACATTTTACATGTGTGTTTTATATCTTACTGAATCATGTAATGTCTTACATAATGATTCATAAATGTATTTATTTGGGTAGCATAATTTTATTCATCCTCTATGTCAGTACCACATTCGCTAATATCAGCACTACCAACACTAGTTCGGTCTGTGTCGGAATTTTCTGTTTCTTCTTCTGTCTCCTCTAGATATATTACTTCAGAAATAATTACATTTTCTTTTATTGGTTATCCTTGTATTGTACACAAAAGATTTTGAGATTGCAATTTTAAATTGTGAGCAAAGTACACACTGTGCATAAAGACTGCACCGATAATTCTGTATTAAGGTCTTTTAAGTTTGAATTTATTATCATACAAAATAGGAGCTTTATTTCTTTTCAATCGTTGGTTTACGCCAACGGTTGCAAGGAAACGATTCATAATTACTGACAATTTAACGAGTCAGTATCACTATAAGTTGAGAGTTTAACAAGTATACAAATATAAGGAAAGCACAATAAGTAATAAAAAGAGGCAAAAAAATGTTGATAAATTTAAAATTCCTAATTTTTTGAAAAGATCCGTAGGTCTACAGATAAATTCGCAGGGTTGGCAGCGCTAGTTCAAATAGCAAGTATGAATCCAAACAAAGGGGAACGGGGATTCAACATAACCCCTTCGGGAAGTCCCCGTTCGTAAAAGAAAACTTCAGTCAATGTTGCCAATATTTTCGTAATTTTCTTTTCTACTGAACCAGAAAAATATAGTAAATTTAAAAATTAAGATAAGTACTTAGTATAAACTCTAAAACAGTCCTTTTAAACGATAAATGCCTTACAAATTTGAGATTTAGTAGTTATAAAAAAAAACGTGTCTCAGAAAAAAAACGTTTTTTTTTTCAAGTCAGAAAAAAAACCGTTTTTTTTTTTACAACACTAGTTACGCCAAATCAATTGAGGCCAATGTCGGAATGATTCCTTCAAAAGACCATGGCTGAATTCCTTGCCCCCCCCCCCAACTCCTTTCCCACCTCTAATGATGTTGACAAAACTCCAAAAGAAGAAAAAAAGCTTTAATTCAAAACCTTTTTGAATATGTTTTAGTGATATAACAATACTCTAAGCCCTGTCATTAACATTAGAGACAATGATAAGTTTATTAAGATTTTGCAAGAATGTGATTTACGGGTACAGTTAGTGATAATTAGTTTTAACATGTGATACGCTAAGTTCAAGTATGTGTGTCAACAATTATTGGCATCTATAGATTCATTTGAACTCTTTATATACTTGTAGGTTTTTTAAATTTTTTTTTTCTATAGGTAATAAATCTTTTTCCACCGAGATATGGATCCGGTCAGTGGCTGGAAACTGTTGAGGATGATGATACATTTTTATGTGGCTGATATGAATTAATGGGTTTCTGGGAGTATACGATACCTGAGGAACTACTTTACACGATGAGTGGTTATGACATCACACTACTGTCTCAGTAAATTATGAGTCGTTTTTTATTCAAATAATTATAAAGTTGAAATACACCATAGACCAGTACGATACCATTAAAACTACATTTTTTTTCATGATTAATTGACTTTCAGGTTTTGCCGCGTTGTTTATTTCATTACCTAAGCTTTCGGCTGGTATCCTCCAGCCTTCGTCAGAGATACTGTTTATGTTGACATAGCAATGAGCGCCAAGCATTGCAGAGTAAGAGGCCGCTATCTTCGTTAATGTTGTTGGTGTTTTTTTTTAAATTTCTGCTGCCTTTTTCACCTGTCGGGGCCACCACTGGTCTTCTCTCCACAGTAGCCTCGTTTCTTGAAATTTTACTTCATGCCCGGTATTAATAGCATGGCGGACTACGGCGGATTTGTCGCTGTTGTTACATTTTTTTTAATTCTTGGTTCAAGGAGTATAATAACATAATTACTGTTTGAAAATAAAACTTTTCACAGTTGACCACTGGAGTATTGTTATGTTATCACAAGCAGTGTAAAGTAATTCAGCTAGTACAGCATACTCCTATAGAACCAGTTCACAATCTTTAAAACTTTCATGTCATGTGACCAGCAGGCAAGTATTTCAAACATCACATAAAAGTTAAAAAAAAAAAACCTTAAGTTAATCTACAACCTGAATTCGATAGGCCAGTCTGTCAGATATAGGTGAGCAAATTGCTTACTTCTAGGATCTGTGGTTAAACATGGAATGCAAACTGTGAAATTATCACATGGAACTTTACACATACAAAACAAATTTCACCAAAGAAAAATTAATTGCTTGTAGGCATTCTGGCCCCAACCAGAATGAACTACGTTTGTTACATACTGTATTTCAATTTATTAGCTCTTTTGGTATGCTGATACACGTATATATTATTTTACTCAGATTACAGATAATCACATGTAGGGACGTACGATTCAATAATCTGTTGCTAGAAGCATCAGGACGATAAGACCTTTAATGGTTTAAATGTAACCATGTAGAATGGGGGGAAAATATAGGAACCATAATGAGGGAAAGGTCATGTCTCAGCTATTAACCTACCTTGAGATAACAAACTCTGTCATGGAAACTACTCTCTTTTTTTTATTATTCACATAAGCACAGAAAAATATCACACTACTATCAACCCAACTCCCATCTACCTTCTTTCAAATATTAACTTCAAAGATCCTAAAATAGATGAAATTTTTTCATTTAAAAGGAGCCACAGTTTAGCACAGTAGTATTAAAGAAATAAGAACTGTTTAGTAATATAATATTTAATTAAATTGCGATAGAGCGCACGCTCCGGTTGCAATTTCCATAGACACCCATCTTCCCTCTTTGATAAACAAGGAGGAAAAATGAGCAAAATTAGATTACTTGGGAGAAATTTGTTATATCCTTGAAGATAGAGGTGGTATGATAATAGGTTTACATCAAAGTATACTGGGTGTCAACTGGAAAGGAGTCAAAAAAATTGCAAACATCTTAGTGAGGAAAGGAGGATATACAAAAGCAGTAGTACAGAACAAGTGGGCAAAACGTAATGAATGTTTTCTTAATAAATACTGATAACTGTGTAAGGGAACCAAATAAATCCCCATAATATTGTGTAACGCAACATGAATATAGTGGTCTTCCTAGCTGCACATCTGCGCTTGGTAACACGATTCGGTATGCGCTGCATCAGCGAGACAGCACTTGGCTTCAGGAGACGCAAGCAGTGTGCCTCGGACTTCTGAACGTAACACATCGATGTAGCGAGTGTTTCGTGATTTACTACCAACATTATCACTTTGTACCCCATTTCGGCAATAGCAGTCTAAATTCAAGGTAGCGGGGGTACTACTGATATATTGCGTGGGACAGAAATTACGTTATTGTGTTTGTGAAACTGTCTGTGTGTGATTAACGACAATAAACCGGAACTATTTTGTAACTTCTGTTTCCTTCTGTAAAACCTTTCTAATCCGTATCAGGCTAACATCACGCAAGCCAAATAACTCTACGCAGCCTTCCATTTAAAATATTTAATATCTTTATTAGACATAGTTGTTTTGGCAGCTATCGTCCTCGCAGTTGTCGATCTGCGTCATCAATAATCGGCTGGTGTCACCTAGAAGGCTGTCGTCCTGACAAGAAGAAGAAGAACATCAAGAAGACGATACTATCGGGCAGGTTAGTAATCACACGTCCGATAGTCAATCAATCAATATCCACTCAGCCATCCAAAACAGAACTTTGGCATCATCTGCGGCACTCAAACCCGGCACCACACGCATATAAACAGAGTTCTACTACAACTGTGTTGGCCTGAGATGACTGTGGTAATTAAGTTGGATGTTGGTGGTTCAGTAAACCACTGGCCTATTAAGGAGAAGAATATACATAAAATTATAAGAAGGCAATGGTTTCAGAAGTTTGGTATTTAAATGAGGGACATCAGCACAGGAAATGGGAACAGTTTAAGAGAAAAGGACAGCATTTAAAACAACTAAATAGGGGATTATATGGAAATGAAAGGTAAAATAGACCAATAGTTCTATTACCATGAAAGGTAAACGCTTATGGCATTGTTGGCCGGGAGATCCTGAAGGATTGTTCGGCCGCCGGGTGACAGAGTTTCAATTAGCCATGCATGCGCCTCTGTCATGGCTACCCTACCCCAATAATCCTACCAGGAACACGGGACCTACAGCTTTACGTGGAATCTGAACCACGGAGCATCCTAGCGTGCTTCACATGAACACAGCGAAGCTCTGCTAGATCATTTTTAAGGTTTGTAAAAATTCCAGCCGAGACTGGGATTCGAACCAAAGACCTTCTGTTCCCCAGTCATGCACCTTAACCAATTGAGTCACAAAATCACTCTATTTTCATGAAGAATGGCATTACTAAAATATTATATTTTGTGGAGTATTTTTTGACCCTCGTCCTTCAATTTTGGTGAGTGGTGTATATTTTATCTTTTCTTTCCATATAAATATCACTTCATGACATTTCTTCCAATCCATTGTTGCTTAAATAGGGAATTGTTGTGAAAGAGGGCAGTTAAGGATGTAATAATGAAAAGGTTATGGGTTGAGATGGAAGTCAATAATCAAACCACTTTATAAAAAGGGTGTACCTCAAAGATTGAGAATTACAGACTCATATCACTTCTATCAGCATTTTCAAAAATCTTTGAAAAAGCAATGTACAGAAGAGTGTATGCACATCTTCAAAAGAATGAGCTACTTAATAAAGTACAGTTTGGTTTTAGTCAAGGTGTTTCAACAGATTCAGCAATTTTTGCTTTTGTGGAATCAATGCATAAAAAATTAAATTCCCTAGGTATATTCTGTGATCTTGCTAAGGCTTTTGGTTTCATTGATCATGAGATTCTACTAGGTAAATTAGACCACTATGGAGTTGGTGGCAAGCCAGGACTTTGGTTTAAATCATATTTGAAAAATAGAAAGCAATGTGTATCACTAAAAGCTGCTAATACAGGAGATGTTATAAACTCAGAATGGGGTATAGTTAAATGTGGTGTGCCTCAGGGTTCAATTCTTGGCCCTCTGCTGTTCTTAATCTATATAAATGATCTCCCACATATACTAGGTGATAATGAACACATGGTGCCCTTTGCAGATGATACTAGCATATTGCTGAAAGACCCATCAGTACAAAACCTTGAAAACACAACAAATTATGCTATAAAAAAAAATTAACAGGTGGTTTAATGCCAACAAACTAATATTTAATGTAGAAAAGATACAGTTACTTCAGTTTGTTACAAAAAATAAAACAAAGGATGGCTATAATGTGATATCAGAAGGAAAAGCAATCAATGAAAGCAGTTTCACAAAATTCCTGGGTGTATATATAGATAACAAATTGAACTGGAAACAACATATTCAACAACTTCTTAAAAAACTGAATTCTGCAACATTTTCACTGAGGGTAATATCTAGAATAGCTAATATAGAAACCAGAAAGTTAGTATATTTTGCATATTTTCACTCCCTGATCACTTATGGTATCTCATTCTGTGGAAACTCATCACAAGCACAGAGGGTATTTAAATTGCAAAAGCATGTTGTAAGAACTATTTGTGGAGCAAGCCCACGGACGTCATGCAGAAATCTATTTAAAAACCTAGGTGTACTAACAATTCCAGCACAGTATGTATACTCTGTACTATCATTTGTAGTGGAAAATCCTGAGCACTTCAATCTTATTGCTGACATACATAGCCATAATACTAGGAATAAATATAATATTCACAAAGATTACAAATGACAGTCAGTTGTACAGAAAGGGATAACATTCACTGGAGCTTCCTTATTCAATACCTTACCAACAGAAATTAAATGTTATCTACCAAAACCGAACTACTTTAAGTCCAAACTGAAAGAGTTTCTGCTTCAGAACCCATTATATTCTGTGAAAGAATTTTCTTCTTGGAATTTGGTACCTAAGAATGACTGATAAAATAGTATATATGGTGTATGGAAGGGGAAGATGACAAAGTTGTCCACAATTACAAAAATGATATATGGTTTTTCTTTCTATTGAAACTTTTGACAAATGAAGTAATTACACTGTTTACAAAATTTCGCTCATATATAGTAACTAACATGGGACAGCATGCACTCAAAAATTGCTGTAAAAAAATATCATACTAACAGGTTTTTAAGTAATTGACTGCTTCTGAGTTGTTGGTAATATAATTGATATTGTTAATAAGTGTGTGTACTGTTCCACATAAATAGTAACTAACATGATATAATATGTAGTTGTATATTATAGTGAAACTTATTATGGTAACTGGTTGGTAAGAAAATAACTGGTTATTAGATGCTAGTAACAAGTGTATACACTGTTCCACATAATAAGTAGTAATTAACTCGGGATTGTATTTGTAGATTACAGGGGATGTTGATTATACTAATGGGTTGTAGCTAACTTGGTGTCAATATATTATAGTATTATCAATTTTATAGTTATATTGACATTATTGATAAGTGTATGTACTGTTCCACATCCCCGAGGTTCTCATCACATGGGATCAAAGTGAACATATCTATCTATCATGAATGAGACGTTTATAAATTCTACAAAGGTGGAAGGGCATTCTGTCATGAATATGAAATTGTTACAGATGATAAAAAGGATGAAGTATTGATAAAATTAAGGGTTTATAACTGAGCTGGAAGTTTTCCTGATGTTAGTAGGAATGAACAAATTAAGAAATTTCTCACAGTATTAAAGATTAGATGCTTAGATTGTTTTTTTTTTTTTTTTTTTTTTTTGTGTGAATAGTTACTGGTATAGATATCACTAAAGATGTGTTAAAATATGGGTTTGTGTGACATTACCATATCTAGAACTATTATTTTGGTTGAGTTTGGAGACTTTAGCATACAGTAAGGAAGGTTAGGGAAAGTAAACCACAGATAAAGACATTTGCATATTTTGTTAATAATTTATTTAATTCTGATGGATCATACGCCATGATGCAAATAACCTTGTACATCTGGTTCTGATTACAAGCATTTTCAATTTAAATTCTTTCAACATTTGAGATTACTTGTCAAACAAATACTCCTTCAACCTGACACCCTTGCTGACAAATAAACAGTCTCTGCAGCTCTTGTTCAAACTCCTCTTTATCTTAAAATGGGCAGCCTACTTCTGGGAGATATACTTGCTGTATATCCTTTGACGGTTAATTTGATATTTGTGATCCTATCACTTACCTCATTCACTTACTCCCTCAGACTTCTCTCACAAGTATCCCTACTCCATTTCTCCTCCCTTACTCATTTCAGTTCTAGCACAATTGAAAACCTTTTCTCAGTTCCCTCCTGCCCTCTCCTTTCCACTTTGTCTCTCCCATCCCCAAGATATCCAACTTTCTTCTTTCCATCATGTCCACAATTTCCTCCACTTTTCCAGTCTATGTTAATATATTTAGAGATCCAATTCATAAACCATTTCCATATCTGCATATTTTATCCTTTGCCTGTCCTTTCCATGGCTTGTTTGTGTTTTGAAAGCAAGCTTAACCTACTACTGGCTTGCTAGGCCTGTCATAGCTTCACCAGTCCCATCATTTTTCTGGGTTCCTGTAGGGCCATCACAGTTACCATATAAGTGTACCCTAGTGTACCTTGCACCCACAGGCAATCCTCTGCTTCATGCAATTGCCCATCTCCCACCACATGGAGGAGGGGTTGGACTTTTCCCGAGATCCCATTTCAATCGATATAAAAAGTCCACAGATGAGAATGTCACCTCCACCAGCTAGCCTATTCACAATCCTCTCGCATTTTAATCCAACTGTTAAAACATTGTTATCTGCAAGCAACCTAATTTCTGACTGTAAACCAGTAACACAGTAGTTAATTAGAATTATAAATGACAGCAGTTCCAATACACTACTATTTGGCACTCATTTCTTTTGACACTATATTTTTAACCGACTTCAAAAAAAGGAGGAGGTTCTCAATTCGTCTGGTTTTTTTTTTTTTTTTTTTTTATGTTCAGCGATATCTTTGCCAATTTTGAACCGATTTAAATGAAAATTTTTAGTGGATAGGGTATACCTCCAAAGTGGTCCCATATGAATTTTATTGAGAAACCACCCCTTCCACCCCTTAATTTTTATACAAATCCACATTTTTTTATTCGATCTCGATGAAACTTTGGACATATATAGCCAAAAATAAAGAGAATAATACTATCAACTTTTGGTTTAAAAAAACTGAACCCCTCTCCCCCTATCCACCCCCTTAATTTTTGCCAATTTTCTTTATTCAAAGCTACAATCGACATTATTTAACTGATCTCCATCAAAGTTGGCAATTGCATGTAGTTTTTCATGGAGAAGGTTACTGACCAAAAAAATAAAAACCACACCTCTCCCCTTTACACCCCTTAATTTTATAGAAAACTAAATTTCTTATCTGATTTTTATTGAACTTTGCCCATGTATACTTTAAAACAAAGAGAAAAATCCTGTCAATATTTGGTCTGCGAAACCTCAACCCCCTCCCTCCTTCCACCCCTTTAATTATTGTCAATTTTCTTCATAAAAAGTTACATTCGACACCGTTTGACCGATCATCATCAAAGTTGGCATATACATGTAATTTTTCATGGAGATTCTGACCAAAAAATAAATAAATAAAAAACCATCCCTCCCCTTTACATCCCTTAATTTTTATACAAACCCACATTTCTTATACGATTTTGGTGAAACTTTGGACTTGTATAGTCAAAAATAAATAGAAAAATACTGTCAACTTTTGGTTTGAAAAAACTGAAGCCCCCTCCCCCTAAATTTTTACCAATGTTCTTTATACAAAGCTACAGCCGATACCATTTAACTTGTCTCCATTAAAGTTGACATATACATGTAACTTTTCATGGCGAAGGTTTCTGACAAAAGAAAATTAAATAAATAAAAAACCACCCCATGTCTCCCTTTATACCCTTTAATTTATATAGAAATCTACATTTCGTATCTGATTTTTATTGAACTTTGGCCATGTATACTTTAAAGCAGTGGTTCCCAACGTGGGCCGTACCGCCCCCCGGTGGGCGTTAGAGAGCTCGAAGGGGGCGTTTGTGAACAAAGGCAAATTTGGGGGGCGTTAACTCCCAGCCAGCGCCCCCCTAGCAAGGACGTGCCGATAAGATTAATAAATAACAAAAAAAAAAAATTGAACAAATGTTTCAGCAAGTAATTCCAAATGTCCTTTAAGCAAGATCAGTGGGGATTAAAAGTTAGTATTAGTACATTATATCTTTGTTCCTAACACCTGCTTCAATAATTCGTGAATGAGTCGCAGCAAGCGCTGTGCACGACAGGGATCACCGTTGTTAGTATGTTTATATTCCGGCTCGATCAACAATGCTTATACGTTTACACTGGTAAGTGTTCGATTGTTCGGTAGTGCCTTCAGACAGAGCAACTGTGAAACTGTGCGGTATCTACAGCTTACTGAAGCTTATTTATTTTGGAATATCTATCTGCCACAGAAGTTAGTACATATTCATTATTATTATTTGCTTATCATTCTATTTACTAATCGATATTAGAGGAGGAATCTGCTGTGAAATTTCAACTAGGTTTTAATCTTTTATTTAATTTTTGTATCATGTGCTAACTAACTGCACTCAATTCTGTACTGATCACTGCTACTATTCCTATTATTATTATCAACATCATTTATCACATTCGGTAAGAAAGGTTAAGAATCATATCGCTCATTTGCTGCAACAGTGACATAACTCAAAAACTTCAATTTTACAGGAGGATCAGATCAAACGTTTCATGTGTAATAACTTTA
This sequence comes from Vandiemenella viatica, assembly GCA_031002005.1. Lineage (NCBI taxonomy): Eukaryota > Metazoa > Arthropoda > Insecta > Orthoptera > Morabidae > Vandiemenella > Vandiemenella viatica. The sequence goes on from JARYHS010008075.1 coordinate 157,836,313, forward strand.
TGCATTCACTAGAAATCAACTTATATCCATGTTTTAGAGAAAGAACACGATTTAATAGAAGGTAAAATAGGCAATATTTGTTGCGAATCACAGGGAGATTTCCTCCGTATCCTCAAAATCATCGTCATTTTGAATTATGACATTCTTGCTGTAATTATTGTTTTTATATCATGACATAAGATAAAACGTGTCGTTTTTTTAATAGAAATAAGTACAAGACAGTAATTTTTTTCAATTTATAATTATGTCACAAGTTCACAATACCTGAAAACAATGGGGATTTTGGTTTGCTAAACAACAATTTCATAAAAAGATGCTTTATTTTAATTTGCCAAATTTGACAATAGAAATTAAGAAGAAAATATTTTTTTTAAGAAATCAAGAGATTGTTTAAAAGTAATAATAACAATGAGAGCTTGCTTAAGAAAAAGCAATCCGTTTTATAGAAAAAGTGAACAAAATTATTTTCCAGCCAACCAACATTGTGTAAAAAAAGTAATGACTTAACCTTTTAATTCAGTCAGATTATAAAAATTTTATAAACATCATGAGCACTCAAGCTATTATGTAATTATCAGCTTCAGGAAATGTTATTTCAACCTCAAGCTTTATCACATACAGGTAATCTTGGTTCAGTCTTGTTACATTTAGGTAATTAACTCCACAAACGTTACAACATTTCATAGAAAGATTTATAAAAACTTGGTATAGCATTCTTAGGAATAAGCTTACGAGATCTTCCTTCTTTTGAGAAATTCCCGGTCTATAATTAAATGCTGGATTTAATGCGAACTTTTCTTCTTCCTTTTGATTAGTATTGCCTCTTTAAAGTCATAAGTATACGAGTATTTATAAAAATAACAGAATTGGAAGAATCACTTCCGACTCTCAGCATCTTTACTTCTGATAATATGAATGCTGCCTTGTTCCGTGGACCTATGTCTCCAGTCAGAGCTTTACTGTCAAAGAATTATGTTACAAGGATTTCTATGAGCTTTACTGTCATAGAAATCCTTGTAACATAATTCTTTGACATGGAAAGGTTCACTGCTCTTTTTCGCAGATCGAATTGCGGAGATGAAGGAATTAGGAGTATACCCTTCTGATAATGCGATTAACCATTCTCTCTATCAATGAGTGAACAGAATCGCCTTCATTCTGAGAGTGGACTTTAACAAAGAATTTGTGTGTAATTGATTTCAGGCCTAAATAACATGTGGAGTATAAGTAAAGAGCAAGAATAAATTTATTTTTCTGCTGCCTGGCATAATTGTCCGAGTAAAATGTAACATCTGCATGTTGTTTTGTGGCAGCAATCTTTTTCAAATAATGAAGGACACATGTATTTAATTCATTTGCACCATGATGGCCGTTTCCTTTATCCCACACAAAACAATCACATGTATTACTCTTCAAGTCATACATAGTGAAATTGAAAATATTTAATTCGGATGTATAGTAGAACAGTGAAGCATCCCATTTAGGAAGTTGCATTACAACCTGTAGACCACCACAGCATTTGAATTTTCGTTGTCTGTTTTTTTCTCCTCTCTTGTCTTTCGATAAGATGTTGATTAAATATTTCTTGTAACCTCTGTTTTTCTTCACTGTCTGCATTTTCAAAAGCTACGCAAGTTTCACATAAATCTTTCTTTGTAACAAAAAATGAAATAATATATTGTTTTATTTTTTTTCTTCAATATTCAATGAAATGTAGATCAGTTGGCAAAAGGAACTTCTTTTCTTTGCAGATAGCCACATGGTCCTTGTGGATGTTTGCAATTGATTTGCATCCTTCAATGAAGAGCCTCATTATATTTGCTCTTAGGTAATGGCTTTCAGTTTTCGGTATTGAATATATGTGCTGCCTCACGTCTTCCCTTATCATTGAATCTAAATATTTCGGTTTTCCATGTTTACCTGTTCTGTCAGGTTCCAATAGAACATTTACAAGTTTATTTTGTTTTTCCAGCACGATGCGAATGGGGCGCTCGTTTATATCTAAGGTTGTTTTGAAGAACTACTTACATACTCGAATCCTTTGGTTGTTTTGATTAAAATAAAAGGCATTATTGTTTTTACGTTGACTTCTCATCCCTCCCACACGAATATATCGGTATCTGGGATTAACTGTTTGTATAGAATTCGCTATAAATTGCCTCTGTTTCTCAATGTTAGTGTAGGATATCAAGATGCAACCAAATGCAAAGTTTTTTATTTAATGTCGATGTTTCAACTTTTATTGAGTCTTACTTTTTTTAAGGCAAAAATTAATGTCATAGAAAAAAAAGTTAAAAAAATAGTTATAATATGAATAAAATTGTCATTTCATCTTTCAGGGCCACAATTAACAATCATCTCTGTTAATATAGAAGGCATGTCACCAGCCAAGGAAGAACTGCTACAAGACCTATGCAGTCAATATCAGTGCCATATACTGTGCGTACAGGAAACACACAGAGGTTATGAAATGCGTAGACCAAAAATAAACGGAATGCATCTCGCTATAGAAAGACCTCATAATCAATACGGAAGTGCAATCTTTGTACGTCCAGATGTACAAGTAATGTCCACTGCATTCACGGAACAAAATAACATTGAAATTCTCACTCTAGAAATGACGAACTGTACCATTTCGTCTTTTTATAAATCACCTGGTGCTGTATTCACTGTCAACAAACCACATAATTTCCATAATAAAGACATACAGATCGTGATTGGCGATTTCAACAGTCATAGCAATGTTTGGGGCTATGACCATGAAGATGAGAATGGGACTGCAGTACAAGAATGGGCTGAAATAAATCACCTCTCTCTAATCCATGATGCAAAACTACCTGCATCATTCAACAGTGGTCGGTGGAGGCGTGGTTTCAACCCTGATCTCATATTCAGTAGTAGCAGTATTAGCCACCAGTGCATTAAATCTGTCTGTTCCCCAATACCCAACTCACAGCATAGACCAATAATGTGTCAAATATATGCCGCAGTTAGACCACAGGAAGTACCTTTCCGTAGAAGATACAACTTCAAAAAGGCAAATTGGTCTGAATTCTCAGAACTATTGGATTCCGAAGTTCTTTCAATAGAACCAACACCAGAATGCTATGACATCTTCACCACGGCTGTAAAGAGATGTTCCAGAATGTCTATCCCTCGTGGTTGTCGAACATCTTACATCCCCGGTCTCACATCAGAACAAGCTGCTCTACTTAAAGAATACAACAATTTATTTACAGAAGATCCTTTTGGTGAAGCAACAGTGGAAGCAGGAAACAAACTCATTTCCATTATTAAAGAGACAAAGCGGAATCAGTGGATTAAAACTGTTGAAGACTTAGATTTCGCAAGAGACAGCCATAAAGCATGGAGACTACTGAAGCATCTAAACAATGATCCAACTAAGACCAAAACTCATTATAATGTTACCGCCAACCAAATAGCACACCAACTGCTATTAAATGGCAAAGCTAATCACAAGTCCAAAATGCCCATACTGCGGAAAGAAGGCCAAGAGGAGAATAATGACCTCACAATACCATTCAGCATGGAAGAATTGGATAAGGCTATAAGAAATTGCAAAAATGGAAAATCAGCAGGCCTGGATGACATTAGGACAGAACAAATTAAGCACTTTGGTCTAACAACAAAGAAGTGGATGCTTCAGCTCTTTAACAACTGTATGAGTAAATGTCAAATTCCAAAGATATGGCGGAAGAGCCGAGTGATCGCCTTGCTTAAACCTGGCAAAGAAGGAAACAGTCCAAAGAATTTTAGACCTGTTGCACTTTTATGTCACCTCTACAAACTGCTTGAAAGAATGATCTTAAACCGGCTGTTGCCTGTAGTTGATCCTTTGCTTATTCCTGAACAAGCTGGATTCCGCCCGGGTAAAAATTGCACAGGACAACTACTAAACCTCACGCAGTTTATAGAAGATGGATTTGAAGCTCGTAAGGTAACAGGGGTGGTATTTGTTGATTTGTCAGCAGCGTATGACACCGTCAACCATCAGCTGCTACTAGTCAAGTTCTACAATCTGACCAGGAATTTTATTCTTAGTAAATTCATTGCTACTCTTCTGCAGAACCGCAGATTCTTTGTTGACTTCCGTAGCCGTTGGAGGCCACAGAAGAATGTAGCCCAGTCAATAAAGGGCCAAAAACAGTGAATGTCGGAACTTTCTCTGGTAAAGCTGAATTTTCTCCCAGTAGTAGATCACTATTAGAGAGTCATTTTTTCAAAAGTCCCCGAAAATTCCAATGGAGCTTCCCCCCCTACCCCCCTTTAAGTTTAAAATGTAGAGTTTTACGCAATCGCATATAACTTTTTAACCAAAAGTTTATTAAGGTTATATTACTTACAGTTTTATTCCCTGATAAATATTCTACAACTTTTATAATAACAAAATTTATTATATGTGCAGCAGTTTCCTGTAAATTAACGAAATGTTGTAAAAAAAACAATATTTTTTTGCCACCTATCTACGTTTTTGCAAAACCATATTTTTACTCGTCACCAAATGAAAAAAATGCTTCGAATGAAAGTTGTAGCTCATATATTCCTGAGTACATCGGTGTATAAACATATACAGTTATGTGTATTACTCTACTAGTAACATAGAAAACAGTAGCTGGGTTTTGAGCGCGTGAGCGCCCGGGAGTCGGCGGGCAGCGTGAGCCGGCCGCGCCCTTTGTGTAAGAGGAAGAATAAAGGTGCTATAATTTCCAGAAATACTGGTCTGGGACGTGGACTGACATGTGCATCGAACAGGGTTTGATGCATCCCATGAAATCCGTTGGGGGCCTAACTCATGGACGAGGCATAACCGACAGCACTCTATCGAAATGGGTCCTCGGAACACAATTTTTCTTAAAAATTTATGATGCTGTGGAAGCTTATTTTGGGACATCAATTCAGTACAATGAGCAGCATGTTGAACTTACGCGTATCTAGACGAGAAAGAGATTTGTCAGATCTGCAAACATTTACAACATGGTTCCAAACACACAATCCTTTTACAAAACTATCAGGTGAATTAGTTTCATTGACATCTGGATTCGTGTGTGATGACTCAATAAACTGCGATGAAGCTTATGGTTTGGTAACTGCTTTACGTCTCTTTTTAACATCGAGGTCTTTGGAGACGGGAAAGGATGGGGGGCAAGGATGGGGGCAAGGAATGGGAAGGAATTAGGCCATGGCCTTTTGAAGGAAGCATCCCGGCATTTGCCTGGAGTGATTTGGGGATACCATGATGAAGCTTATGATGTCGGTCTCTCAGCCATATCCAAAATGAAGGGAACTAACTTCCATGATATTAAACTTCACAGGAAGGATATAGTTAAGACTCAAGCAGTGCAGAAGTCAGCATTGGTACGATCAAAAGAAGTTTGTGTGAACTCCCAACAACTTTTTAACCGTATTTTGTGTGTGTGCGACAGTCCCGGAAAATTGAAGACTTGCTTGGAATTCGAACTGGCTCCTCGACCACCTGCTTTGTTTGATGATGTATCCTTACGAAAAGGAACAAAATCGTCACTGATGAAGGTATTTGAAGAAGGTGTCATCGACGTAACGGACCAAAATGGTGCAACTTATGTTTTGGACGGGGGATTTCTTCTACACAAAGTAGCGTGGCCAAGAAATTGTTCCTATGGCGTCATCTTAGAAACTTACTGTACATATGTTGTAAATAAATATGGATATAATTCAATTGTAGTATTTGATGGTTATCCAGACGAGCCAACAACGAAAAATGAAGAGCAAAACAGAAGAGCAGCCAAAAGATCTTCACCTGACATAGTATTTGATGAAAACACAATTTGTGTTACTGTAAAAGAGGAGTTTTTAGGAAATACTAGTAACAAGAGAAAACTGGTACTAGCTTTGGCATCTGAATTCAGAAAACGAGGACTACAAGTTGTTACAGCGGAAGATGATGCTGATGTGCACATTGTTATGACAGCAATTCAACAGCAGAGAAGTGACTGTAAGGTATTTGTCGTTGGAACCGATACCGACTTAATAGTATTACTTACGGCACTGGCTCCTGAAAGTACTTGTATATACTTCTGTAAAGGAGTTCCATTAACAGTGTACTACAGAATCGCCACTCTCATAGAAAAGTTTGGAGATCAACGTCAGTTACTTCTGTTTTGTCACGCTATGACCGGATGTGATACCACATCCAGCATGTATGGACTGGGCAAATTAAAAGCGATAGAATTGCTCAGATTGAAACCTGATATGCAGAATACAGCGAGGAAGTTTTTGGATGATTCTACAACAAGAGAGGACCTTTTGATTTCTGGTGAGAAATTTGTTTTATGTTTTTATGGGTTAGAGAAATATTCAAATCTGAATGAAGCCAGTTACTACAAGTTCTTGACAGTAACAAAGAAAAGTTCCCTTAGATCAAATTTTCATCTAGCAACATTACCTCCAACGTCTGAGGCATGTCGTGAACATTCGCTGAGAGTATTTTTGCAAGTTCAAAAATGGTTAGGTAATACTCTTGATGCTACAAACTGGGGTTAGGAAAAATGAAAACGTGAAAGAAATGAGAGGTACCAAAAGAACATTGAAACCAATTCCTACCTCGAAGCCATTTGCTCCAAACGAACTAGCTGTACTTAGTGTCATGTTCTTGTAAACAAGGATGCGGACAATACTGTGGATGTAGAAAAGTGAATCTGAGTTGCACTGCAATGTGTGAATACTGTAGTGGCTTATCTTGCCTAAATTCACACCTGTATTCAGAAGAAGAAGATGAATTTCCTCATACAGATTAATATGTAACCGTTATCAAAGAGACATGCTTCTAAACATAAAATAAGTTTTATGAGTTACAATAATCATGACTTGTAAATATTAAATCGGAGTATATAATATCTGTGGTGGGTGGGAGGTCCGTGATGCTGTTTTAAAACACAAGTAATTTAAAACAGCTGCCGGTTTAGCAGGTCCGGGACACGGCGGGTCCATAGGTGGTGGATAATGGAATGGCCTGATATAACAAGGCTAGGTTAAATCTCCCGAACCAAAACTGGCATACAAATGTGTACAATAATTAATTATGAATAAAATTAAAATCTTTAATTCAAATATGTTACAATCAGAAAAACAAATTTTACTTCTCATATCACTCTAATGTTATTTTGATTATACACAAATATTTACTAAATTACAAATTAAAGGTCGACACACTATGGGCTAGTACGAGTATAAGTGTTAAAAATAGATGTTATAATTACAGTATTAACTAATTGAATAGGCATATGAGGATAAGGCGCCTTTCGCCTACGCCCGCCGACTCCCGAGCGTTCTCGCGCTCAAAACCTAGCTACTGTTTTCTATGTTACTAGTAGAGTATATGTTTATACACCGATGTACTCAGGAATATATATGCACAACTTTTATTTGAAGCATTTTTTCATTTGGCGAAGAATAAAAGTATGGTTTTGCAAAAACGTAGATAGGTGGCAAAAAAATATTGTTTTTTTACAACATTTCGTTAATTTACGGGAAAACTGCTGCACTTATCATAAATTATGTTATTATAAAAGTTGTAGAATATTTATCAGGGAATAAAACTGTAAGTAATATAACCTTAACAAACGTTTGTTAAAAAGTTGTATGCGATTGCGTAAAACTCTACATTTTTAAACTTAAAGGGGGGGTAGGGAGGGAAGCTCCATTGGAATTTTCGGGGACTTTTCAGAAAATAATCCTCTCATCAAGGTCTATCAACCTTGAAAAAATCAGCTTTACCAGAAAGAGTTCCGACACAAAACCTTTATTGACTGGGCTAATGGTCTACCCCAAGGAAGTGTGCTAGCCCCGTTATTGTTTAACATATATACCAATGATCAGCCTATACCACGCAAATGCAGGAGTTTCGTGTATGCTGATGATCTTGCTCTGGTCTCACAGAGCAAAGACTTTGAATCAGTGGAGAGCACCCTTACCAACGCTCTGGAAGATTTGTCAAGGTATTATAGCACGAACCAGCTTAAACCAAATCCTACGAAGACACAAGTATGTGCTTTTCATCTAAGGAATAAAGAAGCAAATCGTAGGTTAAAGATAACATGGTCGGGGGTCGAACTAGAACACTGTGATACTCCAAAATATCTAGGAGTGACCCTTGACAGATCACTTACATTCAGGAAACATTGCATGAACTCCAAGCTGAAAGTTTCCAGTAGGAACAATCTCATAAGAAAACTGGCTGGATCGCAGTGGGGCAGCCAACCTGAAACAATTAGAACTTCTGCCTTAGCACTATGTTATTCGGCTGCAGAGTACGCCTGTCCCGTATGGCACAGTTCAACCCATGCCAAACAAGTAGACATTGCACTTAATGACACGTGCAGAATCATAACAGGCTGCTTAAAATCAACTCCAGTTGAATGGCTCCACCGTCTCGCAGGAATAGCACCACCTTCTGTTCGAAGGGAAATAGCAGTGAACAAGGAAAGGAGGAAAGTGAACCATGAAAAATCTCATCCACTATATGGGTATATCCCTCACAGGCAAAGACTTAAGTCCAGGAAAAGTTTCCTAAGAACATCTCAGGAACTTACAACAACAACTGAAGAAGCCAGGTTACAACTATGGGAAGCTAAGGCTCCCCTTCCGCATGGCTGGGGAAGAGTGTCTGAATCTTTGCCACCTGGTTATGACAAGGGATGGTTGACATGGAAATCTTTGAATAGGCTGAGATCAGGAGTGGGCAGATCCAAAGTGAATTTAGCAAGATGGGGCTATACTGAGATCAGTGATATCAAGTGCGACTGCGGTGAGGACCAGACTGTCCAGCACATGCTCCAGTGTCAACTGTGTCCAGCATCCTGTTCGGCAGCTGAACTGTATGAGGCCTCAGAAAATGCACTGGAAGTGGCCAAGTTCTGGTCGATTATAATTTGATGATTGTAATTGTGTAACTGTATGTTTCTGATACGAAATAATAATAATAATAATAATCTTTATAGAAACATGTGTAACTTTCATAATATATTGCTTGTTTTCTCTTTTTTTGGTTTGATTTTAACTTTTTACTTAAACTAAAATACACAAAAAAAGTCGAAACCTCTGCATTGAATTGGAATACTTTGCTTATTATTGTTGACAGCAAATTTCTATCTTAATGTGTATAATTAAGTAAATGTGAGCATTATTTCAACTTAAAAAATTAAAATAAATGTCCCATTTAGTATTAATATCAAAATTTTAGTAACAAGAGTGACATAAATGTCAATCATAGAAGACGAAAAATATGTTTGAGGAGAATATTTCATGTAAGAACGTCATATCGTCTCAAACCACAAAGTGTAGACTAAGTTTATGCAATATGGTATTTTGTAATAACGTCATAACTCAAAATAATCCAACGACAAACAAGGTGGCTTGCATCAAGAGCGACACATTAAGGACTAAAACTAAAAGCATTTAAGCAGATTATTTCAAAAAGAATGTCACAATTTGACATAACACATTATTGAATAAATATAAATATAATGTGAATAATCTTACCATTTAACCAATATAGACATAAACAAAAATACGCCGCTCTTGAAGCAACTATATTACTTGACAACAGCCAAAACTCAACTGATATATGACAGTGTTGTGAGTAAACTGGAGGGCGGTCTGTTGAGAAACAATAGTGACATAATCTACTCTCTCTCAGCGAATAATTGAAGCTCAAATGTGTCGTTCTACAAACTAAAAGTATGTACGAAAATGGATCATGCTTTGGTCATAAGTCAATAAAGGTCATTTTTTAGTTATGTCACTGTTGCAGCAAATGAGCGATATCATTTTTAACATTTCGAGATTTTTACAACGGGTAAGAGTACCTGTGGTTGACGGTGTACCTATGGTTGACATGAAGTTGTATGAAATTCAAATTTAAGAAAATACTGTGATCCAGTAAACCAGAAACACTGTAAGGTTAACTGAACGGGTCCACGAGTTCGGTGATAGTCTCTTCTGTCGATGGTGAACAGTTTCTATAGTGCATGTGTTTACCATATTCGGAAGCATGTATCTTGCTAGCAAAATTGCAGCTTCGGGAAGTACTTTAACTCTTAGTTAATGTAAGTTTGCTTTACTTTATACTGAACGTGAATATGGAAATGTTATCTCAATGAAATAAAGAAGTGTAGTTTAAACGGGAATAATGTTTATATTATGGTTAGCCCCTCTGTCTAAGTTAGGTGTTCCTTAAATCGAGAGGGGAGTCGAATTTATTCATTAATAATATATAGGCTTTAATTGCAAACTGAACAAACCATCATGCCGTTTACAACATATACTACGGGAGGCGCTAAGGCACCTAAAATCGATATGTGGCGTCTGTTTTCGGTACAAACGATGTCATATTTGGGAGCCTACAGCTCTTATATTGCATCGTTGGTAGATATTGAAATCCCTCACTCGCTAAGTACTTCGTGTAAGGCCAGCATATATTGAAACGGGATATTTTTAGGCCGTTTTCACATCGGCGCGACGGCGGTGGATACAATGTAATGAAATGAGAGCTTTCACATGTAGTCCGGTTCGGCAGATCGTCGGCCCTTTGATTTAATTGTTTCTTATGCACACTTGTCCACACTGCTGCCGGTGGCGGAGAGGATCTAATCTCAGTCCCGACAATTTTATGTACTTTTGTGACAATAAGTAATTACTCGCACGATACTATGACATTAACTGAATTAATTGAAATTAAACCGCGTCGCTTCGAAGGGCATCGGTCAGTTATGAGCTCTGTGTTCCGCTAGTTACACTTTATCGCGAAAAATGGAAGATTTCAGTCACGGCCTCTTACGGTAGATTTAAGGCGATGGTTATAAAATAGGATGAGACATTTTCTACCACATTACAAAATTCAGTTAAACGTCGATTCTCAAAGCATAGTACAATATATTCCTATATGTTGAAACACTAAAGATAATGATACAGTAAAATTTATGGAAATAATTATTTATGTCAATAGTATTTATATAGTAATATTATATTATTTAATTTATATTCCTCTCTTTAGCCAATATTTTAATTATTTTTTCTGTTATCTCTTCATCCTTTTATAAACAACCAAATCACAAAGTACCATCAAGTTGGGTCACATGAATCTACGGTTTCTTTACAGTTTCTTTTGATAATTTCCAATTATTACGCAATATCTGAATTATTACTTTGAAAAACCTCAAGCCAGCATTCGGGTTAAATGGCTTAAGAAATGTATTGATTCACCTGAATATCTTAATTGTTATTCAGTATACTGCGCCTTTTAATTTTAATTGAGATGAAAATCTGTGATATATTTTTATAAAATAGCTTAGAACATCTTTACAATTTTAGCTGAAAATGCGTGAATCGAAGACGGTCTTTAGGACTGTGTGTTAGTGGGGAGCGAGGGGTCCTGTCTGTCACTTGCTCACGCATAGACGTCATCTGAAGACAGTCAGTTATCCCGCCAGTATATGGGTTGCTAATATAACCATGAATTTTATATTAACTCGAATTAACTGTTATCCGTCCATCTTTATGCCTGCCTGTATATCAGATTGAGCAAATTCTCTCGGACAGTTTGTTATGAAATTACATTCAAGTTTCGGACCTGAATATCTCAATTCTATCCACTTTTGTTGGATGAGACATTTTTTACCACATTACAATATTCAGTTAAACGTCGATTCTCAAAGCATAGTACAATATATTCCTGTATATTGAAACACTAAAGATAATGATACAGTAAAATTTATGGGAATAATTATTTATGTCAATAGTATTTATATAGTAATATTATATTATTTAATTTATATTCCTCTCTTTCTTCAATATAAACTGTTAATGATAGAGATCTGCCAACCGGAAGTGGCAGATTATTAATGCCACTTTTATCTAAGTTATTTTATGAAGATTTTTAAACTGAGAAATTTGAAGGAAAAGTTATTTACCAAAGTTAAATAAACGAGTTATAATTAACAATTTTTATTTCTAAATTTTTCGATAAAACTTAATAATTTTTATTATTCTTAATACATTACTACTATTTTGTACATCGTTTCCGTGGCTGAGCGGTGACGTAAATTAAAATACTTTTAAAATTTGTATTTAAACATTTTAATTAAATTTAAATAAATTTTAAATGTTTTTTACAGTTTATTTGTTGGTCGCAAAATATTCATGAAATAATGAACACAAATTACAATTTATTTAATTAAATTGTAATAGTAAATCTATTTAATGGAATAATGTGACGGTGGTCATATCAAAATTTATTTTTATTTTCACAGGTGTCACATTCAAAGAAAAAATGTAGACAGCACAATGTCGAATACTTGAGGCATCCTGAAACAAGACATTACCAATGTGTCTGATTTGCCAGAGCGTTTTCTCAAATGTAGCTACGAAACCTTCACGTTTAGAAGAACATTTAACCAAAATACACCCTGACAGAAAAGATAAGTTTATCTTTCAAATGCTCAAAGAACAATATTCAAGAAGTCAATTTTTAGCTGGTATGTTTTCAGCGGCTTACAAATAAGACGCAGATGACCTTCGTGCCTCTTACATTTCCTTGCTTGTTGCTAATTCGGGAAAACCACACACGATTGGGGAAGAATTGATAATGCCATTTGTGAGTGAAGTTCTGCGTACTGTACTGCACAAGCCGGCATCTGATATTATTAAGAGAATCCCACTTTGCAATAACACAGCACAGAGGCGATTCGACGAAATGTCCGAGGACGTGGAGAGTTCTCCAACTGATTTTTAGAAGACTGCTGAATTTTCTTTACAGCTTGATGAATTTACTTTACCAAACAATGATTAATTGTTTCTTGCATACGTTCACTTCATTAAATGTGAAAAAAATTTTCAAGAATTACTGTTCACAAAAAAAATTAGAAACTGATACTAAAAGAAAATCTATATATCAAGTTTTGAAACACTATTTTGAAGATAAAATTATTCCTCTGAATAATATCGTGTCCATTGCTTACTGAGGGTGCTCCGGCAATGGTTGGATGAAACCTGATCTCATATTTGAAAAAGGCAGTACCAAATATAGTCGCCGTGCACTGTGTAATTCACAGACACCATTTGGTTCCAAAAAACCTAAGTGATCGCCTTCACTGCTCACTACAGTATGTAATTACCGCAGTTAACAAGAGCAGAAGCAATGCTCTCCATAGTAAATTATTTGGAAAACTTTGTGATGAAAATGACGAAGATTTCAATCGTTTGCTATTGCAGACAGAAGTTCGTTGGCTATCAAAGAGTACCTGTCTATTAAACTTTTATGACGTTTTTGACTCCATTATAACGTTTTTTGAAAACAAAGATGATTCATTAATAGATAATTTATTGAAATATAAGAAAGATATAGCTTATTTAACTGATCTATATCGTAAATTTAACGAAACAAACCTACAACTGCAGGGATATAATTTGAATTTGATTAAAGCCAAGTCAGTTATTTGTGCGTTCATGTCAAAACTTGCCTTGTACAAACAGAATGTGGGTCGAAGACAATTCTATCAGTTTCCAAATCTTTCCTCTGTGGAAACAAATGACGAAGATATTTGAGTATTTTGTCAACATTTGGAACAAATTTCACGATTCCAGATTGGGTTTTAGAACCTTCCTCAAACCTAAAAACAGCAGATTTATCGCTACAGGAAGAGTTGATAGAACTGTCAACAAATGAAGAATTAAAATTGAAATTAAAAAATGGATATCAAGAATTATAGCTACAGTGGCAAATTCCAGATTTATATCCGGCTTTGTGGGCTGCAACAAAAAAGTTTTTTTTATTACTTTCACGTCGTCATATTTAGCCGAAAGGGGATTTAGTGTAGTAAGCAATTTACCAACAAAGAAAAGAAAGAGATTGTCAGTTGTGGAACGCGGCGATTTAAGACTCCTTCTGACCAATATAGCACCAAATGTAGAAAAGTTGGTATTATTACATCAAGCTCAGACCTCTCACTGACAATTTACAATAATTTTCAATATATGTTTTTAATAAAATTTTGTACAAGGTACCAATATTTTTTAATTAAGTAATTTTAAAAATCTGTCCTTGTTTTTGGATATCACCTAAGAGGGATGCCATCAGAATCACTGTTTGAAGAAGTGGGCAACAAGCTAATTAAATTGAAGTGCTATGGATTAAACAACGTTGATTACAACAACAAAAGACGCTGGTGCTGTTTTTTTTTCAAACAGGGGGGCGGTGAGCAATTCTTATTTTCGAAAAGGGGGCGCTAGGTCAAAAAATGTTGGGAACCTATGCTTTAAAGCAAAGAAAAAAATCCTGTCAACATTTGGTTTGCCAAAGCTCAACCCCTTTCCCTCCTTCAACCCCATTAACTTTTGTCAACGTTCTTTATAAAAAGCTACAGTCGTGATCATTACCATGAAAGTTGGTGCTTATATGTATTTTTTGACTAAGAAGGTGTGTCAGAGTCTTGGTGGTTTAATTAATATAATAATTAATTAAGTAGTCAACCATAAGGTTCAGTTTAAGATTTGTTTATTTTAAAACAACATCAGCGATATTGATTAAATGCAGAGATACAATCCAGAGATACTACTAACACAATCTTTGGCAGTTGCAAAGTGAATCTGTATAAACTTACTAACTGTCCTGCTGATTTTTTTATATAGGATCTATCGAAATTTCTGGAATTCTTCAAAGGCTTCCGCGAGATATTTCTCGAACATTAACAATTACTCAAACAGTTAAACATATTAAAAACAATCAGAAATAGTACTAAATCATTTAACATCATTACAAAATGGTCAGAAATGGAAATTAAAGATACTTAAACACAAAATTATTTACAGCAATCATTTTAAACTGTAGAAAATTGTCCTGTAGACATCGTAACTTGCATTAATACTTGGAATTACACACATTTAAGCAATTCTACTGCACAATTTGGTTCTTAAACATATTAAATGTCTTTTAAATAATTTCTTTTTATAAAATAACGTCTATATACACTGATTTACAAGAAATTGCAAAACAAACATACCAGATCATATTCAATCAAACTACAGATACTTCATTAAATACAATTCTATTTAAAGTTCAGGTATGAGGGCTGTTACAGGTGTCTGACCAAAATATCTAAAAACCACCCCCACTCCCCATTAAACCGCTTAATGTTTATACACAACCACAGTTTTTATCCGGTTTAGACAGAACTTAGCAAATTTTTACTATAAAACAAAGAGAAAAATAATGCAAACTCTTGGTTTGCAAAACTGAACCCCTCTCCCCGTTTCCACCTCCTTGATTTTTGTCAATTTCTTTTTAGGAAGCTACAGTCAACACCATTTGGCCGATCTTTATGAAAGTTGGTGCGTATATACAGTGGCGTAGCTAGGGGGGGGGGGGGCGGTGGGGGCGGTCCACCCCGGGTGTCTCCCGTTTGGGGGTGACACCCACATTTCGAAAATAGTAATAGAAATTAGTGTGGCACAAAAAAAATAAAATAAAATAAACTTCTTTTATCCTTTGGTGTCGAAACACGTCTACTTTTATTGTTATGAATATTTGTTTTTAGGTTGATCTAGCGCTTTTTCAAATGCGATCCAGGCGGCTGTGCTCATTCGTTATAGTAGAATATAAATGTAGGCAATACCGTGCGCTTACACAAAGAGAGCACCGCTCTGTAGCTCCAACAATTACAAGAAATAGTTCATTGTTGTGCTTGCGGTCCATCACTGTTGTTTAGTTTATTAGAAGCGGCGGTGGATATAATGTAAGTTTTCTTGTATAAAAAGAGGAAGTTTTAAAATTAAAGTTTATATATAATTGCTAAAATCATAGTAATTAGACAGTTAAATTGTAAATCCTCGAAAATATTTAGATAAAATTTGGAAATGAAAACCAAGCGTATGTCGGAATACGCGTAGTCTAGGTTTTAAAATTGTTTTGATTATTTAGAATTCCATTAGCTTTCTAGCTAAGATTTACAAGTACTTTGAAATTTTTCTAGTAATTTTTGAATTTATTATCTGACAGATTCGTGATGTACAAACTGAGTACATTTCGCGTTATCCGATTTACACTCTGCGTACCTGCCTATTATCGACAGTGCACCTATATTCGACATGAAATCGTATCATGTTCGAATTTATGCTAGTAAAAACTTTGCATTAAACTAGCAATACTGTCATCAGTTTTTGTAAAGCTTGTGTTTAAAACAGTCGGAACCGTAACTGTTGTGTATAGAACTGTAATGTAAATTATATAGGCCTATATTTAAAACTGTAAAGGAAATGAAATGTAAATTGTTAAACTATGTAAATAGAACTGTAAAGTAATGAAATGTGAATTGTTATAAAACGCCAAGAACTTGGCTGTGTGGCTGATAAGGCCGAAAGCCATTTAAATAAATAAATTAAAAAAATTCGGAACCGCGTATCTTGCTAGCGAAATCGTAACATTAGTTAGCACTTAAATTCTAGGTTCATGTAAGTTTGCTATGCTTTCTTCTGATCGAGAATATGCAAATATGATCGCGATGAAATAAATAAGCGTATGTATCTCTATGAATTTTCCATAATAAATTTAGAGAAGAAGAAAATTTGTACTATGGGTAACTCCTCTGTCGAATACAGGTGTATTCCTTAAATCGACAGGTATGTTGAACTTTTGTTCCTGATCAAACTGAGCGAACATTCAAGCCGTTTACAACATTTTTATTTATATGCTACATAGCGGCGCTAGAAATGTAAAATTAACACGTGAAGACGGTCTTCAGTACATACAATGTCATATTTAAAAGTCTGTAGCTACGTGTATCTTAGGCGGATAGTAAAATACTTCACTTGTGAAGTACTTCATGTAAAGACGGCAAATACCGCAAAGGCATGTTCTTATATTACATAAGTTTTTTTTTTTAAATTGTTGTTCTTATATTGCATTTATTGTTCTATTTTTATGAAGGAACTTAATGTAGTTGCTTCTCTGACCATACAGTCTCTCCCAGGGTCTCACGACTTGTGGGACCCGGATTCTGGTTTTGCACCGATGGAACCCCATCTGGTTCTGGAATTGCTTCTACTTGGATCAGGCCACTTCTGTTAACTTTCCTCTCAATATCCCTTGCGAAGTCATTTAAATACAACCTATGTTAACGTTTCAACAACAAATGATTGGGTAGTTTTCGATTTTAAAAAAAAAATTTATAGTGAAATATTATGGTCGCCCTATAGTTACACTGGCAAAAATTAGAATCTCACCATGCATACAGGAATGGTAGAATTTTAGGAAACTTTGAAGATATATCCAGTGCCATACCCAGAAGAAATGATAGCAAATGGAAATGGATCAGGATAAGTTATTACCTTTAGATACAGTTTTCAGTAAGAAATGCGTCCAACTTGAGCACCAATGCATTCGTGGATTCTTGCCGACATTGAATCAACAAGTGTTTCGGATGTCTTCTTGGGGTATATCTCTTTACGCCTGCATGTCTTTTGCAGTCATTTGTTGCTCAGTTTGTGCTGGGTCACCATGTGATCAAATGTGTCTACTCCTGGTATCCCAAACATGCTCTATTGGGGACAAATCTGGGGACTGTGCTGTTCAAATTGTGATCGAAACTCCTTGCAAGGCTTGTGTAACGATGGCCGCAATATGAGGACGGGCATTATCTTGTTGTAAGATGCGATTTGAATGGTGAACATGAAGGGTATCACAATAGGATGCAGTACCCTTTCCACATAGTGGTGGGCTGTCATTGTGCCTTCAACAACAGCCGACTCAGTCATGCTATCGAAACTGATTGCCGCCAAAAAATGACACCGGTGACTGCATTTGTGTGATGTTCTGAAATCACAGCAGGTAAACCGTTTTCCAATTACGCCTCCGAACATGTCGTGAATTATCACTTTGCCACAGACAGAATCGAGACTCGTCTATAAACACAAATGTACGCCATTCACCTGTCCTTTTGTGTTTTGCATTACGCCAGGTTAGATGATGCTGGCAATGAAATCAGATTAATGGGACACATTTCATAGGGTCCAGAGAGCGTACTCCAGCTTCAAGCAATTGGTTTTTAATCGTCCGGGGAGGGGGGTGACTCTCTCTGTAACCACTGTTTGGATCTGGCCTGCAGTCAACCATTTGCCAGCAGCAGCCACCCACACAATTTGGCGGTCTTCACGTGCTGTTATCCATCAGTATAGACCTGGAGTATTAGAGCTTTCTTTCATCACTGTGTAACAAGTCTGTATACTGACAATGCACTACGGCCAATCCTTTGGGAGATTTCACGATATGATGCACCTTTTTAAAACACAGTCAATTCTCCGACCTCTCTCACAGTTAGACATTTGAGTGTATAGAGTTGTCACTCTTCGCCTGGGCATACTTAGCCAACAAGAACTCGTGGACAACAAAGTGTCATCTTACACCACACATGTACGCCACTAGTACGTTAAAAGAATATAAAAAAATAGCAATTTACATAATAGATAGCACCGTAATTCTCATATTATTACATGTAAAACTTTCAATTTTAAATCATTTAATACTCTTCATGTGGGCATACTTGGGGCCAAATTTCATTCATTTATCACAACATCGTATGGGTGTTGGGATTTTAATTTGCGCCAGTGTGTGTATCAGTTGCTACGTGTAAAGGTCGAGCTCTATTTTGCCAATACTGGTCTGTACCGTCACCGCAATGACAGTCGGCCGAGTGGCAGCTCGCCCCCTCAGCGTCCACAATTTTCCATAGCTCGCCCATGTTCCTACCCGGTCTTTAGTCTCCTTTAACGCTTTTCAAGTGACTGTTACAGGGAATCAGTGTTGGGGATGACAGGTAGGTTTGACACCTTTACTTTATTTTGCACAGTTTTGGTACGAAAGTACATTAAAATACTTTTTTATCTGACTCATGTAATCACCTATCTGGTTGATCTTTTATGTACAAAAATAGTATCCCAGCGCAGCAAGTACTGGATTAACCATCGAAGCAGGAGGTAGCAAATGCCACGGGCCTCGCGCCTTCTAGGGGGCCTTGCGCCTCATAGAGGGGCCCCGCACCTAGGCTAGATGGGCGACCTTTTTTGTTTTTAGCTCCACAATTTTCCCCAGGACGGAAAAAATCAAGGGCCTCTTCTTCACATTTGCTACGGGCCTCGCGCTGTCTTAATCCGGCCCTGCAGCGCAGTATTAACAAATCATTACCACACTGTACCGGAATGAAAGATTCTCGCATATTTCAATGCAATCGCAATGAAATGTGAATCACTTCGCACTTGACGTGTTTGTTTTGCTTGAGGTTCTTTTCGATTAATTCAGTTTTTTTTTTTTTTTTTTTTTTTTTTTTTTTTTTTTTTTTTTTTTTTTTTTTAGCAAAGAATGGGGTTAAACATATTTTAATTTAAATTTAGGTCGTAAAGATTTGTATAATCAATATAATAATTTCATGTTATCTCAAAGTTCTAGTCAGAGTTTCTTATTAGGAAAACTCGCAGTGCACCTATATCGTAGTCACCTAACTTCGAAAGGAGACCTACAGATTAACGTGAAATTCGAACACGGAGCGTCCTAGAATCCTCGTATTAACAGATAAAAGCATTGCCAGAGGTAAATGTCAATTTTTAGGCCCGCAAAAATTACAGTCGAGTCCGGGATTTGAACCGGGACCTTCAGTATCCAAACTGCACGCAGTCATTTGAGTCACCAGTCCGAATGTAGGTGTAATGAAAAATAAGTTTGCAAACATGATACAATGAATATACTTTTTTTCTATACCATCTATTTTTGCTATAAAAAAACACGAATAAACTTTTATGTGTTTGAATACATATTTTTCAGTACTTCTAGATTAGTCTGGCGTATGGTTACGGCGTGCGATTCGGGTGTGGAAGGTCCCCGTTACAAATGCAGATCTCGGCTGCAATTTTTGTGGGTCTTAAAATTGATCTTCAACTCTGGCAATGTTTTGATTTATTAATGCGAAGATGCTAGAACAATTCCTACATGTTAAGAACATCATATGAACATGGATGAAAAAAAAAGACTCTTGTTTTAAGACCAACAATAACATAAAAACAACATTTGGTCGTAAGGGAAGGGAAATTTCCGAACTCTCTCTATGCGTTCTCCACATCCAGCAGACCGACACTGGTCCACACCGTCAAAACATAAACCAATCCAATGATGGCCGCTTGTCGGCCGTGTCGGACGACATGCCGTGTCCTTTGGACAAACTTCGATCGAGTGAGCGCCAATAGTAAGAAACGTGTCGGTGCGGTGACGGTGCGGAACAGTATCAGGCAAGTGAGGCCCGATCTTCAGAGGAGTTAAAATTAATCTATAACCACTTTCGATCACCAGTGATCAACACGTGGCTAAAATCTTGCCATATTGATTATTGAACATGAAGTAAATCAAATTTTTAATTTCGAAAATGTGATTTACTGGGTTGCAGTTGTTAAAGTTAGAAAGAGGGGATTGTGAAAGCAATTGTTTTTATTTTATTTGTATATCTTTTAAATGTTGTTACTCTTACAATTTTATTAACTATTATTTTTAAATAACAATAAATTTTTATTTAAATATGTTTTATTAACATCATATTTTACACCTAAAAGATGATATAATATACTCAATTTTGGATTTAAGTTTACAAGGGGTGACACCATCGATATCCGCCCCACGCTAGCTACGCCACTGCGTATATATGTAATTTTTGATTGATAAGATTTCTGACCAAAAAAATAAAAAATACTACCCTAGCTCCCCTTCCCTTAATATTTGTACAAAACACACAAATACGATTCGGTAGATCTTCACATGCGTATACTTTAAAACAAATAGAAAAATACTGTCCACATAACATTCACAAAAATGCTAACCCTATCCCCCTTTAATTACTGTCAATGTTCTTTATACAAAGCTACCATTTCTTTCTGAATTTGAATGAAGTATGCGCATGCATACTGCAAAAAAAAAAAAAAAAAAAAAAAAAAAAAAAAAAAAAAAAAAAAAAAAAAAAATAATAATAATAATAATAATAATAATAATAATGTCTGCATTTGATTTCGAGAGTCCAAACTCCGCTCCTTCCTTTCCATCCTTTAATCTACAGTTTCTATCCTTTCCACCACCTTAATCTACACAAAGCTACAGTTTCTTCCCGATTCTGAAGGAAATTTGCACATGTATACTTTAAAAGATACGGAACAACTGTGTTTAAATTAGGTTGCAGAAGCCCAACCCCTCTTCCCTTCTACCCCTACCCCTACTAATTTCCAATGTTCTTTATACATACCCACAGTTTTTATCAGATTCCGGTAGAACACTGTACATGCATACTTAAAAACATAAAGTCTACACACTGTTTACAAAACCCAACCGCTCACTGCCTTACCCCATTTAATTTTTGCAAATGTTCTTTACACAAAGCTACAGTTTGTATCTGGTTTCGATGGAAATTTTCACATGTATACTTTAAAGCAAATAGAAAAATACTGCGCACTCTAGCTTTACAAAAAACAAACTACCTTTGTCTCCACACCCCTTAATTATTTTTTATACATACCTACAGTTTTATCTGATATCAAAAGAAATTTACACACGTATACACTTAAATCAATCAGAAAAGGCAGTCTACATTTGGTATAAAAAATCCCAATCCATCTTCCCCTTTACCCTCACCCCTTTTAATTTCCAATGTTCTTTAAAAAAATCCACAGTTTTAAATCCCATCAATATCAATTATGCTATTTTTAAGTCATGGCATAAAATAAATGTCATAATGTCTCAACATATACTTCAGATTTCAACTTGGATCCCAAGCTTTCATGTTGTGAAAACCAATTAAAGATGTATATTTTCTGTGTGATGCGGGAGCAAACAAATATATTCCAGAGACAGATTTCTGTATGTGGTATGTGTTAATGCCCAGATGTTACATGTTTCAGTTATCGACCAGCAACTTTAACAGATGTTATGATACGATCACAACATAACCTGGACTAAAATGTAAACTGACATTCCTTAACACAACACTCAATTCACCTCATTCTGGAAATTGTTGGGGTATGTAAAAATTGTTTAAAAAAACATAAAAACCGCCTTCAAAAAAAATCACTAAAATTTTTAAAATAACTTTATACCTTGCTTAGGAAAAAGTATATCTAAAGGGACAACATTTTACATTACTGTCATTGAAATTTTTACATTAATTAGTTCTTTTTGGAGTTGGTGCCAGCGAAAGCAAGAAAAATAAAAAGATAAAAACAATAAGGAATAACAATAATACACAAAAATTCATATTACTGCTTATCTACAATTAATGCTAGAAACATGTTTCAACAAAACTGAAACATACAGATGATACGCAGATATTATACTAATTGTAAAGCATTTCTACATCCATACTCTGCAAATCACAAACATTGTGGGTAGCAGAGGGTGCTAAGCACAGCTGCAAGATGCAGCCTACCAACTGACACTGTAGCGCCAGAGATATGCCTGGATGACCAATAAGGCCGATCCACAGATTAAAATACTGTTAATTTGTTTCCCTAAGCTGTCTCCCACAGTAACACTATCTGACTCATGACATGCTGTAAGATATTGGGAATTTTTGTTTGTACTCCCCGTTTCGCCTCTAACACCAATAGAAGTTCGTAATTCGATCTTCGCGATGTGAAAGCTGGCACCGACTCCAAAAATAACTAATTAATGTAAAAATTCCAATGACAGTAATGTAAAATATTGTCCATTTAGATATACTTTTTCCTAAGCAGGTATAAAGTTATTTTAAAATTTTTAGTGATTTTTTTTTGAAGGCGGTTTTTATGTTTTTTTAAACAATTATTTTATGTTACTCAACTTTTTGATTCTTACTTATTAATTCCAAGCCAGTGGTTTTAACATTATTTGCTACAATTTCATGATACTCATACTCAGATATATTGGAGCAATCCAGTGCTATACTGTTTAGCATTGCCCAGTTGGCCTACCTTGTCCATTTCATCTGAAATACTTTGCAATATAATTTATTTTTTTTTAAAAAACCTACCTACCAATATTGATAATAATGAAATCATTTACAAATAAACTTCTTTAGTCATTTCAGCTTTGGTTGTATATCAAGCTATCCATAAACTTGCCTACTATTTAGGTCAACTAATTCTCATCCAAGTTTATCTCATATCTTTCATGACCAAGCACTACTATATAAAATTTACAGCATTCCTCAAGTCTCCAAAGTCAATCAATTGTGGGGTCAACAACACAACCATGCAAATGCCTGACCTACATTTTGTAACCCAATTACCTTACTTCTGTGGTACATCTCTCTACAACAGATTAAAGATTTTTAAACCTTTTTCTACTATCTGTCCTGCCCAGTTGTCAAATTTAATGCCATGGTTTTTATATTTTACATCTTCAAGATGCAGTTCCTTCCCCACCTCATAACCAAACTATAGTTTCTTATCTGTGTACTTAATAAGCTGACTCTTCATTGCATTTATCTTCTGTTCATGTTGACCTATAGTGTGATCTACCCTACAACTGTTCACAGTCTTCTACCATTCTGATCCTACGACTCAACATTGTGTCATCTGCAAACAACCTAACTTCTGACAGTAAACCATCAGCACAATAAATAATTAGACTAGCAAATAGAAATGGTCCCAATATACTACCCTGTGGCACTCCCATTTTCACTTCTTTTGATACTGCATTTTTGCTTTCTACATTTTAAGAATTCTTCTATGTATTTGACATCTGGTAAATTTAAATTCTCACCAATAATGACCATTCTTACTCACTTCTGAAATTTAGTTTCTTATCTTCATCATTTATTTTTTCACGACTAAGCAGCCAACAACCTGATTTTTTCTTTTTTATCACCCCTGAAGACTATCTCAAGTAACTCTTGGTCATGTTCTATGAACACCAGTGAACTGTAGTAGTATTTTCTAACCAGTATAAATAAATTCCACCAATTGATCCTCTATCTCTGTGGTGCGCTCTGTAACCATTGAGGAAAACCTCATTGTCTAGTAATCCAACTTTTAACCAAGACTTTACCTCTATAATCACTTGTGACTTGTGTATCTCTATTAAGTTTGCAAATTCTATTAATTGGCTCATTATAGTTTCACAGATCACCAGTAACACACTTATAACTAGCTTTGTGATATTTTCAGCACTAGTCTTCACCTTCCCGGTTCTGGGGTTTTCAGTTATAACTGGGTTATATTTGTCGCTCCCTCCTTTATGGACTGGTACTACTGTCCGATAAGCAGAAAGTATCAAAACATGGTGTAAATAATGTTTCAAGATTAGGTAGAATCTTTAAGACATCTATAATAATACTATCTGGACCATCCCCTCTTAAGTTTTTTTATTTATTTTTTAGTCCTTCCATATCATCCTCTGGCTAGATTTCAGATGTTTTAGTCTGCTCCTTTTTAATTGTTCTGTCTAGAGTGTTCTCTGATTTCCACCCCTCCCTGAATCCTAGTCTCTAATGGTCACATCAAACTAATTACTAAGTATCTCTGCTTTTTTCAAATCTTCAGTCAATTCTTCTCCATCGTTATCTATAATTGTCTGAATGCGTTCCCTTCCTCTCAGTTTTCTAACATAGCCATAGAAGTTTCTAGATGTATCATTCAGTGGTCTTCTTGCACCAAATATATTTTTCATAAACCAATCTTTAGACTCCTTCTTTGCTGCTATTAATTTCTAGTTTAGGTTTCTAAAGTGTTCCCTACTGTCTTTTAACTCTGTTGTGTTCTCTTCTTACCAGCCACTTTAACCTCCTGCCTTTCCTATTACAATATGTAGATTTTACACTACTTCTTTATTTGTTGTTTGTGGTTTCCCCCCTTTTTATTATCTCCTTGAACTGTTCACTTCGACTCCACCTCATTTGAGCCTTCATCCCTTACACTTTTGATGAAATAGCATTTCAGTTCTGAAATGTAACTCTGCCTACTACCACCTTTAATTTTGGCCACTTGTTTGCTCAACCTTCTAATATCCTCACAGATGCTTCATGATCACTTAGTCCTTTAGTTACTTGAGAGCTGACAAGATTATCTTTAGGCTTTATTAGGAATATATCCAACATGTTGGGGCCCCTTGTTCTCTACTTTACCACTTCTGTGATACCTCCTACCATTTCTAAAGTATTTTCAAAGTTCTGTTCCCCTGTATTAGTTACCACCAGCTAAACTTAAATCCCCACTAATAATGTCCTTTCTACACTCATCTCAAAACTCTGAAAATTAATTTAGTTTCTCCCCAAGAACCTTATCTTCATCATTAATTCTTCTACGACACCTAATTTTTTTCTTCGCCAATTACTGCTCTATGTCTGTGGTACACTTTATGAGCACAGAGGAAAACATCATTGTCTCACACTCCTTCTTTTAATCCAGATTCCACTTCTATAACTATTTGTGGTTTGTGTATCTGTGTTAAGTTCCCAAACTCTATTATTTGTTCACTATACTCCTTCAGTTCACAAGAAAGAGTCTCATAATTCACTATGCAATATTTCCAGCATTAACCTTCACCTTCCTTCTACCCTATGTGTAACATGTCTTGAACACAGGGTGAATGAGTTGTTATAAATAGATTCTATAGTATTGTGAAGGATCAGTCTGCACTCTGCAGCATTGTCTCTGGTCTGCAGAAGTGTTTGCGTAAAGTCCACACTACTTGGTCAGGTGATTTGGGGTAGTAAGTGTTTGAAAATGTAGTTACAGTGAATAGTGGTTGTAGAGCAATATTGGGAGTTCTTATAATTATTATTAATTGCAATGGAGTACACACTCCTGTGGAGATTCCATTATTTTTTTAATTATATGATTTGAGTGTTAAATTCCAACACAATCTACTTTTGTGATTTAATTTTAAATTCCTTCACCATTTTTTTGTGAATTATTCACCTCTTCACTTGATAATTTGTTCCAATCCCTAGCACTACTAACCACAAAAGAAAAGTTTCCCACGCCTTTATGCATGAAAGCAAGTGCCAGCTTGTGGTCATGGTCATCTTTTCCCTTCCATGCACTATTCCTAATTCTTCAAACAGTATTGCTCCAAGCCCCATCATCAACATATGTCTTGTACATTCCAAGCACTCTCTTCACCCTCCTCCTGTCTTTCAATGACTCCCAATGCAGCTCCTTTATCAAATCAGTTACTGACTGGTCCTACGATAACTTCCACAAAGAAATCAAGATGCTCTTCTCTGCACACCCTTCAACTCCTGTATTTGATAACCATAATGTGAGTCCCAAACTACACCACCATATTCAACCAATGGTCTCACCAAAGTTTTGTAACCCATTTCCATAACTTCTCTGGTACATCCTCTCAAGTAAATAAAGAATTATGTAACCTTTACCTACAACCTGCCCAATGTATTCTGCCCAGTTGAGTTTTATGCCAAGATATTTACACTTAAGGCCTTCATCAAGCAAGTCTGACCTCACCTTATAACCATAAACAACCTTTAGATTTTTTTATTTGTTTACCTAATAATGTGATTCTACCCATTCAGATATTCTGCAGCTGTTCACAGTCCTCTCCTATTTTACACCATTATGATGAATACACCAATGACGAAGTCAATATACATAAAAATGTATCACATGGTAAATTAACTAAATAATTGTCATCTACAAACAACCCATATTCTGACAGTAAACCATCAACATTAGAATTATGAACAGCAATGGTCCCAATACACTACCCTGTGGTACTCCCATATTTACTTCGTACTCTAACTCTTTGCTTTCTGGCTTTTAAGAATTCCAACGGAAAAGGTATCCCAAAAAACACGAAGTCAGGATAAATGTCAGGGAAGCCATCATTGTACCATTCCATCAATGAACCTATCTCACAAAATGAATCGCAACCTAGGCTTTTAAGTTAATTGTTTAAGCTACAAAGATTTTCAGTTCATGGATGTGTGTGTGGAGAATAACTGCTTCACTGGGACCTGCAATTTTTAGAAATGAAGATCCGATTATTAACTATGAAGTTTTAAACTGTCAGAAGGGAGGGTTAGTGGGATGGTGTCGGAGGAAGAAGAGTAAATGGCAATTTTACGGAACTATATTAAGATCGCAGTTGTGTACTGTAAGTCCAGTTCATTCATATGAAAGGCAAACTATAACTCCCTCTATGACTCATTTGCAGGAGCATTTAATTTCAAAGTCATAATGGAGGCAGCAGACAGGCTATAACACTTCTTCAATTGAGTTTCTGAAACAATCTGCAAGACTTTAATTCGGTTAAACTTGTGTCTTGTGTTACGAAATTGCGTTCGGAATATTTAAGTCATATGTACCAAGAGCAAACCACCACCATCACGTCTAAACTGGGACAACATAATGCAGAATGTCGGCGGTGATGTTTAGAAATGGAGTTCTGATATGCCTTCAAAACCAGAATGGTCGTAGGTATAAAGTTACGATATGTACTTGACTCTTGGCCAAATCCCATCGAGAAAAAACATATGGTGTTGAGTCCGGCAGGCGAGTTGACTAAGGGAAGATCATCTGATATCTGCTGACCTCATGATTGATCCATCGCTGTGGTAAGTGTTGCTTTAAAAATACCCAAAGCTCCAGATAAAAATTATGCAGAGCACTAACTTGTTACAGTACAAAGCCATCAGCTTCATCTTTACTCGACTGCGATGGGCTGGAAGTTATACACTGATAATAAGTCAATCTACAGACTGTTTCTTCAGCAAAGAAAAATGGCTGTATACCTTTATTCTGAAAATAGGAATTTGCATTTCCTTTTTGAGTCACACTTTAGCTCAGAAATAAATAGACGAACTTATGTCCCACAACTGACAACATTGTGCTCGTTAACTATTGCTTATAGGTTTAAAGTTACTTCGTTATTCAAAAATGAGTTTGCCAAAAAATTATTTTCTTCCAAACTTCTTTTAAATACGCTACGAAAAGTCAAACGTTGGTAGTGATGATCAGATTGTGACATAACGGAAATATTTTTTTAAAAAAGAACATAATATTTAGCTCCTTGAGCAAGGATGAAAATTAATAATATATACTCTTAGAGATTGCTATGGAAATAAATACTCAAGAGCTGGTGGTTTTCGGCGTAGAACCGGTGTTTGTGATTATCATTGCCTGAAAGAACCTGCATCTTCGGAGATTCCCCAATTTCGATGTAATCCATGGTGGATTAAAATAACATACAACAAATTAAAACTGTTTGAATTGAAAGAACTGAATTCTTTAAAATTATAACTACTTCACAAGTCATTGGTAGCATCACAAAATGTCAAGCTTGAAGCAGTCCTATGCGATAAAGGTTTGATTGTCAGGCCCTTTTCAAACTGTGGGTTGCGGTATGCTCAGTTCCCTGCTATCTTGAGGAGTCAATTTCAGTGTTGGAAAGTTTCTCTGATCCGATCTACATTCGCTTCCGACACAGAATGGCATCCCACTGCTTTTCCTGTTCACAAACATGTTATTTTCATAAACTGTGCATACCTTCTGCGGATGGAAGTCTGGTGGGATGCCTGCTTCTCAAATTTTGTTCGAAATTGAGTTGGACAAAGGTAAAAGAACTAATCTGAGGAAATTCGAGAGTGCTTTCTCCTGACTGATATCCGCATTATTGTCTACATTTATACCTGCCGGTGAATATAGCTAAATGCTGGTAGGTGGAAAGAGCAATACGTTTAAAAGTTTATTTAGCCATTTGTGAAACAGTCTTAGTCTGTGTACAATACTTTATGTGTAATAAATATTCAAAGCTCCACCAATCATTTTAACATATGACAGTCACTCAGCTTTCAATCCGTTATTTTCTTGATCATGTTGCTAATGTAACTAAGTTTATTTCTCATCCACCCGTACAAAAGTCATATAACACAGGAAGCAATACTAGTTACTTAGAAAGTCACCATAAAAATGCAAAGAGGAATGTAATACTGGAAGAAGAGGTCACTGTAGAATGAAGATAAATGTTGAGATGATTCAGCTTATTAAAGGTTCTCTATGATTATGGGGTGGGGAAGGATTTCGTTCTTCAAAACAAGCATGAATATTTTAATATAATGTTCTCGTATGACTAGCTGAGTGAAAAAATTGTTTACACATGATTTTTTGGCGATTGAAAACTGTCACCATCTACTGGTGAAGCAAATCGCCGAAATCTACTTCTTGTTCGTAGCATTTGGATAATAAGCCCGAGAACATTATATTAATTCTCAAGACTAAGAAAAACTTCGGCTTCAATATAAATATCTTAGTATATTATCTAATGATGTAATGAGATTGTAACTGGAAGAAAATCTGTAAATATAAGACGTTAGTAATTGCGAGATGGGGGTCGGCACCATCAAAGAGTTTTGCCAGATCATTAATTATCCTAGCTGTCAAAAAAGGACTTTATTCATAAATTAATGTGATAATCTGTCAGAAAAGCCATTAATCACCGGGACCACCTACATCGCAGCTCTAACCTAACTCAGACCCAGAAGGGTCACCGCCTGTAGCTTCTTGTGGAAGGGATTTAGCACCCAGATTGTCGTAATGGTGCTATTAATCATATGCTAGTGAGGCCATGAGCCACCTCTTAACCTAATTCAGATCTCAAAGGGTCGGCGCCTCTAAAGTCATTATTTATTCTAGTCACGTAATAACTTCCTGCCCGTGTCGTCCTGGGCACCGTTTATGCTAATTAGCCACCTGCGTGTCTAGACCGCAACTTGCAGAGATAGCTCTGAAGTGTATGAGCTGGGGATAAAAATTGCTCAATTATATGACCGTTTTTTTCTATACCAAAGTCGTAAAATATTAATCCAGTTGATTATGATTGAAATGCAGTCTAATTTTTGTCTTCTAAAACAAGTAACGCAAGTTTTAATCTTTAAATAGTGTTCCGACATATCAGACAACAGGTAAATTTTTCTCTTAATAAAAAGCCAGTTGTGCTATCTCAATGTGCCAAATCATTTTGGAGTTACCAATATTATCACAAATCAGCGCCTGACCCTAGCTGCGTCTTGTAGCTAGCGATCTTCCCTCGCAACTGAATCTCGTTACTCCTAACATCACCAATCTCCTCTAGGTGGTGGTGCTCCTACGCAGCCGGCAATCCTCCCTGATGCTGAAACCGCTCGGTCGGGCCGCAAAGAAAATACGCCATTAATTTCTTTGTCTGTTTAGAGGTATCTTCTTAGAAACACCATCTCTTTTAAAGCACTTTGGAGGATGTGAATTGAAGTAATGTCAGTTATATTTTTTTCTAGCTGTTATAGACTTTGCATTAGTAATAATCAATTTTCTTGCAGATGTGTTTTCAGACTAAGGCTATTCTTTCTAAAACTGAAAAAAAACCTCTCGCATTCTATGCGAGTGGCATTTAAATGCCGGCAATATTATCGACAAATAAGTATTTCACAAAAAAAATTATAGATTGCAATGGTTTCCCTGCTTGCGTTTTAACATATTTTTTATTATTTTACTAGCGGAGTTCCCAGCATTGTCCAGTACAGTTGGCGTAGATTTATCCGTTTACTATTTTTATTCGTGCAGTGAGAAATATGTGTACCAAATTTCATCCATTTCTGGAATTAAAGCAAATCTAGTTTAACCTGCACCCTACCAAGAAATGGGTGAGTTGATTTACTCGTACACTATTTTTATTCATCTGAAAAGATCCATATGTACCAAGCTTCATTAATTTAGTACCAGCCTAAATGGTGATTTGCCCGCACAGTTCTATAATGGGGTGGATTGAATACTGTGAAACGGAATGTCTGTTTCATTTATTCCAGGCTACATTTCTTTCTATTTACAACATCTGATAATGTTGAAGCTCAAAAATCGAAACTTGTACCGTATTTGTATTAATACATACCAAATACATAAAAATGTATCTGGTATGTGTCTGTTCGTTCACGCAATAAATACATATTTTAAATCGATATTCAGAATTTGATAGCTTGTTAAAATTTAACGTATGTCTTAAGACGAAACGACACATTTGTTTTACGAATATTTCAGCATTATCTGAAAACTGCTGAATCTATTTTGACCGAGTTTTCATTTTCTGTATCTCAAAACTGTTTGAATTTATCCTCACAGGTCTAAAGAATATATTTCAGTTTTCTTCTCATGAAATTAAATTCCATGTCATACAACATTTTACGCTTTTAGCAGGCGTCATATTAATTAAATATTCCACTTACTTTTTTCAGGGCTCGCACTGTTTTAATTGATGGTTCAGTACCAACGTTTCGGCGTCCAATCTGGTGCATTCATCAGGGTTTTCAGACTCGAAATGGTGTGGTTTTCACACAACTCCGTCGCTGTGCTAACTGTTGTGGTTACCGGCAGCCGATGTCAACTGTTCCAGAGATCTTGTCATTGGAAGTTTTGTGTTGCGAATGTCCACAAGTGCACATTTCCACGTATTGCTTAAGCCATAGCTACCGTCTTTATTGAACATCCCAAGGTGCCTTCATCAGGGTTTTCAGACTCAAAATGGTGTGGTTTTCACACAACTCCGTCGCTGAGCTAACTACTGCGGTTACTGTTCCAGATATCTTGTCATTGGAAGTTTTGTGTTGCGAATGAAGAATTTCAACTATGTCATCAAGAGCGTAACTGACATGCCTCAATTTCATCATGGATTCTCATGTAACTCTCTAAGACAAATCGAAATTGAAATTTTTGTTTTGAAATTTACTTATATTTCTCGATAAATCATCTCTCACTGCTGAGATGGGTAGGTTAAAATGCAACCTAGACGTGAAAAAAATTTCAATTAGATGATGGATTCTTATCTAACTTGAATGTTGTGATATCGTATCCCTAATTTGAAATGGATAGTTTGAAACGCTAGCTTGATGAGAGAAAATTTCGACAAAATTACAGGGAACTACACTCTGGACATGTATAATGGGTGCTTTAGTTTCTTCTTATTGGTTGTGGTTAGGTTGAAACACGGCCTTCATCACCAGATTGTGGCACCACGGTAATGATAGAACTTCCCAGTGCAATTATGTTGCTGCCATACATCAAAAGTCGCAAACTTAAATGGGAGCAGTTTGCATCGCGATACTTTTTGTGTCACTAGCATGGTGCTCAAGAAATTACTAATAACTAATAAATATTTGCTCCTTATACTATCAAAAGAATATCCAACTACAGGCTGCATTTCAACCTAATCACAATTTGACTTAATACTGCCGCTAAAAAGTCAAATGATGCAAATGCAACTAAACACATGGAACTATTTGCGAATTACATTTCAGATAACAACAAAATGAACTACTCTTGTTATACCCCAAGCAAGAAAATGTGTTACACAGTCCACATGAACAAAGTTGTGGGTAACATCTAACAAGAGCGTAAAACCATAATAAAATAAAGTGGTGTAACAAAATTGTTTTGAACGGTTATTAGGCAGGTAATATAAAGCATTCTGCTAGACTTCAAAAATATTTTTTAAAAAGAATTTTATGTGAAATAGTTTTTTTAATGTTAAAGCCAAAAAGTATTTCAAATGCTATGCTTTCACAGAATATTAAAAATTAATTAGAGGGTAATTTCTGATGGTTAAGCAATGATGTCTAATATTGCAGGACAGAGAGGTTATTTCTTTAAAAACAGCTAAGACACTGATGTTGTATGTAGATTATAGACAAAACTGTAAATAATAAGGATTTCTGAGCTTAAGATCTCATGTCAGCTACATTTTTTTGCTGTCTAAAACTAATTTGGGTGATCCACTGATGAATTTTACACACTTGCAGCAGCAGCAACATCTCTGATTTTCTGCAAAAGTCGTAATTTCAAGCTGTACTATATATCTCGTTTTCCAATAGAAATTGTCACTAACGAATTTAAACAAAAGGAAAAAAAATCATGAACTTATGAAAGAACAAATTACCTTAATTTTTTATTATTCTAGAGTCACCATATTTAATATATAAACAAAATCAAGAATAAGCAATGGGAAGTTTTTCAAATATCTAAAAATAAAATTCATTCGATACTAAAACTTTTATCATCACTAAATAAATGGGTGCTCATGATCAGCAATTCAATATATGAATTAGAATAATGCATAACCATCAGGTTAACTCATTTTCTAAATAATATGGCTGATGATAACTATTTGTGCATCTTATATGGAAAACACACACACACACACACAAAAAGTTATTTAATCTGAAACGTACAATAAGTGCCATCCATAGTTAATTTCATTAATTTTCCTACTTGATTTAGCTGCCCTAGATGACTGTACACAAGAAAGTTTCTTGCAAAGAATTTAATGAGAACTCATATATATATTGTTATACACCTATTATATTACCTAAACTATTCAGCAGGTGGCCCATTACATACAATGAATATACAAAATAACTTTTATAGTCACTTTCAATAGTAAAGCACTTTTCATCTCAGAACATAATCTTGTTATATTTCAATTATCTGGCTAAAACAAATTAGAAGGAGGTAAATTGTATAGTAAAGAACTTTTACAACCATTTTCTTAACAAGAAAGCACTTTTTAAATTGATTCTAAACTGTTTTCATAAAAGACATAAGATTCAAATAAGGTTGTTTTTCAGTCGTGATGAAATTTGTTGCATTCATTTCCACTAAGAAAGCAGAGAATGATGATCACTTTAAGGTGGTTTTTGTGTGGTTTCAAAATTTATGGATTTATGGATTAAGGAGATATTTCAAATCTAAACAATTCGATCTTTTTAAATAAAAGAGCTAGCAACATAAAAGTAGCCTTAAATGAGAAATAAAAATTCATTTAATAACAATAATATAACAGTTCAAAAGTAACTTGAAATTTAAAGAGAGAAAAATGGGTTTTAGTATCGATATGTGATTGCATCACCATGTGTGACTTTTAGAAATTAATAGCTCTTAAACGAGAATAATTACGAGGAAATTTGTCATGAACCAAAAGATTGGGAATAAATTAAACAATAGCTGTGTCCACACCTGTTCAACTTTCGGTCGTCAAAGGCATGCGTCATGTTGAACGTGGGAGAGGCTCGGAAGGCATGCGTCAGGGGCATGCCCGATATCGTCATTCCGTTCAACAAACCGGGAGGCACGGCGTATTGCAAGCGTTTCCAGCTGAAGTGGATTCTCGTGCGTCTCCGCTTGCAATATGTCGCTCTCCAACGACGAAACGCTTTCATTTTTTGAAGATTAACGTTCGTTTTCATTGTTATGGGACGTCAAAAATAAAGATTATATTCATTTAAGTGACAGTACTTATAATAAATATTTAGTAGTTTTCGACATCATTTATAATTAATTCATGCTCATTTTAATTATCGTTTTGCACTTGTTGATTTTTGTGAAGAGTTTTGACAATGTAGGATTGTGTGTTTTGCGAAATTATTGTACAGACATTCGGTGCAGGATGCGTAAAATTCAGAGTGCAGTATACAGTACTTTCACGTAGGAAATATTTAATCTCGTTTAACGAATGGTGGGAAGGCTCAAGCTTCATCATGTACTTAGTATATCAATAGGCAGATTTAAAGAGCATTAAATGTCGTATTATTCAGTAAACAACATTTGTTGTAATAAGCAGTCAGATGCATTTACGTGAATTTGTGAAAGTATCAACGAATGTTGTGAATAAACAAAAGTAAGTTTTACAGTTGCATAATGTCTTCTAGTTAAAAGTTTCAGATTATCTTTGGAAGGGAATGCTTTCTATGTTAGTCGATGTCAGTCAGCTTATAAGTTGTAAATAACTTCGCGAGATTTACGCTCGCGAAGTTATTTACATCATAACTACGGCAAAAACAGCAACTTTTTTATGATGTCAAATGCAGAGTTCGGCATAGCGCTGTAACGTCAAGAGGCTTACACAGTGGACAACTATTTAACTTAATCAACACCTTTTAGTCTTAACTTACGTATTGCTATGCTATTTTTCTCGGATCAAGAGCAATTCGTTCTAATATATTAGATAAAAGGCGGGTAGGTAATGTGCAGGTTTCTTTCTTACAGAAACTAAATTTATTGAATGTATGTTACTAAGCTACATTTTCCAGATACATCTCCAGTTGAAAATGTTTGTTATATTATTAGAATTGAAGATGAAACTTCCTTACAAGTAGTTATCTTGCCATGGTATGCTGCCTATCGGTGACATAAAATATTCTACGAATTCATCCCGCAATTCGGAAGCTTTCAGAGAGTCTTAGAGGAATTCTCCGAAGTGGGGCGAAGCCAGTGTCTTTTGCGGTAGTTCCGCACCAAGTTCCGGGAATAGTAGTTCCTTTGCTGGCATCTTCAATGACCAAAGATCCGACTGGACAGTAAAACCTTGTACAATCTGGCTTTATACGAAGGAAATTGTGCAGATATACGCAACATAAGACTATGTCCACAATCGTACTTTTAACTTAATTGGCCTTAGAAAAATTCGGAACACGGAAGCAAGCAGGCCCCAAGGCATTTTCAGCGGTACATCTTCGGCAGATATTGCGTCTCTGAATTTGGTGTCTCGTTTGAATGGCGGGTTTCACCATTGTTAGAAGAGTATAAAATTTTTGCTTCGATATTCGCGTTAAATTTTTAAACAGCGCATTGTCATTAAACTGCAGTTCTTGGAGAATTTGCACATTTCCAGTTTTCAAATAATTCTTTACCCACAGTTTCCTCCGCGATTTTTCCCCCCGGGATTTCGCTAATATAAGAATGGCAGCTGTTATGCCCGCCAGACAAATTGAATCATCCATCTCGCTGCGGCTACACCGGAACACTGAGGGCATGCCTCAAGAGGCGTGAATGTGGACACTAAAGGGCATGCCTTCTGATGCGTGCCTCTAGCGCATACCTCAAGATGAACATATTGCAAGAGGAACGGGCAAGAGGAAAAGGCAAGTTGAAAGGGAAGAGGCACAAGTGTGGACATAGCTTATAACATATTAAAAGTTTGGCAAAATCCAAGTAAAATTAGTGGGGGATGTTGGTACTTCACCAAAGAATAGTGTTTCCCTGCGGGAATATACCGTTGTTCTACGATAATTCAGCAAAAGATAAACCAAGGCTATAAAAAGCCAACAGGAGCAGGCAGTCTCGGATAGTTTTTGAGCAGACTGGAAGTTTTCAAGCAGCAGTACACGTTGCTCCGTGAGGGTAAATTTCAAAATGTAACTACTAACAGTTTACTTATCTTACCTCGGAAATAGTTTGCGGGCTCTAATACTGGCTTTAGAAGAGGAGAACTTTATTTTGAAATTCAATGTCAAGAACTTTTGTTAACATGTGTAAAGAAGTCAATAGTATCAGTGGTTAAAACTAGCATTAAGTTCTCCCTGAACTTTGGAGTGTAAATATAAACATGTTTACCAGAGTGGATGCTTCCTTAGTGTTGTGCCTTGGAGGATAATCTGCATCTTCATATGTGATTTCGAAGTTCGATATTGCCTTTAATGTTTTCAATAGTGTAATATGATACTAGTCTTAACTTCAGCAAACTTTCAGAATTTATTTCAAATTCATAACTACAGTGACTTTCTTTCATTTATGTATGACCTGTTAGCTATTACAGGGTAAACTAGTAGCTTGGCGGCCAGTTTAAAGAACTTTAGCATCTTCAAGAAAAGGTATAAGTTATACAGGCAACACAATCAAGTTAATGCGACTGTAGCATAACCCCAAGCAACATTTAGTTATTACACACGTATACTATTATATATATGTAATAACAATGAACAGGAAAATGTTTTAAGGCAATAAAACTAAGGAAGGATAGGGAAATATGACCCAAAATTTACCACAGATGAAGGCAGCTGGGACGACGAACACAAAAAAACAAACACAAGAGAAACACAATATTTCGGCATACAGCCTTACTTGTGCGATCCAATATTTGAGCTCCCCCCCCCCCCCTTTTCTTAAACTACCATCTGCACTGGCGACACCATTCACCAGACGGTGATCTCTGTGTAAACATCTGACTCCGCCTTGTGTCTCACTTCTGCACAAATAAGGCTGTATGCCGAAATATTGCGCTTCTCTTGCGTCTGTCGTCCCAGCTGCCTTCATCTGTGGTAAGTGTTGGGTCATATTTCCCTATCCTTCCTTCGGTTGTGTTAGAAAAAAATAGGTGCTGAGTAGCAATTTTGAAGAAAATAGGAAATAAATGACAGAAGTGGAAAGTCTATTAAACAGTCACTTATTATTATTATTATCATCATTATTATTTATCTGAACAGCTTCTATTACTGAATTAAACTATCTGAGGTGCCTTTAAATTTTACTACTAAAAATGGTTTTCATTATTCAAATCATGAGGAAAAAGCAAGTCATAAAGCAAAATTTAAAACAGATAAAATTTTATAATTTGATGATAAAAATAAAGTATTTCCACAGTTGCAATGCATTTTTGAAGAGTAATTACTGTAACTTTTAGCATCTGTAACTAATTTCTAAATCACGGAAAAACACAAATGCCATAACAGCTACATCATAATAGAAAGAAAAAGAGAATTCTAATACTATAACATCAGGTATAATGAAACTATACACCACTTGCAACAGACAACAGCAGCATGACACAATAACAACAAGAAAACATGTTTAAAATTTTGAGGATATCCATCATCAGAAGATAAGAGAGTGTAGACATAACCCCCGGCCAGGTAACCTTTTAATGAAAATTTGGTGTCATATGAACTCAAGCATTTAACAGTTCCTGTGATATCAACAGTGGTATATTTGACTTGACATTATTTGTAAGTATTTTACAGATAATGTAAACTTAAACCAGGAAATACTAGTGACAATCTCAAATAGTTATACTTTTGACATAAGAAGTTAAGAATAACAGAAAGGTTTCAAGACTTCACACTCTGACAATCACTCACATAATCATGCTGATGCACATCATGAATGTGTTTTCAATATGAAATATTATAATATTATTATACTGTGTATAGTTTACTTTTAATATTAGTCTTACAAAAGTACAAGTTGCAAAGCCGAAAACTATTAAAATAGTCTTATGTATGTGCATATCTCTGTGGATCTATCAGGTTAAAACAATAATATTCAGCAAATGGTGACATATATATGTATTAAACAAATTCTAACATATGATGAAAAGCAGCAATAAATAGCACCGGTCAGAGAGGCACAATGAGTTACAAGGTTAGGACAACAGTGGTAAGACAGTAGAAACACCTGTCATTATGAAAGCAACAAGATATACCACTTGCAAAAAAGGATTTTCTGTTCTGTACTTAAAAAAAAAAGAATCTTTGCTAGATATATACATAAAAAAAATGGGAGGGTAAGTTTTTTATGGTATAACTTTCCTAAAAACAAAGGTAAATCTAACCGAATAATAAAAACATCAAAACATAATTCTGAAATTATGTATCAGTCCATTCAGTCTTTGTAGAAAGTGACAAAAGCAGGCAAGTTTTATATAATAAAAACCTAATTTTGTGCATTAATGTATTAATTGTCAGAGCCTTGTAAATTTCTGCTGCTGTAAATGCTAGAAGCACCATCCCAACCATTTACAAACTTCTCTCCTATTGTTCCACCAATACCGATAAACTAAATATCACATTTATTGCCTTAGCTTAATGAAATTAAAAAAAAAAATTATCTTAAAACTTGTTTACAATCGTACTTGCTTTAAAAATACAAACACATAATAATATATTCCACCAGCTACTACTTACTGAACATTTCCTAAAATAAATAAGTAAGTACATAGAAAGAATTTTTGGATTAACTGAAAGCACTGGGAGAGAATGGTTTTAATGCACATTGTAAGTATATCTTTATAAAAAATAAAATAAATCTCACATTATTATTTCTTGATTTAAACAAGTTATAAATTTTTAGCACAGTATATTAGGCAACTTGTTATGTTATCTGTAGGATGATGTCATGGCAACTTTAATAACTGGTGTTGTAAAATTACATATAGTTTACATTAAAATGATGCACCTTAAAATACAAGAGTAGCTAAACTTTAACCTCACATAAATATTATTCAGCACCAATATCTCATGTTACAAAAGTAGTAGTTGGTACCATCACTTTTTTATAAATAAGCAAAAGTAATACTAATTTAAAATATTTATACTTGAGACTACACACAGATTTCAATGAGTAAAGAAGTACACACTAAATGGGATAAATCCTATTAAGTACAAAAATGTGACAAAGGAAAAATCAAATTAATTTTCCTGAGTAGGCCTAAGTTAGATACAAACATAAGCACTTTATTTCTTGTGGAACTCAACAAGACAAAGACGACAACTCCAAGAACCCTCTGGAGGTGTGGCAAGAGGCGGAGCCAGGCAGTACATGTGGTAGCCACGGTCACAGTCATCACAAAAAAGTAGCTGATCCTAGAACAAATTTAAAATGTGATGTATGGCACTCTTCAAATAGAGCAAGTTAAAGTTAACAGCTTTTATCATCGTCCTATTATTTGGAAACATATGAATGTCTGCTCAAAAATATCAACAAGGTAAAGATGAAGTGAAAACAACCTTATAACTGGTCTTTCTAATAATAAAACAGATTTTATGTTTTAGAAAGATCTTGTTTACAGGGATGAATTATACAATGAATGAGAGCATTTTAATGATTGCAGTACAGGTTCACATCAACTCTCCAGTTAGGAATTTGTAAATATAATTTAATCAAGTTAAAGAATATCAACAAAATATACATAATTGAAATGTGATTAAGGAAAGAGCAGGGGAACATCATTTACCACAGATGGCAGAATGGTGGATATAAAGCACATAAACACAGGCCATGTTGGGTAGAAATTGTTTAGCAAACCGATTAAAAAAGAAATAACTTCTCTTCTGTACAAATGGTACCAGTGTTGCATTTTAATTATAATGCAGAAATGTATTCAAGGCCTTCTGTGCTATCAAATTCTACCATTTATTAACCAACAGACACCGATAATAACCACACCCTAGGATATTTCTAAACACAAATTTGGAATTATCACAATTACAAAAATCACTTTTAAAACAGCTAAAACAGACTGTTGGTATGACTATCAAAAGATTTATCAAAATCCAGAAACTCATCATTTGTGTGTTATTTAATAATTTAACATCAATGAGTTGGCAGACTGAGCTCAAGCTACAAGATAAGAAGATAATGGTGGGTGGCCACTTTTGTACATGGCATTCATTTATGCAAGATCGGAGTCTGGATCTGCACCTTCCAGCCAATTCGACTCAAAAAAGATGAATGTAGCCATGCCACTCCCTCTGTATTTCCCAGAGTATCTTCTTACTCAGTCTAGTCAATTAATACCACTCCCAAAACGATATATAACAGTAAATATTGATGGAAAGAGAAAAGATGTAGCTTTTAAGATTTAAAAAAAAATTAATATACATAAAGTGATTTTTGGGAAATCACCCAAAATTTTCATGGCTTGACAATGAATCAAACCAAGGTCCACTAGAACATCAAATCTTAATCTAGATTCAGTAACAATGGTGATTAAAGATGACATGTATCTAAATCACAGATGTGACTGATATTATTTGTTCATACAATTTTGTGTATGAAATAGTGACTGAGTTGTAGGGGGGATTGGTACAAAACTTATAATAAAAATGGTTAGTACAACAGTGGCATAATTTGTACTTACACTGGATTACATGCTGAATCCAACATAACAGCATGCTGGCAAACTTCTATGTTATAAAAGGTAACGAAGTTGAATTTTCCATCTAGTCTTTTTTTGGAAGGAGGTGGGGGGGGGGGAACACTTGAACACAGTTATGCTTATGCCTTCTTAATGAAATAATATAAATTCCAAATCTCTATCACATAAAAAATATCCTTTCACCACACTGTTTTTGTTTCAAAAAATGTCACATGTTGTAAAAGTAAATGACTCTTCAAATAAAAATCTTCCAGAGACAAAATATAAATCGCAATGTTTCATTTTTCTTAAATTAATCCAAAACATGTTAAAAATTTTCTCTTGAATATCACCCCGATTTCGTTACACCCTGAACTAAAAGAGTCAGCAATCTCAAACTTCACAGATGAAAATTTCTACTCCTACATAACGCGATATTGGATGTAAATTATTTAAAATTGATGTGGGGAATTATATAAGAGCATCGTATCTGAAATATTACTCAAAAACATTAACAAGGACAGGAATGATAAAGTAGAGCTGTCAGTTACAAATGAAGTACTACACACACACACTCATTCAGCTACGGGGGAATTTCCAGCCATCCTTCAGAATTATGAGTTATTCAATGACATGGTGAAGTGGACATCCAAGAGACATACACCCAAAAGTTGCAGGAAATTCTATATGCCTGGACTAATTAACAAGCTTGTAACATACCTATAAGCTCGCTGAAAGCATTTCTACTAGCTAGCTCCAGTATTAAATGCTTTATAGTTCAATTACAAAGTCAGTTTAGTGGAACATAGAAATTTCAGATAAAGTAGTTTTCCAACCTTAACGGATTTACTTGCATTCATTTCCACATGTATTTTTCCAGTTATAACCGGAAAAATTTGATTAAAGAGATAAGTTGATTTGTTTATGTTTGTAAACCATGCGGTCAGTTAAGGACTAAAACCTAAAAGTTGAAATAACTAATGAATTTACAGCTGATCTTTTATCATCAGCTATAGTCAGCACATTCTAACATATTTTGAATGTAAAATCAAGTAATTAGGCAAAGTTTGAGTACCATTTTTAATTAAGAAAAAATCAAAATTTAATGTAAAAGAGATTAAAACAAGAAATTTATATCAGAGGATGGCTCAAATTAAGAGGGTTAAAAATATATGTAGGTTCCTGTAGAAAGTTTAAAGCATCTTGAATGGTCGTAATTGTTAGGAAAAGTGTGCCGATGACGTAAGAGGACTTAAAGTTAATTTGATAAAAAACCCTTTTGAAGACTAAACTAAGTTGAAAAAGATGGGATAAGATATCAAGAAGCCCATGTATTAGTTACGAGTTAAACTACTAAATACTTTTCAAGATATTAATTTGTGAAGGTTTTTGTTGATGTCACAAGTTTGACGAGATAAGGGTGCAAAGAACAGCCATACTGGTTTTTCAGTCAGTCTACAAGCCAGAATTGGAGAAGGTACGCTTGTGTATGACTCGCTGAGCAAATGGCTCCACATGGTAGCATGTCTCAATAATGTAGCAGTTGTACTTTCATCTAAAATAAGGGGATTGATGAGAGTTTGTCCTCTCATGTGAGTGCACTTTACTTGAAAATCTTTGATGGGGAAGAAGTCTCATTGTTTTATCAAAATCTGGTACTGAACTATGTAAAGGAGAGACTTCTAGAAGAATATAAACATCTTGTGATTTTGAAACTGTGTATTGTGAACTCATTTTAATTTCCCTTTCATGTTTGAGGGTATATTAATCGTGTGGCGGCTGTGTTATAAAAGATTGAAGGCACCAGTTAATTAGTTTTAGAGCATTTGTTTTAGCCATCCCCCTAGTTAAGCAAGAGTTCTAAAAGCTAAAGGCTATGTATGAAAGATACTAAAAACTTTTCAGTGCAAAACCTTTTAGTGAGAAGACGATTCAGTTTGGTGATAATCTCATGAGAGCGTTAAGTGAAGCTAGACAGAAGAAATGAGTAGAAACTCTGGAGAAAATGGACATGAATCATAACAGCAAGTTAGACTGTAACCTCATAAAAAACTTAATGGTGAACCAAAAGCTAGTACAGCAAAAGGAAATGTTACACCTAACCAAGTAGCTAACCAAATGCTACTTAATAGTAAACCTGAGGGGTGGATTAAATGAAAAAAAAAAAAGCCTTCACAGAATGCCACATAATGTGTTGGATGCATAATTTAAGGGGGAAGAAATTGAAAATGCTTTAAAGAATGTTAAAAATGATAAAGCTGCAGATATTGATGATTTGTGCATGGAACAAATAAATTTTGGCCTAAAACAAAACTATGAATTTTGAATATGTTTAACAACTGCCATGAAACCTACTTTCTTCCTAAAATGTGGAGAAAATCAAACATTGTTCCTGTTCTGAAACCGGGTAAAGAACCAGATAAGCCAAGCAGTTACTGGCCTATTTCATTGCTCTGCCATTTATTTAAGCTTTATGAATGTTGTATCAGACTCATGATAGAATCAAAAGTTAGCCCACAACAAGTGGTTGCACAAGTCAAGTGTTAACTACTTACAAAAATATATCACCTTTAGATTAATGAAACTCATCAAATCTCTACTCACCAACAGACGTTTCTATGTTAGCCTGGATAACAAGAAGAGTAGGTGGAGAATTCAAAAGAATGGATTACACCAAGGCAGTGTGTTTTATTTAATATCTATACTAATGACCAACCCATGCATTCCAATGCCAAACAATTCCAGTATGCTGACAACTTGGCAATCGCTGCTCATGATCCTATGTTTCAATGGGTCAAAGAACAGTAAGAACTAGCCCTGTAAACCATGTCCACTTACTACAAAAGCAACTCTTTGAAACCAAACCCAGATCTGAGCATTCCACCTGTATTCAAGAAAGGCAAACAGACACTAAATGTTACATGGGAAGGCCATTCATTGGAAATACAGAGCAGCTAAAATATTTAGAAGCCTTACTCATAAGAAGCACTGCCAAATAACTGCAGCTAAAATATACACAAAAAACAATATCCAAAAAAAGTTATGTTGCAGTAAATGAGGAGCGAATCCGGTGGTCTTGCACACATCTGCTAAAACACTCTACTTTTTCACTGCAGAGTATGCAACCCTGTTTGGAACCAATCCGCACATTCAATGAAAGTAGATAATAGCCTTGAATGAAACTTGTCGGATAGTGACTGACTGCATGTAACCAATCCCAATACACCTATTGTACAAGGCAGTTGGATTTGCTGAACCAAAAATATGCCGTAACTCACATGAGTACACAGAGCGATTCAAACAAACGTTCGATGAGAGGCACGTAATGTTTGGGATACCAAGGCCTACACTTAGAAGGCTAATCTCTATGACTTCCTTTCTAAAACACACAAATGCCAATCCTACAAACTGATAATCAATTTCTGAGGAAACTGGACAGGGTAAAATTGAGAACCCTCAACAATATAAGAACAGGAGTGGCTCCAGTAAAAGCAAGCATGTATAAACGTGGTCTGACAACAGACGATCGATGTGAATGTGGAGAACAGCATACCATGGATCCTGTAAGTAGGGCTAGTTTTTAACACCACTTGAAGACCTGTGGATAGGAAGAGATATTGACAACTTTGTCCAACAATGGGCAAAACGATTCTGGACATGAAAATGTGAATTAGACACACACACTCACATACAAAATATTTGACACTATGCTCTTCCCCACAATAAAGGGCTTTACCGAAAACATTGTTTTTTGTTTGTCGTTGCTGCAGCCCTCCTGTCTTCAACTTTGGTAAGTGATTGATCTTCTTTACCTTTCCTTTCCATACTGAAATACTACACATGTTGTTGGGAACCCATACTGTACTAAGGTTTCAACAAATCTAGTCCAAATGTATATTTAATTAATGTTTGGAAGCAGTAATTAATTAATTGAGACAGTTTCCTAAAATGATAATTGCACGAGATAAAATTTCTAGATTTCTTTGACTTGGTAGGTAAGACAATAATAGATTTTATTTATTTATTTCTCGTGTCCAGGACATAACAAGTTGAAAAAACAAATAACATTAATTAATTAATATTAAACTATAAACACAATTAAATAGAATGTGACCAGAATTCCGCAATCTTGATGGCCTTCTCGTTTGCCCTGTAAAGGTCGTCGATATTGCAGGTTTCAGGGAGATTC
Organism: Vandiemenella viatica; assembly: GCA_031002005.1. Lineage (NCBI taxonomy): Eukaryota > Metazoa > Arthropoda > Insecta > Orthoptera > Morabidae > Vandiemenella > Vandiemenella viatica. The sequence goes on from JARYHS010008075.1 coordinate 157,881,222, forward strand.
CTGCATATCAGAAGATGTTGTGGGTTCTGAAGCTCACCACATTCACATAGATCGTTGTCATTAGTGTACCCCCATTTTTTAATATTATATTTACATCGGGACACTTCAGTTCTTAATCTGTTTAGAGCCTTCCATATAGCATATGGCTGATTACATCCCGCAGCCGGTGCCTCTTTGATGTTCTTCCACTGTTCTTCAGGCAACGAATTTCGCCATAGTTCTAGACGGTGTGCTCCAGTAGAAGATGTTATGGCTGTAGTTGATTTTATGAAGCTCTTCCTTGACTTCAGCCTTGTGGGTTGAGGTTCGTGTCCAAACAAAGGGTGTCTGGGGTCTGTTTCTTGTTTCCTCTTCTCCCTCTCTGCAGCTGTTTTCCTACGAATGTCAGGTGGTGCTATACCCATGATTTGGTATATTTTACTAATAGGAGTTGGTTTTAGGCAACCTGTTACAATGCGACCAGTATCATTCAATGCTATATCAACCTGCTTAGCATGTGCAGAGTTTTGCCAAACTGGTGCTGAGTATTCTGCTACAGAGAAACTAAGTGCCAGGGCAGATGTACGAAGCACATTTGGATGTGCTCCCCAGGAGGTACTTGTAAGTTTCCGGATGATGTTGTTCCGGGCAGATACTTTAAGTTTCAGATCCTCACAATGGGTTTTGAATGTGAGAGATCGATCAAGCTTTACTCCTAGATATTTAGGTGTATCGCAGTGTAGTAGTTGTTGCCCCCTCCAGTTGATGTTCAACTTCCTTCTGGCTTCTCTGTTTCTCAGATGGAATGCACAGACCTGTGTTTTTCCAGGGTTGGGCTTCAAGTGATTAACATCATAATACTTGGCCATATCTTCAAGAGCTGTTGTCAGCTTCACCTCCACCACCTCAAAGGTTGTGCCTTGAGCTGCAACTGCTGTGTCATCAGCATAAATGAATGCTCTTGTTCCAGGAATAATTGGTTGATCATTTGTATATATGTTGTACAAGAGCGGGGCCAGCACACTACCCTGAGGGAGGCCATTCTTCTGAGTTCTCCATCGACTCTTCTTATTGTGGAGGGTGACGTAAAACCTTCTGTTTTGTAGTGAACACTGGATGACTTGTGTTAGATGGTAGTCTTTTGTGATGGAATATACCTTACTTATCAAAATTTTGTGGTTGACTGTATCATACGCCGCTGTGAGATCGATGAATGCCACACCTGTAACCCGTCCTCTTTCATACCCATCCTCTATATACAATAATAGATGGCAAGAGCTAAATGACAGTCTGTGTATGCTCTTATTAAAATTAAGGAATCCAGAATTAATAAAAAATACTCATAAAACTTCATTTAAAAACCGGTCCAACAAATTCACTCTCGTGCTACCTGACAAGCTGCAACAAAACTTACTACTAATGACTAATACATATAATTTACCTAAATATTTACTAATAGAGTGCCATTTCCAAATTTGAATGATTTTAATAAGAATTCAGACAAGGCTAGAGGAAGTAAAACTCTCATGTCACAGTCTGGTCTTCACTATTAAAATGAATAGTATCCCCTTCCGTAATTATTCAATACAACAAAAAACTTTGTGATTATTGCTGATTTTAAGAAGTGTATAAATTATACAATGCAATAAATAATAGATGATGGTACCATATACATTGTTTTAATGATCAAATGAGCATATATGTAAAATCCACTTTCTTCTAACATAGAAATCGAGACTTTGTGTGAATCCTGCAGAATTTTTATTTTGAATCAAGTTTTCCTCTGCAATCTTCATCAGATGATAGCAATTTCCTCTCCCCCCCCCCTCCCCCAACAAATTTCTAGCTACCGTGGATCTCCTGCACATGGTCCCTTCTCTAACTAGGCAATTTCTATAAACATACTGAGCACCAGATCAATGAAAAGATATCTGCCAAAATATTGTGCTTTGCTGTAAAACTCAACAGTATACATGCAAAGACTTCTATGTACACTTACTTTCTTACAGGCATTAAAGAAATGTGGCTGAAGAATGTTTATGCACTAAAATTTCAGGTAAGATATAACACATCATTTTTTCCCCCTCCTTGCCTAACAGATATTCTAACAACTGAAAGGCAAAATTAAAGAAAGTGAAGTAAATATTTTTGTTATTAACCTGTTATTTCTCCAGGAAGGTTTATATGTCTGTATAATACATTTAATAATGAATACCATTTTGGGAATGTAAGCTACTTTAGAATTTTGTAAATTCTAATAACAAAGATTGTTTACAGTAGAACAGGCATGGGCGAACCACCTGATACCTCAGCCTCAGAGCCGTTTACACAGCTAACGAAAGCAATAAAGTAAACTAAACATTTAATAGAGCTAATAAATCAACTTTAAATAGTAAAAGTCACATTCTAAACATACCCAAATAGCTGTAAGAGGAAATAATCCAACATCGGTATATGCAGTATTCTGTTACGATTTAATTTCACTAGAATCAATGCTGTCACGTAGTAAACCATGATCACAGTTCTTGGGCATAGCGGGGTCGTTGATGAACACACTTACTTTAATGCAACAAAGCTTTATTAAACAGTTCATACAGTACAGGAGCACGGAGCAAACTGACTCCGGCTAGAAGGGAGTATCGCTTATATTGTAATGAAGAACACTCTAGAACATTAACACTAGTTACAACAAGAACAACATTTCAGAACAGTTTACGCAAAGTTAAGAAATTGAAATTTTACGGGACTTGTTGGATTCGAACCCACGACCTTTAGTGTCACAGTCTCTTAACATAACGACTACACTACAACAGTCTTTCCCTTTTCATGGCCTGATCCACTTGATGTGCGACATTCCCCCCTCCTTAAGGGAACAGCATCCCGATGTTACGTTGCCCTGGTCATGGAGCGAGTCATAGGTCCCGTGTATCTTGGTTCCTGATGGTTGGTGACGGCCCTAGTCGTCGACATCTTCGAGCCCGGACGAGACCCACAACTTTTGGGGCCCTTTGGTTTATTGAAGAATGCTGTGTCTTCTAGTTTACTCTGGTTTGATGGGTCCATGTAAGGCTTCAGTTGCAGCACGTGAACTGTCTCTCTCACCTTCCGTCGTTTTTGAGTGTGGATCGAAATCCTTGACTTCATAAGTGAAATCAGACAACCTTCGTACGATCCTGTATGGTACAAAGTAACGTCTGAGAAGCTTCTCGCTTCTCGGACAAGCCAACCTTACAGACGGGAGTAAATAACCAGACGAGGTCGCCAGGTTGGTACGAAACAGAACGGTGACTAGTATCATACCTTCGGCGGTCATTCTCTTGAGCATGCAGTGTGCGGAGCTGACTAACTGCCGACATTCCTCAGCTCTTGTTACTAATTTGGCAATGTAATCGTCGTCCACGTCATCAGGATGGAACGGGAACACAGTGTCCATGGTCGTTGTTGCTTCACGTCCGTGTACCAGCAAGAATGGCGTAAATCCAGTTGTGTCTTGTTAGGCAGTATTGTAGGCAAAGGTCACAAAAGGCAATACCTCATCCCAGTTGGTTTGTTCGACACTCACATACATGGAGAGCATGTCAGTCAGTGTTTTGTTGAAACGTTCTGTAAGTCCATTAGTTTGAGGGTGGTAAGCAGTCGTCATTTGATGTGTAATGTTACATCGACGGTTGATCTCGCTCACAAATCTCGACTGAAAGACTTTTTCCTCGATCCGTGATCACTTAACTTGGGGCCCCATGTTTTAATAAAATGTCCTCCACGATCAATTTTGCAACCTCAGAGGCTTCAGCTGTTTTCCAAGGTTTTGTAATGGTGTAACGAGTCAGATAATCAGTACATACAATAATCCACTTATTACCACTAGTAGAAGTCGGGAATCATCCAAGTAAGTCAATCCCGATGCGCTGGAAAGGTGTTTCTGCAGGCGGAATTGGTATAAGTCGTCCAGGTGGTTTCTGAGAAATTGTCTTCCTTCTCTGACATTCTCGACAGTGCGAAACATAGTGACGAACACTTCTAAATAATCCTGGCCAGAAAAATCTCTTCCAGATTCTGTCATAAGTCTTAATAAACCCTAAATGGCCCGCTAAGGCGCGTCGTGGAAATGTTGAATTTCGAAGTGCATGTGCTTGGGAATTACTGGAAGCCATCTCTTTCCAAAGGGGTCAAAGTTTTTCTTGTAAAGCACCTCATTTATCATCTTAAATTCTCCATTCACATCCTTTGAGTGATCTAAGTCAAGTTTAATTTACAACAATTTGGCATCATTGTTTTGTTCCTCAGAGAGATCGTGAAGAGTAGCGAGACAGCCATTACACTCTTCATTCTCTGGTTGTTCCTCCACTGGATTCCTCAAGAGACAGTCGGCATCCTGGTGCTTCCTTCCACTTTTGTAGACTATACTAATGTCGTATTCTTGAAGACGTAATGCCCACCTGGCAAGTCGTCCTGATGGGTCCTTAAGGCCTGTTAACCAGCAAAGTGAATGGTGATCTGTTACAACTGTAAATGGTCGTCCAAAGAGATATGGTCGGAATTTGCAGACAGCCCATATGACAGCAAGACATTTATGTCCGTTGTTGAGTAGTTTCTTTTGGCTTTGTTGAATGTCCTGGAGGCATAAGCTATTACCTTCTCTTTCCCATCCAGAATCTGTACTAAGACAGCACCAATTCCATAACCACTAGCATCTGTATGCAGCTCAGTAGGGGCTTTCTCATCATACAGGCCAAGCACAGGATCAGTCATCAGAGCCTTTTGCAAAATACTGAAAGAATCTTGTGAGATCTACCCCAGAGAAATTTAGCACCACTTTTTAGCAATTCTTGGAGCCGCCTGGCTTTTATACAAAATTCTTTTATAAAATGTCGATAGTAAGAACATAGGCCAAGAAAGCTCCTTACGTCGCTGGTATTCTTAGGAACAGGAAATTCCATTATAGTCCTCACCATGTCTGGATCTGGCCGCACACCTTCGTTTGACACAAGATGCCCAAGTGTTTTTATTTATTTAGCTCCGAAAAGACACTTTCTTTGGTTAAGTTGTAAGCCACTTTGTTTCAGGCACATAAGAACAGCTCTCAGTCTTTTCACGTGTTCATCGAAGGTTACAGAGAACACTACAACATCGTCTAAATAACAGAGACACATCGTTCACTTCAGATGCGGTAAAAGATTATCCATAATATGTTCGAATGTTGCTGGCGCATTACACAAACCAAATGGCATTACACTGAATTCATACAGGCCATCGGGGGTAATAAATGCAGTTTTCTCTAGGTCACTTTTGTCTACCTCTATCTGCCAGTATCCTGAGTATAGGTCCATAGTTGAGAAAAACTTAGCTCCCTTCAGACAGTCCAACGTATCGTCAATTCGCGGAAGAGGGTAAACATCTTATTTAGTTACCTTATTGAGTTGTCGGTAATCGACGCAGACCCGCCAGTGGCCGTCCTTCTTTCTTACAAGCACTACTGGCGATGACCATGCGCTCTGAGATGGCTGAATGATGACGTCCTTCAGCATCTTTTCTACTTCTTGCTGAATTATTAGGCGCTCCGCTGCTGAAACTCGATACGCTCTTTGGCTGATTGGTCGATGGTCGCCAGTATCAATTCAATGTTGTACCTTCAATGGGGTTGCTTTGCTCTTCATCTGTGGACTGAAACATTCATAGAATTCCTGAAGAACTGCAAGTAGCTTTGCCTGTTGTTCCTAGGTCAGATGTGGCGAAAGTTGGGTCTGAATGTTTTGTCTCGTTGCTTCCGTTACAATCACACTTGTGGGTTCTTCGCGAAAGGTTTCCATGACATTCAGATGCCCTTCAATTAACATCTCAGCGTATGCTATACACTGGCGCCTTGGGAGAATAAGTGGCACCTCTCAGCAGTTGACTACCCACAGTTCACCAATTCCGTTCTCAAATGAGACAGTAGAGGCCGGGATGAACAAATCTTTCTCCAGTGGTAAATTTTTATTGCATTCCACTAGGAGGTCCATACAATGACGTGGCGTATGACACATGACAGTTACCTTCGAAGCACTGGTGGCAGGAATTACGACGTCATCCAGCACACAAACTTTCCAGGCACGGGAGGGACTGTTTCCCCCCTCTTCAACTCTCACATTGTCTAGCAAAATCTTTGAGCAACCACAGTCTATAATTGCTTGCAAGGCCTTCAGAAAGTCCCAACCAAGAATGACGTCATGACTGCATTCCTGTAAAACAACGAACTCAAAAGGCTGCTCGTGGCCATTTATAGAGACACGAATAGTGAATCTATCTGTAAGCTGTACATGGTTCCCATTAGCCACCCTGAGCAAAACATTTTTGTTGTCGACGAACATAGTCTTCCGCAACTGGCACCAGTACTTCTCCAAAATAACCGAAAAAGATGCCCCAGAGTCCACAAGAGCATGAGTTGGTCGGCCATCCATGATTTCAATGTAATTTGCCAACATTTTCGTAATGATCGGCGGCGGAGTATTTTTCCCTAGAGCGGCCTCACCTCCAAGGAAGGTTGCACCTTTTAGTTTTCCAGGTTGCGGTGGCTAGGTGACTGGCTGGAGCATCGGAAGGGTGACGGAGACCTTGATTGGCGTGTCGGCGATGGTGATCTACGTCGTCCAGAAGTTACATCTTGATCTTCATTGTTGACCTGGGGTCTTCGGCCGCTGAAACGTGCTTTGAATAACTTTTCGCGGGTATCATTAAAAATCTGCCGTCTGTCTTGGCAGTAGCGAACTACATGTCCCGGTCGCCCACAGTGAAAACATACCGGCTGGTTGTCCCGTGTTCTCCAGACGTCGGTTTTCCTGGGAATGTTTGAAAGATCCTCGCGTTGCGTCGTAGTGGCATAAATTCTCTTTGGCCTTGGCTGTTTGGGGCTGCATGGTAAGAGATGGGCGCCAGCATTTGTTCCACTTCCTCCCTTATTATTTCCTTGGCCGTCGCCTGAATATACTGCTGGATGACAAATGCGCTGGCAGGTGGTCGGCATCATCGTTGTCCTTACTTCTCCTTCCTCTTTTGGCAGCTTCCACTCAGTCAAATATGGCTCGTACTCTGGCTTCTCGCCTTGTAAGCGGCAGCTCTCTCATGGTCTAATTGGGGCCATGGTGTTTTCGTAGATTCGAGCGCTCATGAGGATCTACCCAGCGTCTCCACCAGAATAATGTCACATAGTAAACAACGATCAGAGTCCTTGGGCGTATTGGGGTCGTTGATGAACACACTAACTTTAATGCAATGAAGCTTTATTAAACAGTTCGTACAGTACAGGAGCACGGAGCAAACTGATTCCGGCTAGAAGGGAGTATCGCTCATATAGTAATGAAGAACAGTCTACAAAATTAACACTAGTCACAACAAGAACTTTCCAGAACAGTTTACACAAAGTTAAGAAATTAAAATTTTGTGGGACTTGTTGGATTCGAACCCACAACCTTTAGTTCCAGTCTCTTAACATAACCACTACACTACAAAAGTCTTTACTTCTTCATGGCCTGATCCTCTTGATGTGCGACAATATTTATCATAGTAAAGTCTAAAGACAATAAATTTTGTTATAAATAAATCATACATAAAGGTTTAATGATGTTTAAAAGCCAAAAAGCTGGTATAGAATTTTATCATGTAAATATACACTACAAAATTTATGAAATCAGATGTTAGAAAGGATATAAGAAGTCAACTTGTAGTAAGAAAGTAACTTAATTTTTGATCATTCAAAATTCTAAAATTTTGGAAAGTTCTATACAGTTCAAAGATCATTTTTTAAATATTATACGATTAAGTCTAATATGTGCCAACAGGAATATTAATTATTTCAACCATAGACGTAAATTCAGTGGGAAAAAACACTGTCAGAATATAATATAGTAAATCTGAAACAATATTTAGTTAATAATTCTGAGAAATATGCAGTATTATGATTAGCATAAGCCAAATTTGGAATTTTTTAATCATGACTGCGATGTTACTGTAGAACAAGGAAGTACATGTATTTAAAAATTAATAATAAATCAGAGAAAGCTGATAGAGACTAGGAAAAGAGCTTTTTAGGTACTTGAGAACACACAGAATCTTTTAAAATAGGTTTTAAAGTTATCATGACATTATTAGTGCAGTCGAACATTTTGATATTTCTTCTTTAGTCACGTTTTATAACTTTTTGGCTACAAATGAATAAACCGGTCATGTTTGCTATCAAACAAAAGAGAATTTAATTGAACTTTTTAGCGTTAAAACTAAGAGTTACTAATACATTTTGTAAAACGCACAAAATATTTTTTTTTGGAAAATCCGTTATAGATACAGAAAAATTTATAAGGATTGATATTGATAAATACCCTAAAATCTAGCAACTTTTAAAGTTTTAGAACGGTAGAAGCAGTGTGAGCCGAGAACGAAGAACTATGTAGCAAAGTCTGAAGAAGATGACGCAATTTTTGTCCAAGTTGAACTTCGCCCCCGCGTGGGGATACATGAAACTATATATATGGCTAGCATCACTTCTGCCTTGTCTTGGCTGAGTGAACTTCAGAGCAGTAACAGTGTCGGATGGAGTAGGGCTCGGAGCGAAACGGCGGTAATGTCTCGTGGTGCGCAAGGCCGAGGGCAGACATTTGCATAATGTGGTAGCGCAGGAGGACTTTTTACAACTTCAATGGAACTTTTAAATCTTCTAACAGGGTTTGGTCTGGTCTGATCCTGTTTCATTACTTGCAATCTAAGAATTTGGTGAAGAATTTCTGATAGCAATAGATTGTTGTGGAACTGTAAATTTTTTCAAGAATATAGTGAATTTTTAATTTGAAACAATAGCAGCGATTTTCATTATGATGTTAACCTACCTTTTCCTTGCTTGGGGTTTTAAATTAAGCCAGGTGGTGGCCGATACAAATTGAAACTATCAATAATCAAGTGGCTTGCATATTACACGTTTGGAGGTAAGGTGATAAACTGTTATTACAACCCCGATGATCAGTTTAGTCCCTTACCTGGGATCGAAGTTGATGACAAGTGTTTATTTCAACCCCAGTTGGTTGTTACAGGAATCAGACCTAATATGATAAATATATTTTTCTTCAAAATCTGGAACTGTAAACGGAGAAACAAAGAAGCAAATTCGACTATGTTACTTCTAAATAAAGCACATGAAATACGATATGTTGTATAACAAGCTGTACGAATGGAACATAAATTAATTTTAAAATTACAGCTTGAATTACAGATTTCTGTAACATATACAGTAATCGTTGCATAACCAACATAACAAGCAATAAATTTTTTGCAAGCAACATTTATAAACAGAGCTGTGTTTCTGGAAGTCAATTTATTATTGGACATAGTTATCTGAGGCAAGGTGAACCCAATAGCATCAAAGACAATATGATAGGGGGTACAAGGAATCCAACTATTTTGTAGATCAGAACAGCTGATTATAAATAAAGTATTACTTACATCATTGTCTGAGTTCCCACATATAGAACAGCATTTGCATTCAATGCACTGCCATCGGTACTTTCGCACAGAAATTATCATGTTGGGTGTGAACTGGAGACAGGTTGGGTGACCTAAGTAGAAATAAAGCATTTGTTAATTGTTACAGTTATTACATACTCTAATTGTTTATAAAGAACTTTATTTCATTGTGGTTGGAAATGAGACTCAGATTTATTAAAAATGTATAACAACATAAACAAGTTTATCAAAATGTAAATAAAAGTGGTTTAAATTATGGAAAACACCAGTTTCATAAGTGCTAAAGAAATGCTACATATCTGATTCAAAAGCAAATGAAATTTATTAAGTGAATACAAGGACAGAGGAGCTGGTCAGAATGTATACTAGGATTTTGTAGGGGTAAAGTCTAATTAATAGAAAGACACAAAGGTAAAAGAAACAGAAAAAAATATGAATTTTCCAAGGAAAGCCATTAATTACAAACATGCATTCATCATTCATTTAACAATGATAGTTATTTTCAAAAATATTTCAAATTTGATCAATTAAAGTTGTTACAAAGACGAAAAGGAATATATTTTTTTTTATTTGGGTTCACAGGTAGTTGACATTAAGGTCAACAGGTGTGAAAGACAATTGTGATATGAAGGAAATCAACTTTGCTCTTCTGAAGAAACCATCCCGGCCTTCACATATAGTGACTCTGGGATATCTTGAGAAACCAATATCTAGACAGTTGGAATACGGATTGAGCCAACATCCTCCAGAATGCAGGAATGAGCAGAGTGGCAAAATATTGTCAACGAATGGTCTTGTTAAGATATTCTTGTGAAATGTGTGTTCCAGTCAGTTTTGAGTGTGTAAATTAATGAGAAACATCATTCAATAAACTATCGTTGCTATATGTTAAATGAAAAACATTATCAACAAGAACAATTTAATTAAAAAAATAATTAACAAGTATCCTCAAAGGGAAAAATGAAAGCTGTAGCCATAGAGTTTATACCAGCATTAACTCCAGTAAACTCTTGAATTTCTGATAATAGTATTAATGTTAGATAAACTTTTCTATGCAAGAGGTTGTACCCAGATAATCATCTGTAACTAAAAAACGGTGTTAAGAAGATACTACAAAGATTAATGACATTAAATAAATAAACTCTTCTTTTGCTTCCAGCTGCATAAAAAATTTCACAGTTGTGGGACATTTCGAAGGCATCTATCTCAGCCCTCATTTTCAACCAAATGTCATGTGACATTTTTAGGCTTCTGGAAGTCCGAGAAGAGTTTATTCATATACAATGCTGTGAAAAACTTCAATCTTAGAATAATATCATTGTCAAAGAGTGAAGCTTCAATTCAGTTACATCATTAAAAGTTAACTTATCATAATGTAGGAAAGATCTACTACACACATTTTACCTTATAATTATGCTTACTATGATTATCTACATCTACACTCTGCAAATCACAAATACTGTGGGTGGCAGAGGGTGCTAAGCACCAATCCTAATTCTGCGCATTCCAATCCCGAACAGATCGAGGAAAGAAGGAATACATATATGAATCAGTACGGGATCTTATTTCTCTAATCTTATCCCTCCTGTCATTGCGACCTAAATAGGTCGGCGGAAGAAGTATATCGTTGCACTCGTAACTTAAAGATTTTCGCATATTATCGAGCAAATTCAAACGACGTCGTCTGTCCGCCAAACAATCCCAGCCCAACCCACGAATCAGCTCTGTGACACTTACGTAAGGACTGTAACTAGCAGTCACGAATCGAGCGGCTCTTCTCTGTACTTTCTCTAATGTGTCAATCAATCCCTTGCGATACGGATCCCAAATTCCACAACAGTATTCCAAATGCGGACGCACTAGTGTTTTGTACGCTATTTCCTTAGTATTATATTCAAGGCTCAGAACTTTGGAATTTATGTAGTAAATCTTTAATCAGACTAACATTTGAATCTTCATCAAAATTTTTAATGGTGAAATAAACAACAACAACAAAAGTAATAGGATTAGAATGTTATGAGATAGTATGGATTTGATTTTTTTAAAAAAAAAAAAAACCATAGTTCCTGTAATACCGAAAAATTTGTAGCTTGTAATAAAATTTAAAATGCATAGATTAAATTCTTCTTCCTTACTATATTCATACCACAAAACTGCATTTATAACAGACCACGAGGTTGTGTTTATAAACAGACCATACAGCCAGAAGAAGAAGAACCATTAAACACATATTTCAGTATAAGAATAAAATCAGGAAGTTATTTAAACCAAAATAATATATTAAAATGGTAATGGTGATACCAAAAATGCCATAAGCACAAAATAAGATAGGGGAAGGAAAAAAAAACCCGTCACCACCAATTAAGGCAGGTGGGCCAGACGAACACAAAGTAAACAAATTACACAAATCACTGTGTTTTTCTGGCTCTTCTGCCTTTATCCGCAATAAGTGATGGGTTATTTTCCCTATCCTACCTTATTTTTAATCCTGTATTTTCAGCAACGATCATATTAAACTTTGATAAATGTAAGTACATGAAAGTTATTATGCCAAGAATGTGACACTTGCCAGATGTTACATTACTTAATGAAAAATTAATTACAACTTGAGCAAGTGTAACAAATACATTACAAAATACCTAAATAAATAACATAATTTTAACTTATCATTTTTATATGTTTAAAATTTAAGAATGTAACATCTATCTGTATTTTCATACTAAATAACAATATGTGATTTAATTTATTCACTGTATTTGCAAACCTTTTGATTCCATTTATAAGGAAGGATATGGAAACTACCAATTGAAGGTAAGAGGGCTGCAATGAACTCAAAAACACTAGCACCCTTTACAACATTTCAGTATAAAACCTTAATCATGTATAAACATGAGAAACACAGCAAGGGGATAAGATAAGTACACACTGAAACTCACCATGATTCATATTAAGTGTTAGTGTTTGCGTATGTGCTGCGGCCCACCTGCCTTTATCTGTGGTTGGTTTTACTTTGTGTATCCGTCCTTATGTTTATACTTCTGTACATATGAGGTGATGATGAATTTGTTGATTTTTTTCTCTAGGGAAGCTTTATACTGCAGTGTAATCAGTAACTGCAAATTTAAAACCTGTTTGTGCGTCTGCTGATAATTCATATTTTATGAAGAATTCAGTATTTTGCAAATCAATCAATCAATGACTTGGTAATTTATAAGACATGTGTAATGGCTTCAACATAAAAAGATATTTTATAATGTCCATTTATCATTAATTATGCAAATTACATTCAGATTAGATAGTTCATAAGAAATAATTTAATCGAAATATGACTTTTCCATACCGGGAATTTTCTTTAATTCCTAACATGTTTTCACTTAAATTGTTTAATGTATCAAAGCGAAAGGTATGAAATGAATAATTATTTCAAAGAATGACCAGGCAGAATGTAAGAGTATATGCAGAATGGAATAGAAGTGTTCAATAACTTGAATCTAAGGTGTAATGATTTGAATAACAGTGCGCTGTTCCATTACAGACAAATAAAGATTATTGTTTACCACTATGCACACAATTATTTCTAGGTTTATCATCCTATCTACAATGCATAAATAAATCAAAAAGATAAAGGAGCTACCACTTACCACAGGCGATGGCAGAATATTACAAAAACACAAAAAAACATGGAACAATATTGAAATTTTTGGTTTTAAGCCCTTAGTATGCATTATTGCATGGTGCAAACAGGGTAGGAGCCTCAGAGCAACTAAAATATCATTGTTCAATGGTGGGTGAACACTTCATTTAATCTTGTTTTAGATCAGGGTTAGCAAACTTTATGAGGAAAGGAACAGCAAAATTGGATTTGACATACCAGGTTGCAAACTAAAGTAGGTACATTTTTTTGATAGGTTCTTCTAATCATAAAACAAAAATGAAAAAGTTATTTTTTAAAAAAGTTTTGAAGTAATACTTGTATACACACCATATTTATACTCATTACTGCTGCTACTTAAAACAAATAAAAACATTATTAACAAGCTAATTAAAGAATATTTTACTTGCAAATTTTCCAGGTAAGTACAAATATTAACCTTTGGGCTGGATTGAAAACATTCAATGGGATGGATTTGACCAGTGGGCCATATTTTACCAATCCCTGTTTTCAGAATAATTTAATTGTGGCAATGCTAGGGTAATTAAAGCACAATTTCTCAAATAATACCTCTCTTGATTTTACTTCACAGAATTGTAATAATACCATAAGTCCATACTACTGCAAAGATAAGAAAAAGTAATGTGGGCCATTCAACAAATAGATGATGGAGTAAGTAAGTAAGTATTTGTTGCATGTTGTTCATTACTCTGAAATAAATAGCTTATAGAGAATTAATGTACAAATATAAATACTAATACTATCAAAGTTAATCATACTTTTAAGGAATAAGCCACAAAGTAGTTACCAAAACAGTATTTACATATGGTGAAACTAATACCACATCTAAACAGGTTTCTCCATTACAACTAATAAACCCATACAAATCTCACTATCACATCATTTCTTGTGTTCATAGGATATCAAAAACCATTTGCATTGTGGGAAACCATAAATTCAATCTCTGATCAAATCTAACACTGTTATTCACATCTATTTGATATAAAACTGCACATTTAATCAAAACCATCTGCTTGTTCACTAAAGAATATTTGAGATCAAGAAATCAACAAGAATGCTTGAAGTAAATAAATTAAAAAACGCCAGCTTCTTTGCCACAGCATGGCAAGTGTATTCAAACAGACTTCATGAACTCCTGAAGTGACCCAAAGTTACACATACTTAAAGCATGATTGTGAAGAAGAATGTCTGAACACAATTTTGAGAAGAAAAATCTCAAAACTCTAATACTTCCTTCATAGACTATTGAGTGAAATGCAAATCTATATTGGATATTTTAATGCGAGAGAACTGATTAACATAATTTTGTATGTAACGGCAACATTTAATTACTTTTCAATGGTTCAGTAGTTCGGTGACATCTTTCAGGGATCCCACTTTTAGGTAAGATTTTCAAAGGCCTTTAATAATTTCATCTTTGGAATGGCTGTGTGTATATGAAGTATGCCTGAATAGTTTGACGATCTGCATTTCACGTAAAATTGCTACGGCCCATTTAACCATGAATATTGATTAAGATTAGACAGCTATGACATGTACATAACACACCTGATAGGTACTTTGTCACTATATGAGTATGAGCACATTGCAATATTCTTTGTCTGGTCCTTGTCCATTTTTAATAATAATAATAAATTCACTTGACAGTATAGTTTCATCCCGCCTGGGGACAGTAATGTCTTTATTAGACAATAAAATATTTTTGTCTTGTATTACAACACTACTGTAATGAGCATAATGACTGACAATGAAGAAACATGTGAGAATTGAGCATTTCACTGGTCATGTGGTAGGTCTGGATCTTTACACTTTTCCCATAGCCATATGCCTCACTTCTTACATGATTAAGGATTTTTTACCGAAATATTCCTGGCCCCTTACCCTTCATATGTGGTAAGCAATGGGCTATTTTCCCTATCCTTCCTGCCTTTAATACTATTCTGGGAATATTTGCGCACTCACACACACGAACATCTTTTTTTTTTTATTGATAATCAAGATCACATGTAATCTTGTTGTGTAAAGTCACTTTTGGGGCTAAGATTTCATTAAAAAAATTTGAATAGGACAGCCCATTTTCAATATTTCTTTAGTAACACAAATTGTGTAGTCACTTGGAAAATGAATAGGGACATATAAAGGAGAAATTGGAACAGAAGTGGTAGGCTTCAAAACAGTCAGCAAAATAGGAGTTGCTTAACAGAGATAAATGAGGTATAATTGTAAAAGTAATGGATGCAAAATTCATGTAAACCTTGAAATGTTAACTTGTTATAAATTAGACGAAAGAAGTGACTTATTCTGCTCAAGCCATTGCATTCAGTAATAAAGCTATACTTAACCATAATTTGATGTGAAAGGTTACTGCCATAAAAAAATGTCTTGCAAATAACAAATTTACTTCAACAATTGTCATGATACAGCCATGATGGGCATTTAATGGCAAGAATGAAAGTATATTCTGGTTTAAATTTGAAAGTGCATTAGCATTTTTTTTAAAGATACTTTTTAAATTATGCCATAGATGTGGCCATTAATAGCCCACAGTTTGTGAAATATTGCCTAAAGATCATGTGTCTCTGTGGATCAGCAACAGTACCTAGTTTGTAGACTAATGAATTATGTAACAGGATTAAAAAAAAAAAAAAAAAAAAAAAAAAAAAAAAAAAAAAAAAAAAAAAAAAAAAAAACGCTCTTTGTTGTTTTAATGAGCAATCACATACCAGCCAACACACTTCTTCATTGTGACAAACACAACTCAAATTAATGATCTCAGAACCATGTACAATTATCTGTATAGGTAGCCCCTATGTAAACATCACACAATGCCATCCTCCCTGGCCAATCTATCTACTTAAATATAAAAGCCCTTCTGTAGCATGAAGACATCTCCTTCCATAAATCTGACAAGGTACCACCAACTGTTTTGTACTGAAATACTTGTTTCAAGGAGTTTTGTGCCCTTATAGTGTGGGGCATCCATGATCAATTGAATTATTGTAGCAGCAGTCACACACTAGACAAAAATAGAAAGCTGTGCAAAAGCTTTTACGTTACATCACACAACACTTGTAAGTGGTTGGCTTTATCTCACTTTTGTTATTGAAGAATAACCAATGACCAAGTCTCTAAAAAGGAAACATGTTTTCATCCAAATGTTCAACGTATTTGAGGTAAATATAATTGCTGTAAGCAAAAATGTAAGATCAGTGCTAAGCTTTTGAAACTAATCAATATCATCAAGTTATAATTGTTCAAAATCATCTGGGTTACTGAATCCATGAACCAACTCTTTCTAAAGCTTGAAACTACCAGCCTGATCCAAAACAAAATGATTACCAAACAGTACTACAGTGAAATCAAACCAATGTTACTCAAAAACTTTTACCTTGCTTACATTTACTATAAATAAATCTGCACAAGAATCCAGTTCGTTGACATAATCTTCAGAACCTTTTCCACAACCTAGTAAACCCATAGGTGATAAATCACTAATTTAAAATAATAGCTATCTAAATATCAGACATGTGATACGAAAAATGTAAATCAGCTAAGGCCCTTTTTAAGGAACTACCCTGCACTCATATAGAACTAGCCGATACCTGCGACTTCGTACACGTTGACTTGAGCAAATCGACATCTATACCAAAATAGAATTTGTCTCTAAACGAAATTTACTAACAAATCATACTCCAACAGACTGCCGAGAAGCACAGCTTGAGCAACTGACATAACATTACAGACCAACATAAGCATCCGTCTGTCTGACATAATACGATCAGTTCCAAAACATCGTGACTAAAACTGTTATTCATACCAAAAGAATGTCGTGTGTCCTTCCTACAGATATAAGATATTTACTTGTCAAATGCCATCAATATCGGTTTAGTCATATATAATATATTAGTGCAGATCACACACACATGCTGACTGTGAGAGAAACAACGGCAGAGTGATCAATACAGCGTTAAAAAAGTGTAGATCGCGTATGATTTGCCAAGCATTTCATCCCTAAATTTGTGATATCTACAGTTTAGTATGGAATCTGAAAAACTGGCCATCCAGTTACGGCACAGATGATCAAAACAATTCTTAAAAATATTTGCCTCCATCGTGATTTGAACCAGGAACTACAGTCCAAACATTAGTAAGCAAGTGCGTTAACCACTGAGTTACCATGCCGTGATACTATAAAATACTACTACAGAGTTTTACACATCCCAAGCGTTGGTCTATGTTCGTTTCGGTAAGTTTTTGAAATTACATGAGAATATTTACTATTTATACAGAAAAAAGTATCCATGTCCATTCAAATGCCAAATTACATCTCTTTTTCATCATGATCAGATTAGCCGTTTAGCCAAAGAAACATAACAGACAGACAGAGTTACTTTCGCATTTATAATATTAATATAGATGATTTCATAATATCACAGAAAAATAAAAATACTACACCCTACAGATAGCCAGTCCCATAAATGTTACTGCTACCACCACAAATGGTTAAATCATGTACATACTACTTCATTACCCATTCTAGGATACTGCCTTCTTGGAAAGAATGTTAACTCCATGGGAAGGAAAAAAATACATCCCATGCTTTAGATAGCATCCGGGTTAGTCTTCCCTTTTCCATTGTCTTCTCTAAGATTTTCCTTCTCTCCTAAATCATTCTTCTCCCTTACCTCAGAATGCATAATTCAACAGATATAGATTACTGAAAACTATTAACAATGAGGAACTGAATTTGGTTAAAACTAAAAATATAATGCAGACTAGCTAGCTGCTCATCTATAAATTCATTTTATTTGATAAACTGGAAAATTTTATGAAGATCCATTTCAGTAGAAGGCAATAATTCATTTCTCCACTTTAAACTGCAATTTACTTCATTCAACACAAAAGCTATATATATATTGCGTGCAGCCATCTCACTTCTACTGAGGAAGAGCCATGCTCGAAAATTTTATTCTTTGTGTGTTCGTGTTTTTTTCTTGTACCAACGCCGCTGGAATCCCCTTCTTTGGTAAGCGGTGGTTTTTTTATCCTATCCAATGTTCAATATATCCGCTTTTAGCGCCTTTGTTTCCTAACAATCTATATATATAATAACAATGAGCAGGAAAAAGCTTTAAGGCAATAAAATTAAGGAAGGATAGGGAAATATGACCCAACACTTACCACAGATGAAGGCGGCTGGGACGACGAACAAAAAACAAACACAAGAGAAGCGCAATATTTCGGCCTACAACAGCCTTAAACATGCAGAAGGTGAAGCACCAGGCGCCGTCACATGTGTACACATAGTCGGCCGTCTATGTGTACACATGTGACGGCGCCTGGTGCTTCACCTTCTGCATGTTTAAGGCTGTTGTAGGCCGAAATATTGCGCTTCTCTTGTGTTTGTTTTTTGTTCGTCGTCCCAGCCGCCTTCATCTGTGGTAAGTGGTGGGTCATATTTCCCTTTCCTTCCTTAATTATATATATATATATATATATTTAAAAAGAATTAACAGCTTTTTTTTACATAAATGAAGTAAATACAAATAAGAAAATGTAGAATAAATAATGAATATTTAATTAACGAAAAGTACTTAGAAATCAAAATTTTTAAATGAAAGATGTTACGCAATTTTGACTTGGGTGAAAAACTATACTAATTATAGAATGAACAAAGAAATTGCCAAAGCATAGAGAATCAGTTTTATATCTTCATTTTTATGACACTTTACAAGTACTCCCCCGAAGGTAAAGAGCAGTTGAAAGTTATACTGCTCAAGTTTTTCACAGCTTTCAAGTTGGCAATTGCAGCATTTGTTTTGTTTATAAATTTTGTTCATACCTACAAAGCCTTGAAAGCCAGTTTTAAACACATACTTTTAATACATTTGAAAATTTTCCTCACTGAAAAAAAGACACTTAAAAGAGTGAAGAGTTAACCCAATCAGATTACAGGTTTTATTTCAGCCAGTCACAATTTAAAAAAACCAACCAAACAAACAAATAAATAAAAATGCTGAACCTACCACAGTTTAACAATTATAAAAAAGATTCAGAAAAAAAAATCCCCAATTTCCAATAATTCCAATGTCTTAACGACGTTAGGTGTCTTTTCAACTGAAGTATCTACCTACTGTAAAATTAAAATCCACAAAGTTTGTAAATTATATAACAAATACTGCAGCTAATATTGGAATTCATGAAGGTGAAAAACCTAAATCACCCTGAGGCATAATCAAAAACTGTACTCTGTAAACCTGTAATGAAGAAACTTTCAATTATAGATCTCTGGTACCAGACAAAACACTGATCTGAATTACAATTCAATTAATCATCCTTACATTAATCAAAGAAGCTTTTACTTTTTGTTTTTAAAAATCAAAATACAGCTTAGCAAATTTCTGAAATCATCATAGTAAGAAAATGATTAAATTTTCAAGTTTACATAAACAAAAACATCTGTTAGAAAATTCACTAAACTTCTAGTGGGATAATGTATAAAAATATTCTAGTGCCAACATTTGATAAGAAAACTAACTGAAAGGAGAACGATATGTGATATCTTTTGTCATAAAATTATCTACATGCGAAGTGAAGTTTAACTGAAATAATCATTTGGAAAATAATTTATGTTGTGATTATTTTGTTTAAAAGTTTTGATATTATATATTTGTAAGATGGAATATGTTCTTTTAAACATATCAATACTTTTATTAATTCTGAACGATCAACACTAGGATAATGGTGACAATGAAAGTGCCACTAGGCAATGAAAATAAGGAAAAACAGTGAAAATACCCCACAGAAGAAGGCAGCAGGGCCAAATGAACATTAACACCAACTCTCTTTACAATACTTCTGTTTAGAAACATTATTTGTGTACATCTGGCAAGGATTGGTAGACCGCAGTGTGTGCACACCCTTCCCTGCCAAAAGTCCCACTCCTATGTCCGTAAATAAGGTTTTAAACCATAATATTGTAAAATGTGTTAGTGTTTTTGTGTTTGTTTGGTCCTCCTGCCATCATCTGAGGTGACACATTATATTCGCTACCTTTCATTATTTTCAATTAATGTTAAATGTAAAGAGGCAATTCAGAAATCATGTCTTTCCAGATCATTCACGATTTTTTTTTTTAAGTGTAACATATGATAAATGAATCCGTACACAGATTCTTTTCTAGCCCATCGGCAAATCTCTTTTGCTAAGTTTCAGATGCAATTGTTTTGCATCAATTTCTGTCACTGTTCTTGTGAACAAGTTATAATTGTGTCTGGCAATTTTCTCCCAACTATCACTGCTTAGCAAATGAACAGAATCACTTGTTTAGCTTCTATTACATCAACCATTTTAAAAAAATTCTCAAAGACTTCGTCCTGTTCCTCAAAATAAAATCTTCTCATATAAATTATCACAATGATTTCATTTACATCATCAGTCAGAATTTGATAAGATAGAGAGGCTGACTCTTCCCAGTAGAATTTCCCTTTGTGAGGATTTAATCCACAGATTTGGAGTTGACTGCTCTGAAGGTGAAATACACATATTTAAAAAGTTCAGAAGCTTTCTGGTCAGACCATCCTCACTACACCCATACTAAGAATTAAACAAAGCTTACAGACAACTTTATGGGAATTAAATAATTCTCCAGGGTACTAATTAAAATGATACCCAAAGCTGGTTGCACAAATTATTACAAAGAAGGCAGCTATGGGACCAGATCTATACTTTTTTTTAAACATTCTGGTGTAGTATCGAATAGAAAAACTACTTAATGAAACTGACCCTAGAGGATAAGAACACTGGATTTTTAATAAAATGTACCAATAAGAGTGTCACTGTATGTCAAAATTACACAATACCAGCAGCAGTAGACTAGTGACACATCCCTTCAGTACTGTTTATAATCTGGCAGAGGTACATCCACTCACAGCTGGATACTGTAAATATTGATCTCCAGTAAACTCAAGTTAAACTACAATCTTTGATTCAGCCACAACCAGTTTATTTTTCTTAAGGGGGGGGGGGCATAGTTCATTAACAATGTAATGACAACTTCCCTAAACGTGTTGAGGATATAGCGTCTGCAAGCTAATTTTAATGTACAGCTAAAAGCAAACTTAGGATTCACTTCAAAAGTCTGTCTTCTATAGAAAGGTAATAAGTCACAAAACAATTCAGCTCAATTATGACAGTTCACTGCTCATTACAAAAGTAATTATTCTAAATGTCAATTTCATGCATTTTGTGCAATGATCTTGACTTCCTTTAAACTTTTTGCAGTGTTATAAATAACATATAAATACAATAGTCCTTGTCAATTCAATGCCATGCTGTGTGAAAACTGTGGCCGATGTTAATGCTAGACTCTCGTGGCAATAAGTGTTCATATGAGAAATACAATAGAAACATATTGTTCATAAGTGTAAATGTTAAAAAGAACACTAGCACAATTGTTTCCCCAGTAGCATTTTTACCACAAAAACATGAAAAGACTGGAGTAACATGTTCAAAACATGTTACTATTTGGTGTCTTGTAAATCTTTTGGCAATTCTTTTTCATGTGTCTAAATTTACTTGAAATCCCAGTATGTCACAAAAGTTGTAAATAACTTCACAATTTTCAGGTTTCACATTTTTCAATGTACATATTATAGGCTGCACTGATCTGTTAACAACTACCTACCTGTTTGATATATTTCTCAGCTGCAAGGAAGACATAAGGAATCATACTGTGCCGAAGAACAGTGAATTTCCACGTTTACAAGCACTGAGTGTTCTCTGACTGTCAAAAACACTGAATGCACAGACATAAGAAAAAAGTTAAACTGACTTTGGATGAAGAACAGCACACGTGCCACTTCACAGGTCCTCGGCACATTTTGGAGGGTTAATGATTTAAAAGCACAGTTATAATGATCATAAATCTTTTTTATTTATAAATTTTCTAAAAGAATGAAGGACAAATGTACTGTTCATTTACATTTTCTTCAGAAGGACAACTTCTGAACAGTTTGCAGATTCAAACACATATATAAGAATCATAAACTGAAAAATATGTTCTGGGAACATACACAGCGACAGCCAGAGAAGCACAGTCAGCAATTTTGAATTTCAATTACCATGAAGGGTTATACAAAGAACTGACAGTTCACTTAACGCACACAATCCATATTTATAATTCTCTTATACTAATAACTAGTTATATATTTTTAGAAACAAAAACAACGCAATGCATCTACAGAACACATTGTTCCTACACTCTGATGGTATATTTACCAATGAACTATTTTTCACCTAAAGAAAATGCCAGTTAGAATAAAAAAAACTAACAAAGGCAGTAACTGATTAGTAAACTATAGTTACAGGTTCATATTACCAAAGGAAAAAAAAATGTTACATTTAAGTTGTAACTTGTTTTAACAAAAAGAAAAAATATGACAATAAATTTTTTGTGCTAAATTTGCATAAATGGTTCTGTTTGTTACAAAAGTTGAGTTTGTTACAACATCTTCACATAAAGCAAAAAACAACAACAACATTATAACAGTGCATATAACAAGAATAACATATTCAGAAGCAATACAACAGTGATTATACCAAATCCAATTGGGAAATACATTCCTCCAATTTTTTTTTTAGTTGTCACAACAAAGAACAGCACAATGAATTGCAAAATTCATATTAAAATAACAAATTCATTCACACTTGATCATAAATATGAAAAACATACCAGAGAGTGATTTTTCTGAACTTTAGGAACTCTGCTTTAAGCTCTTAATTAATCTTATCATTTCTATTTTAATTTATTATGTAGAAAGATTGTGAAGGGTTACCAGATTCAGCTACATTAGTTAACTAGCATAAAAAAACCACACTTATAAAAATTTACGAAATTATACAAGAAAATAAACTAATGTGATGCAACATTAAAAATGCTCTCAATATTGACCGATACATGTATGATAGCTTAATTCAACATATGCTGTAATAATGTCGTCACCAGATAATAACATAACATAATTAAATAAAAATTTGCTCTCTCACAATGTGTAATGTGTTCCAAAACATATATAAAACATTGACAACAATCTACTACCAGATTAAGATCTGTATGGGAAGGAAATATAAGTAGGACCAAATTGCAAGTTAAAACAATTTATATATGAAATATTCACTCTCAAGATAATATAGCATGTGTGATTGCTATTCTGTTGTATCTAAACCAGAAGAGGGAAGGAGGGAGGGGGGTAATAGTGGTAGAATTTCTGTTTACAATTCTAAGTATACATTCAGAAGAAAGAAAAAAACTAGCAATAAGAAATACAAAAAATATAGAAAATTGTTGCTGATTCAGTCAATAAAGGTTACAATTTACTTCACCCAACAAAATTTTCAATTTTTCTACATGGAAACAAGGCATACTGTTTGCTAACAAATTTACACTTATCGATTAGCTATATGAACGTTTCAAAACATGAGTCTCAATCCTGCTTTTTGAAACTTCGGTTTTATAGATATATTGCTAGAACAATAAAAGCTGACACTTATGGTTTCATGTCCTTCATGGTCCCACAAAAGAAATCACAGAAATAAGTGTTGGTACACCATATGTATGTTAAAACCAAAGGACATTATTCCTATGAAAGAATAAAACACAGCTATTTCTTGTTGGTTATAGAAAAACATATAAAGCAAATTTTCTCTAAAAAATTTTTTTCTTTGCTGTACTCAGACTAGAGAAGTCCTACAGTAATAAATAAAAAGCAAAATAATACACAGATTTCAGGCTTATCAATTAATTATTAACCAGTAATGCACGTAAGTCATAGACCAGTGTACTGACTAATGAATAATTTTAATGTAAGTAGTAATTTGCTGATAATTAAAGGCAAGACTGATATTAAATAAATGTTAGAGGAACAAAAATACTTTAGAACATATTAAGAGGAATTGGTTGAGTGAAAGATAATGTAATATATTAAGAAATATTAATACACGCACACAAAATACCTACAACTCATATTAACAGCAGAATGGTATACTATTGCACACAAGAAAATATGCTTTGTGATTGGTTATCATATTGAGACTGTTTTCATTTCTTTCAATGTCCCGAGTAAATAAGTTAATGTAGACAGAAATATTAACAGGGAAACAATAATAATTTAGGAAGGCTAAAACAAACGTAACCCATTTCAGGTCTTTCATGATTTTAGATCAATAAAAAGATAGATTCAATCATTCTGCCATGTCTTTCCTTATTTTTAGACACTTTCGACAAAATCCAATATATTATCCAGAACCTGAAATATTTTACAATCTATGCTCAAGTAGCAAATCCAGGCATATCCCATCCTATCATCAAAATTTGAAAATACCAAAGGCTTAATTTTTTTTGTCTAAAGCACAGTATGTATAATGCTGCTTTGTTCACCGTGATAAATTTTTAGAAAAAGAACAGATTAGATCACTGTCTTGAAGCTCTTCATGATAATTTTTTGCATGAAGAGGTATTTGTCAAAGTACATAAATTGTTCAAGTATTATAAGGTGTCTAAAATATTTCACAGTAAGACATAAGAAAGCAACTGCAATTCTTTCAAAGATTAGGTAATTTGTTTTGTAAATAAGTGCTTAAAAATGGAGTGGAATTTCCTGCTCACTGAAACACTATAAAAATATTTAGTTTTTCAAGATCAAATGCTAAAACTATTTTACGTATAAGCTAAAAATCAAAATAGTACATACAGATCATACATAAGGATATCAGAGGCTGAGGAAAAACAACTGTGCAATATATATATATAAATTAGGATAGGGAAATGAGCCACCACTCACCTTTAGATGACGGATGTGGGGCGCGAACACACAGAAAAGAAAAAAACACAACTGAAAAAGAAATTTTTGAGATGTTTCCTGCTGACAAACGGCTCGTCCCGAAAATTTCTTTATCAGTTGTGTTTTTGTATTTTCTGTGTGTCCGCGCCCTACATCCGTCATCTAAAGGTAAATGGTGGCTCATTTCCCTATCCTAATTTAATTCCTTTTTGCTACTTAACACCTTTGATTTAATTGTTTACCGCATATATATAATAAAATACAAAACTATTTGTAACTACGACAATTATCAGACAAATAACAGTCCTGCTGCTGTGCAGTAAATGATAAAATTGAGTTTATAGACAAATTTATCCTTTCTTGATGTACTGAATATATACAAGTAATTATAGTAACAAAATGAACTTAGACAGTATTGAGGCCATGAAAATATTGACAAAAATTAAAAAAAAGAAGAGAGTTGAATGTTTTTCCAGCAGTATGTGAGGGGTACTGTAGGATATGCAATCAGCTTTGTCATTAACATAAGAAAAGCAACTATCACATTCGTAAACATTGTTTTCTAAATGATAATGATGTTAACCAGCTGGTCAAGGGTCTAAAGAAAAAGTGAACTGTACACAATGCAGCTTTTTGTAACTTACATAAATCTGTGTTCCTAAGTCCGTATCGGGCACCTTACAGAACAAATTTTGTACTAAAGAGATATTATAAATGCATATAAGCAAAAAAAATTGTATTTCCAACAACTCTAGGAAGGAAATAAGCAGATTTGTTAGACATGCTAACATAGCAGAAGAAACACATTGACAGAAAATCACTTTTCACATGAGATAATATATCCATGAACAAAATAAGAATTTTTGTCCATTAATATCGCTTTCTGGATCAAGATTTCCATATTTTCTTCCATTGAATTGGCATAAGATGTTGCTGGAACATATAATATCACTAATCAATGCTTCAACTATGTGGGAGTTGTATTTTGAGAAAATGAGAGAGCTGGAATTAGGCAACAGAAAATACAGCTTTCAATTTTATGGAAACATACAAGTTTGCAGTTATGACGAGATGTTGCTGGAACTCATTAATGCTTCAACTATGCTGGAGTTGTATTCTGAGAAATTATGCAACTAACCATCAGAAAATAAAGCTTTTAATTTTATGGAAATGTACAAGTTTACAGTTGTGACATAATTGAAGGAGGAAATAAAGTGAATAATAATAAAAATAAGAATAAAAAAAGACACAACATATTCAAGAATGATAAGAGATGGAAATTTCGAATTGCATCGAGACAAATGGAATCTGTGTTGACTTGACATATAATGGGGACCTGCTGTTAAATAATCCCACGATGAATCCAATCAATACCTGTATTAATATGATACAGAAGTGATAAATACCAATACACTTCTTCCCACATTTTCTGAATGTATGTAAAAACATCACTAATTGCTATGTGTAGAAATCTCATTGTAAAATGTTTTTCCCAGCAAAACAGTTTAACATTCAACTACATCATATATTTCTTCAATTTTTACCCACTTTATTTATTTCTACCCAATCTGCTGCCATATAGCAAATGTTAAGTACTTAAGTTTCACTGAGTTAACAGCATAGTGCAATACAAAATTGGCCTGATATATTATCAAGGCTAATATGGATCTTCACTTTGTTCTTCTTCAAAAAGTTAGTCACAATGTTATACATCAATGAAGGGCAATATTGTTTGCTGAATATACCTCCAGACCATACACCAGTCTGCTGCCTTGGCTTTAAACCAGGGCAATGCACATTTAAAAAAGTGGTTACAGTACTTGCTCTCAAAAGTGAGGATCCTGGGTCCATATCCCAGTGGGACAAGAAATTTTTGAGAATTTTGGTTGATCACATGAGATACACCAGAATGTTTCACATGTTGGTCCATAGGCTGAAGGCTCAGTAAAATCAAAAATATGTCACAAGGACCACAGGAATTTACACTTTTTGCTACAGTGAAATAGTCTTTGGCTTAAAGTCAGTTTAGTTTGATAAAGTAGGCAGAAAAATGAGCTGGTGTACAATTATGATGATAAAAAGTTTTTTTTTTTCAACCAAGGAAAGGTCTTTTTTTTAAAAAAAATAATGGAAGTTCAGGATCCCAAAAGTCCATTTTTTGAAACAGTAAGTACACAAAGCAGATGAAACAGAGTTCATTGGTGTAACACCTCCACATTTCCTTATGCCGCTAGTGATATGTTTCTGTTATCAAACATTCCTTCTCACATTTATTTCTATATGTTTCTGATATCAAACGTTCCTTGTCACATTTATTCCTACGAGATATTTTGAAACTTCATAAATATGTAAATGCAAAATCAAAGCTGATTTATCACCTGAAGCAATTCATGTTTAGGAACTTCTGTGAATGTTTGACAAACAAAGTATATCTAAAATCAAGGCTATGTATAACACAATACATCCAAAACAAAAACGCCATTAACTGACCGAAAATTAATTTTAAGAATTATTTTCAATTACCATAATAGCCAATAAGGCAACTACAAATAATGTAATCAAAGTGTGTACTTTGAATTTAACTCATTCTAGTATGTTCTTACATTGTATGATCAAACGATGTGTAAAGAATCCACAAGCCGCTATTATCATGCTTTACTTAATATGCAGAAATTTAACATCTCACCAGATCTGAAGGCAGGAGGGTTGTGATGATAAAAAGAAAAACACGACCAAAAATTACAATATTTTGCACAAACATTTATTCATACCTGATGAAAGACATAACAAGTTGATGGGGGTACACATGTTAAGAGTTGTTATTATTATTGATGTAATACTGATGGAGTACACGCACGCTCTGGTGGCAATTCCCTTAGTCCTCTAATTACACCTTTTTTTTAAAATATATTATATAATTTGAGTAATTAAATTCTTTCCCCACCTACTTTTATGATTTATAAATTTTAATTTTAAATTCCTTCAGCGTTGTTGGTAAATTATTCATCAATTCACCTGGTAAACTTTTCCAAACCCCGACACCCTCATGCATAAAAGAAAATTTTCCCACTCCCTTATGAATGAAATCTAGTGCCAGCTTGTGGGTCATGGTCATCTTTCCCTTTATACACCTTGTCGACATCGAGGGCATTAGAAGCAGGATGGGACTGGCGACAAGGAACAGGGAAGAATTCGGCCATGGCCTATTGAAGGAAGCACCCCGGCATTCGTCTGGAGTGATTTGAGGAAACCATAGTAAATTATCTTTCCCCTTCCATGGACAATTCCTAATTCTTTGACCAATATTCCTCCATGTGCCATACCTCTTATAATTGGCTTTGGTATGGACACGTTCACTGACTTCCTTAATAATGTGATTTTTGTGCGTGTTTGTCTCTTTGTAGACCTTCTGACTTTGACTTTTATATCATTTTAACGTGTCATTTTGCTCTAAAGAACTTTTCCTTTCAGTTGTTGACATTATAAGAATGTATCATAAGGATTCATAATTACAGCAGGAAATAGCAACCTGAATAAAACAAGGTTTTATAGTTTCAAATTAATAAGGCACTTTAGTAAATAAAAATTTATTGTAACGTTTTGTTGTTGTTTAATTTTTAATGAAAGGTGTATATAAAGAACAGGAATGTTTATCGGTGGTGAGCAGGAAATTAACAATAAAAGTTGCAGTTTGAAATGAAAATTAACCAAATTTGCTTTTAAACAGATTGCTCTCATGAAATAGCCAATATTATTTCTCTCTTATGGAATAATTATACCTCTAACCACCTATTGTTTCAAGCAACAACAATTGTTGTGGACAACAACACACAATTGACTGTACTGTATTTTAGGAGTGAGGATATGAAAGTAACTGTGGAATTATCAGTTACCTTCTTGCACCCTTAAACAGTTGCCATAAAAAATGATTTATTTAATCGTAATGAGTATGGTTGCTTGGTCAAGCTTACTAAAAGTCACTACTATTTTTTAAAGAAATTGGATAATTTAATAATCAGACAGGAAACGGCACTAACACACTTCAGCTTTGAGCAGAAAAAATCCGGCACTTTGGGAAAGCAATATAAATACCCGTTGTTTTATGAACTATGAAGATCAATCACAGAGCTAGGTTTCTTTACAAAGTAAAAGCTTAACTTTATACAATTGAGTGATTATAATTATTTGTGAATGAGGTAAGGCAAAATCAGAACCAAGTATGTACTTATACCATACACATTTACTGTAAACAGTTAAAAAGCTATAGTATCATAGAACTGAGAATTGTATGTATTAATACTATCATACATTCACAAGATGGTTAACAAGTTAACAAAAATGCAATACACTATTCATAAAAATGTAACAAGAAAATTTGATACCATTTTAATTAATGAAATGTGGATCTTACTGTAATAAGCATTCCAAATACGGAGTATTTATGCTGAATATAAACTCAACCACAGTGAGATTCTTTAACCTCATATGAAACATTCCACAAGGAACATCATGAAATTTGTACTTGTCCAATTCTAAAATGCAAATACAAATAATTGTATTTTTTTTTCCAGAAGTCTTCTATGATTTCTGTCATTCAAACTTTAAAGGCAATAATTTTGTTATACCCTGCTTTTATTGCTACAGAATTTTTTTCTTTCTTACAGATGATTTAATTACTTTTTCATTTTTTTTATAAATATATTTTATAAAGTCTGTACAGAGTGATTAAACTAAAACACTTCTAAGATACTAGAAATCATTAAATGAATAATGTTCACTAGACTTGTTATTTTATGAAAAAAAACTGATAACACTAGTCAAAAATTATTATATAAAAGAACATCATAAATTGATTTGTACAAATAACAGCTAAGGATGCATTAATGTTTTTTTGCCAAAATCTAGATTTTGTAAGCTTTGGATCCTGAATGAACATATGAAATTTAAATTGCACATTTCATACAATATACTCATTTCTAATTAACAACAATTTAACATTACTATAAAAGAGTTCTTATAAATTTCAACTCAAAGAACAATAAATTAGAAACGCAAGTAAATAGAAGGAAGTCAAAACATGCTGAATAACTCTGATAGCCACATTACACTTTGGTGCAAGAGATATGTTTGATGTGTGGAAGACACACTAAGGCTCTGTTATGTTCAGTTCCAGCTTCAGATACAACATCAAAACAATACGGAGTAAAATTCTTACTGATGTGGCAGTTTTGCTGATTTCGAAGGATCACTTTATGTAAATTTAGACAGTTGATCATATTGATTACATACCAGTTATTACAAAAATAATACTAATGAGTATTTATTAAGGCTGAATATAGTGTTTATAGCTTAAGCAAGCCATTAATTCTAATCATTTTCATATATGAGCTACCACTGCTCACATAAGCGATGTTTTCACATCTCTAAAATGTAACTTTAAATTGTTTTGTTCATTTAACAGCTACAATAAAAGTTCTAATACGTGACACGTATGAATTAACCTGTTAAAGACTGACTGAAAGATAAGAAAAATTAGGAAGACTAGAAAGACAAGATTCAAAAACTAAGTTTCGTCAAGAGAAAGTTCACTGGAAAATAAAGGAAAGATACAATGCTTATAGCAAATTGAAATCAATAAATATTTACTGCAAACTACTATTTCTTTTCTTCTTTCTTTAAAAATATATATATATTTTTTTAAAGAAGTTCTTGATTAAATAACAAACCAGCATCTCACAAAGAAATGAAATGAACCTGTATAGTCGCCACACTCAACTTTGAATTATACATTTTCAAATCTAAGTAATTAAGGGGCCAAAAAACTTCACTCTAAAATAAGAGTTAAAATAAAGTAGTGGAGATCCTGCCAATGGTTTACGAATTTTAACACAGTATTTAATGAGGCACTTCCATTGTTTGATGTCTCCTGTGAACAATAGTGTGTGCTTATCCCAGTTATCCATTAAATGATGTCACTCAGGCAACATCATAAATGTTCACCTAAGTATGATTCGAAAGGGCAGTGCTTTTAGACATGACACTATCACGCTATAAAATTGTTTGGTAAGCTCTGGATGTCCAAATTTGCTGTATTGCTTTGTTGTATGTGTAATATCAGAGGCCAAATGGAAATTCTACCTATAAAGCCTCTAATGTTATGATCCTTAGGAAGATAAAATATTTGGTGCATGGCCACATTACCATGAAATTTACTTTGGTAACAGCAACAGCTAAACTATATATCACAATACAAAAAATCCCACATAAAAATCATCAGACTGAGCTGTTTAAATACAAATTTTATATTTATAGTATCTATATAACCACTAATCATTTTCTCACTATGATTAGAAACTGCATCCCCCATCCATCCCAAACAACATTTAAGGCCTGCCTTATAAGTGGGAGGAAATTCTTAAATGCACATTTGTCAAACTTTTGTAGCAATTAACTATCTACAGAGATTCAAGGTTGCGTCGTGATCTCCCCTTGCCACGCCCCTTACGAGGAGGGGGCGGAGGAGTGGTCCTCCTACCTGAGCGTCCACAGTCAGAGCATGACACCAATTCTTCTGAATGACCTGTCTTCTTATTCTCTGATGCGTCACCAAGACAAAAGTCACAATAAGGAGAAGGAGCAGCACGATCTTTTTCCTCTGGCATGAGTGTCATAACCTGCTGGAATAAACAAATACAGTTTAGCAAAGTAACAATGCAACAAACACAAAATAAGTTCCCACAGTGAGCATGGAAATAAAGGGCTGGCTTTTCAATGATGTGCAGAATATGTCCAGAATAAGAAAGGATCAATAGATGGACATAATGAAGAGAGGAGGAACAGGTACAGAAAAATTAATTAATGAGAGTCTGATGTTAGACCAATATCATTGAAGAAATTGGATATCAACATTTGAAGGTATAAATAAATAAGATAATAATAATAATGAAATGGGAGTTGGTAAAGGAGTAGGAGGACAGCAGAGAGAGAGAGGACATGAGGACTGCTGTAATCTTGGTTGTCCGGGTTGAACCGCGTCAATTTGTTGAAACCTAACGTTTCGGCCATCATTTTGTGGCCTTCTTCAGAGTACTGTCACGGCTGGAACTGCCGCCTATCGGCAGTTCCAGCCGTGACAGTACTCTGAAGAAGGCCACAAAATGATGGCCGAAACGTTAGGTTTCAACAAATTGACGCGGTTCAACCCGGACAACCAAGATTACATTGACAACGATCGCGGAAGTCTGCGCACCCACATGAGGAATGCTGTTCAACGTACTCTGCTATGGGTGGGGTTAGTACATAACAGTTACGCTGAACTATGACCGTTAGTGTGGCCTAAGGATATACTATCATTCGGTCACCAACTAACTGATAACTCAGTAGGTGAAGGTAGGTTTAAAATAATGTTTACTGTAGAAATTCAAGTAAATATCAGAACAACGTATTCTTCAAATTTTAAAAAAACATACGGTGACTGATCTGTAGTATCGGAATTCTTCTCCAAAACTAAAATATTGCGGGTATTAACCTGGAGACAAGTAGCAAGCAAATCCCAATAAACCCCTAACTGAAGAAAGTTCAAATGCATCGTGAGTATAAACACTTCAGCACATTCATTGTAGATGATTCAAGATGGTTGCTTAGCCTCATTACCGCCTAACTTTCTGTCTCTCCACCTCACACAGCGCCAAATCGGCTATACGCCAAATGTGACCTATCTCCACGAGTGCTTTCAAAAGACTGCTCCCACCATAACTTTTGAGGGTCTATTGATAGGAGACCTAGTGGATTTCGCAACATCTACAGGGATTTTTCTATCATGAAACCTTAGGTAGTCCGTTCCCTAAATGTTAAAATCAATTCTTATAAAAATTTCTCTACCTTTAGTGGTTTGGCTGTAAAAAATTATTGAAATGGTAAACCCTAAATTGTTCAGTGTGTGAGCTACAGTGTTGATTCTTAATTTAAAATGGTCTACTAATTCTTCCCGATCTTTTGGTGTAGAAACCACCTTCTTTACAATTTGTTATCCTAGTGTAATCCATACTTTAAAATTTGTATATTCTCTATCTCCCAAAGTATTGATGCTACCGAGCTAAAGTATGTTTTAAATATCTCTATATACCTTTTTCTTTATCTAACCGCTAACCAATCTCCTTCATGCAGTTTCAAAACCTCAGTTTAAATCTATCCTCTGATCGTATGTCGCCATTTGTCTATAATTTCTTGTTAATTTACTTTTGCCTATTCTGCCCAACGTACTGAATGGATCTTTATAAAAACTCGTTTATTACGCCCAGGAAAAAATTCTACTTAGTTTTAAATATACTCCCCCATCTATATTCAGCTGAATAATACTACATGAAAACTAAATTTTCTTTCCCAAAATCCTAATTTTTGTACAAAATCTTACCAAAATGTTACTTAACTTTTACCTACCACATACCATGTTGACGGCTACAATGAGAGGAAATACTTAGGCAGACAAACAAATACACAATATTTCGGCAACTGCCATTAGGCTCAGCACGTGTGCAAACACGGAACGTCATCCATTCATTGGACGAGATTCTGTGAGTGCACACGTACGGAGCCTAATGGCTCTTTTATCTACTACTGAAGAAGGCAGTTGCTGAAATATTGTGTATTTGTTTGTCCACCTAAGTGTTTCCTCTCATCGCAGCCATCAACTTTGATATGTGGTGGGTTAATTTCCCTTTCCTTCATTATTTATATTGCCTAGAGGCTGCTCCCATTTTCCTTAGTTGCATTAACTTTTACCCACAAATTCTATATTTTTATATTATGTGCTTTAAAATTCAGTGCATCTTTTAAGCTATAAATCTTTTCTGTAGCTTGAAAACTGAGAACTTAGAAATAATTATTTTTGATGTATGAAAGACGTGGAGAATTCAACTTCAAAATCAAATCTCTCTTCAGTACAATTTTATAACCACAAAGTATCCCACCTCGTTTTAATCGCTATGATATTCTGCATCTCTGAACAAGAATGTACCATTTTCTATTAGGAAATAAGGAAATCATCTTTATGTGTCAAATGTTTATAAATAATAGTGATCGAATCTGACTGTTTACTTCTATTTATCACTTGAAAACTGCAAGAAAATAGTTTTAAACACTTAAGTTTTTCCCGGCATTTGACGAAAGAAATAATTCACCTGATAAAGGCAATGATGGCAGTTGTCAAAATGTCGTTAAAAGAATTAAATAAATCAATTAACCAGCAGAAAACCCGTGAATTATTTATTTAGTTTTAAACATGTTTTGCAATAGGACTGATACTAGCTCGCAACTCTTTAAACTAATTTTCATAATTTATTTACAAAATTTAGATCATATGACAGCTGGTAGGAAGAAAAACACAATCAAGCATTGCACCACTCATGAAGGTCATGAACATAGAAATTCACACACACGGTGAGGACAGGTCAATACAGCCAGCTCAACCATCTGAATTGATTAGTATGACTAGGTTGGCCGTGGATGCACCTCTAATCAAGTGCATCAATTTATATATTAATGAATAATGGCAATTCTGAATTTGCATGTGTGTGTTCCTTCCTTCTTCAACTTTTTTAACAGATGGGTCTGCTTTAATTTTCATATAACTGTTCACTTATCACAAATGCTTCATAATTTAAAATACTTTTGACATATTAAAATAAATTTTTACACACGATTGATATACAGTGTATATAGTTTTTTGTACTATACACTGAAACTGAAAGAACACAATGCCACAATAGTAATGCATGGGTAGCAACAGGTAGAGAATAAAGAGCACTAGTTGATTCTAAACTCCATTAGTGAATAGCACATGATAAAACTTACGTCATTTACGCTTTTCAATATAGCAGGAGTTTTTGACTCAACAGTGCATTCCCACATGCTGCCTCTTAATTAGATGACATTTGTTTCACCAAGGACTGGTTGTGAGCATACTTCTATTGTGGACTCCTTTACTATGTAACTGTGAACACATTATGGTGCAATACACTTGTAGTTACCAACCAAAGCACATTGGCTGATAATATGTTGTATGCTATTTTTGGATTTAATTACAAGGTATCACTATAACAAATTGCCAGATATAGAGAACAACTAGTTACTAAAAATCAAGGCCAAGAAGACACGAATTGTAGAAGCAAAATACATACGGTTTCTTCCAAGTTCTCCTGACATAAAATTTTTACTCGCATCAAAGAAAATGTCCAGATGTTAGTGACAAGTGGTCTACGTGAATGAGGTTGAGGAGCACTTCATCACTCCTCAGTGGGCTAGAATGAGTTGTTTCAAGGCTGCATGGTCAATTATACCAGACTAACCGGACTTTATTATACATCATCTTTAGTTACAACCTCTAACAATAACAGTATATTTCAGCTCTTAACCATGATACAGCGATTAAAATGTTTATGTAATCAAGCAATGTACAGGAAGTATTTGGAAAACTAGTATCTTTGACAAATGTTATCACATGCAATGTCTCAGTTGTGAGTTACACCACAAATGGTTATGTACCGAATTCACTCCAACACTTATTATAATTTCTGTAGATCACTCCTCACAATAATGGTGGAAGTAATAAGGGCCTGCTATGAGTAAAAAATAACAATTTTTTTTCTCAATTATGTAGCTAACTGGGCAAAGTGAAAACAATTATACCAGGCCATACACAGGAAAAGGTAATAAAGTTGTGAGAACATAGGGATAACTCATAAGCAAATACTAAAATGAAATGAATATATAAAAACAATCAAGGCAAAAAAGAAAAAGATGAGCTTTTCATTCACTGTATTGAATTTACGTGATATTCTTTTCCTGGCACCTCCAACATTCCCAAACACAGAGATGACTTGTGCAATTCACAATCTGAATTAGGTAAATGGGATACTTTTCACCACTTATTTGAAAACGATAATGTATAAACAATTTTCTTTAGCCTCATGTTTAACACTTACATCAGGAGATGGCTTCTTCTCGAGCAGAGGTGGAGCAGGTGTGGCAGTTATCGCACTCGATGGTTCGTCTGGCACCATCTGGGGAACAACAGGAGGTGGCACTACAGACAACACAGGTCCGTGAGGTGGAGGCTGTTGTAGTTGCTGCTGGGGCTGTGGCTGTGAAGACATGGGCGGGACTGGTGACTGAACTTGCGACTGTCGACCACGACGAGAGTTTCCACCTGCACAGTTGCATACTACAATTGATGGATATCTATCTCTCTAGTGAATATAATTATATAAAGATTAACATTTCACTTGGAAGCATTAAATTATATATATTATTTCTATAAGGTGTTTTTTTTTGTCACAAGCCATTATCTCCCTTCATACTTAACCAAAATCGATGAATGAGGTGTCATATTAAAGCTTATGGTTGCCACTTTGGTCACATCGTATTTTAAGAAAGGAATTTTTCTGAAATCTGCCCTTAAAGGACAAAAATGTTAATATTTCTAAAATGCGGTTTTTTGTGTTACAAGTTATTTATCTCCCTGGATAACGATCTGAAATTGTTTAATGAAGTATCATTTTAAAGATTAAGATCTCCACTTTGGTGACATAATATATTAAGAGAGGAAATTTTCACAATTCGACTCTTAAAGGGCAAAGTATCGATATTTCTGCAATGCGTTTTTGTGTCATGAGCCATTTATTTCCCTTCATATCTAACCGATATAGATAAATAAGGTATCATTTTAAAGATTAAGGTCTCTGCCGTGGTCACATCATATGTTAAGAAAGAAATTTTTCTGAATTCAACCCTTAAAGGGCAGAAATATCAGTATTTCTAAAATGCGTTTTTTTAGTCTTGAGCCATTTATCTCCCTGAATACCTAACCGAAATCAATAAATGAAGTAGGATTATGAAGAGTAATGTCTCTGCTTTGGTGACATCAAATATTAAGAAAGATTTTTTTTGGAATTCAACCCTTTAAGGGAAAAAGTTTCAATGGTTCTTCAATGCATTTTTGTGTCCCAGCCCTTTATCTCCATTTATATCTAACCAAAATAGATAAATGAGGTATCATTCTAACGATTAAAGTCTCTGCTGTAGTCACATTGTATTTTAAGAATGGATTTTTTCCCCCCTGGATTGAACCCTTAAAGGGCAAAAATATCAGTATTTCTAACATATGGTTTTTGTGTCTTGAGTCCTTTATCTCCTTTGATAATTAAACAAAATTGATAAACAAGGTACTATCTTAAAGACTGAGGTGTTCCTAAGGTATTCAGTTTCATTACACCATATTTTAAGAGAGAATTTTTCAAAATTCCACCCTTAAGGGGCAAAAGTATTAATATTTCTACAACACATTTTTCTGTCATGAGCCGTTTATCTCCCTTGACACCAAACCGAAATTGATAAATGAGGATCATTTTAAAGATCAAAAACCACGGTGTCCACTTTGGTCACACCATATTTTATAAAATAATTTTTTTGGAATTCCACCCTTAAAGGGCAAAAGCATCAATATTATTTCTACAACGTGTTTTTATTATTATTATGAGCCATCTATCTCCTAACCAAAATCGATAAATGACATATCGTTTTAAAGATTATGGTTTCCAATTAGGTAAAATAGTAAATTCAGAGAGACTTTTTTGGAATTTGATGCTTAAAGAGGTCACACGTAAGAGATAGTTCATAGCTAAGTCCCTAGATTGCAGCAGCAGATATCACAGAGATGTCAATAAACTGTGTTTTTATACAATAAGTAGCTCTTTGGATATTTTTTTCTGTTACGGAAACATTTTTGTTTTTCAATAGAATTCCAATGTAAACATTTTATTCGCACAGCAATACACATCACAGAGATATTGATATATTGAGTGCATTTTATTCAGGTTGGTTGTATTCTGTTACGGTCAGTGACAGTATGTCGTACATACAGTGTGTTTTAAAGCTTCCCGTTTCGTAATATGTTGTAAGTATTTTGATGCATACTTATTACACTAAAGAAGTTAATATTTGCTACAAAGATGCGGTTCTACTTTTCATTATATTACAAGCTTTCAACCTCATCGTATTTTATTAGCGAAATTTTCGCATGGGTTGTCTAGTTATTAATATTTACACAAAATATGAATATTAATTTTTGTTTCAGTACAGGAAATATCTACCCAGACAATAATTCTTTACTATCAATGAAACACATCAATATATCGGATAATGTTTTCTGTTGACTTCTTTTGCATGCCTGTGACTTGTTTTCGCAATATAGTTTCCAATGTTACACTTCCCACCACACCAATTTTTCCCCAATCATGGACCACTGACCAAAACTTCGAGCCTCCACTTAGATGCCAGCCACCACATACAGGGGCATCACTCTATTATTGACGAAGGGACATAAACCTGAAAATTTGAATGCTCAATGTGTGAACTTGAGTGTCACAGTTTTGATGCCATCCTGCATTCGACTGTGGCAAGTGGTGGTTATTTTTCTAGTCAAATCTCTTGTATAATAAGTGTGAAAATGTTTTAAGGAAAAGACAAAATGGAAGGATAGTGAAATTTAACCCAAAATTTGCCACAGATGATAGCACCGGTAACGACAAAAACCCAAAAAAGATGAACATGTGTAACAAAATATTTCAGCGTTGTAAAACTTATTCTTGAAATTAGATGAGACACTTAACAAGATCAGATAAGATCACACTGACACCCATTGAGACATTCAGTGAGCTTAAAGAATTGCTTTGAACTGTAATTCTTTCAGCTTACTGAACGTCATTTAAAACGGTTTCACTGTTTTTATAAGTAGCATCACGAAATCATTAGTGGGTGTGGGTTTTTTTGAGGGGGGGGGGTGGGAGGGGGGGATGGAGGAGTGAGTAGAAAGGGTGAACATTGCACAATCCTGGAAGGCATCATAATTGCCCAATTAAACCTATCATTTAATTTTTTATTACACACATAACAGCAATAGTAATACATACCACAACACATACAACCCCCTCAAGAATTTCATTTTTAAACATTATATTTCTTTTATCTTTTTTAAGCTGGACAACACTAATGATTTGAAAAAAATGTTAACAGTACTGCAGCTGTTTAACAATAAAAGATAATTCTGTTCTCTATTGAACCTGTCCAACTTCCTTCAATGGCAGCACATTGATCTTATACAACTGTTGTGTAGATTGTCCCCATTCTTGTTCCACTGTAGTCCCTCAAAATGTGTTCATGACAAAATGTAATGAACAGTCATAACGGGTTTCATATTATCTGCAGGCATGTAATACACATTACCATTCCTATTTAGCTAACCTTCTAACCCATCGAACTTCAGGATTCAGGCTA
Organism: Vandiemenella viatica; assembly: GCA_031002005.1. NCBI lineage: Eukaryota > Metazoa > Arthropoda > Insecta > Orthoptera > Morabidae > Vandiemenella > Vandiemenella viatica. The sequence goes on from JARYHS010008075.1 coordinate 157,920,531, forward strand.
TTTTCATTTCCTATATCCTAAAGTCAATTTACATTATTCCACAGTTGCAGAATATCGATGTTTACTGGACATTTTCATTTACACAGCTTACAAAATACAGTAAATCTTGAACTATCCTGCTGGAGGACTAATGCAACTCTGTCCATGGCACTTTATCTTTGAAAACATTCTGTAAGTAGCTATAAGAAATCATGAGTCCTACAACAAACTATTTTGTACCTTAACACTCAAACACTTAAGGGAATATGATGAGGTGTGCAGTCTATTCTGAACTCACAGCAAGGGTATTCTTTTTGTTTGTTACATACATAATCCAGTTCATGATCATCCAGAAGTTCTAAACCAAGGTTTCCCAACCAATTTTGGACACGGCCCACAATTTCGATTTTATGTTAGGCTGTGAGCCACCTAATACTTGCTTACAGTTACAATAAATGTTTAAATAAAACAAAGATATAAGTAAAACAGTTAAATTACAATCAAAAACTAAAAGAGATGAATGATATTTTTGCAGAGGTTTTTGAGCTAGCATGTTCAAGATCACCGCTGCTGGTGAGAAAATTCAAATGCGTTGGCAGGACACTTGTGGCCCACAGGCCTGGGCTTGGGCAGCCTTGTTCTAAACAATCAGCAGAACTATTTACATCCCTATAAATTACTATATCATTGGCAAACAATTTTTTACCACAATTAACATTGCCTCCAAGGTCACTCACAAAAATTAAGATAGGAAAGGGACCTATTGTCTGTCCCTGTGCAATACCTAAAGAGACCTCTACGTTAAGAGAGACTTCAAACGTACTGGAGGATCAAGTGTTTAGAAATGTAATGGGGAAAGGGTGAGGGAGATTACAAATATTTAATGCTTCCAAGATTTTGTACAGTGCAAAAAGTAATGATTAGACATTGAAATGATGATGTAAAATAGGTTATAAAATTAAATTAACATATATTCCATATAGATTGTGCTACAAAAAGTAGAATCAAATTTCATAGTGCTCTAATATTTATATATTAACATCTGGATACATGAATATCCACTGATTATCAGAGTCAGAGGCAATTTAGTGTCGAAACATGGATAGACACGTACAAACATTAAGCATTGAAATTTTTGGTTTATGGCCCTATGTGAACCAAAAAATGAGGTAGCTGCATAATGGAGGCTAAGAGACCATTGGCTGGTGCTATAAAATATAAGATGAATGAGGATTGAAGGAGCATATACACGAGTATTGTTAAAATGAAAATTGTATCGTAGAAACCGTGACGAAAAGCATAAGGAGCTGGCACCAAACATTGTGCTGAAAAAAAAATTTTCTACATCGATATAAAGAAAAAACAAAACATAAAAACTTGGAAAACAACAACAAAAAAAACAGAAACTTGAAGATATTACCCACCAACTTAAACAACAGTTCTGGAGAGTGGTGGTTCATGGTGGAAAGAAAGAGACAGAGATGAAAAACAGGGAAGATTGCTAGGTATTATCGTAAGTTGAGATTTGGTGGCTGTCTGGTCCCCAGTCTGCACTGAAAGAGCAGTTCCCTCCTGAGTTCAGGGGGGCTGCTAGTGTTTGTGAGGACTTTGATAATGCACAAATTGTAGCATGAACAGCAACTGAGTAGTAAGGTTCTGAGTAAAATACCATTTATCTATGGCCATTCATTCTAAAGGACAGTGTTTTCTTGGTCAGTCATACCATCCAGTAGCTATTCGCTTCACACGAGAACCTCTGAACTCAGGATGAGGGAGTCAATACGTCTCAACCTAGTATATTTTTCTTGTTTTCCATCCCTATCTCCTACCTTTCTTCTGAATATAAATCATAGTTCAACAGAGATGATGTTTAAATTAGTGTGTAATATATTAAAGTTTCCATTAATTTATTTATTGTATTTTAAAAAAAATATTTATATTGAAACAGAAAAATGTTTTTGCACAATATCTGCTGCTAACTCTATGAGCTTGCCCATAAAATATGTCAGCGATATAGTTCCTAATTTTAGAATACTTGCCTGATTGCTCTTCAATCTCCTCCCACCCCCTCCATCTCATATATTCCCTCACATCGACCTGCAGTCTCTCTAAGCCATCAGTTAGCTGCTAGCTTTCAATATGCAGCTACCTTATTGTTGATGAAGGGGAATAGTTTCGAAAATTTTAATGCTTAATTTGCGTGCGTGTCTTTCCACGTTTTGACACTATCCTGCCATTAACTGTGGTAAGAGGTGGTTACTCTCCTAACCAAATGATTAATTTGTACCTCTTTTAAGCACTTATTATATCCAACAGTCAATATATTTATAATCAATCCAATATGGTATCAAGTTTTTGCTAACACTTTAAATAAAAATTTATTTGGATAAACGAACATGGAATGGTAGAAGATCTGAAATTTATATATCTCTGCATAGAGTTTGATAATAATCTCACTTGGACAGGACACATTGGACAGGTGGTAGGAATAGGTTTCAAAACTATACATTTATTGGAGAGAGATATATATAGTGGGATTATCACAGAAGTGAGGGAACTGGGTTACAAAACTTTGGACAGATCTTTGCTTGAAAATGGTGGTGTAAAATGTAATCCACATTTTTGCTAAAAGAAGGCAGCTAGTTTTTCAGTGGAAATTATCGCAGAACAGATTCAACAATTCGTATGACAAAAGAAGCTGGATTGGAATTCATTTGAAGACAGGAGGAGAGTAAAGAGAGCCTACAAGAGTATATTGGTGTTGAGGGTTGCAAAAATATTGGTAGAATTAAGAGTAGTGCATGGAAGAGAAAAGATGACCATGACCACATACTAGAACTTGATTTCAGGCATGTTTCGTAGGTAAGAGAATTACCAAGGGAAGTGATGAATAATTTACCACCTAAGCTGAAAGAATTTAAAATTAAAATCCGTAAAAGACAAAAGTAGGCAGGAGGGAAAATTGTAGTTGAAGTACTGACCTTTTTTTTTTTTTTTTTTTTTTTTTTTTTTTTAAATGCACCAAAATTGAAAAAAAGTGGTGCATATGGATATACCTATCAGGGCATGTGCTCCATTGCAATTAAATTAAATTAGATGTTCTGTGTGTCCTCCATGGTTAACACAGATGATGACTTCACTACAACATCCAAATTCATCCTAGACCATGAGCAGCATATATGTGGACAGTTTCCAGAACCATTTTGAGCTGTTCTTCCATTTCTTCAGGTAGAGGTAAAATAAAAACAATCTTTTATGTACTCCAGAAGAAAAAAAAATCAGAGTGCGAGATATGGAGAAGGGGAGAGGGCATTGGAGCTAGCATGATGTGCAGGGTCTCAGAGTGGACGGCTACCAATCCACCAATAGCCTACATTACATAGTGTATTAGATGAATTTGGTGAAGATATTGTGATGGTCATTGCAGCCAATGGAGGTTCAATAGAACATTTATAAGGTAGTAACAAAAACTTGATTTCAAGTAGAATTGATTGCAAAAAAACTGATTTTCTAATGCATTTTGTTTATAAAATATATCATCTGAAAATTGGAAACTTCTCTCTGAGACATCCTATAAAATTCTGGAGATCTAGAGTGATGAATAAATGCAATTGATTAGTTCGTACCAATATTTTTTTTTATATATTGATATGGCACAAAATAAGGATGTATTATTGCAATATAACAAATGTAGAATGAAGAAGAGAGAAAGAAGCCATTGCCTAATACAGATAACTTCGGAGGACACAGCAAAATCACAGACTTTGACAAACACAGCAATGTTAAATTTTTAGGTGTCAACGTTCATCAGCATTAGAAAACTGTGTTAACTGAAGAAATTTTAGTTCATAATAATTTTTTGACTGTCTTTTATAAGTTTTAGTACCTGCTCCTTTGCTTTCATTTCAATTGTTAATCCTGATATGAATTTCATTCATGCCACCTTACACTGTATTGAAAATGTACAATAAATGACATAGTTTTTGTGGATGATCTTGATCTACTGATTAAAGCTCACTAATAAATAAATTAGTCTTATCAGCAATGGGTGCTTTCTCTACCTAATATAATTTAAATAATTTTTTATTCACCATCTTCTCTACCCACTAAGTTCTTAACAACAATTATGTCGGTAAAATTGTGGCAACAGTCTCTCTCTCTCTCACACACACAAACACACACAATGTATATAAAAAATAAGTAAAAGTGTTTACTCCAAGAACAATTAATGCAACAAGCCAGGCAACCATGCTGAGTGCCATGCAATAGAGAATGCAAAATATAAATGACAAGTAGAAAAAATATTAAACAAATATAAGTAGAAAATATTTTAATATTACCACTCACAGCGCATTAATACACTGATAGCCCAAATGTACAGAATTTGGTAATCTAATAATTGATGTATACTGAGTAAAAAAAGTGAAACTGTTTTGCCTTCTAACAGATTAGATGTTTCATTATCAACTTCTGAATAAAAACAAGCACAAAGCAAAGTTTAATATATATATCAGCAGTAAATAAATTCCAACAGGGAAGGAAGGGTAGAAAAATAAACGAAAATAAATGCTCATTTTATATTCTGTGTACATAATCTCACAATTTACTGCTAATTATTGCAGTAATTTTCTTATTTTTAAATCACATTTTTTTGGCTAAAACTTTGAAAAATAACTTGATCTAACCATTCTATCAAGAAAGACTCAGCACAATAAATACACCTAAATTCTTACAAAATAAAGATGATTTCGAGGAATGAATGTGGACCATAAAGCATATTTTATTACAAGGTCATTTTTTCTGCATTTTATTTTTGCTTATGGCTTTACGCCTTGTCGAGGTCATTAGAGGTTTGAAAGGAATGTGGAGAAGGAATGGCAAGGAATTCAGGGATGGCCTTTTGAAGGAATCATCCCGGCATTCACATGAAGTGAATTGGCAAAAATCGTGGAAAACCCAAGTCTGGATGCCTGGACGGGGATTCAAACAGTTGTCCTCTTGAATGCGAGGCCAGTGCATTAACCGCTCACCCACCATGCTTGGTGCAAGATTTGTTCATACTGCCATTTCTCATCACCGCTGACAAACAATGTAAGACATAATATATAATACTGAATTAAATTACAATAATGAAATTAAGGAAAAAGGAAATAATAAGGAAAGGGAAATTGAATCGTTTATTTCAGAAACCCGTCAATTGACATTTTTGTCAAAATTGAGATAAATACATATTATGGCTCATGACGTGTAAACACACGTTTGAGCAGAAAACCGTCAATGGCCAAGACTCTGTATGTGTTTTTTCAAACATCGAATATTGAATTTAGTGCAGAAACCCGCTAACCGGCATCAGATGGCAGGTTTCTCCACTAAATTTCGTGTTCGTCTTGTGGCACTCCTGCTTGTTATTATGTTCCACCACCTGTTTTAACCAATCGTTCTACTACTTCAAGAGGCAGTGTTGTCAAGTGTTAAATTATTTAACATTTTGTGTGGTTTCACGTTGTTTTTGTGACAGTTTCCTGTAAGAAATGAATAGTGCAAGTTCTGATGATGAATCTCAACTAAAAAAGAAACGAGGCATTTCTAATGAAGATAAATACAAACGTAGTGTAGCACTATGTATTGACATCATGCAAAACCTCCCGCTTCCAAATATTACAGTTCAGGAAGTCTTCTACATGCGTCAGCTCTGGCTTAATGTATTTTGTGTTCACGATATGAAGACAAATAAAGCAAGTATGTACATTTACCATGAAGGTCAAGCCAACAAATCTCCGGACAAGGTGTGCTCAATGTAATCACATTATTTGAAAACTGAAGTTCCTGTTGGAATTAAACATATTGTTGTCTTCAGTGATGGCCCATCAGGCCAAAATAAAAATCATTGTGTTGTTCGGTTTCTGATGAACCTTTGTGATAGGGGAATATTCGAGACGGTGACTCACTATTTCCCAGTCAGGGGACATTCATTTCTACCCTGTGACCGTGATTTTGGTTGTGTAAAACGTTTTGTGTGACAAGTGGACAGAGTGTACATTCCAGGGCAGTATGCTCAGATGATTATTAGAGCCAGTAAAACAGGGCGTTTTTCTGTCTACCAAGTAACCAGTGACATGATCTTTAGATTCAATATGTGGTGGTCCCAGTTTTATATATATAAAAAAAGTGAGCTCAGATGAAACAAATGGAAGAAAAAATTCATTTTAAACTCTCAACCTGTAAAGAATTTAAGTACAGCAAATCTGCATCAGGAAAATTTGTGACCATAACTTTATCAACGGATTCATATTTCCAACTTTTACCTTGAAAAAGTATGTTGCTGCTCCTGAACTGCCAACAGTGCAAGCATACCCGTCTGGAAGAGTACAAATCAACGTAAAGAAGATCAACGACCTGAGGAAACTTAGCAAATACACTAAAGGATATGAAGCTTTCTATGACAACATCCTCCAGTGGCCTACTACTGGCGCAGAGTGTAACGTTGATAGGCAGTACGAAGATGAGTAGTTCCATAGAGAGAAAGGAAAAATGAATAATGTTGTAACTTAATCCGTTTAAATTCTTTATATGCACAGAAGTAATTATGGAGTTTTTGTTGCTTTTAATAAATATTTTAAGTTTATACTATTATGTTTTTGTTGTTAAACATCCTCCTGCTATTTAAAAAATTAAAAGTTAGCTTCAAAATAACAATTTTTAATAATGTGAGGTAGTTTATTGCAGAAACACGCAACTGAATTTTTTTAAAAAATTTTTTTTGAAGAAAGTAAACGAAATAAAATTGAAATACAAGCAACATTTGTTTTGAGAAGACATTAAGTATTCATCTAATTTTTTCATGCCAAAAAGCTCTATTCAAATAAAAGATATTACGTTTTTTCTGTTTTACCGAAAATTTAAAAAAGTGCACTTAGCGGGTTTCTGAAATAAACGATTCAATTAAGGGGAAACTTTCACCAGCATTGGACATGCCATGTGTTCAACAACTCATGTCATATACCAACTAACTTGCTGCCACTGCACTATTTCAAGCCTAGGCCTCACCACACAATGACACTCAGTTACAATGAATGGCGACGACAGACAAACAGTCCACATCTGCAACTTATACCTTCCAATACCAGAACAGACCAATAGCCATGATTTCAACAATCTCAAAGACTGCTATACTGTGAGAGCAGAGTTTTCCCCAATAGCACCACTGTATCAGAACTCCAAAGATGGGAACTAGTATACCGGATAATCACAGATACCAGATACCCCCCTGGCCTTAACCACAGATAAAATCCTACCACTTAACCCACCACTTTTTAATTTAATTTTTCTCTCTCTCTCTACTTACATATTTTAACTGGTAATAATTTTACGTGTCAGTACTAGGTTTCCTTGCTATATATGTATCCACATTACCATTGCCTGCAATATATTTTCTCGGACATTGCCGATATATCGATAGTCTACTCCTTAGCAGTTCCTCCCACTACCTAGCCAGTCATTGGGTATCGTCCTGTGTGTACACATCCGGAACCAAATGGCTCATTTCTCTACTACATGAAGAAGGTTAATACTGGAATATAGTATGTGTGTGTCCGCATTACCTGTTTTCTCTCATCACAGCCATCAACTTTGGTATGTGACGGGTTAATTTCCCTTTCCTTTATTATTTGAATTAAATTACAAAGACAGAGAGAAGCTCTACTTATCACAGTAATTAGTTCATTAAGTTGAATGACAGCTTAACAGATCCCACTGATTAAAATATAGAAAAAGCAATTTAATCTCCTTCATTACTTCTCAGCCCACAAAAATAAAACTCAACACGTATTCTGCTAAGCCGTTTTTTTTTGTTTTATCGGATAATACATTTAATCCTGTTTTTGAATGAAACTGTTTTTAAGGCATACCAGTTAAAAATTTAATAACACAAAAGTCATCACCTCAGCAAATTTTATTTCACATAAGTGCTTTCTGCGGATGTTTCAGCATAGGTCCTGTGATAAAATAATAAGAAGACTTTTGTTATACTTATGACTTAAAATTAAACATTTAAAGAGACTTCACACATTAATGGCATCTCGCCCACTTTTTCCACTGATTTCAACACTATATTGGAGATAAAATACTGCATTTAGAGGCATAACCTTAATGTAAAAGTTATCTTCAATCTATTCGTTTTTAAAATTATGATAACAGAAGTAGTTAACAATAGACTATTTACCAAAAAAATAAATTATAAGAAAGGGAGAAATTAACAAATAACTGATGTAATCTTGGTTGTCCGGGTTGAACCGCGTCAATTTGTCGAAACCTAACGTTTCGGCCATCATTTTGTGGCCTTCTTCAGAGTACTGTCTCGGCTGGAACTGCTGCCGCCTATATATAGCTCCCGAAGAACGCGCTAGCCATTTGGAGTGACGTTTGGAATAACGGTTGGCATGAAACTACATTCATGACAGCAGCTTCATGCTATCTATTACAACTCAGTTCATTAAAATATGTCACCAAAATACCAAGTTTTACTTCTAGTGGTCACTGTTAAGTTAATAGTTTCATTAAAAATAATTCACATTTTATGAATCCATGGTCTTTTAAGCGAAGAGTAATTATACTTCGTACTTAAATTTATAAATCTGATCAGAACATTTAATGTTAATATTAAAACATATCAATAGACTGTTTATTTCTTGATTTAACTGCATCATTAGTTTCAAGAGTCAATCATTTTGTATCCTTCATCATATCTCCCAAAACCTAATACTAAAACCTTAACCCCCCCTCCTCCCCCACTCAATTAATGCATTCTGAGAAGCAACTAGGTCATTTTTGAAGCATTTCAGGAAACCTGGTATTTAATTTAATTTTTGAACAATATTTTCATGAACAATGTGTGTGTGAAAATATTTAAGTGTCTCTAATAAGCAGCAAGTGACCAGGACCAGTTATTAAACCACTGGGCATGAGAACTCAAATGGTGTAATGAGAAATTTCATTAAAATCCTCAAAGACCAATATCATTAGAATAAAGAGAGAGCAGATTTAAGTACGGTACTTATTATAAAATCAAAATCAACAAATATTGAACAGGAACAGTGCGCCACATTGTATCATGTCTTCACAGGTAAAAGAAGATAAAAAAGAGGAGAACTATCGGATTCCACCTCTTTCCACAGATAAAGTTGAAAAAATTACGAAAAGCTTGTGGGGAAAGTTGCCAGAAATTTATGGCCATACAATAGAGGTTTTCAAATGATTCTGGTTACAGTTAGCTGCTTGAGCTTTGCAAATTAAAACCAATTGCACGATATCCAAGGCAACTACCAGTTATGTCAAGTAAGTAGTTAGGAGTTTATGGAAAACCGTAAATGACAACAGGACAATATTGGAAATATGTCATGGCAATTAATTGAAAGTAAAATTGTTCAACGAAGACTTGTGTACAGCTTCTGACCATGTTGAACACCGATAAGTCGCTGTTACAAAGTAGGGTTTCGCACCAGACATGGGACTGCACTACTTAACTTGCAGAACAATGCTTCTGCTAGAACCATGATAATTGGGTAGCTGGCAGGATCACTAAAGATAGGATGGACCACTAAAGATAGAATGATCTGTTTGACAAGATTTCAATGTGTCAATAGTTCTGCAGTTCTGTTCATTTAAGTTTCTGGAGTTTATGTAATATGCTTTATTATCACTGGATGAAGTATATGTCTTAATCGCATGTTTTGTGATGACATCGACAGAATAAAGAGTGAGATGAAAAGTGAATCAAAGGTCTTGTTATTTAACTAAACTCCTTAGTCAACTTAGAAGTTGTGTTAATTATTATCCTCTGGTTAGAGGTAAAATTACCTGGTGAGCAGACCACAAAAACCCGTTAACTGAAGAACTAATTAAGTTGTAATCAGCATTATTTGAAGAGCCATCCAGTTAGTAGCGTACTCAACTGAGGGCAGAAGCAGAAATAATGTTAAAAGCCGACTACCTATAGTGAAAAGAGCATTCTTGAAAAAAGGAAATCTTTTACTTTCAAATTAGGAGTACCAGAAAGAAAAAAAATTGAAGCATTTGAAATGTGGTGTTATAGAAGGATACTGAAAATTAAGTGGACATATAAAGTTTGAAATGAACTTGTTTTGGATAGGATGAGTTAGGATAGAAGTTTGTGGAAGAGTCTTACAGAAAGAAAAGACAATATGTTGCAGAGGTTAGGGCAAGATAAGAGGTGACGGAGGATAGCATCAAATCAGTCGAGAGACTGATATCAGAATAAAAGGAGAATGAAACAATGGGTGTCAAATAAAAACCAGCCAAATGAAATTGGAAAAGACATGAGAGAACAAGACAAAGAAAAAGATTAATAGTAGTGTGGAGATGGCAAACAGCTAATGGCGAGGTTCCCTGCAGTGAAGCGCATTGTGCAGAACAATAATGAATGAGAATCAGCTGATTCACAATGTGTGTGGCATGTAGCTTATAAAGAGACTGGCATTTCTTTAGGCATAAATACCATGTTGGTACCAGTACACCTTAATTCAAGAATTTAAGAACAGGAAAACAATTGTATTTGAGAAGATGATGATGACAGAAAAAGATTAGAACTAAATAACAAGATGAAGGAAAGAAGAAAGCAAAATGAAATAAGAAGTGGAGCCAGGGATTAGCAGTATTTGATGATGGAAGAAATGGTAACAGGAAAAAAATAAGTTGGAACAAGAAGTGACAGGGAGTAGCTTTATTTAACGAAGAGAGAAATGTTGTAAAGTTTACAGGAAATATCATCATTTTGAGAGGGGCGAGTGTTTATGGAGTTAGTGTTATTTGATCGGCCACCCAAACACCAAGCATGTTATTCCATATGAATCAATTTCCACAAGCTGTTGTGAGAAGTCATTTCTATTCTCACTATGGTGGGAGTTTGTTTATTTTCTGACTTCAGCTAATATGTCCAGACGAGGTTTAATGTATTTGTCAACTTATTTTTTCTCAATTTCTTAGTCCTTCGACACAATTAGTTAAGTTTTATTGTAAAGTTTTGCACATACAACAGTTTGTAACAACTTGACTGACATGTGCCAATGTGTGTATGTACTAATAATCAGATGTACCTGTTCCATGCAACTGCACTGAGGATAGGGACATTTAAATTTGTATGGTTACCACAGTAACTTACAAACACCGTTTTAAATTTCCAAGAAATTATGGAAATCTTGGGGAAGTGTGACGTGCAAGAATAATTTGGATAACTAAGAATTCTTGGTGAAGGATTACACCGCATTTCTTGCAGGAAGTGTTGGAGGCATTGTTACAAGATACTGATCTAGAATTTAAGAAACTGTGCTGTTTTGTTTTTTTTTTTTAAATTTCATTGTGATTCATCTTAATGAAATTTTCAACTTTGGATATGCATATGTACTATTGGTTGGTAGCCATCTTGTGTGGAGAAATAAATCATAGCTTTAAGTGAAATTATGGTAGACATTTTAGATACTCTCAATCCACTATTACAAAAGAAAATGTGTGAAGTACAGTAACGGAACGCCTTGATCATAACGTGTGGGAAAGTGGATGTAACCAAGTGCAAGATCTTCCACGACGTGTATTGGACCCAGTGATAGTACTGATGCAGAAGTTTGAAACTGTTGTACATACTGAGTATTCAAACAGACATGAGTTTTATACCATATCAGGGACATGTGATCAATTGTGAACAGTGATCAAGAAATTAGCTAGCAACTTTCTTCAGTGGAATTGTCAATGATATGATTATGCCTCCACTGTCAAAGTTCCTACATTGGCCTTACCTCAAATTCATTATCCATGAGAATGAATGGCCACAGATAAACAGTTTACTCCCAAAACCTAGACCTCCCTGTTGCTTACCATGCCAGTACTCATAACACCCGCGCCCTTAGTAACTACTTCACATTCAGAGCAATTAGAGTACTTCCAGCTACTACCTCCCAGTGTGAACTCCGCAGGTGGGAACTGGCATATCAACACATCCTGCAGACTAGAAATCCCCCAGGCCTCAATTTCCGATAATATCTTCCATCCTCACCCTGTACACCCATCAGTGGCCAACACAATAGATTCTTATATATTTATAGGCCTTTTTTTTTTTTTTTTTTTTTAAAAAAACCTCAATATATATATATATATATATATATTAATTATTGTATTTTTATATTTTTTATTTTATAATTTTTTAACTATTTTTCAGTTATTATTTTTATTATTTCTCATTTTCATCTTTCTTCTGATTTATACTTGCGGTTATATTATCGTTGCTCCCCCCCCCCCCCCCACCACATCTGACGGTCAATTTTATTCTATGAGTGGCTGTGTCTAGCGCAAGGCTTGCATGAGCCCAGCCACCTACTTTCTACTTGACAAAGGGTTTAACCCGAAATATTGTATAATTTTTTTTTGTGTGTTGTTTTGAGTTGCTTCTGCCCTCCTCCCTTCAACTTTGGTGAGTGTTGGGCATATTTTATCTGTCCTTTCCATATAAATATTGCCTCGCAGCATTTCTTTCTTTCCATTGTTACCTATAACTTCATGGAGAGATTAATACAAACATTTAGTGTTGGCTGAATTCTTCAATGAATTAGTGTCCCCACAAAAGATCAAAGTTAATAAAACTTGACAAAGGCTTGAAGAGAGAATTGACATATATTGGTTTGCAGATAGACGATTAAAACAAATACACTCAATATAAAATGGAAACTGGAAACTTCTGTTGGTACTTAACACAGACTGAAAGATAACAGAGACTCCCGGGGGGGGGGGTTAATGGTGTTCAGAATGTGCTGGTAAGTCAGTTACCACCTGCAGAGTTCAGATTAAGAACTGGTATTGGGAAGTAGTTTGATGGCTCTGACTGTGAAGCATTATTGAATTCATGAATTTTATGAGTGTTGGCATGGCGAACAACAAGGAGGTCTATATTTTGGTAATAAACTGTCTGTGACCATTTATCCTACTGGATAAGGCATGAGAGGTGGGGCCGATGTAAGAACTTTGGCAGTGGAGGCAGGCGAGCTGGTATATGAGATGGTATGTGGTTTCGCCAATAGTTGGGTTGCAACAGGTACATGGATGCATACTGCACGTTTTGCAATGGAGTCTGTTACGAGAAAAAGATCCGAAGGGTTGTTTAGGAGCAATAGAGGGTTAATACTTGTCCACAAGTATATTTTTTAGGTTAGTTGGTCTGCTGAAGGTGACATGTGGTATGGTGGGAAAAGTAGTGGGAAGAATTCAGCACATTTCTGGAAAGGATCTGAAGAAGTCATAGACAAGACGAAGAATCTGGTTCAGTGACTCCAGGCCAGGTGAGAATTGGATGAGAAAGACAGGATTCTGATTGGTTTTGGGTTGTGTGTGCTGGTGTGGTAAGACAGTTTTTGACTTGAATTATCTGTTTGTGGACTAATTCTGGAAGATAATTATGGTGTACAACTGCTCGGGTCAGGTTGTTGGTGTAAAGGGTAAAAGATTCTTGGTTTGAGCAGATGCTTGTGCCTTGGATTGCTTGTCAAGCTTTATAAATTACAATTCACTACCAATGAGATAAAAATAATGAGACAAATAGTTGCAAGATTAAGCTTTTTAATAGGGTGGTTTATCTGGCAATATCACATCTTATGCACAAAAATGTCATAGCTAATATTTTCATATCTGATGTTGGTTTAGGACTAATAGATGTTCAAAAGGATTGGACTCACAAGATGTAAGAACGGAGACTTACCCGGTTTGAAATGAAGTCTTCACGTGTGTACAGCCGGATAGTGTTTTGAAAACATGATATTTCGACGACTAGCTCCGCCGTCTTCATCAGGTGTTGGGACGTCTGCACAGGTCGGCTGACCGTCGGATTTTGAGACACCCAGGTGCCGCATCTCCTTATATAGGCCAGCGGCTCTCTCCGACGGCCACGCCCGGCAGTGAGTGGGCAGGGCTACAGTTGTTCGTTGCGGGCTGAGGAAGATAATATTGGGCCGTTTATGGCGGTTGATCGGGGCTACAGTTGTTCATTACGGGTTGATGAAGTTAATATAACTTCCTCGGCCCGCAACGAACAACTGTAGCCCCGCCCACTCACTGCCGGGTGTGGGCATCGGAGAGAGCCGTTGGCCTATATAAGGAGGTGCGGCACCTGGGCTGTCTCAGAATCCGATGGTCAGCCGACCTGTGCAGACGTCCCGACAACTGATGAAGACGACGAAGCTAGTCGTCTGCTACAGCAGAGTTGTCCAGTTTAGAAATACATACCTTTTTATTGTTAAAAAGTTGTATGATCAAGGAAATATACAAACAGGTGTGTGAGATTCATGGTGGGAACATTATTTTGAAGCAAGCCACTGGAAAGTGATAGTTCAAGAATGGTCTAATAAACAACATCAACATTTAGAAACACCAAGTAAGTCAACATTATCTGATACTTTAAAGCACATTAATGACTTGAATAAATTAAATTGGAGGATGACAGTTGAAGAAGTCATTGAGAAAGTAAGGTTTTATTTTTTTGGGCAGTATTTAACAATCCATTAGTCAACATATTGAGTATTGGAATATTTGTGCCAGGTAGATGCCTCTGTTACTGACTAAATGAATGCAAAAAACACCATTTGCAAGCATCAAAAGCATTTATGCATCATTTAGAAAGTGAAGGAAATTTACTTTTCTATAAGACAATGATAGAAGATGTGATCTGGATACATTGATTCCAACCACAACCAAAGAGAATTTCCTGTGAGTAGACACACCAAAATTGGTTCTAAATATTTAAAATATTTTGCCATCAAGTGTCAACTATTTGGTAATATTTGGCAAGATTTAATGCTTGATTCTCATACTATTGTTACATTTAGCAAATAAAATAAAACTTAATAAGTAAATAACATTACAGTTAACAATCTTATAATTAATGCTATAAGCATGATGTTCATAACATGACTAGAGAACACCAATATACATAAAAATAAGAAAATTTCCTCCCAACTCTCCTAAGATAAGAAATCTGTTATTTAATATCATCCAAAGCAAAATAAACACAAAAATTATTAAAGTAAAATTTTCAGCAACACTGGAGCACGAGGTAATGTTATGGAAAGGAAAAAAAGAAGTAGACATATCACTTACCAAGGCTGAAGCGAGGGCAGGAACAGTGACAAAAAACACTTCACAAATACAAAAACACACATTATTTCAGGCCATGCCCTTAATCATGAAAATAAACATCTAGCTGTGCTGGATCATCTCAGTAGATTTCACTGTGACATACAGTTTATGATGGAACTAGAGGAGAAAGGCAGACTGCCTTTCATCGACATTCTTGTCCAATGGAGACCTGATGGAACACATTTAAGAGTGTGTGCTAATAATTCACACATACACACACACTCAGACTGCTACTTACTTGGCAGCAGTTTCCACCAACCCTAACAGAGAAGCACAGTGCACATAGTGGAGGAAACTTCCATGTGTGAATATGGTAATATTTATATTGGTCAGACTATACACACCATCAAGGCCCGCACTGCTGAGCAAGAACATAAAACTGGCTGTTCCAACTGTAGAAGTCTGCTGTCACTGAATACATCATCAAAAATGGCCACAACATTGACTGTGAGTGCGAATTTGTTGGCCAAATGTTTGCTCTTTGGGTCATTAAGGAAGCTGTAGAAACGAGATTGAATAATGGCATGAACAATAAAGATACATAACTGTGGCTCAAAGATAGCTTGAAACCAACAACATAACAAAGGGATAGTCAGACATAGCCAAAATATTAATCCACAGTAGATGGATTACTAAGCCACACAGCAGTCGGGTTGCAGTGAAGAGGCACTCTCGATGGGTGAGGTAGTGAACTGCATTTATTTCAGCCTTGTAATGGACACGATAATAATAAGCTGCAGCCAGTGTAAATGACGGAGAGGTGGATGGGAGAGGAAGGAGTTTGATGGTATACAAATGTGTCAGTAGCTTAGAACGGCAGTGCAGTTCGGATTGCCGCAGAATGCACACATAACCTCAGGCTGACGGCAGAATAGCTCATTTTTTCACATCACCTGGCAGTAAATTCACAAAAAATGCATTTCAACTTTCAGAACAATTGCAATTGAGTTCATGTCCCAAAGGGAGTTGATCTACTTATCTCCTTGTGCAGTAAGCATATTTTATTTTAAACTCTTTCATTGTTAAGTGCAAATGCTCGGCAATTCCCTCTTAATAACTAATTTTCATTTGTGATTCTCCTGCAAAGGAAAAAGTTCCCTTTGCTTATGCATGAAATTAAGTGCTAATTTATGGAGATGCATTTCTCCTACTTCCCATTTTCTACTATTAATTCTTCAACAAATATCAATCAAAGCTCCACTAACAATGTATGCCTTAGACAAGATTCATTTCAAAAGTAAGGGCCAGTAGATTATAAAAAGTAATTCAGAGAAATTGATTTAGTTCACACACATACAGTTACATGTTGTGTATGTTAACTCCCACACATCCAAAAATTCAATTATAGTTGCCTTTGATTGGCAAAATCATCATGATTGTAGGACCACAAATCCCTCATATTTTGAAGTCTTAAATGTAAGAGGCCATAATGCTCTTGAAATTCACCCTCTCTTAGTACTTTAGTGCTTTTCACGAGGTACAAAACTAATTATTCTGGCATTAAAGGAAAGGTCAGGATGATTCAAGAATAGTAAGTATGCATTTATAGCTTTTGAGAATTTAAGGAGAAGGAAAATGATAATATTAAATGGGACAAAGGAAATGCAAGGTTTTAAATAATAGGAAAAACTGTAATCTATCTTGGGATGATGTGTCCTACAAGAAAACTAGATTATCACGTAGTAGGACTAGGGAAACTTTCTATATATAATCACTCTTTTAACAAATTTGTATACAGAAGAAGTAAAGTGATAAAAGAAAACTTCCACATGAAACAATGATTCAAGAAGAAGAATCAGTATGCTATAGTCTGCTGAAACAGACGATTGATAAATTATGACATTGTGGGAGGAAAGCTAACACATATAACTTGTATATATCAAACTTCTAATAAATAAAATTCACATAACACTTTTTCTAGCAAATACATTTTAAAACTAAACTATACCTATCCATAGCAAGCTAAAACACAGAAAAAAATCTTTCAGTAAATTCACCAACATTAAAAATAAAGTAATGAATTAAAAACCTGTATACTTACATTAAAATAAAACAGCATGAACAAAAAAATGATAAATAATAATTTCATATTGTCTTAATGACCTAGTGACAAGAGTTTCCTACTAGATGCCTCAAGTATTGGTGCCTAATAAACTACAGGTGACCCTACCAGCTAAGGGAACCTATAGTTTAACACGAAATTTCAGCCATGAAGCTTCCTTGCATACTTTCTTCAATAAAACAAAGGTTTACCAAAGATGAAGGTAACTACTGAGGCCCATAAAATGTTCATGAATCAAAGCAAGACTAAAGTGATGAAATGTAGGAGAAATGATACCAATACTAGTAGATTAAATATAAAAATAGGATCGAATGCAATTGGAGAAGTAAGTGAAATCTGTTATTTGTGAAGCAAAATTAGAACCAATGGCCGAAGCAGGAATGATGTTAAAAGCAGAATAGCACTAGCAAAAAGAGCCTTCATGAAAAATAGAAACCTTTTAGTTTCAAATATTGATCTAGGAATTAGAAAGAACTTTTTAAAACTCTTTGTGTGGAGCACAGCACTTTATGGTAGCAAAACATGGACTTTAGGAATACCGTAAAGAAGGAAAATTGAAGCATTTGAAATGTGGTGCTACAGAAGAATGCTGAAAATTAAGTGGACAGACAAAATAAGAAATGAATGAGTTTTGGAAATAATGGGTGAAGAAAGAAGTTTGTGGAAGAAGCTTACAGAAAGAAGAGACAGGATAGGTCATATCTTGAGACATGCTGGATTGGTTAATTTACTGGTGGAGGGAACAGTCTAAGGTAAGAACTGTAGAGGAAGACAGAGATTAGAATATATGAAGCAGATAATTGAGGACATAGGTTGTAAGAGATATGTAGAGATGAAGAGATTAGCACAAGATAGGAAGGGATGGAGGATTGCATCAAGTCAGTCGAAAGACTGATGACGACAAAAAAAAAAAACCTTTTGTTCATGTGCCTTAACCAATCAAGGCAACAGATGAGCACACAAGTTAATTAAAACCAAACAAAACACCTCTTCACTTCATCACAAATATTAACATATATAACAGAAAATTCAAAAATATGTTGCATTTTAAGAGGCTAATCTGGTAAAGCAATAATTTTACTTTACTGAATGAATAGTCTCATTCAAAATTAAAGCCTTTTTATTTCCATGCTCTCCATTTATGTTGAATGTTCACATAAAAATTTGTAGAATAAGTAGAGTAGGGGAACTTCCATATATATATTTTTTAAATATATAAACTGAACATCATTTTTGTGCTTATGGCTTTACGCCTTGTTGAAAATGAGGACATTATAGGCAGGAAAGGGCTATGGTCTTTTGAAGGAACCATCAAAACATTTTTTAAACTGCTTAACGTCTCTTAACAGCGAGGTTTTTAGAGACGGGAAAGGATGGGGGGGGGGGGGCAAGGAATGGGAAGGAATTTGGCTATGGCCTTCTGAAGGAAGCATCCCGGCATTTGCCTGGAGTGATTTGGAAAACCACGGAAAACCCAAATCTGCATGCCCGGACAGGGATTCGAACCTCTGTCCTCCCGAATGTATGGCCAGAACGCTAACTGTTACACCACCACACTCGGTCCCAAAATTTGTATGGAGTGATTTGGGGAAACCGTGGAAAACTCGAATCTGGATGCAAACACATGTTCTGAGGACAGAGCTTTAGCATGCTTAGTCTGTAAAATATGTGGTGCCTATTGTCAAGCCAACAGGTTTTTTTTTTTTTTTTTAAAAAAAAAAAAAAAGAATGTAGGCTTTCCCAGTGTACAACTGTTAAAAGTTCTTGGGCCTCCCACCAGGGAAACTTTGTCAATCTGATGCGATGATTAAGAGCTGCTCTTCAACTCCATCTTCTGGTGATTTCTTGGATGCTTCAGAGCGCACCGTCAGCACCCTGGCATCCAGCTGATGTGAGTCAACACCTGTGGCCTGGCTCAGGGTTCAGCTGACTTCATGGACTCGACTGAACGTAGCAATACTCAGTAGAGCTTAAATCCCGAATTCGAGTGCAACGACATAGTTAACAGCATGTACGTAAAACTTGTTACTTACATTAACAAACTGTTAGGCCAAAAAAATGACTGAATTCAAATTGAGATAATTTAAGTACAACCTTGCTTCCTTAGCAGTGGCTATGGCCCACATAGAGGGAAGAAATGAAAGATGAAGAAAGAAATACGGCCACTCAGAGAAGAGAAGTGAACTGAACATGCAGAAAAAACTGTCAGCATCCAGTTATGCAGCCATCTTCATTAACTTCCAAGAATGGAGAAACTCCAAAAAAGGTTGCTGATAAACTAACCAGGATCATAAAACCAGGGAAAGCTAAAATAAAAATAAACAAATTACTTGGCAAAAATAATGCTGTAATCGTAGAAACAGCATCTCAAGATGATGTAAGAAAAATCATGGAAAATAAAGAACTAAAATCTGCAAGTGTGAAATGCTGCGGAAAAGGAAACCTCTGTTGATTCTGTACGACTTATCCACGTCACTTGAGCCTTGTAAAATCCTTGAAAACGTATATGAGCAAAATTTTGAAGGAAAAATAGAAAGACGACAATTTCTTAAGGGACCCAAGTCAAAATTTCGAACAGGCCCCAGAGATAAAAGCAATGTCCATCAAGTTGTTGGAGTAAGTGTTAAAATAAGTAAACAAATAATGCAACAAAGAAAAATATACATAGAATTTAACGCCATCTCTGCAAAAGATTATACAGTAGTACCAAAATGTATGCATTGCTATGATTATGGCCATATTAGCAATCACTGTACCCAAACGTCGGCCGCATGCAAACATTGTGGAGAAACTAGCCACAAGAAAAAAAAGGCTGCAGCAAGTCCTTACAGTCAGCTGTTTGTATCACCTGCAGGAAATGGGGAAAATTTTGCAACAAATCTGGCACAGATCGTTCGACATACTGTTTCTTCAAAGATTGATAAAAAGAAAAGATTATGGACAGTAGAAGAAACTCCAAGGGGATGGATAAACCATACAAAGATCAATTATTGAGCATCATTACCAACCTAATAGAAGAAACAGCAAGGAAAAGAAAAGAGGAATGAAACAAGAATCACGCGGAACACAGCGATGGCTCCAAGATATACGGAGAAAATATTACAGGAAGGGAAAGGAACATCAAAAATTGTAGGCACGCAGACACATGAACCTATCCTCCAATACTCAGAGATTAATTCCACCACCTGTGATATTTTTCCTAGGCCTCAATCAAAACGAGCTGGGCTTGGATGGGTAGGACCAGTTCAAATGGCATCCAACTACTGTGGCTCTGATAAACAAGCGAACGAAAAACCAAGACATGATGTTTTAGCTCCAGACCATCTCTACAAAAAGTTAAGTTTAAAAACAATCTTCAGCTTGCTGGAATGGAGGAAACACAAAATCTCACTCTAGCGTTAAGATATCTAACCAGAATAGCACATCCAAATGACAAAAACATTACATTTCTGCAACCAGAGGCAATTGATTGTATTCAAATTGAGGTAAACAATATAACTACTAATTCAGCCCAGTTACTCACTTTAGTCAAGGAAGTATTTGACAGACTAAATGAAATCTTTGATCCAGATCAAATTTACCGTCACTTTGTGATGAGACATGGCAGAATAATGCATGACTCAGGACAGCCATGGCCACAGTGCAATATCCATACCCAGCATCCAAGAGCAGGGGTGCACAGCAACTTAAGACCACACAATTAAACTGCAGGAGAACCAGTCTGGTTTTGCAGGAAGTGAGTAAACTAGCTGAAGAAATGCAAATAGATATCCTCTGGAGCCCCACTCCAGTGAAGGGAAATCAGTAACATCTCAGATAATCTTGGCAGGGAAAAAACCTACGAGTGCAATCATAGTATTAAAACAGCAGAACACTGTTACAAAAATAATACAAATCTGCAGTGTGGAGATAGGTACGCAATGGGGTAATGTAGTCCTCATTAACATGTCCTTTCAATACAGAGACGATATTGGTCCCTATCTTTGTAAGATTAGGGAAATATGTATAGCCACAGGCGACAGACCTAAGGTGATAGTTGCCAATGCAAAAGCCAAATCTCTCTGGCACAGTGGTCTTACAGATGCACGAGGAGAAAAGTTACTCAAGCTGATTGGAGAATTACAGCTCTATGTCAAAAACAATCCAAGCAATCCACACACATTCAGTGACCGAGCAGGTGCCAAATCGAACATAGATATAACTTTAACAAATCAAAGAGCAGGAAACTTAGTAAACGGGTGGAAGGTGATTGAGAACCAAACCACTAGTGATCACAGTCTAACAATTTTCAAACTGGGAAGCTTGCAAGATGGTGAACGTGAAGGCGACTGTACCAATATCCAATGGTGTTATGATATCAGCAAAGCCAACTGACCGAGATTGAAGAGTTGCTTCATTCTTCCCGAAGTCAGGGATTAAGATTTTGATGTGGAAAAGGCTGCAAAAGAAACAATTCAAGTCATCCAAGACGTATGAGAACTGCAATTCCACTTAAGAAAACAATGGTATTAAAAGAAAAACCATGGACAGAAAGATTGCAGAAACTATGAATGGCATTGATTTTTTTTACTTATGGCTTTATGCCTCATCGACGTCAAGGTCATTAAGAGGTGGGGTGGGAGTGGGGACCATGAACAGGAAGGAATTCTGCCATGGCCTTCTGAAGGAAGCATCCCGGCATTCGCCTGGAGTGATTTGGAGATACCATGGAAAACCCAAATTGGGATGCCAAGATGGGGATTCAAACCGGTGTCCTACGGAATGTGAGACCAGAACATTAACCGTTCACCCACCACACACAGTAAATCACAGTGAGGAAGGCAAGAAAAGCATATCAACATTGCCTTATTACAGAAGACAGACAGACTCTTCTAAAAAGACATAGAAATAAAAAGCAAGAGTTCAAAGATCTGTTGCTGCAAACGAAGCAAAAAAGCTGGGAAGCCTTCCTCAGATAGAATATGAGATCAGGCCCATTGCTACAAAATTGCTACTGGCAAAATTAGAATGCCTACAACCTTGTCAACAGTAAGAAGATTGGATGGATCTATGACCACGTACTGGATGGAAACTACACGGGAGTTACCTGACATGCTGCTTCCAGATGATAGTATAGAAAACGAGATAGAATGGCAAAGTAAACTGCGTCAAAAAATGTGGGATCCCTATGAGAGTGAACATCAAAAATGCGTCATATCAGATGAAGAAATGATAGAGCCAATACATACCCTTCCGAAAAGAAAAGCACCACAACCTGATGGGATACTGGCAGAGGTCCTCCAGGAGATAGTCATCCAACTGGTTCCAAATTTATATGAACTATTTAACGAGTGCCTGGTGCAGGAAAAAATACCAAATGCATGGAAAACAAGTGAGGTGGTCATTATAGCAAAAGGTGGAGGCAAAGACCCACAACTCCCAAAATCTTATAGTCCAATCTGTTCACTCAATGTTCTAAGGAAAGTGCAGGAAAAGGTACTTTGGAAGAAACTAAAGGAACACAGGTTAAAAAATGGGATGAACCCAAATAAGAATGGGTTCATAGCAAATCAACAGAGGATGCAATCAACTGCTTAGTGGAAATAGTTCAAAACTCTTCCAAAAATTATGTGGTGGAGTATTTGAAGACATCGTTGGCACTTTTGACAATCTCTGGTGGCCCATGCTGTTCGAATGCTTAAGAAACATCAACTGTCCATAAAACCTATATAATAATTATAGAGATTATTGCCGAAATAGATATGCCAATTTATGGCGCGCTAACAAGAACAACAGAGAAAAGGTTGCTCACAGGGATCAGTGTGCAAACCAATTTTCTGGGACATTGTCTTGGAACCGGCCATGGACATATTGCAACAAATGCCAGAACTGACATAAATAAAATTTTCAGTCATTAACGGTAGAATAGATGGCACCACACATCACTCTTGAGTTACAGGGCCATTCGGAAAGTAGCGTTCATTTACACTGCGCATCAATTACAAATAACCTCTGATGCGAGAGCAGACTTTATTCCTGTGCTGGACGTTAATGGACATGGACGGACGAAAATTGACAATGGAGGATAAACGTAAAGGTATTTACTGTAGTTTAGTCCCATTAATTTAAATTTCAGTTGATTTTAGTGTGTGCTGTTGGTGTGTGTTTTACAAAATAACAATGTAACTTTAAAGAGCTGTTTATAATTGTTGCATAGTGTTTTTGTTTGTGTGTAGGGGCTTGACGGATTCCGTTTCATGCACATAAACAAAGTATAGCTTGTTTACTAACTAATGGAAAAGAAAAAACATGTACATGTAAGCCCCTTTCTGATCTACGTGTTTCTGAAGGTGTGGGTTTGTCCATGTCTGCAGAACCTGATGAGGCCGCTTCTGTGAAGATTGTATCCAGGGAAAATTTGTTTGAAATAATGAAAGAATGAGGTGAAGAGTTGATAGATAACAGGTTTATTTACATGGAAAATAGACTTTTGGAATTATTAAATGGCCCAGAAAAGGAACGTAAAACTTTAACACGGAAGTTGCGTTACTTTAGGTCTGAATTTTAGAAAAAATGGGCAGCTTCTCACCGTATGGAAGAATGCTTCATTAATAACAATCAAGAATGGTCAAATAGGACTGTTGAATTACCACACTGGGTCAACACCTGGCTGACCAATAAAAAGTTTTGAGGACGCGAGTGACCGCAGCAAACATCGAAAAACAGAACGATTAAGGAATCATGCATCTACTGAAAAACTTACATACGCAGCGCAAATGAGCCAACGAGCTGCAGGAAATGCAAGTGCTCCAGTGATCATAAAAAATGCAACTGCAAGTCCAACTCAAGCAGCTAAATTTTGCAAAATTATTGCTTCTTCAAAAGCAAACAAATTTGTAAAAAATTCGCCCTCTCAAGCTTTATCAATTTTTATCGAAGCTGGCCTTTCTACAAGACAATACGAAGTTATCCATAATGCAAATAAGATCATTTATCATTCTTAATTGTTACTGAAACAAGTTAAAAATAGTGCTATCTGAAAGAAGAGTCTATTACCGTTACAGAAACTTGCACCGAAATAAAACACCAGGACTTGCTTGACCATACAACCATATGTTTGTGCAAATATGTAAATGAAGTAATAGATTTGTGTTCAGAAGAAGAGAAATTAAACTTACAACAATTGACGAAATGGGGTTGTGATGGCTCTCAACAAACCCAATTTAAACAATCATTTCAAGACACCATGAGCAGTGATGCAAACATTTTTCAAAGCACACTAGTTCCATTGCAATTAATTAACAACACCAACAGCGAAAAAAAAAAAACTAGTCTAGCAAAACCCCGTGCCATCATTATCAAGGTTTTGCAGACCTATCAGAATATGCTTTGTCCATGATACCCATGATGCTACGAATGAAGAAATGGAACACATACAAAGGCAAGAAGAAAACCTGAGGGAAACTGAAGCTCTTACACCTAGTAGGGCCTCTTTCCGTGTTAAATATATTCTGGTACCCACTATGATGGATGCAAAAATTTGGCATTCAGCAACCAATACAACTTGTACAATGAGATACTACATATGCAAAGACACATCCAAAAATTTTAACAACTTGACAAAAAAAAAAAAGAGAGAAGAAGATCCTGAAACATTTCAATTTGGACTCTCGATTCTCCATGCAAGAATCAGATTTTTTGTATCATTACTTCACTTGTCGTATAAGTTACCAATCAATAAATGGCAGGCTAGAACTACCGCTGACAAAAAAAGTTGTATCTGCTACAAAACAAAGAATACAAAACCTTTTAAAAAAGAAATGGGCCTTTGGTTGATATTCCCAAAGCAGGATTTGACAACACTAATGATGGGAACATGTCAAGAAGGTTTTTCATGGACCCAGTTAAATCTGCGGAAATAACAGGGCTTGACATTAACTGCATTTCAAAGTTATTTTAGAAGTAATTACAAGCAGCCATCACATCGACAAAGACAAATTCTCTAAGTATGCACTGGAAACAGCCAAATTATACGTCAATCTATACACCTGGCACCTTATGTCTCCAACCATATACAAAATCTTAATGCATGGTGCTTCAGTTATTTCACAATCGTTACTCCCGATTGGACAGTTATCCGAAGAGGCTGCTGACACACGAAATAAACATTTCCGGCTGTATAGGCAGAATTTTGGAAGGAAATTTTCAAGGGAATCTTGCAATTGGGATGTCTTGAACAGGCTTTTACTTAGTTCTGACCGATTCATTTCATGTTCTCAGCCGAAGTCTCAAAAGAAAACAAGACCTTTTTCTGAAGAAGCTCAACAACTTCTGCTCCAAGAAGAATAATCATACGAAAGCACTGAAGATGAATCAGAGATTAGTGATGAGGACGAATCGGAAGAGGAATTTGATGGTTAACAATGAGAGTAAAGCTTATTCTCATGAGTTAATCCTCCAAGTGCTAATTAATATTTTATTCCAAAATTTGTCTACAATAACACTGTATGCAATCTATTATGCACATAATTTTCATGCACTTTCTTTGTTAATTTGTGGTTCTATTTTTTATTTATGTTACTATGAAAATCAAACTTTCATATATAAATTTAGTTTTGAACAAAAATAAATGTGTAACTACGTGTAGATTTTCTACCTGTGTATTTCATTACTTTAAATTAAGGCTAAATTGTCATTTTAAACTAACTTTATGCTTAGAAGTACATTTAAAGTACGATAGGTTAGATAAATATTTTTGACCAGCTTTTCAGGTTAAATACCCCACTGTGCGATGATCTCGCACTTCAGATAGATGCAGACACAGCCAGGAACTCGGGGGGGGGGGGGGGTTGTAAAGCTGTACTGGACTGCCTGAGTCAGTGGTGTGCAGAAGTTAAGTTAAACCTAGCCCCACAAAAGACGACTTACAGGTTCCTAAAAGGAACAATCAAACAAAATCCTGTAATTAAGATGCAGGAAAAAACAATAAAAAGAATTTGGAGGAGCAACTGAAATTTGCATCTCACATGGGGGATGTATGTGGATGAACAACACTAGTAACTCACAATATGATAAGCATTGGCAAGCAACTGTTTAATATGCCTCCCCTCAACATATCACAATGCAATACTGGCCTCGATTACTGCATACGCTGCAAGCACTTGGGCCAAGCACCTAAGAAAGGTTAAACCAAAGGAGCTGCTTCAGCGTACGCAGCGAGGAATTCTGCTCAAACTAACTGGGGCAGAACAACGTCCACAAATGCATTATCACTTATACTCGGCATCTAACCCCTGGACCTGGAAGTAAGGAGGCGAGGAGTGTTATACCGGATAAAAAAAGGAAGGTGCGACCAAGCTGCTGAAATAATTGGAAACCAAAAAAGATGTGTGAGATGCGCTGATTGATGAATGACAGCAAATATGGAGAAACAGCAACAGCGGCAGAAGAACCTCCGACATGCTTCCTTGCGTGCAAGAGATAATTAGCATGATTCACCTACAACCATCTCCAGGGCTCTTATACCAAATATCTGGCCATGCTATATACAACAATTTCCTATAACAGAGAGGCCTCAAAGAAAGACAAGTGCGACTGTGGCGAAGTAAGTACTCCCGAGCACACGGTTTGGGAGAGCAAACAAATGGAAGAATCAAGAGCATACCTCCAAATAAAACTTCAGAATAGAAAAATTACGACATACTGCATGATACCTAGCTCTGGCACTTGCTAGATGTAGCTGCTAATCTGGCATTGCTTGGCGAGAAGGCAAGATTTGCTGAATTGAACTTAGCAAGGCGTAGAAGACGCCGTGAGCAAAAAGCATCAGCAACAGAAAGAAGGGCTGGAGAGTAAGAAATTCAAGAGGAAAGAACTACCCAAATATGACCACAAGCGTTGCCCATGACTAAGGCGGTTCTGCACCAGGAAGACGGCCAAGACTCAATTCATCGCATGGCCTCTGGAAGCCAGAGGCACCTACTCTGGGGCTCAGGGGGCGGCCTGCTTTGATTCCAGGAGGGAACTCCTGATGTGGGAGTAGCTGGCACTTAGGACAAACCGGAGAAGAACGAGTTCACTACCCGGAATGTGGTGCTGTCTGACGGCCCTTTGTGGTCAGTATATCAGCAGTTGCCCCGCTGCATCAGCAGAGACAGCCAGCGGCCTGGATGTCGGCGCAGGCCAGCAGTGGTGCAGGAAGAAAATTTGCGAATAGACAGTTTACTGATGAGAAGTATGAAAATACATAGACACTTGCTGATTTTGGTGAGAATAAGTATGATGGTAGATTAATTATTAGCATAATTAGTAAACCAGTAGAATACTCTAGATCCATTAAATCCTTAAGAATAATTATCCAGATCTATTTAAAAAAAGTGAATTGTTTTAGAAATAAAAACTGCAGGAACTAAGGGCCAACTTTAGGTAACAAGGTAGTAGGCTATATAAAATCAGGAAATAAAAATAAAAAAATAAAAATAAAAGAGGAGAGACAGTTTTGACTTCGAGAGAGCATGAATACTAATAGATGCAAATGAATAGTGGGACAGCGTGATCAAGGAGGCTATGAAGATTCATCTCACGGAAGGGACTGTGAATAAAGATAATGACTATCAACTTAGCCCACATTGGAACCCAGTGATTAGTCAACTAAGAGTAATGAAACAGAGCCATCGAGAAAATGCAAGAATGAAATCTACATCTACCTCTACATCTATACTCTGCAAATCACAAATACTGTGGGCGGCAGAGTGTGCTAAGCACCAACCTAATTCTGTGCATTCCAATCTCGAACAGAATGAGGAAAGAAGGAATACATAAATGTATCAGTATGGCATCTTATTTCTCGAATCTTATCCCTCCTGACATTGCGACTTAAAAAGGTTGGCGGAAGAAGTATTTCGTTGCACTAGTAAATTAAAGATTTTCGCATATTCTCCAACAACGTCTGTCCGCCAAACAATCCCAGCCCAACCCACGTATAAGCTCTGTGACCCTTACGTAATGACTGTAACTAGCAGTCATGAATCGAGAGGCTCTCCTCTGTACTTTCTCCAATGTGCCAATCAATCCCTTGCGATACGGATCCCAAATTCCACAACAGTATTACAAATGCGGATGCACTAGTGTTTTGTACGCTATTTCCTTTGTATGAGCATTACAACTTCTCAAAATACGACCTATGAATCGTAGTTTAGAATTAGCTTTGCCTCCGACGGAAGTTATGTGCAAGTCCCATTTCATGCTGCTTTGTACTGTTACGCCTAGATACTTCAGGGAATCCACAGTGTCAACAACTTTTAGTGAATCGCGGAGTAATAGTAATAGTAGTAGTTAACTTTGTACTTGTGAGCAAACAGGGTGTTTTATTACTTATGTGCACTGCCTTGCACTTTTTGCAGTTAACTGTAAGCTGACATTCACGGCACCATTCCGAAATAACATCCATATCACGCTGAATTTCTAAGCAATCGTTGCAGCACCTCACTTCCCTATAAATAAGTGCATCATCAGCAAAAAATCGTATCCTGCAATTAACGTTGTCACTGAGATCGTTTATAAAAATTAAGAAAAGAAGTGGTCCTATTACACTTCCTTGAGGAATGCCCGAAGTAACATCTAGCTTAGAAGAGGCTTCCCCGTCAACAACGACATACTGTGAACGACCAATTACAAAATTGCGTATCCATTCGCAAATCTGATCAGATATACCGTATGCTTGAATCTTCGCTAAAAGTCGGTTTGTGGTACAGACTCAAAAGCTTTCTGAAAATCAAAGAAAATAGCATCAATTTGTGATCCTGCATAAATAACTTTCATTAAATTATGCGAAAATAGAGCCAGTTGCATTTCACACGGTTGGTTCTTCCGAAATCTGTGTTGGTTTGCTGTAAGTAACTCATTTTCATCTAGAAAGTTCATAACGTTAGAGCGTATGACATGCTCCAGAATTCTACTGCAAACAGATGTTAGAGATATGGGTCGATAATTCCTAGGATCTCTCCGATCTCCTTTCTTGAAAACGGGAATAACCTGCGCTATTTTCCAGTCAGATGGTACTTTTCTTTCTTCTAACGATTTACAAAATATATCTGACAGAAATGGTTCTATTTCTTCTGCGTATTCTGAAAATATTCTTACTGGTATACCATCGGGTCCCAGCACTTTTCCCCACTTCAGGAGCTTTAATTGCTTTATGATACCTACACTATCAATTTGTACTGGATCCATCTCAAATTCTACACGCCGTGGAAAAACGGGAATAATTTCCATGTTTACGACAGTGATGGAATTTTTAAATTCGGTGTTAAATACGGTTGCCTTGTCGCAGCTGTCATCAACTTCCCGACCGTCTTGTTGTAGAACTGGCATATTGTTGTCACTACCACATATTTTTTTACATATGACCAAAATTTCTTAGGATTTTCAATGAGGCTCTTGGAAAATGAGTTGCAACGAAAGTCATTAAAGGCATCGCACATCGCATTCTTGACCTGTCCTCTTGTCCTAGCTAACTTCTCTAAATCACTCCTATACATTGTCCTTCTGGAGTGTGCATGTATCTTCCTTTGCTTTTTAAGTAACCTTTTGACTTCACGCGTATACCATGGGGGATCGTTCCCATCCCTGATTGTCCTTTTCGGTACATGTAAGTCCATACCTTCCCTGACTATATTTATGAATCGAAGCCACATCTCTTCAACCAAGCATCTTCCTTCTATAAATGTAATGTAATTATCCCCCAAAACTCTGCTTTGGGGCCTTTTCGAACCTGTAAACGACCCTTTCTTTTTTTCTTTTTGTGCGCGGCTGTTAATTTTAGTGTAGCAATTAAAGCTTTATGATCACTTATTCCCGTGGTGGTAGAAATGTCCATGAATAATTCAGGCCTATTTGTAACGAGAATATCTAGAATGTTTTCATTATCGTTGTTGACGAGCTGCTCAAGATTAAGATCTGAGAAAGGGTAAAGAATAATCTCACAGGATATTTTATCCCTGCCCCCAGAAACGTGGGCATAATTAGTCCAGTCGATATACGGAAAGTTAAAGTCACCTCCTAGTGTTATTACATGATCCAGAAATTGACGAGCTATATTACTTACGTTATTTCTTAAAGCCTCAGCAACACCTACATCTGCATCCGAACTAAACTGACCAACCCCACAGTGCGTATCACCACCACTCCTCCCACCCAACTGCCCACATCTCCCCACCAATCTGGCATCTTGGCTCCAGGTACCCGATACTACATTGGAAGATGAAGTCAGAGAACAGCTCTGAAATATTGCATCGGATTGATGTGATCCACAAGTGGGAGGCCGACAACTTTCCACACAGTTTTTTTTTCAATGGTAAAAAGGACTGATATATTCATAACAGTTTTTAAGTTTTGTGATTTTATGTATTCCTGTCGACAAGATTAGGTACAAGGTCGTGTCCAATTAAATGCCATCACCTTTTATAAGGCACAAACGGTTTTAAAACCAAGGCTCTGGCTACTTAACAATTCCTAGTTCGCTTCTTGCCAACAGCCCACTAATGAGTGAAAAAAAGAGCACTTTACAGACATGGAGCAATCAATTGAAAATCACTGCATCAAAGACCCAGATAGTATCCCAAGGAAACTACAGGCTCCACACAGGTAAAATATTGAAGAAATTAAATAATCCCATTGTCAGATCTCCTGTTGGTAACTGTTGAGAAAGGAAGCAGAAAGAAAATAAAAAGAAAACATTCTAATAGTTTTACGTTTAAAAAATGCAATCACATAAGAGAATTTAACGGAGGGAGACAGACTGATTTAATATTAATACTGTTGGGAATACATACTAAATAACACAAGCTATCAACAATACTAGAACAGAATTTGTAATGAATAAGTGTTATTTCAGGGTGGATTATACCACGATTAAAAGGGTTTAGAAAGCATTTTTTGGACTTTATAGCAAACCAACAGCAGTTATTTCCATCAATCACAATCTAATATTTAAAGGAATAAAGAAGTAACACAGAAAAATCAGACTTGAAGGAGGTATAACCAAAAGAGCTCAATGTAAAGCAGAAATCTGCAGAAAACATAGAAGTAAATTCAATGCCCAACAAATCGAACAGATTAAGAAAACAATTACGCCAGATAAAGAAAAGTAGTGGAAAAACTAAAAAACTTAAAAACAAGAGAAAATATTGAAGTTAATAGAGGGGAGGAGAAAGCAGAGATTGGATACTTTAGAAATTAAATAAACAGGTACCAAGAGACAAGAAGAAAAAAGAAGGAGAAAAAGAAGAAAGAAAAAATCCAACATGGAATTTGCAACAGTTTACTCCAGTAAATTCCAATCTGTTGATATCAGCAGAGTATAAGAGACAATATTAAGGGCAGAGTTTGAGAGGATATTTCAAGTAATTCAGCTTAAACATGGCAGTACCCCACAAACTCAGGTCATTAACACACTAAAATTATATCATGTCTGGCATGGAGTTAGCTGGTCCAAGTCTCATAATGTGAAAGAATTTCACCAGGACTTGGTCAGGAGGGTACGAGAAGTGATAGATTCCTAATCACCCGAATGTGTACCAGTCATGGGTTAATTCAATGGCTTAACAACTTGCCAACATTGGGGGTAATTGCAAGTGTCAGAGGATTGGGGGCAAGAGACAGAAAGGAATTAAAAAACATAAATGCAATTTGACCACTTCCTAAGAGTGTGATATACAACTGCATTTTATTCTGAATTGTTTTATGTTGTTAATAAAGTATGTAAAACTCTACCATTGCCTAGTCCCAAGTCAAGAATGAGTATGGCTCACCGTGTAGCTAATGGCTGTAAGAAAAAAGTCCTTAACAACATCCGTATCACATGTTCTCTCTTCGCTGTTTGTGTGAAGTCACATCACATGTTGGTGCTAACTCAAGAAGCCAATAGCATCTGTTACAAATGGTACCAGTTTCCAACAGATCTATCTGCTTGTTTCATAACAGATGTAACATCCCTCAGAGAAGGTAAAAAGCACATTCCGTAAAATAACTTCAACCAAGACATGATGGTACAAACTAAACAGATAGGTGTTCCAAGAGACAATTCTAGCTCACTGGAAAATGTGACATATCCAGGTCACTGGATACTGGAGAATGTGATAAATGAGATAGGTGAGACTGGAGGTTCCTAAGATTTACCAAATAATACCTAAATTCTGAACATAACACTATTAAACATTAGTAAACTTGTACAATTAAAATACATATTGAACATCCTCATGCTAACAATGCACAAATCCACATACTCAGATGAGGTATATATATATGTTTTTTACTTATGGCTTTACGCCTGGTCGACGTCAAGGTCATTAGAGGCGGGATGGGACTAGGTTCAAGGAATGGGAAGGAATTCGGCCATGGCTTTTTGAAGGAAGCATCCCGGCACTCACCTGGAGTGATTTGGGGAAACCATGGAAAACTCAAATCTGGATGCCCGGACGTGAATTCGAAACGGTGTCCTCCTGAATGCGATGCCAGAGCATTAACCGCTCATCCACCATGCTCGCTATGAGGTATCAATTGCAGCAGAAACCAACAATCAAAATACTAATGCTCAGAAAAGCTTTTATTGTAAAAAATTTCATATCACCATTGGAACAGATTTCACATCTCTCTTATACAAGGTAGGGTTAAGTTCCTGGAATTTTTGTGTACATTCAAGCAGTTGTTTGCCAGAAGTGAAATTTTTGTTTGGGAGGTTGGCAACACTACTGAGGAAGGAGCTATGCCATGCAGCAGGCAGTTACAGTTGGTTTCGTGTTTCTTTCTTTCTTGGAGTGTGAAATGTCGTGGCAATATCAAATTATGTGTATTGCTGGATAAATCACCCTTTGAGATACTTGAGATGCTGAAGAAAGCTTATGAAAACTATGCGATGAAAATGGCAGTTTATAAGTGGCACAAACATTTTCGCAACGGTCGAACACCAATTCAAGATGACGTTCGAACTGGGTGGCCTTTATCTTCCATGACAGATGAGAATGTTGAGCACATTCGAGAACTAGTGGGTGCGGACAGGCGAACAACCATCAATATTATTACCTCCAAAGTTGGTATTTCACAGAATTCTTCAAAATCATTTGAACATGAATCGCGTTTGCTTGCACATGGTTCCGAAAATGTTATCCCCTGAGAAAAAAGAAATGAGACTGATCATGTGCAGGGACTTGACTGAAATGGCTGATGCAGACGACACCTTCCAGTGAAAAATAGTAACAGATGATGAGACATGGTGCTTTCTTTATGACCATCAGACGAAATGGCAGTCTGCTGAATGGAAAGTAAAAAACATCACCAAGAAAACAAAAATTTCTCTTTGATGGAAGCCTGTGTAATGTAATGTTGGAGGGTTTTTTTTATTTTTTTATTACTGGGGCTTGATTCATTATGAATTTATTCTGGAAGGAAAAACAGTCAACAAAGAATTTTATACAGAGATCTTAAAATGGTTAAGGGATGCAATTAAACAAAAATGACCTGAACAATGGGCAGGGAATGATTGGTTTTTGTTGCATGACAATCCCCCGTCACATTGATCCGTAATGGTGAAACAATACCTTGCCTAAAACAATGTTACCAGTCTGGAACACCATCCATACTCTCCCGATCTTGCATACCAGATTTTTACCTGTTTCCGCAGTTGAAAATAACATTAAAGGGATGAAATTTTGCTGATTCATCAGCAGTGATTGAAAATGTGATGAAGAAGCTGAAAGAACTTTTGAAAAACGGCTTTCAGAATTGTTTCCAATAATTGTATGACCGGTGGAATAAATGTGTAGAAGCAGAAGGAGAGTATTTTCAAGGAAAATAAGCTAAAAATGATATAAATACTGTCAATAAATTTTTAACCAATTCCGGGAACTTTTTGACTCTACCTTGTAGAAAAAGAGACAAAGAATTCACTGTCAATGTACAACACCCATCAATAAAAACAGAAAAACACTAGAAAAAAATTAATAGAATTTTGTGAAACACTATGATACAAGACATTTACGAAACCACTTCATGTAAAACAGATCATATTATAACTGGCATAGAGGGGAAAACCCAACACAAAGTAAAAGTAAGAAATTACCCAGCATGCATGCACACAAACATTGTGAAAGGCTGATAACAATTTATATGCAATTTAACTTATACTAATATCAAATTTTCTGGAAAATTACTGGGGCGAAAGAAGACTCGAATCTTAATCTACATTAAGCACTTATTAACTGGATCATGTGGCAATAACCTAACTAAATCATACGGAAATTAGAAACAATGGAGTTGAAGAAATACCATGAGGCTATAATTAAACTTAAAGGGAAAGTAAAATATATCCACTACTCACCAAAGTTGAAGGGAGAAGGGCAAAAACAACAAAAAAACACTCCACAAACACAATATTTTTGGCAGTGCCCTTATTCAAGTAAACAGAAAAATATGAGCAAGGTCAAGTGGGCACCCACCAACAACAAAGCAACATGAATGGGCAATTACGATCAGACTGTAGGTTGGGGAGGGGGGGGGGGCAACAACAGTATCAGTGTTAATGTTAATTGCGTAAATAAATAAATCAATCAAACTAATATAAAAAAGAGGCATGTACAAGAAGTGAGAAAGTGGTATTTATGATGTCTTGATAGGCCAGTTAGCACCTGTGGAGTTCAGATGGGGACGTGGTTTTTGCGAGTACTTTGATGGCTGAAACTGCAAAACAGTTAATGAAGCTAAGAGATTGTGAGAACTGGCATAGTTGACAACAGGGTGGTATATATTCTGGGAGTAAACTGTTTATCAGTGACCATTCAGTCTGATGAATTACTACTTTGGGAAGAGGCTGCTGTCAGAAATCTGGCAATGAAGGCAGGTGAGTAGGTATATGAGATGGCATAGCCTATGATGTGGCAGGATTCACCAGTACTACCACTGGTGCATAGAAACATACCACACACTTTGACATGAGACTTATAATTAGAGAAGGAGCCACAGTGTGATTTAGGTGCACTAGAGGGTTGGTATTTGTGCATCAGCATGCTTTTTAGGTTGACCATCTGAGAAAGTAATAGCCGTGATGAAGGCTCTGGTTCAGGGATTTTGGAATAGGATAAAACTGGGTTATAAAGGCAGGATTACATTTGGTTGCTTTTTATTGACCTTTACTGATTCTATTGCAATAATCTTCAAAGATGAAATAGATGTTAATATAATCTTGGAAAATCCCCAAGAAAAACTAACTAAATATAATGTGCATAGACACAATATAGACAAATGACGTAGGTTTCTTTTGAAATTATTGAGAAACACCTACTTTCATTTATGAGTGCAGTGAAATACTTTGTCCATCAAACTATTTGGGTCACAATAATAGGAGAGAAATAGTTAGAGCAATAAGGTACTGCACTGACATATATGAATTATTTTTTCCCTTGCAGCATTTGGGATTGGAATGTACAGTAGAGATTAGTTTTAGTGCAAAGCACTCACTGAAACTTGCAATTTTGTTAATTGTAGAGTATATATATCTAGATATAGAATATGGAAATAATACATGGAAAAATGACATAAAGATCGGACGAATTGTTAAATGTAAACATCTGGAAAAAAACAAAAAATCAAAATAACTGGGTAATAAAGCCAGCAAGAAAGATTAAGGAAAATATAATTTGCTTATACACTCTTGCAAAAACGATGCAACAAAAAATTGGTATCAACTGAGGCAAAACTCAAATTTTATAACCGTATCTAATCATCAAGCACTATACAGTTCGAAACGCATGACACATGAATAAATAAAGTGAACAGGAAGAACAGCAAAGGAAATAAATGAAAACAGTAGAGTATGAAGATAACATCTGGAAAAAATGAAGATTTGTTTGATAATGTGACCAAGAAGATATTTAAGTTGAATATCAATTTTCACAGAAAAAGACAAAAAATACCATAGAATACTTATAAAATATGAGAAGATTTGGAAAGATGAGACAGAAGACCTTGTTAAGAGTAAAGAAAATTAAGAGGATAAATAATGTCAGAAAATATAAGGTGCTTCTATCAAAATCACAACCAAATAGAGTGATTCCATATGATCAAGAGGCAGGTAATCAGCCAAATTTCTGAAGCAAAAACAGACAATCTGGGTTCTAAGCAATTGCCAAATTACTAACAATGAAAAATGTAATTGTATGTGCCTGCGGTCAGAGTCAATGGTCTCTTGGCTGCCTGGGTAATGCACGTTAATATATGAAAGCCTAACGATTCAACTGTCATACTGTCGCCTTCCTTCTGTTCTACCCAAACAGGAGGCTGTAAAATGATGGCTGAAATTATGGCCTGTCAGTTAATGATGTGGGGTTACTTGGGCAGCCAAGAGACCAACAATGAAAAAACCTTGCAGTTTCAAAAAAGGTCACTTTGAATGCAACTTTTAAACACCAAAGGATATCTTTCTGCACAACAAAACCTGTAAAGAAACATCCTATAATAATTTATTTGCAGTCCCAATACTTGTCAAAAATTAAATGACAGTAAAGTACAACCAGAGCTCTTTATCCACCGTTTCATTAATCATTTTTGAAAGTATTTTTGAATAAAGTGATTCTGACAACTTTCTATATTTACGACTGAAAATTTCATTATTTGCTGATCTGAAATTAATGTAATAGTAATTTTAAAAACTGCATACCTATTTATTTACTGGCTATCAAAATGCAAACACACTAGAATTATTGCCACTGTGGTTACCACCTCAATGGGTTGTAAGCACTTGTTCTTTGGATAAAACCACCGGGTTCCACACATCGCTCTTCAATAAATCCCACCCCACCATTGGCATTTTTTTTTGCTCCTAGCTTTATGCCACAATGACACTGAGGTTGTTAAAGGGGGGACAGGAATGGAACAAGAAATAGCAAGGAATTCACCATGGCCTTTCAAACCATCCCAGCATTTGTCTCAAGTGATTGGGGAAACTATGAAAACCCAAATCTGGATAACCGGATGGGGATTGAAACCTGTGTCGTCCCAAATGTGAGGCCAGAGCGTTACTGCTCATCCACCATGCACAGTACTCACCACTAGCAATGCTCTTTTGTCTTATTACTTGCTATTCAGTTATTCATCACAATACAGTATTCTGAATTAATAGCAAGTGTTCTTCCAACTCCCCTATTTGTTCACGATTTATTATTTTCTACTAAAAGCTAAACAAAATTATTCCCATCCTCTACAGTTTACATTACACATACCCAAACTGGGAATGCACCCTCCTAGGGAGGGGGAAGGGGCACAAATACATATTGGGTAAGGGGAAGGGGGAGGGCCAGAGTGCATGGCAGCTTCACTGTCCTTGCGACCAATACCTTAGCTCTACACCGTTGGAAATACTGTCTCCTTCATCACATCTTAGAGTTGAAAACCTTTATTCTAACATCACTTACTTATGAGTTTCCTGCGAGATGTTATTTTTGGTATACAATACAATACAATACAATACATTCATTTTCCATTGATCCCAATATAAGAGACTGGCTCTGTGGGATGTGGAAAGTTGTCAATTTACAGATAAACAGTTGCATAACAAAATAATAAGTACACCACTAGATGTACATTGCAGCAGGAGGGTGGGGGGGGGGGGAGGCATGGTAAGAAAAACTTTGGGAACATCTAGTTTAAAAGATGTTTTGTTTTAGCATCATTCAGTAACCTCAAAACTATTTTGTTAATTCAAACAAATCATACAGAAATTACCATTTCATATTCATGGCACATGAATAGATTGTAATGTTAAGGAAATGTGTATTTCTTTGGACAGGTAAGTTTGCCATGACATAAGGACAATATTCACAGTTGCTCTTTTTAATTTCAAAACAAGCATTGCTATATGTTTCTCTGAAATAGGTAATGGACCGTGCACAAACTACGTGGTTGGGTCGAGGGGGGGCTGGAAGGCTATGCTGGGCTACGTGAGGGGAGGGGGGGTTTCCGAATCAGGCCACGTAGCTTTCCTTTAATAACATTTTTCACAGTTAAAATGAGGAGCAAAACACACAACAACATGTGAATATTTATTTCCCTCAGTTAATTATCTCCATATGTAATTTACAATAGTCTGACATGAGAAAACAGTACAAAGTGTCTTCTGGAATCAAAAGGGGAAAAAAGCTACATGCTAGGTGGGGGGGGGGGGGGGGTAGAGCCAAAAGCCACGTAGGGCTACGTGGGGGGAGGGGGGTTCACAGGAGGGCAAAATGGAGCTACGTTGTTTATGACACTCCCTAATCAGTGGACAGTTATATATCGAGAACTGCCTGTCTGCATGGGATATTTTAGACTATTTTCTTTTACAATACAAAGCAAATACCAGATCTTTATGGCTGGATGGCAAATATTCTAAATGCTGCCTGAAACCAAATCTCAACTTATTACATTATACAAGCATATGGGAGAAAGCAAAAAAACCCTGGTGTCTGTTCATGTATGGTATGGAATTTTGCTGGCCTAGTGTAACAGCCAGTTATATCTGCATGTCCATGCACCAATTCTACCTGAATACAATCTTAAATTAAGAAAGGTGGCTTAGCAGTAACATCAGGGTTAATCAGGAGAATCTGGCTTCAATTCCCAGACTTTTGCCCATGTTTCCTTCCTGTTACTCATCTACAATCTTCTCCTGGCACTAATGACCTTGTGGATGATAAATTGTAGTCTTGATTTAAAAAATAAAATAAAAAATGGTGAAGTATCTTCTTCTAAGTGCCAATGTTGTTAGTGCTGTTTTACACAGGATAATGGAAGGTGCTGGAACTCAGGTACTGGTCTGTATTCATTAATATGCAGTAAATAGTGTGCATATGTGTTCTCTTCAGATGTTAAAAATTCAAACAGTCATCTTTTCATCTTTTTCACTGACAACAAACATGGCACTTAACCGGAGTTCCAAAAGCTTCCAAAAATACAGTTTTATCCAGATGAGTTGGATCATCTTAAAACCATATTCAAGCAGAATAGATAGATAGACAGGTGAATATTATTGGCAATTAATTTCATATGAAAGTAATGTGTCTGGAAATATCAATGATTCTAGCTTGATGACATTTAGAGCTCTTGCATCCCAGCAACCAATATTCAGGAATGACCAAATAAGTCTTAATAATTTTGGAGCCTAAAGCATGCCACGTAAATGTGATACAGTCAATATCATGCAGACTATTAC
The DNA here is from genome assembly GCA_031002005.1 of Vandiemenella viatica. Taxonomy (NCBI): domain Eukaryota; kingdom Metazoa; phylum Arthropoda; class Insecta; order Orthoptera; family Morabidae; genus Vandiemenella; species Vandiemenella viatica. The sequence goes on from JARYHS010008075.1 coordinate 157,959,977, forward strand.
TGTACAGTGAACTACCCATGTCTGCAGCAGCTTCAAAAGTTGACAGTTACTGAAAATGTTATAAAATGTTTATTTCAGCAAAGAGGAAGCCACTGAAGTTTGCAAAAATAACAACACAATAAAATCATCACTGAGTGATATTTGGAAAGCAGTTCTTGTTTTGTTTTCAAACAAATGAGATCATACAAAGACCACAGCAATAAGAAATTATTAAGAGTCACATCTGAGATTGACAGAGAATCAAATTGGGAGATCCAGGTTGCATTGGTTGGCCTAAGGTTGCTACACTCAGATGTCCTGCATAACAGATGCCACAGTATAAACCTGCACAGTACATACTCAGGGCAAGGTGCTTCATCAATAACATTTGGTAGTTTATCTCAAAAGCTTTTTCAGTGATGAAAAAGTAAATACAAAAAAAAGTAAATTTACTAGAAATACTTTAGGACCAACAAAGTAAAGAGAGCAAGTCCACTTTAAGAGCAGTTATATCTGAATCTTAAGTTTGACATGATACATAACCAGGCATCTTGTGACCTAGAAGTCTGAATGGTACTGTAATTTTCAAATGTAATTAGTGTCTCCTTTTAACTGTTTATTTTTAATTTTTTACTTCTAGCTTTACATTTTTTCATCATCATTAGAGGTGGGAAAGAACTGGGAGGAAGGAACAGTAAATAATTTGCCAATGGCCTTTTAAAGGAACCATCCTGGCATTTACCTGTCATGATTTGGGGAAACGATGGAAAACACAAATCTGGATGGCAGGGTGGAGAATCAAAACCGCATCCTCCCAAATGCGAGGGCAGAGCATTACTGCTCACCCACGACACTTGCCCCCGCCCCTCCCCCCTCCCTTTCGCAAAGAAAACTGCAATAAAACCATATTACATGTTCATATTGTTGCATTTTAAAATGAAAAAAAAAAGCATTTCCAAATTCAATTAAATAATTGCTATAATTCAGGGCTGACAGATTTGTTTGAAGAACGGGTGACTGGACTTATTTAATAACTTTTTTAATGTGAATCAATTAAATATTTGACTTCATTTTTGGAAAGTATGGCAAGCAAAAGATGTTGTGAAAAGAGGATTTGCAACATCTACATTCTTAAATCTGAGCGCAGTGACATAGTGCTATTTTAATTTTTGCATCTCGGATCAAATCTGAGACAAAACTTAGTAGTTAGGTACCTTAACACTGCCCATGTGCTGGCATTACAAAATTTTAATTTCATTAGACTTGTGTTCATCAACCGAAAGGGCAAGGAGGTTAATGCAGACAATCCGTGATGTCAAGATTGAAGAGGAGACCTCAGTACAAGAACTGACTCAGGATTAGACCTTTGATGAACATCAAATTTGCTTTGTACACATTCTACTTTACAATCTACCAATGGTACTCCTTCCCCCACAGTTCTCACCAATAATAATTTTTCAAGTATGGTGATCATTGAAAAATGGCTTTTACCTATATATCATATCCTCCATGCTTGAATCATATTATTACAATTAACAAATCAACCCTAAAAAAATAACTGCAAATCTCTGAATTCGCCATAATTTTTATTACGAAGAACTGTGATGGAGCTTATGTCCTGGTGCCATTATACTATTCATTACTCATTACTACACCAGCACCTATCTAAACTCAATTTGGCAGGACACAATAAGCAGGAGGAAGGAACAGGTTAAAAATCCTTCATTTGTGGGCAACAGCGATGAGAGGACAAGGGAAGTGAGGAAACTTGGTGACAAAACCTTTGTCAGACTACTGCTTGAATATGATGGAATGGTGTGGGACCAACATTGTTGGTATTAAATTCAGGAGTTGGAGGACATGTAATGGATTTATTTAATGAAATTACTGCAGAATGCAATCAATAACTGATATGATGAAAGAGCTGGGTAGGGAGTCACTGAAAGACAGAAGGCAGGTGAAGAGTATGTTTGGACTGTACCAGACTTAATAATGCATGCATGGATATAGGTAGAGAGATTAAGAATAGTACACGGAAAGGATGAAAATGACCGCAACAATAAGCTGATACTTGATTTCAGGCGAATGGTAGTGGAAAATTTTCTTTTGTAAGTGAGTCAGGGACTGGAATAAATTACCAAGGGAAATAATGAAGAGTTTACCAAAAACATTGAAGAAATTTAAGGTTGAAATTTATAAAGAGCAGTGGTAGGTGGATGGTGAAACATCATGACATTGGTAGGTTAGGGTGTAGGGACATTGCGGGCTGGAGCATGTTTACTTCATCACAACTGAAATTAACTTAAATTTTCTAGTCACAATTTTAATTGCAAAATTGGTATGAATAATTAGAAAGATCCCTGAATGTATCTAATTGTTTTCCTCTATCTACATCTACATCTATACTCTGAAAATCACAAATACTGTGGGTGGCAGAGGGTGCTAAGCACCAATCCTAATTCTGCGCATTCCAATCCCGAACAGATCGAGGAAAGAAGTAATATGTATAAAATAATCCACAAAGAGTGTCTCAAATTCATTGCAAATCACTTTAAAATGTCTTCTTATATCAAAAGCCAATAATAACATTCAATTAGAATTTATAAGTCTCTTAGAAGCTTAATATGTCTTCTTAGATTGGTTTTATGAAGAGCTACAACTGAAATTTTGAATAACTGACTCAAAATTCCAAAATTGTAGAAAATGTCTCAGATTTTAAGGTGGTATGTGGCTTCTAAAGGTCTCCATCTCTCCAAGAAGAACAAAAGGTTACCCTTATATTTTAAAGCTAACATTGTACTATGACTATTGTTCAACCACTTTATAACAGAAGTGATTTTTTGTTTGTTTGTTCAAATGACACTAGTCAAAAAATCTACTCAACACTTTTATTAATGTAAAAAATATTTTTTAAAAAACTTACGTGTCTACTTCTGTATACGGTATTATAAAAGATTTTCAAATGAAGATTAACTCATTTTCAATACACTTAGTCTACAGTACTAGATGACAGAACATATTTCTGATAAACAGCTCAACAATGTGTCCACTTCAATCTCTTCATATAAAAATACAACTTTTAATAACTTCAGAACACTGTCTTTCTTTCCATAAAATTTTATTCCTTTACTTTCATTTCTACATTTTTCAGAATGATATTTTAAATGCTTGTACATTATACATTTTTTTTGTTTCCCTGGAACTATGTTTGTGCCCTTAATACATGCAAGCGAAATATAAGAATTACAACCGTCAAGTCCACTTCACCAGCTACTGGAAATTTAGATCACACATATTATGAAAGAATTATATTGTGCTGTCATTAAATGGTGGTAGATTCAACAACTGAAAGTGATCAATAGTGGTTGACTTCTATGTAGAAAAATAAACAGAAAGAACAAATCAATTGGTCACTTAATTATCACCTCCATGTTTTATGTAAAGCCTGCACAAAAAAATCTCGACTACGGCAATCTGATATTTAATTTTTTTTTGGAGGGGGGGTGGGGGGGGGGAAAAGTTGTGACCAAACAGGTTAGCTAGCTTTTGTGTATTTTTCCCCTTTTAAAGAAAATTGAAAAGTTTTCAGGTTAATTGTAACTTTTCAAACTCCTCCCCCCCTCCCCCCTGAACACAAGCCATGACTATCCCAGATGATTAATGACAAATTAGAAGATTATTTAATTTAATGCATATGGTATGAAGTATTAAAACTGCACTAGAATTTACTCTTACCACTCCAGCTCGAAACAAGAGGCCAACAACCGTCTTCAGAGTAATAGATTTAATATAGCAAATGGGAAGGGAAAGACTTTTAAGCAATGCTAAATTCCACATAAACTGCTGCTTACAAACATCACCGAATGAAATGCTTTAAGATCTAGTATTATGGAAACTTAAATCTGTACTGTCAAAAAACCACACGACATTTTATATTATTTTTCTTGAAAACACCATGACAAAACATTCTTTAATTTATAAACATAATAACTGAAATAATTTCAAAATAAAAATGATTAAAATGATGTATTGGTGTAAGAAGTGCTCTTATTAAAGCTGTTTAGTAACATGAAACAAATATTCATAACAAAAGCACAGATAAAAACAGATGGACTGAGGAGAAATATGGGTAAACTACATTTATGACAAAATGACTGTAAATAATGAATAAAAGCTATAATAATTAAAAAAAAATACTGATGAAAATATTATTTGAATGGAATGCAAAACATGTAATACCAAATAAAGCATCCACAACTTTACATAACTTCCTCATGAAATTGCTAATTCATGCAAGTAGAATGCTGTAAATTAGTTGCAACTATGCAAAGCTGAATTTTGAAACAACAGAAGCCCCAAATGATGCAATGCTGAGACAATGAGAGAACAAAAGTAAAACGATAAAAAATGAAGATATCAGCAGAGAAATTGATGTCATATACGTAAACATGAATATTAAATGAAACTAACCATTGTATTTATAGTTTCTCAACAGAATTTTTAAATCATAATAACTTGAACTGTTTGACAGGATTATTTACACTATAAGTATTTCCAATGCTAGTAGCAACAGTAATATGTAAACAATATGTTTCTGAAGTGCCCTTGTAGAAATTTGTTACACCAATTCAAATGGTAAATGAGAGCAGAGCATGATGAATTTATACTGAAACTTAGAACTTGGTAGTTAAATAAGCAAATTGTAATTCATCAAAAATCAAAACAAACAAATTAACAACCAAAAAATAAGAGTCAGAGAACATATGTATGTCTTCATTATGGAGAGAAAATAAAAACTGCTGCTCAGTGAACAACAATATTTTTTCTTTAAATTTGTTGAACTGAACTGAATATTTCACATAAACCACTTAGCACTAGTTTATTATAACTAGTGTGCAATGCAGCCATTCTCAAGAATTAAAAAAAAAAAAAATACCTTTATGCATAAATTACAAAAAGTTAATATCACATTAATAAATGACATGAATAAAAAATACCAGCAATATCAGTGCAATAAAATATACTTCAACACACAAGGTGTCACAGGGAGAATTTTTTTGTTGCTGCATAGACAAACACCCCTGAAATTTTCTTTATAATAACGTAATAAGTTTAATAATTATCCCCCCCCCCAAAAAAAAACCATTACTCTGCAGATCTTCAACTTTCCATTTAGTTATTCTGAGAACAACAAAACTGACAAAAAAAAGAAATCTGTAAAAATGCATACATAAGAAAAACAAACAAAAGCTGAGATACTGAAGAAGGGAAAAAATATAGCTAACAGTCTTGTGGGAAGAACCACAACTACAATCTACGAGGGTCTCGTGTCGCTACCCGTCCAGCATGCCAGTCGAGAGGGGTAGAGGGCGGGGCGAGACTCGATTCGGCGATGGTGGAGAGCGTACCAGGGGCACTTAGGAAGGTGAGGTAATTGTCCTGGAACTTGCTCCAACCTGCCTCCGTCTGCGAAGGCACGACAGGCACCGCCACCTGCCCAGAGGGGCCGGGCCCCTGCGGCTGCAGTTGTGCGGCTTGCTGTGGTTGACGTATGAATGGCTCGCCTGCAGTAGCAGGTGTCCCAACTACTGCCACCGGGCCACTGCCCGGGGCAGGTACTGTAGGCACATCTCCGCTCTCCTCATCCTTGTGCGAGTGAGTGTAGTGGTACGTGAGCCCAGGTCGGGTCTTGTACCGGGCTCCACACACTGAAACAGACTCAACCTGCAGTTCATGCGCTTCCAACGTTGCTTCTGTCTCCAACGGTGGTTCAGTATCAAAGTCACATGTTGTATACAAAGTTCTGTCACTTCTATTTAACAGCTAATTCAAATTCCCTGCAAGAACATATTCTAGAAATCATGATAGTTGCTTTAATGTTAAGGATAGACAGGAAGGTTATCATTTACCATAACAAAAGATGTGGTAACAGAATAATGTCACAAAAAACCTGCCAAGGCCTCTGATTAATAATGAATCTGTTTACAGTGACTGAACATATAGGCAGGACATGCAGCAGGTTTGCGTATGTATGAGGGTACGAGAGCCTTATTCAAGGGAGTTGAATTTGGGCGCTTACCAGTATTAAGTATGCAGATTTTATATATACGCTAAGTAGATGCTGAAAGGAAAGAGTTTTTCAAATATACAGTTTGTACTAGTAATAATAATAATGAAATATTCATACAATCACAACTAAAAGCAGCAGCAACAACAATAAACACTTGAAGAGTGATGGGCACAGTGTGAAGGATTGTGGGGCAAATTACGAGTACATGAGTACATGGAGTGCAAAAAATGAAGACAGAAATGGATAAAGAGAATGGAGGGATGGGAGAGGACACAGGGAGAGAAAAAAATGCTATCTACAACTCTTACTTAGAATTTGTCTGATGTCCCACATATGATGTAACATCAATTCCCAACGTCTAACTCTAGAGAAATGGTGTCTTAAAAATCAGTTCTTATGCATTTCAATTTGCTGCAGACATTCATTTTAGTAATGTACCATGTGACTGTGTAGGCCAGGGATGGCGAACCAGTGGCATGCATGCCAATGATGGCACGCGACCAAATAATTTGGGCACAGCATTAATTAAGTAGGAACCTAATCGATATAAATAATTTATTTTTTCGTCAACATAATTTGCGATCCTAGTAACAAAGATCTAGATATAATGAAACTACCGGTCCCGAAACAACTACAGGTTGCCACAAGTGGTAGATTTCCAGCGAATTTATGACCGAATGGTCTGAGCAAATGCAGGTGGCGCGACGGCGGGAGGAGCGCGAACTTATTCACTTGTTTGTTTTGATAATGTCGCTGACTGCTTTTACCAGTTAAACATGGTTCTTGTAGTTTATGAAATAGTTTGATTAACACAGCTGTTTGTTTAAGTTTGTTTGACTTAAATTTACTACTATTCAAAATGGAGAGTTTCGTAAAAAAAAAAAAAAAAAAAAAAAAAAAAAAAAAAAAAAAAAAAAAAAAAAAAAGTGCAAGATAAGTGTAATAGGCAATTTCAACCTTGGTGGCCTGAGAAATATGGCATGATTAATAAAGGTAATAAAGCAGTGTGTTTTTTGTGTTCTGGAACAGTGGTATGTACAGGGTGGCCACAAGGTAATAATTTAAAAATTCCCTGATATTTCCTTTTTTCCACAAAAAATTGCCATATTCTTCCTGATTTAGAAAGTTTATTTGCATGATTAAGATATTTAAAGTTTTAATTAGATTTTGATTGTAAATAATTAAATCTGGTATAAAACTAAAAAAATTATAAAAAGAAACATGTTTAAGAATGTTTATTTGAAAATTTTATAACTAATTTAGTAATCTTATGAAGCATAATTAAAAATGTGTAGCACAAAATAAGATAATGACTAATATGAACTAGAACAAATTAGTAATCTTTCAATATTTGGTAGATAAAATAATTAAAGATTTTTAAATTGTTCATCAGTAAGTTGACTCAGTCAAAAGCTTAGCTTTTTTATGCCTTTTTTATGCATTTGTCCTTTTCTACACTTTTCTTTTCAAATCCTCTGGTTCAGTTATTGTAGCTTCTTTTGTTCCATCTACAATTTCTTCTGTTGTCCAGTTAACACTTTTGCGCAAGTTCCTGCGAGTCTACGCAAGATAGCATGAACATGAGTTTGTTGGTGCAAGGCAAAGGCACGAGTACAATGTTTAAACTGTTGCATCGAAAGAGCTCTGAATCACGCAAAACTTTATAAATCCTACCTATTTAGACATCTTGTTTGTATTTACATGATCTTATGTATTATTTTGTTCCTGCTTTAATTCACCTTATATCATTAATACAAAAGTTATAGAGCTGTATAATTATCGCTATTCACATTTTTGCTGGCATTGGTATCTTGAATCTAGGCTTTTGTTTTGATATTAAAGGTTCGATTTTTCTCAAAAGAAGTTCAAAACCAGCTTGCGAAATTCTACAGGACTTCGAAGCCTCTCCACAAATTCAATTTTTTTGGAACATCTGTTTCACACTTAGCTTGAAATTGAAAAACTATTTAGTGAAACATAAAACCTTTACAAACTTACTACTCTACGATTGCTGTTTTATTCAGTAATACTGTAAATATATCTTCTGAGTTTACATGTAGTACTATAATTCTGACTTAGATGTCATCCACCTTTTTCTTAAATATAATTTTGAATGCTGAGTTCCAGAGAGAGTTCACGTCAGCGCTCGCATACGAACATCTCGTCGACATATCTCGATGAGGCGCAAGACGAGATGCAAGTTGCTAGTGTAAATGTGGCATTTGTTGGCTATTTTACGTCAAAAATATATAAGCTGAATTATTTAAAGCAAAAGTTCAATATTAAAATAAATTATAAAAAAAATCCAAATTTTGGGTTGTTGCAATTAAAATTCCCTGATAATTTTTGAAATTACTTGGATTCCCTGATATTTCCATGATATTTCAAGGTTGCTTTAAGTTCCCTGATAATTCCAGATTTTCCAGGTTTTCCAGGTCTGTGGCCACCCTGTAGAACATCATCTGTAAAACGGCACTATGAAACAAATCAGAAATCTCTTTGTCAAAAAAGTGAACCAGAACAAAAAGAATTCATTGCGTGTGCAATTAAAGATAGAAATAAACAGTCGATGTCAATGATTAAGCATGTTAGCAAGGATTGTCATACTGGTGCCGCAATTTTTCGGCCGCAAATGTAATTGCTCTACATGGTAAACCTTTTAGCGAGGGAGAATTTTTGAAGGAAGCCTGGTTAACATGTGCTCCATCACTTTTTGCAGACTTTGAAAATAAAGATAAGATAATTCAGCGTATCAAAGATATTCCTTTGTCCAGAAACACAATAAAAGATAGAATACTAAAACTGGCAGAAAATGTGAAAGAACAACAAACAAATGATATCAAGTCATCTCATTTTATATCGCTGTGTCTTGATGAAAGTACTGATGTAACTAAATCTGCTCGTTTAGCTGTTTTTGCTCGATATTGTGTGGTAAACGGGATCAAGGAAGAATTAATTGAGATAACATGATTACCAACAACTACTAAGGGCACAGATATTTGTACGGCTGTCAAAAATTTACTTGCTGAGAAAGAAGTAGATTTAAGCAAAATTGTTTCGATAACGAGTGATGCTACTCCAAGTACGGTGGGCAAAATAAATGGTTTTATCAGTTTATTTCAAACACACATAGGACATCCGATCCTCGAATTCCACTGCATCATACATCAACAAGTCTTATGTGCAAAAGGTGGATTCGTCCCCCTTGATAATATAATGGACATGGTCACAAAAATAGTGAACCTCATATCGTCACAGGCTTTAAATAAGCAAAAATTTGATTCTTTGTGAAGTGAACTCTGTGTACAATGGATTACTGATGTATAACAATGTTCGCTGGTTGAGCCGCAGTAACGTACTTCAAAGATTTGTTGATTGTTTGGAAGAAATCAGACTGTTTTTACAAAACAAAGGAAAAATGGAACAATATTCACAGTTGGTGGATGTTATCTGGCTCTCAGGATTAATGTTTTTTACGGACATGTGCCAGCATTTCAATGAATTGAACATGAAGTTTCAAGGCGCAAACAAAACAATTATCGTTATGCTAGATCTCATTCATGCTTTTGAGGCTAAACTGCAAGTTTACAGTAATGATATTATTTCGAATAATTACAAGTATTCCCCAAACTTGAAAAAAAAATCACCAGAGATTTGGATGTACACAAATATACTAGAACAATTAAAACTCACTAAAGAGTTGTCTTTAGTAATTAATTCTTCAATCGAAGAATTTTCATCGAAATTTTCTCAGTTCAAAGAATTGTCAGAAGAAACACTCAAGTTTATTATGTATCCTGATGTAACTACACCCGATAAACTGATCTTGTCTAAATTTGATTGGTTGGAAATTGAAGAAATGGAGATGTATCTGATTGAGTATCAGTGTAGTTCAATATGGACTCATAAATTCATCAAAATGAGGAAGAAGTTGGAATTAAATGTATTAGCAAGACTATCAAGCATTGTGAGTAAAAATGCCAATACCATCATTATGGAAACTTGGAATTCAATTCCAGACACATTTAGCTGTCTTAAGAAGCTGGCTTTCACTATCTTAACAATATTTTCATCTACCTATGCCTGTGAGTCATTATTTTCAGAAATGAATAACATTAAAGACTCTTTTCGGAACCGTTTGTCAGATGACTCCACTTCAGCTTGCATTCTGCTAAAAGTAAAGAACTATGAACCTAATATAAACTGGCATCTAATTTGCAACAACAGAAATAGTACTAGTTTCATCTAGGTAAACAAACACAAAACGGTTGACGTTATACTTGCTTAATATAAAAAATGTAAATTTCTGGCTGCAAATATAATGTTTTATGATGATACTATTTAGTTTTATTTATTTTCCCATTAATCACTAAGACATGATTGTTTACTGGCACGCCATAGCTTCAGTCAACATTTCCTTAGAAGAAATAGCATGTGGATCAATACAGGTTCACCTTCCCTGGTGTAGGCTATTACTGGTGGAGCTCACTTTCAGCATACCATGTCTGCTTAAGACCATTCTTCCTTTCCGAGAAGGGTTTGTGTGGTGCTGAGACCAATGTACAGGATAATACAGAACTTGAGGATTTAAGATACAGGTGGCAAGATAGCAGACTAAAGTTTTCAATATTGCCCATATCATTGAGCTTTGAGTCAATTTCTAGGTAGGAAGGTTTGTTGTTAAATACTAGGAGTTATTTGAGGTTGGCGAGTCTGCCAAAGCTTATTTTGGAACAAGGAGGTATAATTTTTCAATGGAAAACCTCTTTTCTGGACATAAAAAGAGAAACGACAAGTCTGCAAAGGGCTTTTTTACAGCCCCTTGTTGACTAAAAAAAAAAAAAAAAAAAAAAAAAAAAAAAAAAAAAAAAAAAAAACCACTCTCCAAATGTCTGTTTAACTTACTCTATAATTGAAGATATGTACATTAATACTGCATAACTACAACCGTAAAATTTTATTTATATACTAGCGGAGTTCCTGGCATTGCACGGTATATTTGGCATAGATTTCCCAATACCCTATTTTTATTCCCGCAAAACATTTGTACAAAGTTTCATAAAATTTGCGCCAACTTTTTTTGGAATCAAAGCAAACCTAGATTCACCCACCCCCTACCAAGAAACGGGTGCGTTGAAGTTTATTTGCACGTACACTATTTTCATTCGTCTGAAAAGATTCATGTGTATCAAGCTTCGTTAATTTGGCTAAGAAATTGCATTACTATGTTACTGAACAACGCCAGATTATGTTAGAAACTCACATTTGATTCAATTGCGAAGTGAATGGAAGATACTTTAACTACACAGATTATCAAAAGTGAATCCGGAATAATATTATCGTAAACAGAAAACTAATGCTGAGGCCAGAGATCGTGTTTAAAGAAAATCTCGTGTTGTTTCTATGGCGTTTAAAAATTGAATATCCCGAATTAAAGGAAAGAATACTTCAAGTTTTGTTTAGTGTGTAAAATAGTTATTATTGTAAAGTTATCTTAATGCTTTCATTAAAGGCTATGGTCAGAGATATTGTATTGTGTTTTTAGTGTGAAGTATGGAACATCTAATCCTTCCATCTTTTGGATTTGTCATCATATGTTCAGAATTTCATTTAATGCTCCTGCGTTATTTAACGCTGAAACATAAGACATGCCGAACAACTGAATTGAAATTCTAAGCTTTAAAATGGTGAAAACCGACTTCTCTGGTCCCGTGTTCAAATACTGGTGGGTGCAGGAATTTTTAAGAGTTGTGTTTGATCATTGATTCTGCATCTATAAACCACGTAGCTCCATTTTAGCCTTCTGTGAACTCCCCCTCCTCCACACGTAGCCTGCCTCTACTCCCCCCCCCCTCTCCCCACCCGCAGAACACGTAGCTTTTTTCCCTATTGTTTCAAGAAGTCATTTTGTACTATTTTCTCTTGTGATACTATTGTAAATTACATAAGAAGATCATTAAACGTCGGAAATAAATATTCACATGCTGTTATGTGTTCTGAACCTTATTTTAACTGTGACAAATAATATGAATGAAAAGCTACTCCTGCCTATTCCATGTAGCCCAATGTAGCATTTTACCCAACTCCTCCCCCCCTCCCAGACCGAGCCACGTAGTTATATGGATGCTCCCATATGAGTTATGTCAGGTCATTCCATGATTCAGATTCCCAATTAAACTGTAGGTCCTAGAAGAAAGGAACTGGCCATCCTATCACTGGTATGCCTCCTAAGGGAAGATTTAACCAACATTCAGGTTGTGGACTAAGTTAGTTTGGTGTAATTCTTAATTATGCTCAGTCTGAAAATGGTTCAATGTGTGTATCCCATTGAGGAAGGTAAAGGGGAAGGACAAAGAGCACGTATTTACAATAGGCGTAAAAACAAGCAGTGTCCCATATTATGGTAGCATGTCGCGACCTGTTCAGTGACCTACAATTTGGCCAATGATTTTTATAGTTGTTTCAAATATATAAAAATGACCAAAAAAACAATGCGACTCTTGCAAAAATTGACTTGTGACTTTTGCATAGGACCTACTTTAGGTAACAAGGTAGTAGGCTATGTAAAATCAGGAAATAAAATGTAAATGTAAAAAAAATATATTTAAACAAACAACCTTGCCACTTCTTTGAATTTCTAAGAACTGTGATTCAAAGCATGGTAGAAATGATAATCTGAATACCAATACTTCACATCACACATAGTATGAAAACAAACAACAAGTATTTCTGTTACATTTACAATAGATATTACTCAGTCTGAAGGAAATCAAATTCCTTCAACAGTGGGAAGTTTATGACCTTGAGTAATGGCTGAACAAGAGGAAGTGAAAATTCTCCTGCACATTCATGACTGTCATAATTCAAAAAGTTGTACTGTGCGCAGTTTTAATGGAGGACTAGTCACAATACCGAGGAAAGCTAGATCTCAAATGTTTATTGAGGCTGCAATTGATATTTCATTGGGCTGCAAAATACTTCTGAATAGTTAACAATTTGGGTTTAGAGTTGTTGTTATTTGTAAGAAATGATATACATTTCATCATGAAGGAAATAAAGTATGTTTTAGGCAATATTAGAAATGATGTGAAAAAAGGAGACTCTGATAATTACTACACTCTAGCAAGTGTGACTAAGAAAGACTGAAGTAGGAAAGCGAAGTCTAACTTATGATAAGACACTTGAAGATAGATGCAAAAGATGTTCAAGTAAAGAATTAGAAACTGGAAGTGATAATAACCAGCAGACTAATACAATGTTTAACTAACAATGGCTACCACACCAGACTTAAAGTATTTGAAAAACATTTCTAGTAGATAGTAATAGTCAAATTGTAATGCATGTGGATAATAAGTTGTCTGACATAACAGTAGACAGTAATCTTATTTAACAGGAAAATCAAAATAAACTAATTTTCTCATAATATTTAATTTTATACACTATGTAATTCATGGTTTAATAACATTTGTATTTTCTTTATAATGAATAGTATGGCCACGTGGTTCTTAAGGATAGATTTTTGTTGCAATGTGCCGAAAGATATTGCTATGAACAAAATAGGGGGAGATACTCTCTGGATATCATGAAGTATAGCAGGCACAGGACTGGTTGTCAAAGCAGCTCCATTCTCATGGTGGTCCCTCACCTTCACTAAATATTTTATACTACTCCCCTTTCAATCAAAAGAAAAGTTTTATTTTATTATTAAAAATGTAAATACCTACTTCTCAGTACTAACAATGACATATCAAAGGAAACTCAATAAGTATGTGATGTTAGAATAAAGGATAAGAGGCAGTGAAGGAGACAACATAGCCCTGACAGTGTAGAGCTAGGGTATCGTCCACTTCGGTGGCGTGGCTACCTTGCTCCCAATGCCCCCCCCCCCCTCAGTTTGGGAACCTAAAATCTAGTGTGTATCTCTGTCAGCTGATCCAAAAGCAAATATTACACCTAACCAAATCTCATAACACATATTAACAGTCGTTAGATAGATATCACAACCTCACACTTTTCACTCAGTATTTCCTGATCTGGAATCTGTAAATCAGAGCATACAAATTTCCATATTCTGTTCATAAATAATGTGGGCTGATGGTTGTAAGGGATTGATTTTTGTTGGAATCTACTGAGAGAGAGAAGAACCCAAATCTAAGGGACCTCGTAATACATAAGTACGAATTCATTCCACCTAAAAAATAACCTCAGTATTTCCGCTGCCACTGTGTAAACATTTACCACCATGGGACATGCCATATTTTAAACAACAAAGATTATATTAGTTGAACTGAATACACTCCCCCGCTTTCTACATTGGTCTATTAGAACTCTACCAAAAAATACAAGTTCCTTTTTTGAAGTTAATATTGCTATGTTCAGTCACCCTTGATTCAGCTTAAACTTTTACATTCTCATTCCCAATAACTCAAGTCCCTTCAAATTGTCCAAATAAGTTCATTCACTGCAATGATTTAGCCAAACGAACACCCTTAACTGAAGAAGAGCATTGCCTATTTTCTTTCCCTTGCACATTATGTTCTGATGTCATCAATTTGTTATGGTAATTCATAACCTCCTCCTCTATCTAAGTTGATGGTACCAATTAACATCCTTTGTTTTCTCCTTTGCACCAATTATGACTTTCGATTTTTGTAACTGAAAAAGCTAATATTTCACCAATAGAAAACAAAAGTGCTGAATCAAGACACACAGACAAAGGTTAACATTAAAATTTCATGCACAAATCCTCCTTAAGATGAGAGAGATGGCAGGATCTGAGGAGAAATTTAGTATTATGTGGTCAGGAATTATCAAAGTATAACTGATTGTAGCCGAATCACTTAGAATGGACAAAAGACAAGACATTTAATTAATTCTGCAATGAAAAAAAAAATCTAGTTAAAAGGAAACGTACAAAAAACTGGGATATATGAAAATATGTATTGCCTTTATGTAAATTCATGACATATCAGTGGCAGAGCTCATTTAGGATAATCTGTCCTAAAAGAGTGAAACTCAATGTAGCAATTTATTTGTAAACCATTTTACCTTTGTGCTAGGATGAACATTGTGAAAAAAATTGTTTTATATGCAAATAGAATCCATCTCAGAATTAATCTGGATTATTGCAAACTGTCAACAAATAATCTGGATTGTTAATTGTCATAAAGTTTAATTAAGAAGATTTTTATTTAGTTTAATTTTTAAAATTTCATTAGCTTTTTTTTTATATATGAAAGACCTCAGCTTCACCTAATAGATTACAACCACTGAATCACAAAACTAGTCCAGAAGTACTCTGCCCACCAATAAACTATAAATTGGTGTTCATATTATGAGTGATTATTAATGAGGTAAAGGATGTAAGAGTTATTTAGGAATACATATGGCATTATTCCTAGGGGATGGTATGCAGTTTACTGCTGAAATGAGATACCCAACACGTGGTAAGATACATAACTTTCAAGGTAATGATATGTTTCAAAAATACTAATCAAAAGCTTTTGGAATTTATACATCTCATCCGGTCCCACCCCTATTGTTGTCTTCTGTTTACGATTGGATGATATCCAGAATTTCACCATTCTCCAAAAAGCTTCCCACACTAATATTTGATAACAGTTGGTTCCTCTATCTTTGTTCAAAGAAATGATATTGAAATAACCACCAAATTTGTCACTGCTATAAATATTATAAACTGCTCTATGAATTAACGTTAATAGCAATATTTACAGCAAAAAGAGTTTTACTGGATGTATTTAAATACTAGCTACATACCAACTTGTGGCTGGAGTAAACAAATGTAAAAATACATTCACTGTAATAGAGGGAAGCATTGCCAACCATGAGGGCTATTTCTAACAAATGTATTACACTGCTTATTAAATGAGGAAGGAAATCTCAGCATTCAACAAAGTTCAGAAAACACTGCAAAAACCACATTCTGTATAGCTGATATGCAAATGGTGGGATTATAAGTTTTTTGAAAAAATTATGGCTTTACGCTTCATTGATTTCGAGGATGGGACTGGAAACAAGGAACAGGAAGGAATTCGGCCATGGCCTTCTTGAAGGAAGCAGCCCAGCATTTGCTAGGAGTGAGTTAGGCAATGTACTAGTGTGTCAGATAAAACACCTGCTTTCTTGAAATACCTAGCACTAATTTGTAATCTTATTTAAAAAGCAAACTAAATCATTTTTTTAGATTCAACTAATTTTAACAACTCTTAGTCAAGAAATTATTATTATTTTTAAAAAAGACAGATCAACACAATCAAGTTTAAAGATGAAAAATTAAGCAAACTGCTGATCCAGTCTATGCTTTTTCAAGCCTAGTTATTTAAATCAACTGTGAAAAAAGAGTAACTTCTTCACTTGCTGATGTTTCAGGCTGACAGAATTGTGATGATACAAAGTGCAAGACAAAAACAATCTGATGAAGCACGAGGTATGAGTGTTTCCTCAATACCTCATATGACTGAGGACCATCTGAAATATTGTGTATGTATATTTGTATTGTATTTACATGGAAAAGAAAGGGAAAACACACCCAACACTCACCAAAGTTGAAGGGAGGAGGGCAGCAGCAACACAGCACAATACACAAACAAAGAAAAAAAAAAAATTGGGTGAAAATCCCCTTTTTCAACAGAGAGGTGGCTGGTCTTGCGCAAGACTTGCATTGGACGCAGCCACACATAGAACGCAACAGACCATTGGAGGTGGTGGGGGCAGCAACGATAATATAACCGCGAGTATACGAAAGATTAAAATGATAAAAAAATTGTAGTTATTAAAAATATAAATAAAGAAAAAATATAATTGAAAATTTAAAAAAATGAAACTATTGAACTATTGTACTAGCCAGTGGTGGGTGTATAGGGTGAGGATGGAAGATGTTAAACGGAAATTAAGGCCTGGGGGATGTCTAGTTTGAAGGATGTGTTGATATGCCAATTCCCACCTGCGGAGTTCAGATTGGGAGGTAGTGTCTGGAAGTACTCTAATGGCTCTTACTGTGAAGCAGTTATTAAGGTCACGGGTGTTGTGAGTACTGGCATGGTGCGCAACGGGGAGGTCCAGGTTTTGGGAGTAAACTGTCTGTCTGTGACCATTCATTCTGATGGATAATGAGTTTGAGGTGGCCAATGTAGAAACTTGTACAGTGGAGGCAGGTGAGCTGGTAAATGAGATGGGTGGTTGTACAGGTGGCATGACCTATTATGGGGTAGGTTTCACCAGTAGTAGGATTGCTATAGGTAGTGGTAGGTGGATGCATACCGCAAGTTTTGCAACGGGTCTCATACAAGGGAAGGATCCAAACGGTGGTTTAGGAGCATCGGAGGCTTGATATTTATGTACAAGAATGTTTTTTAGATTAGGTGGTCTGCTGAAGGTGATTCGGGGTGTGGTGGGAAGGATAGTGAGAAGAATGCGGCGCATTTCAGGAAAGGATCTAAGAAAGTCATAGCCCAGACAAAGAATTTTGTTTAGCGATTCCAGGCCAGGGAAAAACTGGGTGAGAAAAACAGGGTTCTGGTTGGCTTTAGGTTGTATGTGTCGGTGTGGAGGACAGTCCCTGACCCTTGATACTTGTTTTTGAATTAGTTCTGGAGGATAATTGTGGTTTGTGAGGGCCTGGGTCAGATTGTTGGTGTAGAGGGTAAAGGACTCATGATCAGAGCATATGCATTTGCCCCGAATGGCTAGGCTGTATGGAATGGAACGTTTTGTATGATATGGATGGCAGCTATCAAAATGGAGATATTCCATCCTTTTCATGGGCAGACTAGAGGAACGTTTCCTTGAACAGGTTACACTACAACTCACCGTGTGGTTCAGGTATATACACAGACGGAAAAAAAAAATCCCAACACGAAGAAAAAATTATTGTAGAGTAATGAAATTTGGACAATGCATTTGTCAAGTTAACATGTTTAATTGATTAAATTTTCAAGATCACAGGTTAATTTAAGCTCAAGAAAATGCATTTCAAATGTGAAATACTGTTAAATTAATAGCCGGTGTAACCTCCAGAATTTTGAATGCAAGCCTGCAAACGTGAATGCATTGTGTCATACAGGTTTCGAATGTCACTTTGTGGTATGGAGTTCCATGCTTGTTGTACTTGTGCTGTCAATACTGGGACGGTCAGTGCTGGCTGTGGATGATGCTGGAGTTGTCGTCCAATGATATCCCATACGTGTTCAATTGGAGACAGATCTGGTGATCTCGCAGGCCAAGGTAACATGTCGACACTCTGTAGAGCACGTTGCGAGACAACAGCGGTATGAGGGCGAGCGTTATCCTGTTGAAAAACTCCCCCTTGAATGCTGTTCATGAATGGCAGCACTACAGGTTGAATTACCAGACTGACGTACAAATTTGCAGTCAGTGTGTTTGGTATAACCACAAGAGTGCTCCTGCTGTCATAGGAAATTGCTCCCCAGACCATGACTCCAGGTGTAGGTCCAGTGTGTCTAGGCCGCAGACAGTTTGGTTGCAGGCGTTCCCCTGGCCTCCTTCTGACCAACACTCGGCCATCACTGGCACCAAGGCAGAACCTGCTTTCATCAGAAAACACAACAGATCTCCACTCCGTCCTCCAATGAGCTCTGGCTTGACACCACTGGAGTCGCAAACGGCGATGGCTTGTAGTCAGTGGAATGCACGCTACAGGGCGCCTGGCTCGGAGCTGTCCTTGAAGTAACCGATTTCTAACAGTTCGTTGTGTCACTGTGGTACCAACTGCAGCTCGAATTTCTGCCGCAGACGCATTACGATGCGCCACAGCTGTACGCCGAATACGGCGGTCTTCCCTCTCAGTAGTGCCACGTGGCCTCCCGGAACCCGGTCTTCTTGAGGCAGTACCATCCCTTGACCACTGCACCCAACAATCATGCACAGTGGATACATTCCGGCCAAGTCTTTCTGCAATATCGCGAAAAGAAAATCCACCTTCTCGTAGCCCTATTACACGACCTCGTTCAAACTCGGTGAGCTGTTGATAATGGCTTCTTCGTCTTCTTAAAGGCATTCTTGGCTAACATCAACTCACTATGTCAAATCTCAGCGGTAAATAACGTTCACAAACTTTACAGCGCGTATTTAAAGCAAACCTGATTTCCAAGCTCTGAGTAGCGCTACTAGCGCCACACTTATGCGCGAAGGGTGAAATTTGAATCGATGTCATCTTTCAGATGTATAAACACGCCTACCAAATTTCGTTTATCTAACACAAGTCTTTCTTGGTGTTGGGATTTTTTTTTCCGTCTGTGTAGATGACATATTTATGATCTGGACCCATGGTGAAAACCTCCTTCTTGACTTCTGGCACTCACTGAATAACTTCTCCTCCTTAAACTTCACCTGGTCCTACTCTCAGACTGACATCACTTTTATGGATGTAGACATCTCTGTATGGAATGGTCACTTACACACATAAAACCCACTAACCTACAACAATATCTCCATTTTGATAGCTGCCATCCATATCATACAAAACGTTCCATTCCATACAGCCTAGCCATTCGGGGCAAACGCATATGCTCCGATCATGAGTCCTTTACCCTCTACACCAACAATCTGACCCAGGCCCTCACAAACCACAATTATCCTCCAGAACTAATTCAAAAACAAGTATCAAGGGTCAGGGACTGTCCTCCACACCGACACAAACAACCTAAAGCCAACCAGAACCCTGTTTTTCTCACCCAGTTTTTCCCTGGCCTGGAATCGCTAAACAAAATTCTTTGTCTGGGCTATGACTTTCTTAGATCCTGTCCTGAAATGCGCCGCATTCTTCCCACTATCCTTCCCACCACACCCCGAATCACCTTCAGCAGACCACCTAATCTAAAAAACATTCTTGTACATAAATATCAAGCCTCTGATGCTCCTAAACCACCATTTGGATCCTTCCCTTGTAAGATACCCCGTTGCAAAACTTGCGGTATGCATCCACCTACCACTACCTATAGCAATCCTACTACTGGTGAAACCTACCCCATAATAGGTCATGCCACCTGTACAACCACCCATCTCATTTACCAGCTCACCTGCCTCCACTGTCCAAGTTCTTACATTGGCCTGACCTCAAACTCATTATCCATCAGAATGAATGGTTACAGACAGACAGTTTACTCCCAAAACCTGGACCTCCCCGTTGCTCACCATGCCAGTACTCACAACACCCGTGACCTTAATAACTGCTTCACAGTAAGAGCCATTAGAGTACTTCCAGACACTACCTCCCAATCTGAACTCCGCAGGTGGGAATTGGCATATCAACACATCCTTCAAACTAGACATCCCCAAGGCCTTAATTTCCGTTTAACATCTTCCATCCTCACCCTATACACCCACCACTGGCTAGTACAATAGTTCAATAGTTTCATTTTTTTTAAATTTTCAATTATATTTTTTCTTTATTTATATTTTTAATAACTACAATTTTTTTGATCATTTTAATCTTTCGTATACTCGCGGTTATATTATCGTTGCTGCCCCCACCACCTCCAATGGTCTGTTGCGTTCTATGTGTGGCTGCGTCCAACGCAAGTCTTGCACAAGACCAGCCACCTCTCTGTTTACTTGAAAAAGGGGATTTTCACCCAAAATATTGTTTTTTCTTTGTTTGTGTATTGTGCTGTGTTGCTGCTGCCCTCCTCCCTTCAACTTTTGTGAGTGTTGGGTGTGTTTTCCCTTTCTTTTCCATGTAAATGTTGCCTCGCGGCATTTCTTTCCTTTCATTGTTACCTATTTTGTATTGTATTTGGTACATTACAAACCCCCCTGATCAAAATCCCAAAACAAATATTCTAAGGATGTTTAACAATAATGATGTCACAATATGTAAGTAATGACATGGTTTTAGATACATGTCTAGCAACTCTTTTAAGATTTTGAAGCCGTGTTCACGAAAGGAGTGGACAATCTCACATCAAAGACAAGATATTTGAGAAATGTTATGGAAGATAAAGAAAGGCCATAATTTAACAGGCTAAAATGAATCCATAAAACATTAACCTCCATTGCCCTAGGATTTAAGATTCAACAGCATGGTCCAAAAAACATAAACAGGATTGATGAGCCTTTGACACATTCCATCCATCTTAAGTTGTACCAATTGTACACAACTAACGTGGGGTGTTGTACCTATTAAAAAAATATAATTTGGGAAAAGTTCATTTAAAAATTACAAAAATACAAGTCAAAAATTAAAAAAAAAATACTAAAACTAAATGTTATATTAAATTAAAAAACAAACAATAAAGATTATAATTAAAGTAAATATATCACAGAAGGTTTATCATCTTTAAATAACATTTAATTCTAATTTCTGAATAAATTCTCATTGCACAAAATTAAATCTTTTACAAAAATTAATAATATTCAACTATGTGATATTTTTAGTGGTATTTACGTTTGACCCAGCCAACATACCACGGGAAAGGCTCGTGATATTCAGTTTTGGCCTGACCACTGTACCACTGGCCAGGGAATCAACTTGCTTCGAAAACCTGACCACGAGCTACACACGTGGTTGTAGGTTAAAAGGTACTCACAAGCTCCACCAAATATATATATATATAGATTGTTAGGAAACAAAGGCGCTAAAAGCGGATATATTGAACATTGGATAGGATAAATAACCACCGCTTACCAAAGAAGGGGATTCCAGCGGCATTGGTACACAAAAAAAAACACGAACACACAGAGAATAAAATTTTTGACCATGGCTCTTCCTCAGTAGAAGTGAAATGGCTGCACGCAAGCGCTGCCGGCAGCCAACAGTTGGCCGGCAGCGCTTGCGTGCAGCCATCTCACTTCTACTGAGGAAGAGCCATGGTCGAAAATTTTATTCTTTGTGTGTTCGTGTTTTTTTTCGTGTACCAACGCCGCTGGAATCCCCTTCTTTGGTAAGCGGTGTTTTTTATCCTATCCAATGTTCAATATATATATATATATATATAAATTGTTAGGAAACAAAGACGCTAAAAGCGGATATATCCGGATATATCCGCTTTTAGCGTCTTTGTTTCCTAACAATTCATATTGCCTAACCGGCTTTCCTTTGTGTTGTCCCTTTGTTATCTTTCTTTATGTTCTTTCATCTGTAGTTTCCTTCATTCTTTCTCCTTCTTTGTGCTGTGTTTCACCTTGATAATCCGTTGTAAATACCTTTTAATTCACTTTCTCTTTTCAAATATTTACATTGTCGAACACATTACCTGCTCGCGGAACTTTCCATTGTTTCCCGTTCTTATTCGAAATTTTTCACGTTGTATGAAAACCTTCAACCCAACACGTTATATGAAAACCTTCACCCCAATATGGTATCCACAACTACTTTTCGGAAACTTTGACTACATTACTGGGGTCCCGTGAAACAGAACTTTCTCCAACCGTCCTACCCGAGTGCGTCTCGACTGGAATTTTCCGCCGCACTTGTGTTTACGATCTATTTCACGTTTCTTGTAAGTTAACTGTTTTTTTGGGGGTTCTGCTACTGTCACTAGAACCATTCGGTGTTCCATTTCCGTTCATTCTGAAACAGTGCCATTTACCAGAATTATCTCTCTCTCTCCCCACCCCCCCACCCCTTTTTTTTTTTTTTTTTTTTTTTTTTTTTTTTTTTAAAATCTTTCACACCATAAACAAAATGTCTCTTGTATTAAAATATCTTGCTGCATTCCGAGGACATGCCTTCCAACTAGCCAAATTACAGTCACACATCCTCTTCTTAAAAGCTTGTCTTAACCTCAATATTCCCCCTAATGGCCTCACAATTAAATTGCCAATATCTGGTTGCCCCCCCCAACTTCACCCCTACTTACACACATTCCGGTACAGGCAGTCCTTAGCCTTGACTGCCCTAGTGCTGCAACAATACAGTGACCTGGCCAACCAACACTCAAGACATCTTATATCTCTAAATAAAATACTGCTGCTGTCAACCCCACATGTACTTCCTCACCTTCAACATATTTTGCAAAAGGCTGTAGAATCTATGGATAGGCATGCTCAAAATCATCTAGGCAAATTGTCCACTCTGTATCTTTCCCATCTCAAAGCAGGACAACCTCTCCCCTGCAAATTACCAGGACACAAACCCAGGTGTCAACCACCCCTCATTTCCTCACAACCATCTGTTGCTCAGCTACTCAACATACCTCTACCACCTCCCTTAAAACCCACACCTCACCCAGTCAGGCCGAATCAAGCTGCCAAACCCAAACTGGCTGTTATTAATCTGTCCTCTTCTCCGCTCTCAGAACCACAAATCTCAGTACTCTCCAAGGGTCTCACTTTCTCACCCACCCCCAAATTTGATCAGACCACCCTAGTACGTGACTCCTTAGCTTTCTGCCGCACACTCCGCTGGAGGTATCACTTTGCCTCAAAGAGCAACAATATTGACAGTCAGAATGACCTGGAGCCCAGTCTCCAAAGGTTCCAACCACCCTCAATTCTTGATCCACCACCTCTCCCACAAAACCACCCTCTCCAATTGTTTCAAGATCTTGTTTCCACCAGTTTGGCTTCTCCTAGTTTCGCAAAATCACTACCCTGTGACACCAACCTGACTCGTGCCGAAACCAGGGCCATCAGGGAACTCTCCTCTGATCCAGACTTGATCATTCTACCGGCAGACAAGGGCTCAACTACGGTGGTCATGAACCGTTGTGACTATGTCAGTGAAGCACTGCGTCAGCTGTCTGATACCAACACTTACCGCCCCCTCAACCATGATCCCACACCTGCAGTGAATGATAAAATAAAAGTGTATATACAGGTCAGTGGACCCCTCCAAGGACTCACTCCCCATTCTGTCTCACTCCTCACTCCAAAAAAGCCACGCACACCTTCACTATACCTGCTTCCCAAGATTCATAAGCCTGGCAACCCAGGACGTCCCATAGTTTCTGCATATGGCTCACCCACTGAGCGTATCTCTGCCCTGGTTGACCAGCATCTACAGCCCATTGTCAGCCAGCTTCCCTCCCACATCAAGGACACCCGGCACTTCCTCTCACGACTGGCTACAGTACCCACACCTCTTCCCCCTGACTCCCTTCTAGTGACCGTAGATGTGACTTCCTTATACACAAATATTCCCCATTGCCATGGGCTCAGTGCCTTGGAACATTTTCTAGACCAGCGTCCGCCCAATAGCCTCCCCACCAGATCTTTCTTGCTCACCTTGGCAGAACTAATACTTAACAACAACTTTTTCTCATTTGAGGGGAAAATCTATCACCAAGTGAGTGGCACTGCCATGGGCACTCGTATGGCTCCCTCATACGCTAACCTCTACCTAGGCCGCCTAGAAGAATCATTCATAACTTCAGCCCATCTGAAACCCCTCTTGTGGGTCAGATTCATTGATGATATTTTCATAATCTGGACCCACGGAGAAGACAACCTACTCAGTTTCCTCAATAAACTTAACACTTTCAGCTCCTTGAAATTTACATGGACTTACTCCCATACACAGGCCACTTTCCTGGATGTCGACCTTTCCCTCACAAATGGCTATATACACACAGCTGTCCATATCAAACCCACCAACCTACAACAGTACCTTCATTATGACAGCTGCCACCCTCACCACATCAAACGTTCCCTCCCCTACAGCCTAGGCATTCGAGGCAGTCACATTTGTTCCAATCAACAAGCCCTTCAACAATATGCCAGCAATATCTCTGAAGCCCTGATTTCCCGCAATTACCCGCCAATTTTAGTTCACAAACAGGTTTCTCGTGCCACATCACAACCTATCAACAATCCACAATCCTCTAAAACCCACCATAGCCCTGTTTTGATCACCCGTTACTTCCCAGGCTTGGAGTCCGTTAACCGAGTCTTGAGACAAGGTTACGACTTCCTTCGAGCCTGCCCTGAGATGAGAAACCTCCTTCCTAAAATCCTCCCTCACCCACCCAGAGCCTGCTTCAGCAGACCTCCAAACCTCAACCAACTCTTGGTCCATAAGCACGGGGTCCCCCAGCCTGCAAGACAGCCTCAAGGTTCATTTCCTTGCAACAGATCCCGTTGCAAATTATGCAGTATGCACCCGCCTTCCACCACCTTTACCAACCCCGTAACTGGGGAAAGCTTTCCCATCACAGGATTTGCCACTTGTACATCCTCCCACCTCATATACCAACTCACTTGTAACCATTGCCCAGCCTCCTACATCGGACTCACAACCAATCCATTAGCCATCAGAATGAATGGACACCGACAATCAGTACATACCAAGAACCCTGACCACCCTGTATCTCATCATGCCACTATACATGGCACCAACGATTTTAATACCTGTTTCTCGGTCCGCGCCATCAGAGTCCTCCCAGATAAAAGCAGTATTTCAGAACTTAGAAGGTGGGAACTGGCCTATCAGTACCAACTGGGGACCAGACAATCTCCAGGTCTAAATTTAAGATAGCACCAATTTTCCTCCCCACCCATCCCCCTCACTTCCACCTTCCCTCACAGAACCACCGCTCACCAGAGCCTATCTTTAGGTATAGATTGTGATTTCGAATTTTAGTTTTAGTTTCAAATAAAACCCCCCCCCCCCCACTTGTGTCCATTACTTGATTAACTGAGATATACTACCCTTCCGCATCAGGACCTTGTACAGTTTTGCTTTATACTTGCCATTCATCTCCGTTTTCCGGCCTGTACTCTTCTACCCCCTCCCTCACTTCCTGCCATGATGTATTTCCCCCACCATGAGCCACCGAAATTGTGGCTCACGCAGTTGGCTGCCAGCAGCGCTTGCGTGCAGCCATCTCACTTCTACTGAGGAAGAGCCAGGCTCGAAAATTTTATTCTTTGTGTGTTCGTTTTTTTTTTTTTTTTTTTTTTTTTTTTTTTTTTTTTTTTTTTTTTTTTTTTTTTTCGTGTACCAACGCCGCTGGAATCCCCTTCTTTGGTAAGCGGTGGTTTTTTATCCTATCCAATGATATATATATATATATATATAAAATCAATGTATAAATTATTCCATATGACAAAATAAAGAACGATAAAACCAATAATTCTAAGGAAAGTTCTTTTTAATCTTCTTGGGCATTTACAAAAAGATTCATTTCCATATTCAAACGAAAAATAAAAAACAAATGCTTACATACAGAAAACAAAGAATGAATGAACAATCAGACTGTTTTGAGGATTTAAAAAACCGTACTCATCAAGGTTTTAATAAAAATATTGTGTAGCTAAACCCTCCTTTGTTGTTACCATCTTTATCTGACTAGGTGATTGCATATAGCTCATTTGTAATTTTAAGAAAGATAATTTAATTTTATGTTTAAAATTTAAACCCAAATAAAGATCAGGAAATACGTTCCTGAATAATTTAATTAGAAATTGGAATGATCTGGGTACAAATTTGTTGGAATAAATGGCCATCACACTGAAACCAGCAATTTGCTCTTACAAAAAGGTGCACAAAAATTGTTGGTTCAAAGGCAAAAGTTTAAGCTTTTCTAAACTACAAGAAAATTTTACATTTATCAATCCATGAAAAAGTTTTGTCGCTGTGTCATATCACGATGTCACAAAAGACAGTATTATCTATGAGCATTAAAGTAAGGAAAATAATCCATCACAACAACGAAAAAAGAAATTTCAACCAGAATTTTTACCTATTTTCAGCAGTTGCTGCCCACAAATGATTCTTAATATCTCTAAATATGGCGAGTCACTGATTTACAATGAAGAACATATCGTGGTCTGGTCTGCACGATCTTAGCAAGTCAAATAAATAATCTTGTCAACCTTCTTGTTTCAAATAACAATCTTACCAGTGTAACAGAATATCGGTAGTTGTGCTTCCATATGTGGAATATATAAAATAATAAACCCTTGAATGTGACTGAAGGCACAAACAAAAATAATTTACTTCATGGAGATAATGAAATGACTGGTACACAAGATCTTGTAATGAAACAGTGACATGTTTTATGGCTTTACAACTTGTCAAAGTCATTAGAGGCAGGAAAGGACTGGGGACAAGGAACACGAAGGAGTTCGGCCATGTCCTTTTGAAAGAAGCATCCTGGCATTTGGCTGGAGTGATTTGGAGAAACTATGGAAAACTCAAATCGGGATGTCTAGACGATGCCTTCCGAATGAACGGTGACTTTTATGTTAACTATTATTTGTTTAAATGACATTTAAACCACTAATTACACAGATATCAATAAAGAGATAGTATATTTCACTACACTTTTTAGTTATGCAAATGTTTATTATATTCAAATTATACCTTAAAGTTTTCATTAATTTTTGTCAACAATAAAATGTTTATACCTTTTTAGTAACTCACAACTACTAGACTGTTATAATACATATTAAAAACTTAGAATTGAAGCTCAGATCTTTAGTAGCTTATTAACATTCCAGAGGTTACTGTACAAGGCTGTATTCTGATTGAATTGCAGTCATCACTGTTTTTTTTTTTTTTAAAAAAAAACAATATGTGAATAATGACTACTTACATACTGAATCCTACAACAGGGGCATGACTTCCTTCGCTCCTTTCCAGAAATGCGCACTCTCTTGCCAAAAATTCTGCCAACTGTCCCCTGTACTTGTTTCAGCACACCACCTAACCTCAAAAACATCTTGGTTCATAAATACCCTTCATCTGACTCTCCAAAAACACCTTATGGATCTTTTCCCTGTAATAGACCTCACTGCAAAACCTGCAACATGTATCCTCCCACTACTTCATATTCCAACCCTGTCACAGGACATGCCACATGCTTCACAACGCACATCGTATACCAGCTAACTTGTCGCCATTGCACGAGTTCTTATATAGGCCTGACTACACAACAACTTTCGACCAGAACGAATGGCCACAGACAAACAGTTCACAACCGCAATTTATATCGTCCCACACCAGAACATGCTAACTACCACAACACCAACAACCTCAATGACTGTTTCACCGTGAGAGCAATCAGTTTTCCCCGAAACTACCGCCGCCTCAGAACTTTGCAGATGGGAACTTGCTTACCAAAATATCCTAGATACCAGACACCCACCCGGCCTCAACCACCGATAATATTCCTTTCTTTGACGCATCACTCATTATTAGTAGTAGTATTATTGTCATTTAACTAATTACCTTATTTTTTATTATTTTTAAAAAAATCTATCCATCCATATTTATTTACTTAATTCTCCCCCCCCCCTTTTTGGTATATTATTATTTCTACCACCATGTGCGATTTCCATATTTATATACAAAATCTCAGTCCCACCGCCATACTGATAATCCACCCAGTCATGTAGCAACCTTCGGCATGTACACACCTCCCGAGCCTCATGACTCATTTTCTCCAACATGAATAAAGTTTAATCACCGAAATATTGTGTATGTTTGTGTGTTCATGATATATGTTCTTCTCGCGTCGTTGTCTTCATCTTTCATGAGTGATGAGTCATTTTCCATTACCTTGCAATTTATAATCACATACTGAGTGTCACAATGTCAGTATAGCCAGCTTCTTTTTAAACATTACATGAAAAACATAACAGGTTTATTGTTATATTTCTCCCATGTAATACATCTGGCATAAAGTGTACATTTCTTATTATCTTGGTTCTCCAGGTAGAGCCGTGTCGGTTTATTAAAACCTAACCTTTCAACCATCATGAAAGACATGGCACAGTGGCTGAAATGTTAGGTATTAATAAATCAACATGGATCCACCCAAAGAACCACGATAATATGTACAATTACTGCGGAAGTCTACATAATTGTATGTTTCCTGTTCTTTTGTTATGTGTACCGAGAGTTCAATAAAAGAACAATAACTTCAAATTGCAAAGTTACAATTTAAAATGGAATAAATCTCATTGTACTCTATAAATAATAATTTAATGCTGGTGGGAACCTACAGTTGACCACAAAATTTGTAAAATTAATAGCATTACAATAGCCAAATATATGATAGTCTTTCTTTTAAAAATGAAGCTTTTTTCCGGTATTGAGAATTAATATATTTTTGGGTGACTAGCCAAGTCATCCAAGAACATTATATTAAGTCTTCCTTCTCTCCTTTTCAATTAGAGAAACTTTTTCAACCATGAAAATATACATCATGGAATGTTCACAGAAAAACATGTGACAGAAGTTTATATATTCATTAAGACATTTCTGCACCAGTCATTTTTAATCTGCAAGAAGTTTTTACTGGTATAAATTAAAATACAAATCATGTTTTAGCCTACTCAAATTTCTAATCTACAAGGCACTTTAAACCAGCAAAATAATTTTTCTTCTAAGAATACAACTCTACACTTCAGAACACAGCACAATTGTTTGTCCTTCTCATAATGTCTACTTCCTTTATTTTTTAGATCTAAAGGCTGATTAATAAAATTATCATTAGTTCCAGTATTTAATGGAAAGGTTATACAGAAACAAGAAACAATTACTGAAGACATACAAAGCACAGTTAAAAAATGTATCCCTCAATTTTAGGAATCAATAAAAAACCAAAGTCTGTAGGTTGAAACACGATTTAATGGGAGAAGGTGGAACATAGGGAAGGAAGCCAAATTTTGCTCTTTGAAGTATATTGTCCATCAATACTGACCTATGGCTCTGAAACCTGCACTTGGACAAAAACCGATAGCAGCCTAATACAAGCAGCACCAGTTGAGGTTTCTGAGAGGGACAGAGAATGTCACAAGGAAAAATAAAATCAGAAACATCAGGGAGGGATTACAAGCTGAAGCATTGGAACAGATGTTAATAAAGTGGCCGAGGATGGAAGAGGGGAGAATGCCAAAGTTAGCACTCTTGAACATTTAAGGAGACCAAGTGGTAGACCACAGGTAAGACTCATGGACCGGGTGAAGAAAGATGTAGAGATGAACGGAGTTGTTTGGAGACAAGTGCCGAAGGAAAAATTTTGGAGTAACCACCCGACATGGAAGAGGATATGATGGACTACCTGCAAAAGCGGAAATGTCTAACAATGATGACGAAATGGGAAATATTACAGAAAAATAGAAATTAAAAGCATTAAATACAAAACGATTTTTCAAGCCAGCTTCTTCAGTCCAAGAGAGTTCTGCATTTCTTGGGCTGTGGATGATGGCCAAAAGTACCAAATTTTCAATAACTACAACGGTCTTTTGTAGTAGGAGCATTGCATTCCTAAGAAAACTACTCTGACCTATAACTCTTCCCAATCCCATCTTCTGTTTCATACTCATTAATTAAAAACAGTATCCATGCTTATTATTTTTTAATATATATTTTCGAAATATTTTTCATTTCACTTCTCATTTCACATCAGCTGAATACTTTTTTCTCTCCCATTATAAATATATCTACTCTCTTACAAATATAATTTAAATGATCAATTATTACTAACAAATGAAGCAACAAAGAATCTGACCACTCAGAGCTGCATTAGTTATCACTTTATATACCAGGAAAGATAAAATGTTCCATAGGTCATTTGCCTTGCGTTCATGTCTCTCAAAACTGGGATATGCAAGGTGACCTACTCCAGGAAAAAAAAAAAAAACCTCTTCACAATCTAAAATGATTTTTATGTTCCTTTAGCAAACATCATTAGCTGGTTGTGTTAGCCTTAAAGAAAGTTGGATGCCAGATGCAGCTAAATATGAAACTGCCTTTGGAAATAATCTCTTTAATAACTCATTTTTTTATTATCTTTATATATAAAGATGAATGTATGTTTGTTTGTTGGTTTGTTTGTTCTTCATTAAATCCACAGTTTTTATCCATTCTCGATGAAACTTTGCACACTTATCCTTTGAAACAAGGAGAAAAATACTGTCTACATTTGGTTGAAAAATTGTCTGTATAAATAACAAATTTGTCTCATAACTTCGAAATATGGCGGTAGACAGACACTTTGGATGTGGACGACTGCGTACCGAGATTCCGCGTAGTGGCCTGGCAGCTGAGTGGATAAAGCGCTGGCTTACGAACGTCATGGTCTCCGGTTCGAATCTCCGTCGGGGATAAGATTTTTAAAAATTGTTTTTCATCGTAAGAGTCAGGCCTGGGCCGTAGGTTATTCGGATTGAATGTTAAACCGTAGATATTAGAAAGTTAGGGGTGCAATGCGAGGCAAATCGTAGGTATTCTTGCAATGTTGTAGGTGTATACTCTTTTACGTTATAATGATCCCTCAGGTTTTGTTCGCAGTCAGTGTGTAAGTGTGAACCACAGTAATCTTTATATATAAAGATGAATGTATGTTTGTTTGTTTGGTTTTTTTCTTTTGTTGGTTTGTTTGGTCTTCATACAAATCCACAGTTTTTATCCGTTCTCGATGAAACTTTGCACACTTATCCTTTGAAACAAGGAGAAAAATACTGTCTACATTTGGTTGAAAAATTATCTGTATAAATAACACATTTGTCTCATAACTTCGAAATACGGTGGTAGACAGACATTTTGGATGTGGACGACTGCGTACCGAGATTCCGCGTAGTGGCCTGTCAGCTGAGTGGCTAAAGCGCTGGCTTACGAACGTCGTGGTCTCCGGTTCGAATCTCCATCGGGGATAAGATTTTTAAATATTGTTTTTCATCGTAAGAGTCAGGCCTGGGCCGTAGGTTATTCGGATTGAATGTTAAACCGTAGATATTAGAAAGTTAGGGGTGCAATGCGAGGCAAATCGTAGGTATTCTTGCAATGTTGTAGGTGTATACTCTTTTACGTTATAATGATCCCTCAGGTTTTGTTCGCAGTCAGTGTGTAAGTGTGAACCACAGTAATATTATTATAATTAGGGATGTAAGTCTCTGTCTTTTTGATACGTTATGACTCCCAATTGGCTATATCGTTGTGATGGAATTTTATAAGGAAATCTGTATGAAGGGCACAGGATATTGTTTGCAGTGTGATTAACAGTTGTAGTCACGAAATTTTGAGCCCTTATCGAATGGTGACAGAAATATGTTGGCAATTGATTCTCATAATTTGGAAATACGGCGATAGACAGACACGTTGGATATGCACGTCTTCAGACCATGTTTCCGTGTAGTGAGCTGGAAGCTCAGTGGCTAAAGAGCTTGCTTACGAACGTCGTGGTCTCTGGTTGAAATCTCCGTCGGGGATCAGTTTTTTAAAAATTGTTTTTCATCGTAAGAGTCAGGCCTGGGTCGTAGGTTATTCGGATTGAATGTTAAACTGTAGATATTAGAAAGTTAGGGGCACAATGCGAGGCAAATCGTAGGTAGTCTTGCAATGTTGTAGGTGTACACTTTTTTACGTTATAATGATCCCTCAGGTGTTGTTCACAGTCAGTGTGTGAGTGTGAACGACAGTAATATTATTATAAATACGGAAGTAAGTCTCTGTCTTTTTGTTACGTTTTGACGACTAAATGGCTATATCATTGTGATGTAATTTTATAAGGAACTGTGTATGAAGGGCACAGGATATTTTTTCCAGTATGATTAACAGTTGTAGTCACGAAATTTTGAGATCTTATCGAATAGTGACAGAAATATGTTGGAAATTAATTCTCTTCAAGAGGCAGGTTCGACGGTAGAATGATATAGCGATAGCTTTCCTGTCATATTATGCCGACTCGATATTGTTTGGGACTAATCCTTCGTTACCAATAACTTACTATATTTAATTCTGGCAAAAAAATTCTTAATCCACGCGTACGAAGTCGCGGGTACGAGGCTAGTTATTATTATAAAGGAAGTAATGCAGAAACTAAATTTCAAACATGTTCATCAATAAACTATCAGTTAAACGCTCTCTTAAATAAACAAACTCATTTTGTTATCCTCAAAATTCCTGACAGTAAAATTAATTTATCTTTCATTTTATACTTACATGCTTAAATTTTTTTCACTATTCACAATTGACATTTTAAGATATGAAAAGCAATATAAGAAACAAAAATATTTACGAGGTTTCAAGAAGCTTCTTCACAGTATAAATTTCTAGGTATATTCTTATTCAATATCAGTGATAAAAATAAACTCAGAAATAGGTGAGCAGTAATTATAAAACAAGTAATTTTAACCCGCACAAAAATAAGTATTAAAATAGTCTGATGATTACAATAGATAACAATTTACTGAAACAAACTACAATTTGTCTACACTATCAGTTATATTGTTGCCTTTTAAGACATAAGTGATTGCTTAAAAAAAAAAAGAAGTATGCTTTGCTCAAATAATTAGTTGGATCTGCTTTTTATAATATCCCATCACCAACATAGGGAATGCATGAAGCAGACAGACATTCAACAGGTGGCAGAAGCATTCTAAAGTTTCCACATCAGTCTATCAGGAAGCAGAAGAAAGCTCAGAAGTGTTTATAGACACCAAGCATACAGAAACCAAAGACAATGAGAGACCCAACAGAAAGCAATTTTGTTATCATTTCTTGGCATTATTTACAACTGCTATATTGTATTTATCACAAGTTTCTAGAAGATGCCATTCATTTAAAAGTAGTTTTAATAGCTTTTTCAGGATGAAAAAATCACTCAACTGTGTGTAAGGTTGTAAGCTTCATATACAAATATTTAATTTTTGACATGATATAAAACACACATTCATTAGTATTGGAAGGCTATTTAGCTATATATAAATAAATACTGAAATAATACATCTATTTATGTTATGAAATTTAATAATGCCCGGCATTCTCCAGATAGCAAATAGAGCACTGGCTGCCAACTTACGTTCACAGGCAAATGGTTTTTCAGCGTCAGAAACTGCATCATAATTAGTTTTCTTGCGACCTCTTCCTTGTCCCTGCAATAAGGAAAAATGTACAATGTAAGCAGGTAACCAATTACAGTAGATGCAGCTTCCTCAGCTAAGAACTGACAATCATGATAGTAGTGACAATGAAAATGCTGTTGTGCAATGATGATAAATTAGTACAAGGAAAGTAAACGCATCACTAAAAACATATGAATGCAAGAGAGCTGAAATAACAAATTAACACTAAACATCATTTAATTTAATTGCTATTGACCCGATGCTCTGCTGGAAATTTTATTTATTTTATATCCATTAAGTGTAAATTTCTCCCAACCACATGCTTTCCCCCTTTACGAACTTTAAATTTAAATCCTTTCAGTGTTTCTGTTTAATTATTGATCATTTGCCTCAGTAATTTATTCCAAAACTGACTCCCTTACCTACGAAAGAAAATTTTCCCACTTCCTTATGCATCAGACTGAGTGCCAGCTAATGTTCACAGTCATCATTTACCTTCCACGCACTACAACTAATTCTTCGACCAACGTCTTTCCAAGAATTATCATCAATAAATGCCTTGTACACACCCAGCACTCTTTTCACCTTCCTGTCTTCCAGTAACTCCCAACTCAGCTCTTTCATGTTATTAGTTACCGACTTCGTACACACAAACAAATTTAGCTGCCCTCCTTCTCACATTATTGAACTCCTGTATTTGATAGCCAAAATGTTTGTCCCAAACAACAACACCATATTCAAGCAATGATCAGACCAAAGTTCTGTAACTCAATTCTCTGGTAAATCCCGTCATTATCCTCTCCAGTAAATGAAGGTTTTTGTAACCTTTTCCTACCAACTGCTCAGTTGAATTTGTTATGAACTGTTATGCCAAGATATTTATAACAAAGGATAGGGAAAATGACTCATCACTTACCAAAGTTGAAAGCTGCAACAAGTGAAAAACTATTAAGTTTACCACGTACACATCTACCAAATGATATGGCTCATTCAACATCACAAGAATAAGGAGTAAAACCAAAATATTGTATATGTTTTGTTTGTAAAATATGTTTTTCACTCATCACAGCCAATAACTTTGACGAGTGATGAGTTATTTCCCATGCCCTTTATTATTTATATTGCCTAAAAATCACTTTCTTTTTCTTTTGTATCATTACTGATGCCAAGATATTTATAATTCAATCCTTCAACAAGCAATTCCGTCTCACCATATAATCATAAACAGCATTTAGTTTTTATCTGGGTCTTCTTGGTATTTATCTTCTTTACATGTTGAACTACCCAGTTACATATTCTGTCTAGGTCATCCAGCAGCTGATCACAGTCTTCTCCCATTCTGATCCTGATACACAATATTATTTGAAAACAACCTAACTTTTAACTGTAAACACAATTTTTCATTAGCATAATGAATACTAATGGTCCAAATACACTACCCTGTGGCTCTCAGTCTCTTCCACCTTTTTTGATACTCCATTTTCTACTCTAACTTTGCTTTACTCCTTTTAGGCATTCCTTTACCATGCAAAACACTTATTTAATACAATTTTATAACTCACTCTTTTAAATGACTTGGAAAGATACAGTGCTACATTATTAACGTGGCCTCCATTGTCCGTTTGATCCCAAAGAAATATGTTGCATATAGTCCACCAACTAAAAGAGTCACATGAATTTCCTACTCTATGGTCACATAGTTGATTTGCAAACCAGTTTCTTTCTTCAGAGACATTTCTGACATGGCTGCATATTATTCTATCATTTTGCCTGTCACTGATGGATGTCAAACTAATCAACCTGTGATTTTCAACCCTATTTGTCACCTCTCCTTTATGGACTGGTACTACTATCACTCTTTTCCAGTCTTATGATAAGTAGCAACACACCAGACTCAATCTAAATAATATTTCAACATATGGTACAATATCATATCTTTAATACAACTTTACTAATATTTAATTTAATTAAATTGCAATGGAGCACAAGCTCCGGTGGTAATTTCCCTAAACACCCATCTTCTCCTTTTTCTGTACCCACCTACCCACCCATCTTCCCCTTTTTTTCTGCACACATCTACATTTGCCCTCTACAAATTTTAACTTTAAATTCTTTCAACATTTTTGGTAAATTATACACCATTTCCCTTGGTAACTTATTCCAATCCCCGACACCCTTACCTAAAAAAAAAGCATCTTCCCACTCCTTTGTGCTTGAAATCCAGTGCCAACTTGTGGTCATGGTCATCTTTTCCCTTCCATGAACTACTTTTCATACCTACACCAATATCTTTCCATGCATCATCACCAGTATATGCTTTGTACACTCCCATGACCCTCTTCCTGTCTTGCAATGAATCACATTCCAGCTCTTTTATCATATCTGTTACCGATTTCAATCTGCGAAAATTTCCAGAAACAAATCTAGCAGCCCTTCTTTGCACCCTCTCCAACTCCTGTATTTGATACTCAAAATGTGGGTCCCATACTACACTACCATATTCGAGCAATGGTCTGAGGGTCATATTGAAAGTCATGAGCAACATTTTCTAGCAATTTTTATTTTTAAGCCAAACCAAGTACATCAGCTTAATCTACAGACTTTTCTTTCACTTTGCAACATAGTCTTCAATTTTTTTCCACGCATTTTTTCCATCATTCTGTAAGTTTGAAAATACCCATACAATAGAACTCCATTCCAGAAGACCACAGACACTGATACAATGCTTGCCAAATATCCTCCAGCTTCTTAAAGATTTGACCTCGCATTTCTTCCTAAAGAGAACCAAAAAGATGGTAGTCGGAGCATGCCAAGTCAGGACTGTAGGGAGGATGTGGAAGAGTTTCCCACCCAAATGTTCTTATCTTCTCCATAGTGGCTTGAGCAGTATGCGCATGCGCATGACCCTGTTGTAAGACGATCTTCTTTCCAACCCTTTTGATAACCTAGCCTTCAGATTATTTCTTGCACTGCACTACATTCTCCTGCAAGTTTTGCAGTGATGTCATTCACAGTGATACGTCTGTCTTCTCTAGTGATAATATCAACTCCTTCCTTGTTGCATTCAGTGGAGACAGTTCGAGAGTGCACACTTTGAGGCTCATCTTGTTCGTGTTCCTATCTTTGAAATGTTTCACCCGTTTCCTAACTCTGCTTGCACACAAGCAGATATCTCCGTAGGCACGTTGAAGTCTCAGGCGAAATTCAGCAGCTGATTTTTCCACTTTAACAAGGAATTCAATGACAACACGCTGTCAAAACGAAAAATTGCTGTCAGACATTTTTTAAATATTGCCTGTGGTCATATGATGGCAGCAAACATCACAATCTGACAACACATCATGTACAGACAGCGATTTATGACACTGCTGTCATTTAGTTACATTGTTGAAATTTTCAACGTTTACAAAAAGTTGTTCATTTCTTTCAGTATTGCCCTTGTATCAGCACCAGCCCCTATGCATTTTTTACCTTTCTTAGCTCCTTCCTAATTTCCTCAGCATCTATTTCCAATTTTGTAGTTTGCTCATTTTTTCTTATACGGAGAATCTTGTGTGATTTATTCCCTCCCATCCCCAAATGATAGTCCCTAATGGTGAACATAAGCTATCAAACTATTTACAAACCAGATAGGCACTTCCATTTCTGGTGTGTAATGTAGTATCTTAATAACGGTTAATGCAAGTAAAAATAACAATAAAAATTTAAAAAAAAAAAACAAGAAATTACTGGAGCAGATTTTTAGGTCAAATTGAAATCAGTCAAACAATGGAAATTACATTGGAACGCTTTAATTGTCAAATAGCAACACAATTTCTACCCAAGAACATATTAGGAATCTTTTTCACCTATCTATTCTGGTCTTGTAATCTCTATGGAAAGTAAGTTTCATAAGTCCATGTATTTGAGGACTACATATATTGATTTACAGATGGTATATAGAGACATTTTGTTATAACACCCCCCCCCCCCACAAAAAAGAAATAACACAACATTTGGTGTCTATCTGTTTATGTGAAGTCATCATCATCATTACAGTTGGGGACCATCTCCAGTTTCCTGGGCATGATTTACGTGCCCTCCTGTGTTTCAGACTTGGCGGTAATGGATGATCGTCTTCTACTGTCTCCTGTTTAGAAAAGTTTCCCTGTCCATAATAGACTCCTCTCTATATCCTCCTTCAGTTGGTCTATCCATCTTCCTCTTGGTCTTCCCAACAGACTTTTGCCTGCTATCCTTTTTTCCAAATAAGCTTTTGGTAGTCTTGTACACTTCTTTCTTCTAACATGCCCAAACCATTTAAGTCTAGATGAACCAAGTCTCTCTTCCAAGGATTCCCTCAATTCTAGGTTTGATCTAACTTCATTGTTCTTTATATGATCATGTCTTGTTTTCTGGAGGGCAGTTCTAGGAAACTCCATTTCACAGTCTTGGGTCTTGCTAAGGTCCTTTGATGTGAATGCTTTCAGAACATATGTGAGAATAGGAATGAGATATGATTTTTACAAGGCAATTTTTGTTCTTGCGGGAACCTTCATGTCCCATAGTAAGCCCCCTACAGAAGTTGAAATTTTTGGTTACTCTATTCTTTATTTCTAACTCACCTCTACCATTACAACAATTATGCTCCCCAGGCAACTGAATTCGTCAACAACTTCAACGTGGTGGTCTTGTAATTTTACATGGCAGTCTGTGTTCTTTCGCCAGTTTTGTTGAGTTCAATTTCATTCCATATTCTACAAACTTACTATCCCACATGTTCAGTCTGTTTTGTATTCCTCCTTCAGTTTCATCCCATATTACCACTTCATCCTCAAACACCAATGCCTGTAGATCTCTATTGATTGCTCTATTTAGTTCTTTTAAGATGTTATCCATCGCCACTATGAACAGAAGAGGTGAACAGGCACTTCCTTGTTGTACTCCTTTGGTGAAGTAAATATCATAATTTCATGAAATTGAAGGCTACAAACTAGAGCTTTCGCCAATCATTTTGTCCTTGTGGACAAAAGATATTCTATATCTTTTTTGTCGACTCGTAAGTTCTAGAAAATAATTTACCAATATTTGATATGAATTATGTAAAGTGAATGAATACAGCATAAATAGTATTTAAGATTGGAAAAGGTGCAAGACAAGAATGTTGTTTGTCACCCATATTATTTAACATATATTTGGAGGAAATTATAAAAAGAAGTTTAAGAGGTAAAGTAGGTGTATGCATGGGTGGATGTAGGATTAGATGCAAAAGGTTTGCTGATGACATGGTATTGTTGGCGGAAAGTGTCAAGATACTCAGAAGAATGTTGTAGGCTTTAGACAAAGGGTGTAAG
Organism: Vandiemenella viatica; assembly: GCA_031002005.1. NCBI lineage: Eukaryota > Metazoa > Arthropoda > Insecta > Orthoptera > Morabidae > Vandiemenella > Vandiemenella viatica. The sequence continues at coordinate 157,999,130 of JARYHS010008075.1, forward strand.
GAATTCGGAATGAAAATCAATAAGAACAAAACTAAATGTATGATGGTGGGAAGGAGTAAGAAAGAAATGATGATAATGCTACAAGGAGAAATAATTGAGCAAGTGGAGTCCTTCAAATATCTCAGGAGTATTGTGAATGGTGATATGAGTTGCAAGAAGGAGGTGAAAACTAGAATAACAATGGCAAAGGAAGCTTTCAACAGAAAGAAAAATTTATTATGTGGAAGGCTCGATAAAAACCCGAGGAAAAAACTAGCTAAATGTTTTGTATGGAATGTAGGACTATATGGAGCAGAAATATGGACGCTACGCAAAGAAGATCTAAAGAGGTTGGAAGCTTTCGAAATGCGTATATGGTGGAGGATGGGGAAAATAAGTTGGAAAGACAAAGTAAGGAATGATGAAATGCTGGAACGAGTAGGAGAGGAAAGGTGCCTTATAAAAACAATAAAGAACAGAAAAATGAACTGGATTGGGCATGTGTTAAGGAATGAGTGCCTGCTTAAAACTGCTATGGAGGGGATTGTAAACGGAGGGAAAAAGAGGTCAGCGAAGGAAGAAAATGATTGATGACATCATGGTGAATGGGAAATAAATAGAGACTAAGAAAATGGCAGAACAAAGGGAGGCTTGGAAGGCTGACACTCATCATGGATCTGCAAAATAGCAGAAAACCCTTGACGATTGATGAAATGACCTTGTGAGGCTTGTGCAGCATCCAGTCAGTCACTCCTTTCACCAGATGTAATAAACAATGCCTTTAGTCTTCCTCAGGGGTCAAGCCACATGCCAAGTCTCTAGAAGACTTGTGTAGTGATCAGCTATTCTTGTTTTTATAGTGTACAGACTATTCCATCTCTAGCAACCATTGATTACCCAGACATATGATGCTTATGATTTAATGTCTTTGCTCACAGTACTGTTTATTTGATAAGCACACATGTCCAAGCCTGGTTGAGACCATCTTGTTTGACAGTCTGAATATCGTTACAGCGTCCCTTACTTTTCATTGCCTATAACCTTTTGGTTTCTCCAAAACACTTGTATTTTTCAACAGTGTATAATGTTCCTCCTACCACTGGCATTTAGCAATATCTGATTTTGTGGGATGCATCAAGCGGGTAAGACTAATACATTTATGTAACCTCGAGCCTATTGCCAGTTTCTCTTGGGCTTAGTTGTTGCTGCTCTTGCTATCATATCAGACCCATAACAATTTTGTTTAAAAGCTTGTTTAAGATGTTCTTTTTCATTCATTATATGTACTTTGTGCGCCACTCTTTGAGCTCTACGGAATAGTGTTTCATTTGAAGCTTTTTTATGCCGGGTGATGATGCAATGAGGCTTGGAGGTACCTGTCCACATGTATTGGTTTTCTGAATACTGTGAATCCAAGTCTGGTTTCTGGGTGATTTTTCAGTAAAACAGCTAGCAAGGACAACTGACCATTCTCCTCTCCTTCCAATGTGAACTTAATAAAACCCTTTCCAGTATAAGTTCACTCTTCACGAATTTTAATTTTTAATTCTTTTAGCATTTTTGGTAAATTATTCATCTTTCCTTAGTAATTTAATCAAATCCCAGATTTCTTTACATACAAAAGAAAATGTTCCCTTCCTTAATGTCTAAAATCAAGTACCATCTTGTGTTCACGGTCATCCCTTCCATGCACTGCTTTTACTCTTAATTCTTTCACCAAAATCTTTCAAAGCCTCAACGTCAACATACACTTTGTACACTCTCAGCACCTCCTATCCCAGTCCTTTTCCTTTATAATATCAGTTACTGATTGAGTTCTGTAACAATTTTCACAGAGAAATCAAGCTGCTCTCCTTTGCACTACATCCAACATGTGGGTACTATACCACATCACTATATTCAAGCAATAGTCTAACCAAAGTTTTGAAACTAAAGTCCCTCAGTTTCCATATACATCTTCTAATCAACCACTCCAATAAATGAAAATAATCATTTGAAAATATTATAGAGAAAATTGATTTTTTTGTTGTTGTGCTTCTGATGTATGTATTCATTTCGGAGACAATTTTGTAAAATGGGTATTGAACTATTTTAAAAAAAATCATTTGTTATAGATTAAAAAAATAGAAAAAAATTCAGCGAGTTCAATTAAATATACAATCTGCATACTGAATCCTCAGCATTTCTTATTATACATCATAGTTTTTATTATTTCTGCCAAGAAAAAATCTGCTAACCATAATTTATTTAACTTGAAGGGCTCCTGTCACAAAAAGCTCTCTTTTTGTGGTATGTAGGTATATTCCACAAACGTTGAGAGATGAGAGAAGGATTATTTAAAACTAGTATTCTGCTTTTTATTTTAATGTCTTTTTATAGAATTTAGATTATTGCTATTTAGCTGTTGGGGTCTTCATGAGGGCTTTTTAGAAGTGAAGTACCACTTCTGATGGTTGTTACATCACTCCATCATTCACCTTCACACTGAGCTAACTGTTGTAGTTACCGGCAGCAGGTGTCAGCTGTTCTAGATATGTTGTTGTCGTTGGAGATTTTGTATTGCGATTTTCCACGAGTGAACATTTCCGCATTTCACTTAAGCCATAGCCACCACCTTTATTAAAATTTTTGGGCTGTTTGAAAATTTCTATCGATTCACTTTTTTCGTTTTAGGCAAACTTTTGGTTGAGCTATTATTTCTTTCTTCTCCCATTGAATTTTATTACTTTCTTCTACCAGAGGTTCTGCCACAACTAAATTTGTTTTTGACAGAGTCTTGTGTGACAACAATGTTCTTTTAGTCTTTCAATAACCGCTCGGGAAGTCTCGCCAATAGACATCTTTCCACAACCGCATGGAATCTTGTATACTTTCTTGTAATGGTAGTCTGTGATCCTTCACTGATCTTAAAATGCCTCTTATTTTGTTCTTACTACTGAATACCGGTTGAATATTGACTTTCCTATTCTGTCAGTGATTTATCAGGCGGAAAGGTTCGTTGGGGGATTAACAACACTTTTGCCTGAACTGTGAACAGTTAAGTTCATGACCATGTGTAGCCTACTGGTACCTTAAATATTTAAGAAATCGGCTGCCACACATTCGTATTAAACCCCAAATGCGAAGGGTAATTGAAATAAAGTCACTTGACACAGTTTCAGAATAACACAATACTTGCAAAAGTTCACTTGTACATTGTCGGTACTAGATACGTGAATAAAGCATCGAACAACAGTTTCATTGAAGATCACAGGTTAAGTACAATCATACGAGAAGACAAACTCACTAAGTCCCCCTAACATTCGTGAGTACACCACAACGGCATGCTGAAACTTGCTGAAACCGCTACCGCAAGAAGCAATTCGCTCCACTAACTAGTGCGGAGTTGCATGATAACTTCCCGGCGAAAGAATGAGACAAATCATGGTGGCTGCATGGTCTTTTATAAGCTTGCCATGGCCTATGATATCAGTAACTTTTTTCTTTAATCAATATCTCCCAAAGTACAAAATAGTTTAACTTGCAAATTTTACAAGGGCTTGCTATGATCACATTCAACATTTAACATTCAAAAACACTTCTATAAGCTTAAAATTGAAGTTTATCATGTGACCAACTTGGTGGACTTTCTTGAAACCCAACAACAATTAACGACAATCTATCTTTAAAACCTTAATTACCAGACAAATGCTTAAACCTTTTACCGAAACCATTATATATTCATAATCGTCTGAATTTAGGCTATCTACTGATATAAATTTCAAATCTGTATTCCTTTTAGTTAAAAATTTTTTTTTTCTCGTAATTGAAATCACTAATTAAACTTTGCCAAATTATTTAATTTAACTACCAAAATATCCGGAAAAATGCTGACCATAGCTGGTGATAAAAGTTTAGCTGTAGCTTTACTCAATTCAAAGATATTTCAAATCTTAGATTTTTACTTTCGTGATCACGTTTCAAAACGTGTACAAGCCGAATTATCTCTTAATATAAATTTTTCCTGATATAATGAATACACGTTAAAATGATTCTAATGGTGAGTTTTCACCGTGGAAATGAATACAGGAAAATTCCTTCAAGTTGACAATTACTCTTCTCGAAATTTCTAAGTCCAACATAAGCGACTTCAAAATCGATTTATAGAATATTTTGCTGCTGAGGGTAGCTAGTTGGGATGCTTCTAGAGCTAAGGGGTACCTTTATTCTTTTGTTCTATTTCCTTTCCTTGTGCCTTGTTATTGTTCCTCTTCTTATTGCTTAACGTCGATCAAAGCAGTGCGAATCCCACAAAAGTAAGTGGAATATTTTATTAATATGACAGCTGCTAAAATATTAAATAATTGCAACATGTATGCTCACCATTTAAGGGCTAAAACATTCCCTCAAATGGCTACTACAATGCAAAAATTACTTTCACGGCCTTTTAATAATGAACTTCCTGTATTAGAGAGTAGATCTAGTCACAGTTCTTAAACACTCTCTGCCATGGATCACCAAACAGATTATCGTGGACTTGCCTCAAACCCAGCAGACTGACTCCACATTCCATATAATCAATTTATTAAGAAATAAAGTTCATTCGCTTCGATTTGTTTGAAATAAAAAAAGATATTAATATTTACTTTTGTAAATTCGTTGGGTTTTCAATTTATAGTTACGATAATGTTAACCACCTTTCCTTATGAATCAATATTTTATACGTAAAAATATTGAGGTGATTTTATTGAATTACTCTGGCATCCAAAGTATCACATTCTTCGAGTATCTTCGCATCACGTAATACGCAGAGGTAATAAACATTATTCTCATAAAAAATAGTAATTATCTCATTGAAATAATTAAAGGTAACATTTCAATCTGCAAAGAATTCTTATAAACATTTACGGACTCAATTAAATGAGTGATGTAGCCTTTTGATAAACTCTATCATCTATGTCTCTGGGCACAGGCACAGCCTTCAGCGGTTGCTCTCAAACAATGCAATTCAACAAATCCTGCTTCGAGAATCCCAAAATCATCCCAGACTAAAGTAAAATTTGTTCCTATAATTTCCAGACTTATTATTCCCTCTGTAAACTATTTTGCTCTCTCACACCAAACCCATTCATTTGTATGACTCAATGAGCTGTCTCTTTTCAAAATATTAATGACCAGTTGGAACTATTTCTATTTAACCCAACAAGAAGGTGACCACACACTGGAGCCATTCAAAAATGATAGCACATCAATATAATACCTAAATATATTCCTGAACCCCTCTAAAATTATAGAAAACTAATAAAATATATTAATTTAACTGAACCTTAACCCCACAATATTTTCCTTAGCACAAAAGAAAGGTATATTTCCCAAATATTTCATTACAATTTCTATACTTGTTGTTGCTTTAGGGCATGTCAACAATTTCTATACTATTCTCAATGTGTTGGAAAAAAGTTGTTTTTTTTTTTTTTACTTACGGCTTTACGCCTCGTTGACATCGAGGTCATTAGAGGTGGGATGGGACTGGGGACAAGGAACGGGAAGGAATTTGTTCACGGCCCTTTTGAAGGAAGCATCCCAGCATTCGCCTGGAGTGATTAGTGGAAACCATGGAAAACCCAAATCTGGATGCCGTCCTCCCGAAAGCGAAGCCAGAGCATTAACTGCTCACCCACCCCGCTCCGTAAGGCTAAAGAGAAGTGCCTTTCATTTACATCCTCAATCTCAATCCTCAATCTCTGGTAAGTGATGATATTACTTTTCTTATCTTTACCACATAAATACATCTTCAAATCATATGCTTCTCTTTACAACACAGTAGTTTTATAGTACACTCTTTCAATACAGTCACCGATGGGAAAAGCATTTATATCAAGTGCAGACTGTCAGTCAGAACTTACTGAGACCCTGAAACAAATACAAGGTCTGTCCAGAAAGTAATTTATGTTTAGAAATACAAAACCAACCAAAAATGAAAAAAAAAATGTATTATATAAACATGAAAGGGAGAAAAACTATTTTACTACATAGTTGCAATTTAAACTGAGACACTTATCACAGCGATGCATACAATTTTCAATTTCATCTCTAAAGAAATCTGCCACCTTACACTTCAACCATTGGTTTACACCAGCATGAAGTACTTGATCACTTTCGAAGCACTGTATTGTAAGCCAGGTCATTATTGCTGGAAAGAGGTAGTAATCATGAAAATTGTGGATGTATGTTTCCCAGATACCTGTCTCTATAGGGATCATATTTTAAATAGGACGCCAATCTCCTTGTATATATGTTACCGTGAAAGACCGAAATCAGAGAATGTCGACATTCACCGGTGAATGTCAACAAACACCAAATACGTCGGTGAAAGATCGAATATTTCATTACATTCTTGTACATTCGGACCCTCACCGGTATATGTCGACAATCACAGATATGCTCTGGTGGAGGTCGAAAAGAGAGGAGCCGACAAAGAGGCGACTGGCTGTTTCTCGCCAAATCCTTTGTTCTGGTGGAGTCTCCCGCCAAATCCTGGCGACTGGCTGTTTCCAGCCAAATTCTTTGTGCTGATGGAGTCAGCCAGCTTTGTCAGTCTTATGCATATGCAAGGTTCGATGGTGAGAGCAAAGTTTTCTTAATTTTTTTTTCTGATTTCCTGAAGTATACAGAATGGATACTGCAGTGAATCGTGATCTTTTTCTTGAAAAGTTAAATGTATTAATTGCGGGTAAACGAGAAGACAATTGCTTTTATTTTTCTCGAGAAAAGTACTCTAAAATACTTTCTGAAGTGGTTTCTGCTAAAACTAAGTGCAACACACCTTTGGATTACAGATGATTAAAACGTTTTGATGTTTTAAACATTAATGATAAAGAGAAGTTAATTGTATTATTAAAACCAGGAGAAACGAATATACAGTATTATGTTACCAATGACGAATTGTTCAGTATACTATATGAAGCTCACACCAGGATTGGCCATGGAGGAAGAACACGTATGCTTAAAGAGTTGCAAAATAAATACAAAAATATTACATATGAAGTTGTAATGTTGTATTTAAATCTATGCAAACAGTGTCAAATGAAACACAGGGCACCTAAGGTATTGTTGTGAAACCAATGATCAGTTCTGAGTTAAACTCAAGATGTCAAGTGGATCTGATAGATCTGCAGTCAAACTCAGATGGTGAATAGAAGTTCATAATGGTGTATCAAGATCATTTAACTAAGTTTGTCCAGCTACGACCTTTGAAAACTAAGAGGGATGAAGAAGTAGCGTATCACGTTCTTCCAATATTTTTAACATTTGGTGCTCCAGCAATATTGCAATCAGATAATGGTAGAGAATTCAGTAATCAAGTCATATGGGAAATATGCGCTATGTGGAAAGATGTTAAGATAGTTCATGGACAGCCTCGTCACAGTCAAACACAAGGCTCAGTCGAAAGGGCCAATCAGGATATACAGAATATGCTAACTGCATGGATGAACGATAACAATACAAATAAATGGTCAGAAGGTTTACCCTTTGTTCAATTTGCCAAGAACACTACATACCACGAAGGAAGTCCTTATGAAGCCATGTTTGGCATTAAAGCAAAAAGAGGCATAGCATCGTCTTTTTTGCCTAGCGAACAAATCGCAAGTATCGAAACTGAGGAACAACTTGAAGAAATCACCAATACTTTTGAAACCGAAGAACAGCTTGAAGAAACTGGTAATACTTTTGAAAAAAATTTGAGCGGTGGTCAAACCGAAAACCAAATTCCAAAGAAAAATATTGAAGAGGACTTGCAATCTAACACGTCTTCACATCAAGTTCTGAATGAAAAACACGAGTTAATTTCTATAAAAAGAGCGGCCGCGAAAGAGAATCTTCTACTGCAAGCAACAAAAATGTTGCGAACCTCACAAAATCAATTTCCTCCTGCTCAAATTGGTGATACTGTAGGGATACAAGTCCCTGATGTTGACCGTGGTCGTACAGATAACCGAAATGTGTTAGCAGTTGTTGTTGGAATAGAAGACTCGGACTTCTATAAACTTGCGAATGAAAATGGTACCCTCAAGCAGCTTTACACACATAATCAGTTCGAAATTTGTAAAGAAAAGCTCCTTTCCATAGATAAGATTTCTTTTCAAGAAATTTCGCTGAGAGAAGCAGCTGCAGCTAATTCGAGAAGTGGTGGGCAAGGTTATACACGCTGTCATTGCAAAAGGAAGTGTTCCACAAATAAATGCAGTTGTAAAAGCAAGGGCCTCTTGTGCAATTCAAAGTGTCATAATAGTTTAAGTTGTTGCAATAAATAAGATTTGATTCACGTAATTTAGTAAGTTTTTTATTACTACAGGGCGTTCGCCGGGAAACGCAACCCTCCCAGTCTGTTGCCGTCGGCAACTTGCTCGGTCAGCGAGGCCAGCGGTTCCCGCCACACGATACCGTGAATCACCGCACTGTTTAACACCTCCGCTGCCCCAACAGTGCAGTGGCACAGTATAATCGGACTCTTACATGGTTAAGAACGGTTTCTTTGCATTGTAGCTAGTTTGTGACTTCAGTCTCTTATTAATCAGTGTTGTGAATAAACGTTTCTTTGCGGTTTGGCTGGTTTAGGGCTCTTACTAATCTGTACCGTGTTTGAGTGTGAGTAAAATTATGGTACGTTACAGTTTGCAACAAAGAATATTTCTCTACGATACATATGTGAAGAAGAAGTCGTTTAAAAAGTGTCGCAGTAAATTTCGTCGCGAATTTCCTGGCGCTTTACTGCCAGCTAAATCAACAATTCTGCGTCTGGTTAAAAAAGTAAGAGAAACGGGTTCATTTTTTAACAAAAAGAGACTGTCGGTCAACCGTATTCTCACAGAGGAGAAAATTGACGATATCGCTTTTCGACTAGAACAGTCACCCAAAAAATCATTAAGTCAGTTAGGGCAGCAGGCAGGCGTATCTAAGACGTCAGCTTGGAAAGTAACAAAGCTAGTTCACTTAAAGCCGTACAAAACAATTGTGGTGCATAAAATTACAGAAATAGACCAGGGGCCTAGGATTAGATTTTGCAACTGGTACCTGCAGGGTGTCCACGATGGCACTGTTGATCCGCAACTGACGTTTTTCTCTGATGAGGCCTGGTTTCATCTGAGTGGTTATGTTAACGCTCAAAACAGTCGACACTGGAGTTCAGAAAAACCAAATACTCTACTCCAACTGCCATTGCATGACTTAAAAGTGGGTGTTTGGTGTGCGATTAGTGCTTCGAGAATCATAGGTCCAATTTTCTTCCGTGAAACTCTTACTTCCGCAAGATATATCGAAAATATTGTGAAACCGTTTTTCGAGAAACTTACTGAAGAAGAAAAATTGTACGGCTATTTTCAACAGGATGGGGCGACAGCTCACACCGCTAGAAATTCGCTTGCTGCACTTGACGAAGTGTTTTATGATCGTGTAATCAGCCGTGGGTTGTGGCCCGCCAGATCACCGGATTTAAACCCTTGTGACTTCTACCTTTGGGGTAAACTTAAGGGTAAGGTGTACGAAGGAAATCCTCACACATTGGAAGAACTTGAGGAAAAAATCTATCAAGTAATAATGTCCATTGACAAAGGTGAAATCCAGCGTGTGTCTCGAAATATGTTCAGAAGATGTGAAAAGTGCATTACACAAGAGGGTCAACACTTCCAGCATCTTTTATAAGGTAAGCTAATGAATTACGACACATTTAAATGCTTAGCACATACAAGTTTATGAAGCGTAATTATTGTGAAATAGTCCGCGGCCGACGGTCGAACAATGCCGGAAGCTGATCGCTCGCTCGCCGGGAGCAGTTTCTTCCTTGTAGCGCTAACAGTGGGTTGCGTTTCCCGGCGAATGCCCTGTATTATTTTATTTTCTCATTTACAACGTACTGTATAATTAATTAAGTTTTTTTACTTCTATTATTTTCCTTTCTCATTTTGACTGTATAATTAAGTAAGTTTTTAACTTCTATAATTTTCCTTTCTCATTTTGTAAGTACTGTGTATTTTAAGTTCTTAGTTATTCCTATCAGAAAGAGAGGCGAAAAATTTATTGCGACTGAATTACGAAGAAAAAAGTATAAATCTCGGACATGTTCAACATTCACCATTAGTGCATGGTGAATGTTGACATTCACCGGTGAAAGTAATAAATAAGGGTATTTAGCAAATATTTCAGACATACACCAAGTGAGTATGTGAATGTTGACATTCACCGGTGAATGTCGACATTCTCCAAGATTTCGGTGTTTCACCGTAACATATACACTGTAAGAGATACCGGTGAGAGAATGAATCCTAAAATCAAAGTCACTGTTGTAAATTGCTCCGTATATTCTCATAAAAGGTGAAGTTAAAGCTGGTATCAGGTTACTTATCAGACTATTAAATCAGACTTCGAAACAAAGAAGATTGCAGGTTATTATTCAAACAAACACACATCAAATATAAAGCATTCACTCTTACAATGTAAATCTAAATTGCAACCCCATTTGAGCGAGTTTGAGAGAACTGTTTAACACATCTAGAAATTTCTTGAGTTGCATTTGATTGCTAAAAGTTTAAGTTACTTACATTACAAGATTCATTTTAATTTTCTGTTTAATCAGATTTATGTTCATCTCTATGGCTATTTTTATTGAGATGCAGTCTTTAATTTATAAGCACTGAATATATTTTTTAGCTTTCCTTTTCCTTCAGGTAAAAGCCGAGATTTTTTAGAAATTCCGACCTTTCTTTTTTCACTATTGACAGATTTCTATTTCTTAATTATGTTTAACCCATGGCAATGACATAGCACCAATGTCAAACATCTAAAATCCCATTTTTCATCATTTAAACATACTTTTAGTATGCTATTGTATTATCACTTCCTTTCAATTAAGCATTCATTTGACTGTATTTTTAATTTTGTTTTTGTTTTATGTAAAAAGTTGTATTTATTTAATCCTATAAAAACACACTTAGGATTAACCTATTAACCCAAATTTTTGTCAGGAAGTCTATCTCAATGCTGACAATGCATAGCCATACTTAAATTTTGTTTGTCTATTTAAATAAATGCCTTTCCCAATATTCTCCACAAAATTTGCTTTCTACTCCCAAGACAACCTTTCTACTTGCTGACATCATCTACTTCCTACTAAATACATGGTGAATAAAACTTTCAAACCTATTTGCTGTCCTAAATAAAAAAATTTGGGCCCATAAGTACTACCTTAAAATCTTTATTTTTACTTGTAGTATCCGTGGAAATATTTGTAAAACTTTCTGTTTAATTTGGTGGTCCAATTTCTAAGAACACGGAACAGATCTGATTTTAGCTTAAAAATGCCTTCAATATAAAGTTTATGGTTATATAATTTCTTTACCGTGCTAGAGGCTTTACTCCCACTCCTCCTTCAGGCTCCAATAAGCAGTTACTATATTAGAGACTGTTTTTTGTTTCACAATTGACACGCTTTTACCCACGTTTCATCTCCTATTATGATTCGATCAAGAAGTGAATTACCATCCTTGCCATAGGTTTCAAGGAAATTCATTAATGCAGAAAAACAGTTTTCCACAGTTTTTCATCAATGTATTTTGCACCCATCTTACACAAAACTTTTGATATCAAAGCTTCTCTAATACAATTTCATGCAGTAAACTTCGCGAAATTTAGGGGAAATGAAGCGAGAGTTCCATAATCATAAAGCGTCTATTTTTATGAATTTTATCGTTGATTTTCACTGTCAGTTCACAAGTAACATGGCTAGGCTGACCGCTGCAGTCCTCATCAGGAACACTGGTATGGCAATTTTTAAACCGAATGCACTACTGCCTCACTTCACCATAACTCATTATTCCACCTCCGTACACTTCACAGCTGCCAATGAATTTTAATTGGTTTAATGTTTTTTTGCCAGTAAAAACCTAATCACTGAATGGACCTCACAAATCATGGGATTTTCTATTGAAGTACACATTTCAATAATTTACAATGAGCAAAACAGAAAAATCACAGTCCCCGCGCTACAACAGCCTGATGGGTACTAAGATAGCGACTCCATCCCCACCCATCTTCACATTAGGTGCAAATTTAAGTTACTTTCAGGATAGCCCTCAAATATATATCTTATGTATATAAAAATCTCGTGTCACGATGTTTGTCCGGGATGAACTCCGAAACTACTTAACCGATTTTGATGAAATTTGGCTTAATGTGTGTAATTTGGTCCAACTTAAAATATAGGATTGTTTTTATATTGATTATTGACCTAAATATTTATTATTGCAAATTATACGTTTGTCATAGGACAGTGGTTTGTAAATTCCATAAGTTTCTAACAGATGGTGGTGTGTTAATTAATCCTCACAGGTTGGGTAACCATCCAGTAGACGGCATTGTGTTTCGATTTATTTATGCTACAGTCTTTTCCAAGCCATCGTAAGTTTTTAACAGATGGCGGTGTGTTAATTTATCGAACCATCCAGTAGATGGTGTTGTGTTTCGATTTATTTATGCTACAGTCTGTTTCACACCATATGTGCGTTTCTTGAATTTTAATTGTGCTGTGTATTGTGTTATAATTATACTATATTGTTGTGCATCATTTGTGTGTTATTATACGTAACGACAAAATAATACACACATGAATATAACATTGAAGAAAACGTTACGATAAATTCAAAAACGTGTAAGTATTTCTTGCTCGCTTCTCATTTTCCTTCTTTTCGTTATGGCCAGCTCTCCAGTACTCCTTCATTATTGCACTGTGTTTTCTATTTCTCTCCTCTCTACCTTGGAATCCTGCCATATTCGAAATCTGCTTTCGAAAAAAAAATTCTTTCCATACTGTTCACTGATATTATTTCGTACAGCAACGCGTGACTGGGAGAGTATGTTCCCGGATATATCAAATAATTACTTAGATCATAATTGGCTCAGTAATTGTGCTACTTTGGCATAAAAAAATGTTGACGTCAACGAAATTAACTGTTGCCAGGTGAACTAATGTTTTTTAAATCAATAGACACTATTGTAGATGAAAATGAAGCTGTAAATTTTCCAATTGAGTTTTTAAATTCTTTGGATATAACAGATTATTAAAATTATAAATTGTAATAATTTAAAATAATGAAAATTGATTGTTAAAAATGTTTAAAAATCAACCTCATCTACCTCATTTATAAAACTGAAATTTCAATAAATAATTAAATAATTTATTTTATTTAAACATCGATTTTTTTTATATATTTGCAATTAAGTAATTTGTAATAAAATGTAAATAAAAAAAGTTTTATGTTCGTTTGTCCTTAATTTCAACTCTCCGAAACTCTTTACCAATTACTTTTGAATTTTCAAATTTACAAAACGTTTTTGTCTTTATTAGTTAATATTAATTTAACTACAACAGGAAGTACATTGATCCAATGTAGGTACTATAACTACTGAGTCACAGCAACGCGTGACCAGGTCAGCTAGTATATATGATTGTTCAACATGTCCCCTCCTCCCCTCTGACCATCGTAACTCAACTATAACGTGTCTACTAGAAAATGGATAAATTAATTTATAAAATTTTACATACAATAACACACCTGAATTATAATTATTTCTTAATGAGATAGAGTAAACACAGTAACAATAATATTCTTGAATACAAATTATGACACAGACCTTGGGCTTTTTAACAGATGGAGAGTCTCCTGTTCTAGGATTCTTTTTGGACTTCTTTTTTCTCTTTGTATATGATTCTTCATAATCATAATCAGAATCCGGATCTGGATCATCAAAGGCCTCCATCTCTTGCATGTCAAGTTCATCATAATACCAAGCATCCTGGAGAAAAATGCAGATATACAGTGAAATTAAATATGGCAGAAAAGTTAACTAGAAAAAATAGTCAAGAATACAAAAGGACCGATTCACAATCAACAAAATATTTCCCTACAAATTTTTAAGTTTTGAGGTTAACTGGGTAAATGGTTAGAGGAAAGAGATTGTAATATTTTCTCATGAAGGAGTTCATTGAAATTAACACTTTGTTTATATTTGGGTTTTTTTTCTGTTTTATGTTCAATATGATGTATGAATTGTGTGTGTGTATATATATAAGCTATTTGAAAATAAATAAATAAATAAAATCATAGCAACCACAGTATAAAATGCTATAACTACAGGAATGACCTTAACAGATAAGACAGTTTTTTTGTAACAATATTGCAACAGATAGAAACAAATTTCATAACAAAGGAGCTTCCTGATAATCTCTATAATGCAGGTTCAACTTTCTTCACAATAATCACACACAAAGACTAAAGTATGTCCAAATAACATCATTTCCTATGGGCAAACATCATATCGCTGCATAACTCGCATACCTAACACCCGCTCCCCAATGTCATTTAGCCATCTGCACAACTGTAGGGGCGAATAAACAGACATACAAACAAACTACTGCACTGATAACAATAGAATTATTATACATACATTTTGTTTTTCCTTTTGTTTTCCCTATCTCCATTAATGAAAATAATCTAATGAAGGGTTGAGTGTCACCATCTGTTTACAACTGAGTTTGAGCTAACATAATTTGTATTATTCTTTTTATGTACTGCCCTTGGTTGCTGGTGTGTACATAGCTACAAGATTTGAGCTCATAGCACTGAAACCTCTATATCAGCACTGATCTAATGTGTTATTCTCAAATAAACTACAATCAAACATTTCTTGCTTCCCACCGACATATTACTCAGATGTATAATTTCTTTCAATGAGAACAGAGCTTATCATGGGGAAAGAGGAGTAGGTATGTGAAATTAAAATAAATTCTGCTCACAATGTTCACCATATTCCCAATCTTACTGTACTAGGCATGTTTTTAAAGCAAAAAATCCAGAAGAAAAGCTTCTTGTATGTCTCACCACATCAAACTCATTATCAAGCAATGTTTCGGACAAATGTTCTATTTTCATTGTCAAGCTCTCTGCTTAACATCAACATACTTTAGGAATTTTGGGTCTAACTGATGGAAAAAACTTGCAGAGGCTGAATTTACCACCACCAATGGACATCAGCCATTACCAAATAAACTGACATGCCTGTGCCAAGCAGATAATTTCTGGAATAGTACTCGGGTAAAAAACGATATGAAAATCACGTCCTTAGAACTGAGAGGCTATTTAGTTACAAATAAATGAATACTGTATTGTTAAAGAAGTGACAAAAATAAGATTTGATGAAAATATTGTAAATTGGGGTCAACGAGTCAAGTGAAGACTGACGTGATAGCCAGCTGTAAAGTTGTTAAACAGCCATGCAGTGTCATGCCATACCAATATTATAACAGACCTCAGACCCAGCCCTTTTATGAAATGTTACTTGAGGAATTATGTATAGCAAGATGGGAGTTGATTAATTATGGTTTTGTGCGATTAATGATGAATGTGTGTATATTCATCAGTGAAAGTGTATATTCACCAATGAAAGTGAGCATTGCCCTATAGAGAAAAACTGTGTAAATTATATGTAATATGATTAAGGGCAGTATTATGTATGAAATATTAATTAAAAGCTTGTGATTGTAAGTGTTGAAGTAAGCCACAATGTATGGAGGAGAATTTTCAATTGTTTGGACTGGTTTATGTTGATAATTTTGTGTGTAAATACCTGTCGATATCTTTAATTTTTATTTCCATGTGTTTCATAATGATTGTGAATGATTTTGTATCAATTTTGATTGTTTTAATGTGGTTTTGAGTTTTAGCTGCACTGTATCCATTCGAAAAACATCGAGTGGCTTTCTCTGTGTTATTCTTGAAATTTCTGTAGTGTCTATATAAAGGAGCAGTATAAATGAGTAGTTAGTTGTCACAATGTTTAATTGCTGGAATATTTGTATTTGTGCACTTTTGGAGAAGTCTGGTGCTTATATTATCTAAGAGATCATGGAAAAATAAATATTAATTAAAAAAGAGCAAATTGTGTGTTGTCACTTGGAGAACTATAATTCTGTCAGGAACAGTAGTAATTAGTAACCCTTGCAGAAAGGTAACATCACCTGGCAACTTGCTGTGAAAGCAGAAGTGAATAAAGGAGAATATTGTTAACTGATGACAGAACTTAATAGCACGATTTAGTCATCAACCGAGATGCTTATGATCAGCTTGACTAACTTGCTCCATGTGCTGATATTACCAATGGTATCAAGGCCTTTACATAACTTTTGTGTATATTACCTAAAATTATGCTAAAAAAGATCTTAAATTTTCAACAGATAACACAAAGATTGCATGAAGACTACTTAAGGAAACACAATTGGTATCAGTGACAAGTTCAATTATGCATAAAACACAACCTCTTATTTGAACTGTTACACCGACTCTCAAAAAAGATGAAAATGTTACATCATTGATTACTACACTATTTACATTATTTAGCTTACATAATAAAAAAATAGTTTTGGATTTACTGACTAACGGATCGAAAGAAGGCTGGGATGCATTACCACACATACAGAATTTTGAAGTAAACTTACGTAGAGAATGATCTCCTTTTAAAAGATACACACTGTTAAAAGAGCACAAAGCAACTTTAGGGCAAGGACAGAGAATATAAATAAACTTTAATAAATAATTTCCCATTAACACATTCACCTTATAATGTCACTTCAAATAATGTGTTTGTATTAATCTTGTTTCTCCTTATACTACTATTTCCTGTCTTCACTTGCGTTAAATTATGGATTTATGAGGGATGAAAGTTTAATAGTGACAGCACTGCTCTGGAAATGCCAAGGAACGTAACCAAATAATGTCACATGTTAGTTAAACATCTACCTTACCAAAGGCCAAATGGACTCTGGCTCCCCACATTATTTGTATGTGTAGTGACGAGAAGAAGAGGGCCCTTACGTCAGCTGTCTGATGTTAGTTGGAACAATGGAGTTGGATACAGAATGAATGTGCCATACATGAGTCCGCCATGTCATACTAAATTCAGTGAAAAAGTGTATGCTATTATAGTGTTACTGAACAGTGACTGGCACCAAATAATTCGTTAGCTTGCCCAAGAGGCGGGATTAACACATATGACTGTGCTTCACATTCTGAAGGAACACCTGTGCATGAGAAAAATATCATAATGGGTTCCCTATAATTTGATGGAAAGTCTGGATTCACCACTTGGAATGCTATGAGCACAAAAGAGAAGCTTTCTTATGCTGGACAAGACATGGGCCAAATCAAACGAGCTCGAAAGTGAATGGGCATGATCAAGGACAGGTGGATAAATGGCATGTGATCCATGGCCAGGTCAACTTTCTCAGATTTCTGAAGATCTGGTTCACTATGTGGATAAAAATTTCACAGTTATCAACTGATTTTCCAAAGGTTTCAAGGTCAGTTTTGTACACCATTGTTTCAGAGAAACAGAATTATTGAAAATTGTATTGTTTGCGAGTTCCAAGACTGCTTACTGATGATCACAAAACAAAAGGAATGGGTTGTACTTTATCACTTTTACTCAATAACATTAGGAAGAAATTGAATTTTTGGACCACATCATTACAGAAGATGCCACTCAAAATGAGCTAATTACTGTATTTAGATGTGATATTGCTCTATCATCAGTCTCCCGAGTGGTTTAATGTAATACTCCATCCCTTCCTATCTTCTGCTCTTTCCATCTCAACATACCCCTTACCACACACGTCACCAATTATCTGCTTCATATATTCTAATCTCCGTCTTCCTCTGCAGTTCTTCCCTTTGACTGTTCCCTCCACCAACAAGTTAACGAATCCTGCATGTCTCAAAATATGACCTACCAACCTGCCTCTTCTTTCTGTAAGACTCTTCCATAGACTTCTTTCCTCACCCATCAGTTCCAAAACTCTTCATTTCACAGTTTATTTGTCCACTTAATTTTCAGAATACTCCAACAGCACCAAATTTCAAATGCTTCAGTTTCCTTCTGTTTGGTATTCCTAAAGACCATGCATCGCTGCCATAAAGTGCTGTGCTCCACTCATTTTTAAAAAGTTATTTCTAAAGTAATAGATCAACATTTGAAATAAAAGATTTCCCTTTTTCATGAAGGGTCTTTTCGCTGGTGGTATTCTGCTTTTAGCCTCATTCCTACTTCGGCCATAAGTAGTAATTTTATTTCCTAAGTAGCAAAATTCACTAACTTCTCCTATCACATCCAACCCTACTTTTATATTTAATCTACTATTATTGGTGTCATTTCTGCTACATTTCATCACTTTTGTCTTGCTTTGGTTTATATTTAATCCAAAATCTAACTTCAGTATTTTGTTCATGATATTCAGTAACTTCTCAATATCCTCTACCTGTTCTGCAAAACAAGACAATGTCATCAGCAAATCATAGCAAACTGGTTTTTCTTCTTGAACACTTATGACACATTCAAATCTTTCTTTCACTTCCTTTATTGCTTCTTCCACATACAAGTTTAATATTAATGGGATATACTAAAACCCTGTCTTACACCCTTTTTAGCTGATGCATGTCTCTCATGATTTTCTACTTTTATTATAGCTACTTAATTCTTATAAAGGTTATAAAGTATTCTTCTATCTCAGTATTTTATTTTGAACATGTTGTCCCACCTAACATTATCAAAAGCTTTTTCTAAATCAACAAATACCATAAAAGTATCTTTGTTTTTCTTTTGTATATTATTCTGGTCAGTAATTTTGAAGCTTGTGATGATAGTGTGATAATTCTCACATCTGTCAGCTTGTGCTTTCTTCAGAAGTGTGAAGATGACACTTTTATTAAAATCAGTGGGAATCTTTACTGCTTCAATAATCTTTGGATTCCTTCTTATCCTCCTAAGGATTTCAGAAGTTCCATAGGATCTCATCAATTCCAACTGCCTTATTTGATTTCAAATCATTCAAAATTCTTTCAAATTCCAACCTAAAAACAGGATTGCCTAAGTCATCAGTGTCGACATCAACTTCTTTTTCCAATACACTGTTGTTCAAATCATTTACCATCATCAAGTTTCTCTATGCATTCCTTCCACCGGTTAGCTCTATCTCCTGAGCTTAGAAGAGTTTTCCCATTGGCAGCTTTAATATTTATACCTTTTCTACTCATTTTTCAAAAATTCTGTTTGATCTTCCTATATGCTATCTTGACTTTACCTACGACTATTTCATTTTCTACTTCTTCACACTTTCCTTGCAGCGGTCTTTCTTTTGCTTCTTTGTATTTCAAGTTTATTTGATTTCTATATTATCTGTATTACTCTCTTACTGCTTCATCCTGGGCATTTTTGTGCCCACTGCTCTGATCCATCAACTTCAAAATGTCTTCTGTGATCCAAGGTTTCGGCCAGTTTTTTTTTTTTTTTTTTTTTTTTTTTTTAAACAGTTTAACGTCCCTTTTTTTTTTTTAACAACATGGTCTTTAGAGACGGGAAAGGATGGGGGCAAGGAATGGGAAGGAATTCGGCCATGGACTTTTGAAGGAAGCATCCTGGCATTCACCTAGAGTGATTTGGGGAAACCATGGAAAACCCAAATCTGGATGCCCGGACGGGGATTCGAACCGCCGTCCTCCCGAATGCGAGGCCAGAACGCTATCCGTTACACCACCACGCTCGGTGTTTCGGCCAGCTTGTTCCCTAAAGCCCAATGTTTCTTTAGCAATTTTCATTATTTCGGTTTTTCACAGTCACATGTTCTTGCACAAAAACAAAGTCTAATCAGATCTTCTGGATGGAAAAAATGGAACATCCACCTTCAGTCCAGGCTTTGCACCCAGCGATTTTTCCTTGATGGACAAAGGTTCAACAATAACAAAGAAGTGCCAACTGCATTAAGGTATTTTGATTCTTTACACAAAGCCAATTTCTTTGAAGTCTACATTAAAAAATTTGTTTAACAGTATGACAAATATAATATAATTTGTTTACGGGATTAATGCTGTGTTGAAACACCCCTGCTTCTTCTTATTCCCGACGTTTTGACCAGGGCTTAGGTCTTCATCATGGGGCCGTCTACCGAATCTGCTACAGATTGTGATCTGCTACAGATTGTGATCTGCTGGAGACTGGCGTTACAGGTTGTTTACATACTTGTACTGTCGATTGTTTAACAATATCGACTATCCAGCAATATACTTTTTACGATTTAATATCTGTGAGTCCCGACTTAATTATTTATCTAACACGCATTTCCAAGCCTGGCTAAGACCATAACCACCATCCTTGTTGAGGTTGTTAGGCTGTTTCAATATTTCAATAGCCTCTCTTAATTTTCTTTGCAGAAAACCTTCGGTTTTAGCTAGCACTCTTGTATTTTCCCACAGTATTTCATGTTGTTCTTCCATCTGGTATTGAGCAATAGCTGATTTCGTTGGATGCCTCAGACGGGTGTGAATCATATGTTAACGTATCCTCACGGTTATGGCTCGTTCGGTTTCGCCTATAAATACCTTTCCGCAATTACAGGGTACTTCATAAATTCCACTGCTTTGTAAAGGAGGCCTTCGATCTTTGACCTTTTGCAGTTTTTCTTTCACCTTGTTTCCACTTCTAAATATGGATAGAATATTAGATTTCATTAAAATTCGTCCAATTTTTTTCAGAGACACCTTTCACGTAAGACAGCAAGGCTTTTTGTTACAGGTCTTCACAGTTTTTCTTCTGCTTAGTTATCATTGACTTCATTATCATATTAGACCTAAAGCCGTTAGCTTCGAGTGCTCGTTTAAGATGTTCTTTTTCGTTCATTTAATGTTCCTCATCCCCGATTCTTTGTGCCCTGCAGATCAGCGTTTTAATCAAGGCTCGTTTTTGTGACCTGGGTGATGATGTGATAAGGCGTGGAGGTACCTATTTGTATGGGTTGGTTTTATGAATACTGTGTGTTCAAGCATGCCTCCTGAGTGCTTTTTCACTAAAACATCTAGGAAAGCCAGC
Organism: Vandiemenella viatica; assembly: GCA_031002005.1. Classification (NCBI taxonomy): domain Eukaryota; kingdom Metazoa; phylum Arthropoda; class Insecta; order Orthoptera; family Morabidae; genus Vandiemenella; species Vandiemenella viatica. The sequence goes on from JARYHS010008075.1 coordinate 158,020,052, forward strand.
TGACCATTCTTTTCGCGCTCCATTGTGAACTTGATTTTTGGATGGATACTATTGATGTGATTGAAGAACTGTTTCAAATCTTCTTCAGGCCATATCACAAAAGTATCATCTACATATCTTAGCCAAAGGGACGGTTTCTTTCTTGCAGTCTCAATGGCTTTCTTTTCCATTTTTTCAATAAACAAGTCCGCTATGATGGGCGACAGATGGGCCCATTGGCACTCCTCCTTGTTGTTCGTAAAATTCATCATTCCACTGAAAGTAGGTAGAGGTCAGACAATGTTTGACAATGGACCTCCATTCCGCAGTGAATTCTTTATCTATTATTTCCATCACGTCATTCAGAGGTATGTTTGTGAACAATGACATAATGTTAAAATTTATTAACAAGTCACTGTCAGATAAATTAAACTTCTTAATTTTTCGACAAAGTGCAATGAATTTCTTATATAAGTCTCTGTGCATCCCACCAGTGGTTCTAATTTTTTGGCAAGGAATTTTGCTAACCCATATGTAGGTGAATTTATGGCACTCAGAATAGGTCGGAGAGGCACCTCGGCTTTGCGGATTTTAGGCAGGCTGTAGAAGAGAGGGCAAACTGGAGTTCCACTTAGTATATTTCGTTTCGCTGTCCATTCCAAGTTCAGACGGTTAACAAGTTCTTTAGTCTGTCTTATAATTTATACTGTGGGGTCTTTATCTAGTTTTTTATACGCATTGTCTGCCAATAATTGTTGGATTTTTTCTTTGTAGTCTGATGAATCCATGATGACAGTGCAGTTTCCCTCATTGGCTGGTAGAATTATAATGTCCTGGTTTTCTCTTAACTGTCGTAGTGCAACTCTTTCTTTTCCCGTGATGTTGTATTTCGGAGGTTTAGCTTTCTTTAATATAACTGCTACGTCCTGTCTGGTGCTCTCAGCCGTGAACTTAGGTATTCCTTGGAGGGCACACTCCACATCAACTATAAAAAAGCATTCAGGAGGCACGCTTGGAAACACAGTGTTCAGAAAACCAACCCATACAGACAGGCATCTCCACACTTTATCACATCATCACCCATCACAAAAACGAGCGTTGACTAAAAAGCTGTTCTGCAGGGCATAAAGAATCACGGACGAGGAATATCAACTGAACGAAAAAGAAAATCTTAAATGAGCACTCGAAGCTAACGTCTATGGGTCTAATTTGATGATAAAGGCAATAACAACTAAGCAGAAGAAAAACTGTGAAGTCCAGAAACAAAAAGCCTTGCTGCCATACATGAAAGGGGTCTGCGAAAAAATTGGAAGAATTTTAATTAAATCTAATATTCTACCCATATTTAGAAGTGGAAACAAAGTGAAAGAAAAACTATGAACGGTCAAAGATCGAAGGTCTCCTTTACAAAGCAGTGGAATTTATGAAGTACCCTGTAACTGCGGAAAGGTATATATTGGCGAAACCGAACGAGCCTTAGCCGTGAGGATACATGAACATATGAGTCACACCGATCTGAGGCATCCCACGAAATCAGCTATTGCTCAACACCAAATGGAAGAACAATATGAAATACTGAAGGAAAATACAAGAGTGCTAGCTAAAACCGAAGGTTTTCTGCAAAGAAAAGTACGAGAGGCTATTGAAATATTCAAACAGCCTAACAACCTCAACAAGGATGGTGGTTTTGGTCTTAGCCAGACTTGGAAATGTGTGTTAAATAAATAATTAACTCTGGACTCACAGATATTAAATCGTAAAAAGCATATTGCTGGATAGTCGATATTGTTAAACAATTGATAGTACAAATACATAAATAGCCCGCAACACCAGTTTCCAGCAGATCACAATCTGTAGCAGATCTGGTAGACGGCCCATGATGAAGACCTAAGCCCTGGTAGAAATGTTGGGAATAATAAGAAGCAGGAGTGTTTCAACGCAGCATTAATCCCATAAGCAAATTTTATTATTTTAATATGACGGCTGCGAAAACTACAAAATCTTTTATAGTAGGACAAATGTTTGAACAAAAATGGAAGTTAATGTATAAACATAGACAAAAGTTTGTAGAATATAGGAATAAGTACATTTTAATGATATTTACACTATTTTTTCTCATTAAAAATATTGGACCTTATTTAAAATATAGCTCTTGTATCTTACCTTGCTCGAGCTGAGGGAATTACAGAAACTTACAGATTCTAAACTAATACACTTTCCACTTGCTGAAACAACCTTAATACAGCATAATAATTTGCAGCAAGCTTCTTCTGTGGTTGGGCTTCTAAGTATATGTCACTGAAGGAAACACTACAGAAGACATAAGTTCATCAGTTACTTATACTAACTAGTAAATATCACAACTTAGAAGTGATGCTAACACTCCTCTAATACAGCATTTTACATTAGCTGAGAGGCTTAGGGCTCTACACCTATTACAGTGTAACTGTATGTATAATAGACTCGTAACTACTTTTTAAGAAGGGTTGAAAGGTGCTGACTTATTACGACCAAGTGAATGGATGATCAGATGGTTCACCATCTTCAGCATACAGAGTTTAGTTTGAAATTCTACAGTATGCTCCACTTGCCAATCTAATCCATGCTTGATAATATTTTGAGATTTTAAAATATTTATTAACTTCAGAAATTCGGCCCCGAGAACCCTCGGATATGGCAACATAATCAGAGATGTGGTCCAAGAAGTGAATAGTATCAGTTCAAAACAATATTCTTCAGGTTTAGAGAAGTTTCAACAATGCAGTAATCCCTCAGTAGCCATAGGGGCTTTGTTCTGGAAATTTTGCATAGATAACAATATCAGAAAAAACTTTGAGTAATGTACAATAAAATCAAAATCAAATTAATAACAACCATTTTGTCCATTAAAGAATTGTTTTAGTGCTCTGCTTAAATAACAGAAGTTTAATATACATGAGGAATCTGCATTCTTCAATATAATATTAAAATAATACACGAGTCTCCATCTAGAGGGTCACTAAATTTCTGCAGAATGGTGATAGTATATATTCTCGCTGTTAGATGTCAGTGTTAACAGTGATGTGAATGAAACTGTGTTTTGCATGGCAGCCAGTGAGAGATATGCTCTTGATTTGTCACTAATCTGTTTGAAATTCTTATCACCAATTAGTTGCCACGACGGGGTTGTAAGCACTTGGATTGACTGAAGCCAGCCCCCACCACCAACATCAGCATGGTCACTGTGTGCTACAGAAAACTGGAGATGGAAGAAATGAGAACTTGGAGCAAATGTTAGTAACAATGACTACTCTGGAAGGGACTACACCATCTGCCCAGATGAAGAGCTGTGGTGATATTGGTTTTAACCCACACAAGTCTGTTCAATATAGGAGCATCCATAATTTACTTGGCTCCATTTTGGCCTCCTTTGCACCTCCCTTTCCCTCACATAATGTGTAGTGGATTTTGACTCAAACACCTTCTTTCACACACCCCCCCCCCTTTTCCCGTGTGGCATGTAACTTTTCCCTTGTTAATTCCGAAAGACTTTTGGTGCCATTTTCCACCGTTAAAATTATTGCATACATATTGAACACAACGGATATTTGCATTATGTTCTTTTCTATAATTATAAATATTCTGAATGAAGTCCAAAACTAGCCACTGTTACAAATGATGAATTATTAGGAAAAAAACTCTTTCTCGGGTACAGTCAGTGATCCTTTTCTTCTTGAGGTGTTACTAAAATCATTCTCCTTATCTCAATCATCATTGTTCATTTATAGATAAAATGAACAAATTATACCTGCCATGTAAAAAAATTAAGAAGAGCTGCATTTTTTTGTTACTGGATAATGAAAATTCATTGATTTTGGTAAGTTTATTTTACAGAGCAACTTAATACCACGCTTTGAACTTGAAATTCACTTGACACAACAAGATTAGATAGACAAGATAGAATTATTCTATCAACGAGCAGTGTGGTCACATGTGGGTGATACTAATAAGAAAAGCTCTATTTCAAACCATCAAAACAATATAAACTGTCAGTGCCTTGGAAAATTCCATGTGACATTTGTAAGTAAATTTGAGTCTAGGTATGGCATGTCCAATGTTTTCAGATTGTAATGCACCATTGTGTTGGTTAGTTCAAATGCGTCAGCCACGTGTAATGCAACACTATGACTTCATATCACACGTATGCACAGCACTGTCAGTATGTAGGATATCTAAATTACATACAGAGATCATTAAATGACAGAAATAAATGTCCACATGATGTTGTGTGTTGTTTTGTACCTTGTTTTAACTGCGAAAAACTCCCTCTCCCCTAGTAACTCAGCATAGCTTCCTCCCCCCCCCCTCCTCCCCAGACCAAGATACGTAGTTTAAGGATGTTCCCTATGTGGCAGACATGAGAAGCAAACTACACAGACGGAAAAAAAAATCCCAACACCAAGAAAGACTTGTGTTAGATAAACGAAATTTGGTAGGCGTGTTTATACATCTGAAAGATGACATCGATTCAAATTTCGCGCTTCGCGCATAAGTGTGGCGCTAGTAGCGCTACTCAGAGCTTGCAAATCAGGTTTGCTTTAAATACGCGCTGTAAAGTTTGTGAACGTTATTTACCGCTGAGATTTGACATAGTGAGTTGATGTTAGCCAAGAATGCCTTTAAGAAGACGAAGAAGCCATTATCAACAGCTCACCGAGTTTGAACGAGGTCGTGTAATAGGGCTACGAGAAGGTGGATTTTCTTTTCGCGATATTGCAGAAAGACTTGGCCGGAATGTATCCACTGTGCATGATTGTTGGGTGCAGTGGTCAAGGGATGGTACTGCCTCAAGAAGACCGGGTTCCGGGAGGCCACGTGGCACTACTGAGAGGGAAGACCGCCATATTCGGCGTACAGCTGTGGCGCATCGTACTGCGTCTGCGGCAGAAATTCGAGCTGCAGTTGGTACCACAGTGACACAACGAACTGTTAGAAATCGGTTACTTCAAGGACAGCTCCGAGCCAGGCGCCCTGTAGCGTGCATTCCACTGACTACAAGCCATCGCCGTTTGCGACTCCAGTGGTGTCAAGCCAGAGCTCATTGGAGGACGGAGTGGAGATCTGTTGTGTTTTCTGATGAAAGCAGGTTCTGCCTTGGTGCCAGTGATGGCCGAGTGTTGGTCAGAAGGAGGCCAGGGGAACGCCTGCAACCAAACTGTCTGCGGCCTAGACACACTGGACCTACACCTGGAGTCATGGTCTGGGGAGCAATTTCCTATGACAGCAGAAGCACTCTTGTGGTTATACCAAACACACTGACTGCAAATTTGTACGTCAGTCTGGTAATTCAACCTGTAGTGCTGCCATTCATGAACAGCATTCAAGGGGGAGTTTTTCAACAGGATAACGCTCGCCCTCATACCGCTGTTGTCTCGCAACGTGCTCTACAGAGTGTCGACATGTTACCTTGGCCTGCGAGATCACCAGATCTGTCTCCAATTGAACACGTATGGGATATCATTGGACGACAACTCCAGCATCATCCACAGCCAGCACTGACCGTCCCAGTATTGACAGCACAAGTACAACAAGCATGGAACTCCATACCACAAAGTGACATTCGAAACCTGTATGACACAATGCATTCACGTTTGCAGGCTTGCATTCAAAATTCTGGAGGTTACACCGGCTATTAATTTAACAGTATTTCACATTTGAAATGCATTTTCTTGAGCTTAAATTAACCTGTGATCTTGAAAATTTAATCAATTAAACATGTTAACTTGACAAATGCATTGTCCAAATTTCATTACTCTACAATAATTTTTTCTTGGTGTTGGGATTTTTTTTTTCCGTCTGTGTATATGTTCATGATAATTGTGTATTCAGTGTGTGTATTACGAGAGTTTCTCTGTGTCTCTCTGTATTGGCTGAACAATTATTTAACCTCTCGAATTTGAGAACTTTTGAAGGAGGGATAATTTAATGAACTTGGTCAATGTAGTTATATAAATTTTCCACGAGTCATGAAACAATGTTTCCTCCAATCAGTGTGTTTATTGTCACTGTAAAAATGTTTATGAATTTACTTCACAACATGAATAAAAATTTCAATAAAAGAAATATGTTAAGTGAATAAATCATGGTTAAACCCTCAGTATCCATGGGAGTTATGTTCTGGAAATTTTGCATAAATAACATTAAAAAACCCAAAAAAAACCCAAAGAACTATGGTAATACAATCAAAATCAAACTAATGAAATTAATAACAAACTTTTTGCTATTAAAGAGACCCATAAGAATTGTTTAAATAAAGGAAGGGAAGGGAGGGAAAAACACAGCATTGAAAGTACTCAATTCTATATTAAGTGAACAGCCGTTTTTTTAAGGCAACGAAATGCAGTTAACTTTCTTCAATATTGTTTATTCATTTACCTTTTCCATATTTTTATGATAATGTTAACCAGCTAATATATTCCCTTTTGTTATCACATGATAAATATCTTTTCTGCACTTGGCATTTTCAACTCCAATGCCTCTGCTCTGAATGTAAAAGTCAAAAACTACTATGTGGTATGAGCATGTCAGTGTAAGTCTTTCCTCTCACCGCAGCCATCCACTTTGGTATTTGGTGGGTTAATTTCCCTGTCTTTCATTATTTATTCTTGTAGTACGTGATGAATCTACCTGACCTCCTTTTCCATATTAATTTCACCTCATGACATTTCTTCCTGCTCCAGTGTCACCGAGATAATGTTTAGGCTTACATCATTTTATTACCGTATTTGATGTGTGCTATCAAGTTGCATCAATGGTGGTATTGCCTACCCTTTTCTTGATACCACCCTACCATAAATGCTTTCAGCCTGTATCATTGTGATCATTTACAGGGCCCCCTCAGGTAATTTCAGACTGTTTTTATCTCATTTAGAGTCTTTGCTGCTAAGTTTTACAAATAGCAAACAAATAGTATTATGTGGAGATTTCAATGTTGACTTTCTGAATCACAGCAATGATAGATTAGATATGGAAGCCTTGATGTTGTCTTTTAACTTAACAGCACTTGTAAATTTTCCTACGAGAATACAAAATAATAGCAGGACTGCAATTGATAATTTTTTTATGGATATTTCTCAGTGCAGTAATTACAGCATACATCCAGTAATAAATGGTATCTCAGATCATGATGCCCAGCTATTATGTATCGAGTCCAGGAACACTGTTAAACAGATAAAGAAAAGCTGGGTTTATAGAAGAAATATTAGTGAAAATAATATAAAACACTTCATAGATACCTTAAACAATGAAAACTGGTTGGAAGTATATAATGCGCAGGGTGTTAATGCGAAATTTGATTCCTTTCTGAATATATTTCTAACACTTTTTGAAGGTAGTTTCAAAAAAAGGAAAATTCTCAACACTCCAAACAATGAACTGGGCATGGGATGGATAACAAAGGGTATTAGAATCTCTAGTAAAACAAAGAGGGACCTTTATTTGAAAATGAGAGAATCAAATAACTATGCGCTGAAAGTTCACTATAAACTTTATTCTAAAATACTAAGAAATGTAATAAGGAAGGCCAAGAACAAGTACATATCGGCGAAAATAGAAAATTCAGACAATAAAATGAGAACAATATGGAATATAATAAAGACTGAAACAGGAAAAACTGTAAATCACTCTAAAGACATAAAAATAGAACAAAATGGACATGTGTATAGCGAAGTAGGGGAAGTTTGTGAAATATTTAACAAACATTTTACGTCAGTAGTAGATAAATTAGGCATAGAAAAGCAATCCCCACATAGTGCTCTAAGGCTTCTTGAGACTGCTTTCCCAAATAGCTTTGTGGAGATGAAACTGCCACCAGTAACAGTCTCAGAAATAAATAAACTCATTAAACAATTAAAACCTAAAAATTCTTCCAGCTATGACAATGTTTCAAGTAAATTACTGAAAAGATGTTCAGACTGTATCAGTCATGTACTTGCTCACATTTGTAATGAATCCTTAATACAAGGTGTTTTTCCCGATAGACTAAAATATGCTGTTGTAAAACCATTATTTAAAAAAGGAGAAGTAACATGTGTAGACAACTATCGTCCCATTTCATTACTTTCAACATTCTCAAAGGTTTTTGAAAAAGTCATGTATAGTAGAGTAATAAAACATGTTACACACTATAATATCCTAACTAATTCACAATTTGGGTTCAAAAAAGGATCATCAATAGAAATGGCTATATATTCATTTTTAAATAACACATTTGAGGAACTGAATAATAAAATGAATCCTGTAGGAATATTTTGTGATCTTGCAAAAGCATTTGACTGTGTAAATCATGAATTACTTTTGAAAAAAATGGAATACTATGGTATTTTTGGGACCGCAGGTAAATGGTTTAAATCAAAGGTTCCCAACCTTTTTTGACCTACCGCCCCCTTTTCGAAAAACAATTACTCACCGCCCCCCCCCCCCCCCCCGGGGTTGTGTAATCCATAGCGCTTCAATTTAATTGGCTTTTTCCCGACTTCTTCAAACAGTGATTTGATGGCACCACTCTTAGGTGAATTGGGCTATATTAAATATTGAAAAACAAGGACAGATTTTTAAAATTACTTTATTAAAGAATATTAAGAATATTGATGCCTTGTACAAAATTTGACTAAAAACATATATTGAAAATTATTGTAAAATTATCAGTGAGAGGTCTGAGCTTGATCTAATGATACTAATTTTTCTACATTTGGTGCTATATTTGTCAGCAGGAGTCTTAAGTCACTGCGTTCCACTACTGACAATCTGTTTCTATTCTTACTACACTAAGTCCCCTTTCGGTTAAATATGACGACGGGAATGCAACAAAAAAACTTTTTTCCTGCAGCCCACAAAGCCGGATATAAATCTGGATTTTGCCTCTGTAGCCAAAATTCTTGATATCCATTTTTTAATTTCAATTTTAATTCTTCATTTGTTGACAGTTCTATCAACTGTTTCTGTAGTGATAAATCTGCTGTTTGTAGATTCGAGAAAGGTTCTAATACCCAATCTGGAATGGTCATGTTAAGAATATCCTGAAATCTATTTTTAAAATCTTCTTTAAGTGCTTCCATATGTTAACAAAATACTAAAATATCTTCATCATTTGTTTTCACAGAGGAAAGATTTGAAATCTCATAGAATTGTCTTCGACCCACATCCTGTTTGTACAAGGACAGTTTTGACATGAACCCACAAATAACTGACTTTGCTTTGATTAAATTTAAATTATCTCCTTGCAGCCGTAGGTTTGTTTCATTAAATTTATGATATAGATCAGTTGAATGAGCTATGTCATTCTTATTCATAACAAGCTGTTCGACAGAATTTGCTCAAACTGATAAACAGGCAGCTATAAAGATGGACGGAGAACAGTTAATTCGAGTTAATATAAGTCTAATTCATGGTTATATTAGCAATCCATACATTGGCGGGATAACTGACTGTCTTCAGAGGACGTCTATGTATGAGCCAGCGACAGAGAGGACCCGTCGCTCCCCACTAACATACAGTACTACAGACCATCTTCGATTCAAGCATTTTCAGCTAAAATGGTAAAGATGTTCTAAGTTATTTTATAAAAATATATCACAGATTTTCATCTCGGTTAAAATTAAAAGGCGCAGTATAATGAATAAAAATTTAGAGAATGAGGCGTATCAATACATTTCTTAAGCCATATATTCCGAATGCAGGGTTGAAGTTTTTCAAAACAATAATTCAGATTTTGCATAATAAGTGCAAATGATCAAAAGAAACGGAATAGAAAGGTAGATTCATGTGACCCAACTTGATGGTACTTTGGGATTCGGTTGTTTATAAGAGGATGAATAGAGAACAGAAAACAAAAAATAAAATATTGAAGAAAGAGAGGAATATAAATTAAATAATATAATATAACTATATAAATACTATTGACATAAATAAATTATTATACCCATAAATTTTACTGTATCATTATCATTAGTGTTTCAAGATAAAGGAATATGTTGTACTATGCTTTGAGAATCGAAGTTTAACTGAATTTTGTAATGTGGTAAAAAATGTCTCATCCAATTTTATAACCATCTGTTTGATGCCCCTTAAATGTAACGTAAGAGGCCCGTAACTCAAATCTTCCATTTTTTGCGATAAAGTATAACTATCTGCACACAGAGCTCATAACTGACCGATCCCCTTCGAACCGAAGTCAGGACTTTCGACTTGCTGAAATCCTAAGGGAGTTTGCCAGCGTACTGTAATACTGACGGTTTCCATCCACAAATCCGGAGGATTGATCCGTGATGGGCTGAGTGACCCTGTTACTGTGTGTGTGTGTGTGTGTGTGTGTGTGTGTGTGTGTGTGTGTGGGCGACTAAGGGCTGAGCGTGCCAGAGGCTACGATTGACGGACAAAGTCTGTCCAGGACACTCGATAATCTATCTCTCCAGCATATGAGTGGATTTTGTAGACACGTTAAAAAGAAATTTTTCCATTTTCAAATCCTGTGACCATACTATTTAATAATTTTCTATTATAAAGTCATTCCGGCACCCTGATTACTTCTGTCCAATTATATATAACGACTGTTGGTAAAATGTAAGTTCAGGAAAATACTTTCATTCCTATTCCACACATTCAAGTCCCAAGTCGATACACTTTGCACCTATAGTTGACACACTTCCCATAACCCTAAATTACCATGAGGGCCAGAGAACAACAGTTGACCAACTGACACCGAGAAGAAAGTAGATAGCAGAAGCCTGGGCCAAGTGAAAGAAATTGCAGATCCAAATGCGGTCCCATGCGGGAGAACACAGGCACAACGACTTGTGAGCTTCTGGAGGTATTTTATGGCCAGAGAAGCAACCTATACGCAATTTCCTCCATAGAAAATAAAAATTTAAAAATATATTTTTTTAAATGTAAGATATTCTAAGGGCGTTTTTCACGCAAACCGGAGCCGGCGCCGGCCTTTCGCACCGAGTTCAATAAGTTTTTTTGCTTTGGAGGAAGAAATAGGCATTCATGAACTATTGAAGCAAGTGTTAGGAAGAAAGATATAATGTACTAATACGAACTTTTAATCCCCACTGATCTTGCTTAAAGGACATTTGGAATTACTTGCTGAAACGTTTGCTGAATGTTTTTTTTGTTATTAATTAATCTTATCGGCAAGTCCTTGCTAGGGGGGCGCTGGCTGGGCGTCAACGCCCCCCAAATTTGCCTTTGTTCACAAACGCCCCCTTCGAGCTCTCTAACGCCCACTGGGGGGCGGTACGGCCCACGTTGGGAACCACTGGTTTAAATCATACATTGAAAGCCGAATGCAAAAAGTTTCAATTTTTGATTCTAAAATAAGTAAAGATGCTTCATCAGACTGGGAGAAAATAAAACATGGAATTCCACAAGGCTCTGTCTTAGGTCCCCTCCTCTTTCTGTTATACATCAATGACCTTCCTGGAATTTATCCGACAAAGTTAAGAGTGTTTTATTTGCAGATGACACTAACCTGACTGTGCGTAAAACACCAAACAGTACTATAGAATTTAATGTAAATGAAGTACTTAGAGTAGTAGCAAATTGGTTTAAGGCAAATTCATTAAATTAAATTTGAAAAAACACATTATATTAGGTTTAAAACAAAAAACTATGCACAGCCAGATATATATATAAACTATAAAAACAACACAATCTTAGAAACAGAGAGTATAAAATTTCTTTGGTATTAAAATAGATCAGAAACTCTGTTGGCATGATCATATCACTACACTACTGGCAAAGTTAAGTAGTGCCACCTTCGCAATACGAACACTTTCTCTAACAGCAGATCTAGAATTAATGAAACAGGTGTACTCCTCATATTTTCATTCAGTAATGTCATATGGCATAATTTTTTGGGGAAACTCTTCGCAAAGTAAAAAAGTTTCATAGCCCAGAAAAGAGCTATTAGGTTTCTGTGTAGGGTAAAACCAAGAACTTCTTGCAGACAACTCTTTAAGAACTCAATATTCCTTACAATGTATTCTCAGTATAATATTCTCTCATGAGCTTTGTCATAGAAAAATTTTAACCTGTTTACACCTAATTCACAGGTACACAGTTTCAATACAAGAAACAAAAATAACTTGCATAAAACACAAACATCTCTGTCATTAGTACAAAGAGGAGTTAATTATTCTGGGGATACATCTGTTTAATAAACTACCTAATCGTATAAAACAGCTTTCAGATAATAAAGATGTATTCAAACAAAAACTTAGAGATTATCTTATTGCAACTCCTTCTACTCCATTCAAGAATTGAAGAAAATAATTAATTGTACTCATTATGACGTTTGCAAAACTCAGTTGCAAAAATGTATGTTTATTATTATTTCTTGTATTTGTAAAATACTTATATATATATATATATATTTACTATGATATGACTCATATTATGTGTATATGTATCAACAAAGACATGTTTCACATCCCAGAGGTACTTCCTCAGCAGGGATCCATGGAACAAGATTGATAAATAAAATAAAAATAAAAATATCTATTAAAAATTATGAAGACTGCTAATAATTAGTATAAAGAAATAAGCTGAGTGAATGTAACTTTTTTACTTATTACTTTACGCCTCATTAAGACACATGAAAGGACTGGGGTCAAGGAATGGAAATGAACTCTTCCATGGTCTTTTGAAGGAATCGCCTGGAGTGATTTCAGGAAACCATGGAAAACCAAAATCTGGATGGCTGGATGAAGGTTTGATCCTGTGCCCTTCCATATGCAAGGCCAGAGTGTTACCACTCACTCACCCGCCCTGCTCAGCGTTTATGTAACAACTGAACATTAAAAATTATCATGATTTGTTAGTACCTTCAGTTCCTCAATAAAAATTATAATGTAAACACTACAAGAAAATTAATTATTATAATTGAATAAGTTTTAATACAGACAAATTCTTTTTCCAATAAAAATTGAAAAATTATCTGTTATACCTTTTTCGATATTTTTACATACAATAATTGTTATCAGCAACAGCTAAATAAAAGAAAAAATACAAAAAGAAATAGCTGTTATCAGTAAATTAATATTTAAGCAAGACACTGAATAAGCAAATAGGTGAAACATCACTATAAACGAGAACAGGAAGATACAGAAACTAATAAAACACTAACACTGCCTCTGTGCAGTCTTCAGTCACATGTAGTAAACAATTGTTCCTCCTCCTTTTTGTATTTATAATCAAGCATATAAAACTGTAAATTCATTGACATATTACATCTGTTGTAATTGTAGAATACTTATGTAACTCAAGTCACTTTTCTATACTATAGCTTAATTAACTGTAACAATGGAAAGAAAGAACTGCCGCGAAGCAATATTTACAAAAAATGATTGATAAATTTAACATAACACTCACCAAAGATGAAGAAACGAAGGCAGCAGCAACACAAAATAATACAGAAACCCAGAAAATACAATATTTTGGGGCTAACCCTTTGTCAAGTTAAAAGAAATAAGTGGATGAGCTTGCGCAAGCCAGGCAGTTAACATGGCCACTCATAGAATGAAACTGACCGTTGGAGGTGGTGGGAGGAGCAAAGATATTATAACCGCAAGTATTAATCACAAGAAAGATTTAAAGTGGAAATAACGATAATAATAATAATAAAAGTAATCCAAAAATTTTTAAATAAGATTTGTAAATATAAATGACTCTTTTGTGCTGGCCAATGATGGATATACAGGGTGAGGATGGAAGTAATTATCAAAAATTAAAGCTTGGGGGATGTCTAATCTGAAGGATGTGTTGATATGCCAATTCCCACCTGTGGAGTTCAGATTTGGAGATGGTATCTGGAAGTACTCTAATGGCTCCGACTGTGAGGCAGTTATTGAGATCATGGTTGTTGTGTGTACTGGCATGATGAAGTCTGTAAACTGTTTGTCTGTGACCATTCATTCTGATGGATAATGAGTTAAAGGTAAGGCCAATGTAGGAACTTTGACAGTGAAGGCAGGTGAGCTGAAATATGAGATGGGTTATTGTGCAAGTGGCATGGCCTATGATGGGGTAGGTTTCACCAGTAGTAGGGTTGCAATAGGTTGTGGTAGGTGGATGCATAGTGCACGTTTCACACCAGGGTTTGTTACAAGGTAAGGATCGAAATGGTAGTTTGGCAGCAACAGAGAGTTGATATTTATGTACAAGCATATTTTTTAGGTTAAACGGTCTGGTGAAGGTGACACAGGGTGTGATGGGATGGGATGGGAAGAATGTGCCGCATTTCGATTAAGGATCTGAAGATGTTGTAGTACAAACAAAGAATTTGGTTTGGCGATTCCAGGGCAGGGGAAAACTGTGTGAGAAAATGGAGTTCTGGTTGGTTTTGGGTTATGTCAGTGTTGTGAACATTTCTTGAGTCTTGATATCTGTGTTTGGACTAATTCTGGAAGATAATTGCAGTTTATGAGTGCCTGGGTCAGGTTGTTGGAATAAAAAGTAAAGGATTCTTGATCAGTGCAGATGTGTTTGCCTCAAATGACTAGGCTATATGTGATGGAACGTTTTGTATGATATGGATGGCAACTATCAAAATGGAGATATTGTTCTAGGTTAGTTGGCTTGATGTGGACAGAGGTGTGAAAGTGACCAATCTGTACAGGGATGTCCACATCCAAGAAAGTAATGAGTTTACTCCAAAAACCAAGACATCCCTGTAGCTATCCATGCCAGTACTCACAAGCCCTAATTTCCAATATCATCTGCCATCCCCACCCTGTACACCCATTACTGGCCAGCACAATAGATTCATATATATTTATAGACCTTGTTTCAAAAATTTTTGATTTTTGATTATTATTATTAATACTACAGTAGAGTCTCGCTTAACAGACCTTCGCTTATCCGACATTCCGTGTTATCCGACTCTTAAGACATACATACACACACTGTAAATCTATTTTTCTTCACAGAGTACCATTTATATTTACACCAGACTGTACTCAAGTGGGTCAAATAACAATGAGTCATGCCCTGTGAATACAACTTTCTGTTGCGACCTGGTCATTGTCACAGTAAAGGTCTGGCTGCATACATTATCGCTAATACCTTAGGCCACACCATGCATATCTGTGTGGTGATTCTTTCCCCTACTGCATCTTTTTTGTGATGGCTTCGAAAAGAAAGAGGGTGTTGCTGTCTATGGAAGGTAAACTGAAGGCAATTAAGAGACTCAACAAAGGTGAATCAGCATTAGAGTGACCAAAGATTGTAGTGTTGGATGTGTAACTGTAGGTGATTGGAAGAGAACAGAGTAGAAATAGAAAAATGGTGTTCAGAAAGAGGGACATCCAAAGCCTTAGAAGAAAGGAAAACCATGAAACCATGTGAGAACCAAAAAATTAGTTAGGCTTGGTTATCTTTGGTTCACCGATAATAGGGATAAAAGTGTGTCAATTTCTGGGCCGATATTGAATCAAGCCCTGGAGTTTAATGAAGGTAATCCTGACAGCTAGCATTGGCTGGATGGCTGGCTGGACCACTGGAAGAAGAGGTGTGGAATTTGACAACTCAATATTTGTGGAGAAAAACTCTCAGCTAGTAATGAGATAAGTTCCATGATTTAATTGATAGTGAAAGTGTGACCGGAGAAAAGATGTTTAACTGTGACGAAACTGGCCTAAATTATAAAATACTGCCAAGCAAAACACTCGTAGCTCAGACTGAAGCAGCAGCTCCAGGGTACAAGCAAAGTAAGGAAAAAATAACAATTCTTGCTTGCAGTAATGCTTCCGGAAACCTAAAGTTTAAACTTGCTGTGATCGGGAAATCAAAGAACCCAAGAGCTTTCAGAAATGTTTCAAAACATGCTTTGCCAATCAAATATTATAACCAAAAAAGTGCTTGGATGAGCTCAGAAATTTTTAATGAATAGTTTTTTAGCGAATTTGTACCAAAAATTGAACAGTTTTTAAAGGAAAAGCACTTGCCAAGAAAATCCATTGTACTATTAGATAATGCTCCCACTTATCCCAGTGAATATGAACTGTGAGATGGAGAAATAAGAGCATAGTTCCTGCTGCCAAATGTTGCACCTATTTGTAAGCCAATGGACCAAGGTGTGTTGGAGACCCTAAAAAAAAAAAAAAATTACTGTAGAGAGATTTGTCATCTTTGATTGACAACAAGAAGAAGATATGATTGTGAAATTGCGTCAATTGAATCTGAAAGATGTGGCTTACATTTTGGCAAAGTGTTGGGAAAATATTGGGACAGGTACAATCGCAAAAATCGTGGAAAAGTCTGTTACATGAGGAGACAGAGAATGAAGATATTAGCACGGAAAACATGGACAGTATGTTGCCTTTGCTGAAACAAATCCCTGGATGTGTAGATGCAACTGATGAGGACCTTAATGAATGGCTTGCCCTTGATGACCTGTATGAAGTCACTGACGAAGACATTGTCAGCATTGTTAACAACAATGAAAAGGAAACAGAAGAGGAAGAAAACATAGTTGATAAAGGTGGTGCCAAAATAACACATAATGAAGGATTCAAAGCCCTTGAAACAGCACTGAAATATATGGAGCAACAAGAAGAAGCCACCAGCACTTAAGTGTTATTTCTACAGGGAATGCATGACATGGCAGCGAGAAACAGACACTTCGCAGGTAAGCAAAAGTATATTACAAACGTTTTTAAACAAAATTGAATATGTATCAACTTCTTTTTATGCTTTTTAATTGTATTGCACAATGAAAGTAATTACAGTACTGTATCAGCTTTATCAATAATAAGCCACCAGCATCCATTTACGATATAGTTGTTTCTACTTTCCCTATTAACCGACATTCCAGGTAATCCAACATTCCTGCGGCCTGTTTGCGTCGCATAAGCGAGACGCTACTGTACTATTATTATTATTTACCCTTTTAATATTTCTTGTGATTAATAACTGAGGTTATATTACTATTGCTCTCCTCACCAACTCCGACAGTCAATTTCATTCTATGAGTGGCTGTTTTGACTGCCAGGCTTGCACGAGCTCAGCCACTTATTTCTTTTAATTTGACAAAAGGTTAACCCCAAAATATCGTACTTTCTGTGTTTGTGTATTATTTCGTGTTGCTGCTGCCCTCCTCTCTTCAACTTTGGTGAGTGTTGTGTGTATTTTATCAATCGTTTCTGTAGCTTAGTTAGAGTAACAGCTTGTATAGAGGTAACTAAAGAACAATTTTTTCATGGCATGCAACCTTATCAGTACCTCACAGCTTTTGAGGTAAAATTAACTTTGAATTAGGATTTTTCTTTAAAAAATATATATAAAAAAATGAACCTAAATACATTAGAACCAACTATTTTAAACAAACAGTTAATCTGACTATGCATACAAACCTTCCAACATTCTACTAAAACAAAAAATTAACTATTCAAACTACATTATTAATCAGGGTAGTAGAAACAGATGCCTACTGCCTATATCAACAAAGTGTAGTATAAGAAAGTTTTATTTATCAAAGCTGAATTACTAGATTGTAAACACAATACATGCAATGACCAACGGTAACACTGAACCAACTTTCAGGCAGAGATGCTCCAACTACACTGCTGGAAATTGAAATAAGAACACATTGACGCCGGTGTGTAAGACCCACCATACTTGCTCCGGACACTACGAGAGGGCTGTACAAGCAATGATCAAACGCACGGCACAGCGGACACACCAGGAACAGCAGTGTTGGCCGTCGAAGGGCGCTAGCTGCGCAGCGGTTGGGCACCGCCGCAGTCAGTGTCAGACAGTTTGCCGTGTCATACGGAGATCCATCTCAGTCTTTAACACTGGTAGCATGCCGCGACAGCGTGTACGTGAACCGTATGTGCAGTTGACGGACTTTGAGCGAGGGCGTATAGTGGGCATGCGGGAGGCCGGGTGGACGTACCGCCGAATTGCTCAACATGTGGGACACGAGGTCTCCACAGTACATCGATGTTGTCGCCAGTGGTCGGCGGAAGGTGCACGAGACCGTCGACCTGGGTCCGGACAGCAGCGACGCACGGACGCACGCCAAGACCGTCGCATCCTACGCAGTGCCATAGGGGACCGCACCGCCACTTCCCGGCAAATTAGGGACACTGTTGCTCCTGGGGTATCAGAGAGGACCATTCGCAACCGTCGCCATGAAGCTGGGCTACGGTCCCACGCACCGTTAGGTCGTCTTCTGCTCACGCCCCAACATCGTGCAGCCCGCCTCCAGTGGTGTCGCGACAGGCGTGTATGGAGGGACGAATGGAGACGTGTCGTCTTCAGTGATGAGAGTCGCTTCTGCCTTGGTGCCAATGATGGTTGTATGCGTGTTTGGCGCCGTGCAGGTGAGCGCCACAATCAGGACTGCATACGACCGAGGCACACAGGGCCAACACCCGGCATCATGGTATGGGGAGCGATCTCCTACACTAGCCGTACACCTCTGGTGATCGTCGAGGGGACACTGAACAGTGCACGGTACATTCAAACCGTCATCGAACCCATCGTTCTACCATTCCTAGACCGGCAAGGGAACATGCTGTTCCAACAGGACAATGCACGTCCACATGTATCCCGTGCCACCCAACGTGCTCTAGAAGGTGTAAGTCAACTACCCTGGCCAGCGAGATCTCCGGATCTGTCCCCCATTGAGCATGTTTGGGACTGGATGAAACGTCGTCTCACGCGGTCTGCACGTCCAGCACGAACGCTGGTCCAGCTAAGGCGCCAGGTGGAAATGGCTTGGCATGCCGTTCCACAGGACTACATCCAGCACCTCTACGATCGTCTCCATGGGAGAATTGCAGCCTGCATTGCTGCGAAAGGAGGATATACACGGTACTAGTGCCGACATTGTGAATGCTCTGTTGCCTGTGTCTATGTGCCTATGGTTCTGTCTGTGTGATCATGTGTTGTATCTGACCCCAGGAATGTATATATAAAGTTTCCCATTCCTGGGACAATGAATTCACGGTGTTCTTATTTCAATTTCCAGGAGTGTATAATGAAAACACAGCGATCTGGTAAGATGATATACTTCAAAGCAACAAAGGGTTGTTTAATAAAACACCAACCTTTTACCATTTACAGCTTTATTTTTAATTATTTCTGATAACCAAATAAAAGAATAACTTTGTTTCCTCTTTCTCAATTTTAATTTTACAAGGTTGTTGATATCTTTAAGTTGGTATCTATAAGAATACACTGCAGCCAGCAGATAAATGGCTCTGGCACTTTCCAGCAAAGTCTCTCACTATGTGCCACTTCAACTTTGCATGTCGTATATCTAGACAAACGCATATACACAGTCTGCACAAGAGTTTCCACATGTATTCATATATTGTAAATATTTTCCTTGATGTATTGATTGTTTGCTGGTAAAGGTAACTTAGCCACAGTAAAGTAGCATTTACTTATTCTGAAAAAGCAACACTAACTACATGCAATATTACAGCCACAAGAATTATGGCTAACAAGGCCCTCTTAGAACTAAATGACTGTTGACACTGAAGAAAATGTCCCATACCCAAAATGAATACCACAAATTCTTACAGTAAGCAACAGAATTCCATTCAACTTCAAGTATCTGATTTTATATATTCTGTCTCAACGTCCTCCCTTCAAAATTTTACTCTCTATACACATTATGTATCAAAACAAAATTTTAATTTTTTATTATGGCAGTTTCACATTTTTCTTTTATTCGTAATAAAAATATCTATGCCTGGACACTACGGTTGTACAGCATTTGAAAATATTTTGAATTTAATCTTATACATATATAAAAAAAAAAATAGACTTGTGTTTTCCTATATTTCACTTTTCAGCCACCACTAACTACCACAGATCACTGGTCTTTGTGTGTGGCAGTAGTATGGGACCGTGCACAAACTATGTGGCTCGGTCCAGGGGGGGGGGGGGGGAGGGGTTGGCTGGAAAGCTACGCTGGGCTATGTGGGGGGAGGGGGGGTTCCGAGCCAGGCCACGCAGCTTTCTTTTCACAACATTTTTCACAGTTAAAATGAGGAACTGAACTCACAACAGCATGTGAATATTTATTTCCCTCAGTTAATTATCTCCGTATGTAGTTTACAATAGTCTGACAAGAGAAAACAGTACAAAATGTCTTCTGGAATCAAACAGGAAAAAAGCTACGTGCTACGTGGGGAGAGGGGGGGTAGAGGCAAAAGCCACGTAGGGCTATGTGGGGGGAGGGGGGTTTACAGGAGTCCAAAATGGAGCTACGTGGTTTGTGCACGCTCCCTATGGGGTTTCCTGTCATGCACAACGTTGACCGAATGTCGATAGCTGTGTGGATGTGGGAGATATGATAGTTAAAAGTGGTCGATGCAGGGCATTTTGGTATTTCGACCAAAGACATGTGTCTCCGTATACTGCTGCCACAACTACATAGCATAGACCAATGGTGTTTGTGTGTGGTAGTGGTATCATGTCTCGTATCGTGTACTATGGTGGTTAGATGTCGGTAGCTATGGGGGTGTGGGAGATATGGTCGTTGAAAGTGGTCGATCTGTGGCACTTTCATATTTCTACCAAAAATGTATGTGTCATGGTGTATCACTTTTCAGCCAAAACTATCTAGCACAGATCACTGGTTTTTGTGTGTAGTAGTAGCACAGAGTCATCCATCGATAACAACGTTGGCCGAATTTCGGTAACTGTGGTAGCGTGGGAGATATGGTGGTTGAAAGTGGCCGTTCAAGGATATTTTCGTATTTTGACAAAAGACATGTGTCTCCGTATATGCCACTCTGCTGCCACAGCTACATAGCAAAGACCATTGGTGTTTGTGTCCGGTAGTGGTATCGTGTCTGCTATCGTGTACTATGGTGGTTAGATGTCGGTAGCTATGGGGATGTGGGAGATATGGTGGTTGAAATTGGTCGATCAAGGATATTTTTGTATTTCGACCAAAGACACGTGTGTCCGTATATTTTACTTTGCTTGCTGAACTACATAGCGCAGATCACTGGCGTTTGTGTGTGATAGCTGTCTATTCAAATTCTTTACAAACACGAACGAAATCGTGAGTACCAGCTAGTATCATATTTTTAATACGAATATAAATGTACTAAACTGACAAAAGCAACTAGTTATGGTCTAACTAATGATCAAACACTTGAAGATAAAAAGCAGGAACATAATCACTGAGCTATCAACAGGTAAACAATAAAATGATCCAGTCCATTTAAAAAAATAAAAAAATAAAAAAACTTTTTCTGAATAGCAATGCTAATAATACTTTCTTTTCTATATGACTGCATACCTCTTGTAGTGGTAATTATTAGTTTTTTATTTATTACATCACAATTTGAAATTTACATCTTAATAGCATATAGTATCGTATACCCATCTAAAATCATGCTTGGAAAAGGGACAACCTTACAGATCATGCTTTTAAAAAGGCGGCAAAGAAAATGGAAGACAAATTCAATTAAAGTGCAATTAACAGTGGTGCATAGTTACGTATTACTTGTAAGTGGCTGGTTTTCAGGTTGGAATCCCAGGAGCAGTTGGCAGCAAGGCTGGCAGATGGTTTGTTCATGTTGCAGAGGGTATCCTCCGATATAACTGGAGAGCCTTCTGGGATAAGGTAGCCAGGCACCCTTGGCCGGTGGGAAGGAGCCTGTCTTGTGGTTGGCTGGTGGAGCGCAAACCACAGTAAATGGTATTGGAAAGGATGGGATGCAATACAAGATGTTAAATAGGAAAGGTGGAATGTGCAATTTATTTTATCATTACTATACTTAGAGATTATTTAACAGATAAGTAAAAATTAAAGTGTGTCCTAGGAAGAATGATAGGAAATCAATAAATGCAGAAGGAATTTTAAATTTTCTACTTTCGTATGTGTACACAGTGTTCCATACAATTACTTTAGAACACCTGGACCCTGTACCTTTTAATTATCATTACTGTTTTCTGCAGCCATTTAATATTTCGTAAAATACTTTTAAGTATATGTAACAAACCTCCCAACAGAGGAATCACCATTTGACTTCATCTTCTGGTAAAGACTTAAGTATTTTAGTAAAGACTGATATGTCATAATTATACTTATCCAAGTTACAAAAGGTATAAGCAAAACTGCAGATGACAGGTACTGCCATTTTATGAGCAAGATAAAATGGCTCTGTTCATAGCATTTAATTTTAACACTATCATCTTTTTTTTATTTCTCCATTAAAATACAAACATAAATTTTAGAAATGTGCTGAGCCTTAAGTAGAGCATTAATACATTATTTTTTGCAAATAATGTATTATAAGTATAGTACAGCTCTGTGTTCAATCGATATCTTCTCATATCAGAAAGAAGTTCAGTTTCTTCAGTTTATTATACACTTGTTTATGTCACTACTAAATAGAATGAGATAAAGGAAACAGAAAACATAGGTCATTAACTGGTGAGCACTATAAGTAAGGTGTAATATATTTTAAAATATTTAAACTTTATTATTTTTTTTTACTTATTGCTTTATGCCTCGTCGATGGCTAAGGTCATTAGAGGCAGGATAGGACTGGGGACAAGGAATGGGAAGGAATTCGGCCATGGCCTTTTTGAAGGAAGCATTCCGGCATTCGCCTGGAGTGCTTTGGGAAAACCATGGAAAACCCAAATCTGGATGCCGGACATGGTTTCAAACCCGCGTCCTCCCGTATACGAGGCCAGGACGTTAACAGTTCACCCACCACGCTCAGTAAACTTTATTGAGTATGACCAGAAAGATAATAAGTACTATTAAATAGGAATTTATCACTGAAATGTTGGAAATACATACAGAAATGCTAATTTTATTTCTTGTAAAAAGTTTTGGATCATACAATAATAATGTTAACATAAGACATAAATCAACTACAATGTACTATAAAATGGCAGTACAAAAGCCAACATTTGAAATGTATTATTTCTTGACTAATTAATTAAGATACAAATTCTGACATTTGATATATGAAAATATTATTGTGTTAGTAAAAGTTAAAAAGAAGCACAGAGTTTATGAAAAAAATTGAGGCCAATCTTCACAGTGCTGTATCGCTTCCAAGTTAAGGGGAATAGATAATAATAATGAAAATTCACAAATGTGTATAGGGTTTGCAAGCTAATGGTTTGAGAAATAGCAGAAAACTAATGTTTCTTCACAAGCACAGATTTGGGAAATGTATTCCACTGAAAATATATTTGTGTGAGGAAATGAGAGAATCCGGTAGGTATGCTTACCTGACCAAGTAAACAACCTTTGTTCCTTCCATTGTGTTCTTCTCTTGGAAATCACTTTAAAATACATCAATTTATGCCTCATGTTGTCTTACACATGGAATGCAGCTAAATTAATTCCTGTACAGAATGTTTACATCAATTTGATCGAGTTATGTCTTCCCAAAAATTACCAGTTGTGAAAATTGTTCCTGCATTGGCAGTATTCATTTATTGCACTTGGTCTTTACAAGTTTTTTACTACAAATTTCATGCTGACCAATGGGAATACAAAGTTTGAGCATAAGTGTATGAAGATATATTGATTGTATGGAATAAATTTACATCAACTTCAGAGAATCTACCAGTCAATACCAGACACCTGTGTTACACAGACACAAATATATTTACCTTAATATTCATTACCCCAAATGGATAGGTGTGATAGTCTCAAAACTATGGGTCCTGGATTCAAATCCTGTTGGGACGGTGAAGTTTTAAGAGTTCTGTATAATTGTACCAGCTATGCCAGAATATTCCACAATTCGGATTCCACATTAAATTTAGGCTCAGTTCTGACAGACCATAAGAATTTATTTTACTTTACACCAAATGTATGCTTGTGAAGAAATTTATTTCATTGAAAAAATAGTTCAAAGTCAGGACCTTCAGACTGCCTGACCCAACTCATTGCCATCCTGTTACAAGTGACTGAACGTTACTGAGATTTAAGTTTCAGTCATGATCACTCCTCATTATGTGTGTTTATTTCAAAGCGTGGTACACAAAATGAATTTGTATGTCATGTCAGTCCAACAAGTAACTGTGGTTCATAAGGATTTGGCACTGAATGCAACAAGAAACATTTAAATAGTATATAATTGCTGTAAAATTTATGCTTACAATTTATTTGTTTTTCAAAATAAGAAATGTTTAAAAATGAAATAATTACCTCTTTCACAAAGCTAATTACTTTTCCTCATGTAAATACACAATTTGTTGAATATATAAACTAGGATGGTCCTACTGCAAACTCATAAAATACCTCACTCATTATTTTAATACCTGGCAAATCAAGAGTTAGTAAATAACTAATGAATCATTAATTAATTATTATGTACAATACGCTTTTACATGAAAATTATTTTTCAGATTGCTATTCCAATCATTCTTTTCAACTATTAACAGCTGCTATCAATACTTAACACAACTACAGAATATGGGACATGGCTAGGCTACACACAATGTATGCATGTGCCAATAATAGCTAATGAGCATGGAATATATTAATTATTTTTATTTAAAGATTAGCAGTTACCCGAGACTTCACCCACTTGAAAGTGTGTTGCAGTATAAGAGTTTTTTATAACAATAATAAATATTCCATGTAACAATAAAAACATATTATATCCTACAGCAAAATAAGATTGCCATAATATTAAAACTCTATTATTTCAATCAATTCTGCTACATAACTATTGAAAGAGAAAAAACAAAATTATTATATACAGACTGGTATTCCAATAATTTCAGCTGCTATCAATACTCAAAACAACTACAAAATCTGGGAGATGGCTAGCTACACATAGAATATGCACATTCTAATAATGGTTAATGAGCAATGACCACAAGCTAATCATGGAATATATTGCTGATTTTTATTAAAAGATGCTCGAAGCAAATCGCTGTAGAAAAAAATGATAAAAGTACCATTTAGAAAAAGTATTTAAAGCAACACTGAGGTTATTCCAACACCCTAATGCAGCATAGCGTTCAACATAAATTGTGGGATGTTACATTTGACTTATCAGACCCACCAATTGATTCAATACCTCTCTAAAAACAACCAACTGAATGATATTTATTTTTATTAAAAAAATTTATAACTTAACAAATTTCAATAAAATACTTCAAATAATGAAATTGGTAACCTTTAATACTGCATACCAGTAAATTTAAATTGATATATTAAAATAATTTCATCCTTTCATTTATACTTATCAAGATACATTAAGAGGTAAAGTGACACACTTAATAACTGCACTTCCTAAATCAATGATGAAAAATTTAAGATTCAGATAAAATGTGGATACCTACATTCATTCCCCCCACTCCCCAAATTGTCTTTCCTTGATACTCCTGTAATTACACTTTTTATTACAAGTTTTTTCGCTATTACTTTTTTCTTATATATAGCGAACGGAGCGTCAGTCCGGTGTGATCACATGCAACTTCCCACTGTCTAGCAGATGTGCGACTTGGCTACCCGAAAATGGAACAGCTTACTTTCACCGAGATGTTCAGCAAGCAATGACTTTTATTTATAGTACGGTACATGCAAACTGTACTAATGTACAGCACTTTCAAGTACACTTAACATGTAAATTGTTGCCTTTTCATTTATTTAAATAACAGCTATTTTTCTTTAAAAATAGTTTTTTCTCCCATTTTCAACATACATAGAGTAATTAATTAAAATAGACCCTTTTTCGGAAAAATCCAACACTCCGAATTCTTGATTATCCGAATGGGGCCCGGTCCCAATTGGATAATTGGAGTTCTACTGTAGTTAGTACAAATACATAAACCTGAGTTGAGCATACAATTACGTTCAAATGAAAACTTAGAAGAATTGCAAATAACGTCATTATTTTAAACAGAATATCTGGATTCTGATTACTTTCTATAACAATTATTATTGAATTTATAAGTTCTCTGTTGAAAATACGGTTCAAATTTTTTGGTCATCATCCTTCATACTCTAAGGAAAATTAATTGCAACTAGCTAGAAAGGATCGTAAAATGATCTACAAATCATGAAACTGCAGGAAAGTTCACACTTGGATTTAATTAAAGTTTGAAAATACAAGCCCTACGGCGAGAGCCATTCCCCAAGCAATCAACCCAGATGGGTGCAAACAAACATGGAAACATGGTTGACTGACAAGATACTTCTTTCTACTCAAAGTTTACCATGAAAATTGTCCCAAGAACACCCACACTAATTCCAGACACAGACTTCTCCTATGTTGCCCCAGCTATCTATTTATAACACCTCGCCTATCCTCGTTTGTTGCAAATGACTTTGGTAATAGGTCTCAAACAAAATTTCATAAATACTTTCCCAAAACCCAAAAATTCTCTTCGTCACAGAATTAATTTGTTTAATTCCCCAACCTTTATTAACAGCTTCAAAGCATTTTACTTACATAATAATAAATTATTTTACTTTTATCTACCAAACTCCCCCATTCAAATTAACCAATCGGCTTTCTTATTACATCAAAATATTAATGTGCATTTGGAATTCTTTCTACTTAAGCCCCCCCCCCCCAAAAAAAACCTTACCCAGCACCATTTGGAATGATTACACAATATTATGAAATACCTAAAAATATTCCTGAACTTTTTGAAATTATGGAAAACAATAAAAACATACTGAACCTAAACCAGAAATTCTTTGTTTTATACAAAATAAACTACATATTCCAAATAGGGTTCCCTTGGATAGATCAGGTGTGCACTTCACACATGAATCGGCTACATGGGTGGCAGGGACCGTGTGGAGTGCATTGGGGGATTATTTAGGCTGAGGGAGGAAGACTTGAAACTGGGATTACAGTTATGGGCAGCCCAATTAAATTCGACACTTTATGTCAGGAGTAGCTTAAATCAATCTCGAGCAATAAAAGTACTCGTTATTAACAGTAGAAATGTTTGTAATGAGCAGCCTGAGCTTGAAAGCGTTATTGGTAGCACAGAAGCAGATATTGTATTAGGTACTGAAAGCTGGTTAAAACCGGATATGAATTCAGCTGAAATTTTTAACACTAGCATGAACGTTTTCCGTAAGGATAAGTACCATTCCAATGGAGGTGTTGTATTTATAGCTGTTAGTAAACACCTGTCGTGTAACAAAATAGATATTGATAAGATCTGTGAAATCCTATGGATTAGACTCAACGCAGCTAGGACAAAACTTGTAATAGGGTCTTTCTATCGTCCACCAGCTGCAGATGTAACTATTGCTGCCTTAAGGAATAATGTAAGTAACATAGCTCCTTGATTTCCAGATCATGCAATAATACTAGGAGGTGACTCCAACTTTCCATATATCAACTGGACTAATTACGTTCACGCTACTGGTGACATGGATGAAACATCCTGTGAAATTATTCTTGACCTTTTCTCAGATCTTTATCTTGAGCAACTCATCACTGAACCAATGCAGTGCCACAATAATAACGAAAACATTTTAGCTATTATCGTTACAAATAGGCCATCATTCATGGACATTTCTACCACCATGGGAATAAGTGATCATAAAGCTGTAATTTTTACCGTAAAATTAACAGCTACTCGCAAAAATAAAAAAGAAAGGATTGTTTACAGATTTGAAAAGGCCCCAAAGCAGTGTTTAAGAACATATTTGAGGAATATTTACCCCAGTTTCACAGAAGCAAGAGACTTGGTTGAAGAGATGTGGCTTCAATTCGTGCATATACTGAAAAGGAAAATCAGGAATGGGAATGATCCCCCAAAGTATACACGTGAAGTTAAAAGGTTAATTAAAAAGCAAAGGAAGATACATTAACGCTCAAGAAGGACGATGTATAGTAGTGGTTTAGAAACAGATAGAGACAAGAGGACATGTTAAGAATGCGATATGCGAGTCCTTTATGGATTTTCGTTGTAATTCACTTCCTAAAGCCTCAACAAAAACAAAAAGAAATTTTGGTCATATGTAAGAAGGGTTAGTGGCAGTGACAACAATATGCCAGTTCTACTACAAGACGGTCAGGAAGTTGATTACAGCCACGACAGAACTACCGTATTTAACACCGAATTTAAAACTTCTTTCACTGAAGAAAACATTCCCACTTTTCCATAGCGTGTAGAATTTGAGATGGAAACGGTACAAATTGATAGTGTAGGTATTATAAAGCAATTAAAGCTCTTGAAGTGGGGGAAGCCAATGGTATAACAATAAGAGCATTTTCGGAATACACAGAAAAGTAGAACTATTTCTGTCAGATATATTCCATAAATCTTTAGAAGAAAGAAAAGTACCTTCTAACTGGAAAATAGTGCAGGTGATTCCTGTGTTTAACAAAGGATATCGGAGAGATCCTAGGAATTATCGACCCATATCTCATACATCTGTTTGCACTAGACTTCTGGAGCATCATATGTTCTAATATTATGAAGTTTCTAGATGAAAACGAACTAAACAAAGGAAACACGAAACGCTTTAGGAAATATAAATTACAAGGAAACGGAAAGTGACTCTCCTAAAACGCCTTATGGATTTTTTCTGTTCAATAGACCTCGCTGTAAAATCTGCAACATGCATCCTCCCACTACTACATATTGCAACCCTGTCGCAGGGGAAACCTTCCCCACGGAAGCGTAGCTAGGTCAATAAGAGCCCCGGTGCAAAAAAATTATTTAGGGCCCTCAGGCCAGATGGGCGATCTGTTTTTGTTTTGTGTTGCTGGTAGGGGCCTCCTGAGCTGAGGCTGGGGCCCCTGAGTTGTGCTTGGGGGGCCCCTGAGCAGTGATTGGGGGCCAGGTCGCCAGTTTGCCGTGATGTGCACTTGGGGCCCTCTTGAGGTACCCGGGGCCCCGGTGCACTGCACCGGCTAGCCGTATGGTAGCTACACCCCTGCTTCCCCATCACTGGACATGCCACCTGCTTCACAACCCACATCATATACCAGCTAACTTGCCGCCATTGCACAATATAGGCCGGACTGCACAACAACTTTCGACCATAATGAATGGCCATTGACAAACAGTCCACACCTGCAATTTATATCTGCCAACACCTGAACATGCCAAGCACCACAATTCCAAACAACTTCAATGAATGTTTCACCATGAGAGCAATCAGAGTTTTCCCCGAAACCACCGCCGCCTCAGAACTTTGGAGATGGGAACTTGCATTCCAAAATATCATAGATACCAGACACCCACCCGGCCCAGACCACCAATAAAGTTCTTTTCTTTGATGAATCACTCATTATTATCAGTATTAGCATTATTGTCATTTAACTAACTACATTTAAAAAAAAATTATATATCTATATTTATTTTCTCAATTTCTGATTTCGTCTCTACATTCTGTACCCTTTTGGTATATTACTATTTCTATCACCTTCTGTGATATACATATTTATATATAACATCTTAGTCCCACCGCCATATTGATAATCCATTCAGTCATGTAGGAATCTTCGGCGTGTGCACACCTATAAAACCACATGACTCATTCTCTTTAACATGAAGAAGACCGATATATGTGTATATTTTTTGTGTTTGTGATTTATGTTCTTCTCCCATCGATACCTTCAAATTTGGTGAGTGATGGGTCATTTTCCCTTTCCTTGTAATCTAGAAGAAAACAAGTTACTCATAGCAAACCAACACGGATTTCGGAAGAACAGATCGTGTTAAACCGCAACTAGCCCTATTTTCGCATGACGTAATGAAAGTTATCGACGCAGGTTCACAAGTTGATGCAATTTTCTTGGCTTTTCAGAAACCTTTTGACTCTGTACCACACAACCGGCCTTTAGCGAAGAATCGAGCATACGGTATATCGGATCAGATTTACGAATGGATACGCTATTTAATAACTGGTCAGTCACAGCAAGTCACTGTTGACGGGAAGCCTCTTCTAAGCTAGATGTTACTTCGGGCGTTCCTCAAGGAAGTGTAATAGGACCAATTCTTTTCCTAATTATTATAAACGATCTTGGTGACAACGTTATTCGCAGGATGTGATTGTTTGCTGCTGATGTACTTATCTATAGGGAAGTAAGGTGCTCTGACGATGGCTTAGAAATTCAGCACTATCTGGATGTTATTTCAGAATGGTGCCATAAATGGCAGTTTACGCTTAACTGCAACAAGTGCAAGGCAATGCAAATAAATAACAAAAAGACTCCGTTTGTTCACGAGTAAAAATTTAACAATTCAGTTGTTGACATGGTGGATTCCCTGAAGTATCTAGGTGTTATAGCAAAAAGCAATATGAAATCGGACTTGCAAATAACTTCCATCATAGGCAAAGCTAATTCTAGATTACAATTCTTAGGTCGTATTCTGAGAAGTTGTAATGCTCAAACAAAGGGAATAGCATACAAAAAACTACTCCATCTGCATTTGGATTGCTGTTGTGCAAGGGAATGACTGACATGTTAGAGAAAGTACAGAAGAGAGCAGCTCGATTCGTGACTGCTAGTTACAGTCCTTATGAAAGTGTCAAAGAACTGATACATAGACTGGGCTGGGATTGTTTGGCAGTTCTCGTTTGAATTTATTGGAGAATATGCGAAAATCTTTAATTTACGAGTGCAATGAAATTCTTCTTCTGCCAAACTATTTAGGTCGCAATGAAAGGAGGGATAAGATTAGAGAAATAAGATGCCGTACTGATGCTTTTATGTATTATTTCTTTCCTCGTTCTGTTTGGGATTGGAATGCACAGAATTAGAATTGATGCTTAGCACCCAGTGGTCTCAAACCTACCAATTTTTCAGTATTTCTACCGATATGGAGTCTTTCCTTGTCCTACCGAAATGTACCAATTTTTTCACAATTTCTGAGAACACAACGAAATTTTCACAAATTTTTTCTGCTTTTAGATTTTTTGGTTGGCAACCCATTTTGTTTATGTTTTACGGAGAATTATTTGATCAATTATATGATAGGTAATTAGTTATCTTTTGCAAAATGATCCTTATATTTTTTGGGGACTACTCTTGTGCGTATGTGCCCTACATTATTGATGTTTGTCCATATTCTATTGGTAACCATTACCATAGACACACATTGTTAATAAAATGTACATACATGTTATTTAGTCCAGTAACGGGGTAGTTCTAACTTGCATCACATCACGTAGAAGATTTTTTTTTCTTATCTTGTATATATTGGTGAGAGTATGCAGAAACCAAGTTTTCGACCTCCAGCACCCTCGGCACAATTTTCTGTGGCCAAAAAACATCAAAATTTGCGTACTTTTTTCAGTTTTTCGTCTATAACTCCTTCCTGATAAGTCCTATCAAGAAATATTCTATTTTCAATTTGAAAGAGGACAAAATTTTCTACAACTTTCGTATTACAAACTTTTTTCTAAACTCAAAATTAAGCGAGCTACAGTTCTTTGAAAATCAGCCAAATTTCACACTTTCCCTAAAAGTTGGGTTTTTACCTAATTTGCAGCTCAAAATGACCTGAAACCCCTGTATATATAACCGATATATATGTATTTCTGTATGACATAGTATATATATGTACTATACTTTGATTACTGATGGTCCATTCAATAATCATATAGCATTGTTGGCCGGGAGATCCCGAAGGATTGTTCGGCCGCCAGGTTAGTGTTATGGATAGGCCACGCAGTGCGCTTCTTGTGGCTATCTAACCTGACCAAGTACTAGTACCGCATATAGGGAACCTACAGCTTAAGGTGGAATTAAAACCACAGAATCGTTCTGGCTTTCTCCA
This sequence comes from Vandiemenella viatica, assembly GCA_031002005.1. Classification (NCBI taxonomy): domain Eukaryota; kingdom Metazoa; phylum Arthropoda; class Insecta; order Orthoptera; family Morabidae; genus Vandiemenella; species Vandiemenella viatica. The sequence continues at coordinate 158,051,789 of JARYHS010008075.1, forward strand.
TATTACACAGCAACCTGTGGCAGAGGTAAAGCTCGGGTTAATGGCCTTTGAAAATTACTGCTCAGAACGGGATTTCGATCTTCAGTCATATACCTTAACCACTGAGCTACCATTTCGTTCTATTACCTGATGGTATTTGTACCAGTTTGAAGAACGGATTTGCAAAACTGAAAACATAATGTTATGGCACAAAGTTTATTTATGCAGTCAAAATTAAGTCATAATAAGTCAAAAATTAGTCATAAATCCATTTCTTTTCCGTTTTAATGGATTGAATTTGTTCCGTACAGCAATGGAAAAAAATTGTCGCTGTATGAAGCATTTAAATCTCTTCAAGACACAACACCCAACACAAAATTTTTTGCTATGCACGGATGATTCCTCCTGCATAAGGTTATGTGGCATAGTAGTAAATACCTTGGCTGCTTCTGTGGAAAATATGAAGCCTATTTGACAACGAACTATAGATCCAACATCACAGTTATATTTGACGAATACCGAAGTTATGCTGCGCAGAGAGGAATAAAGTCATCTGAAATGATTTGTAGTTTGAAAACATCAGATACTTCAGCAGGCATCATTTTCAGTGAGGAAACAAGTGCTACAGTGACGCAGCAAATGAGAGCAGCAAGAACTGTGTAATGTTGATACTAATGCAAAAACTGAAAAAGGAGGCATCCAAGATCAACAGGCAAAACAAGATGCTGCTGGATTGATCGTTGACGCAGCAATTTCCCAAGCAGCAAAATTCGACAGTGTGATGATTCTAAGTGAGTATATTGGCTTTCTCATTTTGCTAATGGGCTTTGGTACCACGAGTTTGAACCCACACACATCCTCTTCATCCATGCATTTGCTGGATGTGATACAATATCAGCATATTTCGGCTATGGGAAAGAAAACTTCTACTGCATGATTCAATACCAACCATATCTGAAAGTAACATGCATGCTAACTTCTCAGAACTCTAGCCTCCAGAGAACATTTGGAGAACACGCAGGGGGAACAGATCATCTTGGAATGGCACGGAAAAATTGCTTGTGGAACATTGGAAGGCTCAGATATGAAATAATTAAGAAATCTGCCCAAAAAAATGCATTCAGACTAGCACGGTTGCCACCAAAATCAGATGCGGCAACGTTTCACTCAATATGCACGTACCACCAAGTAAAGGTTGGTTGGGTCGAGAAACGTACCCATTGCCGTGAGGATGAAGGAAAGGCTCGTCCAGTCTTATTACAGTTATAATAATAAATGCATTCAGGAGGACGTCGGTTCGAATTCCCGTCCAAGCATTCAGATTTGGATTTTCCATGGTTTCCTCAAATCACTCCAGCCGAATGCCGGGATGCGTAAAGTCATAAAAAAACAATAATAAAAGACGATGCACTTGAGTTTACTTCGATGGTTGTATCATATTCCTTCCAGAAACCTTGTTTTCCTCCATGCAGCTGTCTCTAATCAGGACTGCATTGTTCAGCTGCTTGCAAAAATTGCTCTCGCCTGCCTCGTGAAAGCGTTCCTGGAAAGTAGTAGATGAAGGAGAGGAAGGAGAGGAAGATTTCTTCGACCTCGAGGAAGCTGTTCCTGATGCAATGGATGAAAGAGAGACAATTCATTGATAAGCCGGAACAATCCAAACGGAAAAGAAATTTATTTATGACCATTTTTTTTAACTTATTTTGAAATTATTATGACTTTATAACTTTGCGTCATAACATTATGCATTGTTGTTCGCTCTATTATCTTCAGTAATAGAGCGATCTGGTAGCTCAAGGCGTCTGACTGGAGATCGAAATCCCGGTCTCAGCAATGATTTTCAAAGGCCATTAACCCGACCTTTACCTCTGCCACAGCTTGCTGTGTAATATGAAGTAAGCCAGAACGATTCTGTGGTTTGGATTCCACCTTAAGCTGTAGGTTCCCTATATGCGGTACTAGTACTTGGTCAGGTTAGATAGCCACAAGAAGCGCACTGCGCGGCCTATCCATAACACTGTAACCTGGCGGCCGAACAATCCTTCGGGATCTCCCGGCCAACAATGCTATATGATTATTGAATGGACCATCAGTAATCAAGGTATAGTACATATATATACTATGTCATACAGAAATACATATATATCGGTTATATATACAGGGGTTTCAGGTCATTTTGAGCTGCAAAGTAGGTAAAAACCCAACTTTTAGGAAAAGTGTGAAATTTGGCTGATTTTCAAAGAACTGTAGCTCGCTTAATTTTGAGTTTAGAAAAAAGTTTGTAACACGAAAGTTGTAGGAAATTTTGTCCTCTTTCAAATTGAAAATAGAATATTTCTTGATAGGACTTATCAGGAAGGAGTTATAGACGAAAAACTGAAAAAAGTACCCAAATTTTGATGTTTTTTGGCCACAGAAAATTGTGCCGAGGGTGCTGGAGGTCGAAAACTTGGTTTCTGCATGCTCTCACCAATATATACAAGATAAGAAAAAAAAAATCTTCTATGTGATGTGATGTTTGTGAGACCTCCTTTTTACGACCCCGTTACTGGACTAATTAAAGATAATGTGGCGGGCAGTGCAGTAAGAGGCAATGCACCATGTATGGTGAATTATTTGCATTCAACGTCTCAAGATATTCCCTCAGTCGACAATCTTGGTAAGGTCAATCACCCGCAGCTAACAGAATAAGCCCTCCAAAAGTTAATATATTTTTGTTGAATAACTTAATAAACGAATTGGAAATTACTGTCTGTTGTTTTTGTTATTATGATTACGTTTTACTAGTATTGACATGAAATTGTAGTATTGATATTAAATTTTTACTGAGAAAATCTGGTATTAGTTTTAAATTTACAATATATCTCGTAATTTCCCTATTAAAGTAGAACTCCAATTATCCTAATCAATTGGGACCGGACCCGATTCGTATAGTCGAAAATTCGGATAATTGGATTTTTTCCGATTTTTAATTAACTAGACGACCCGTGCGAAAATTTCGCGAATAAAATGCGATGAATAGTGAGGTTGAATATAATGTCACCAAGTTCAGTCATTACTCTTAATACTCCTACTTCATTTATTGATTTTGGTTAGAAATCCAGGGAGATAAATGGCTCGAAACACAAAAAACGTAATTTTGAAATATTGACATTTTTGCGCTTTTGGGGTCAAATTACGAAAAATTCCTTTCTTAGAATATAATGTTACCACGGCGGAAACCTTAGTCTTTAATACGATATGTCATTTATCTATATCGATTAGATATCAAGGGAAATATAAGGCTCGTGACACAAAAATATGTTGTAGAACAATTTATACTTTTTCCCTTTAATATTTGAATTCCAAACACTTCTTTCTTAAAATATGATGTCAGCAAAGCTGAGACATTATTCCTCACAATCGTACTTTATTTATCGATTTTGGATAGATATCAAGGGAGATAAGTGGCTCGAAACACAAAAAACGCATTTTAGACAAATTGACTTTTTTGCCTTTTATGGGTCGAATTACGAAAAATTTCTTTCTTAAAATATAATGTTACCACGGCGGAGACCTTATTCTTTAATATGATACCTCATTTATCTATATCGGCAAGATATCAAGAGAGATACATCGCTCGTGACACAAAAATCGGTTATAGAAAAATTTATACTTTTTTCCTTTAATAGTTGAATTCCAAAAACATTCTTTCTTAAAATATGATTTCACAAAGCTGATACATTACTCCTTATATTCCTACTTCATTTATCGATTTTGGTTAGATATCCAGGGAGATAAATGGCTCGAGATATAAAAAACACATTTTAGAAAAATTGACATTTTTGCCTTTTAAGGGTCGAATTACGAAAAATTCCTTTGTTAAAATATAATGTTACCATGGCGGAGACCTTATTAATTAATATGATACCTCATTTATCTATATCGGTTAGATATCAAGGGAGATAAATGGCCCGTGACACAAAAATCGGTAATAGAAAAATTTATACTTTTTTCCTTTAAGAGTTGAATTCCAAAACATTCTTTCTTAAAATATGATGTCACAAAGCTGAGACATTACTCCTCATAATCCTACCTCATTTATCGATTTTGGTTAGATATCCAGGGAGATAAATGGCTCGAGATACAAAAAACGCATTTTAGAAAAAGTGACATTTTTGCCCTATAAGGGTCGAATTACGAAAAATTCCTTTCTTAAAATATAATGTTACCATGGCGGAGACCTTATTCTTTAATTTGATACCTCATTTCTCTATATCGGTTAGATATTAAGGGAGATAAATCGCTCGTGACACAAAAATCCGTTATAGAAAAATTTATACTTTTTCCCTTTAAGGGTTAAATTCCAAACACATTCTTTCTTAAGATATGATGTCACAAAGCTGAGAAATTACTCCTCATAATCCTACCTCATTTATCGATTTTGGTTAGATATCCAGGGAGATAAATGGCTCGAGATACAAAAAACGCATTTTAGAAAAAGTGACATTTTTGCCCTATAAGGGTCGAATTACGAAAAATTCCTTTCTTAAAATATAATGTTACCATGGCGGAGACCTTATTCTTTAATATGATACCTCATTTATCTATATCGGTTAGATATTAAGGGAGATAAATCGCTCGTGACACAAAAACGCATTGTATAAATATTGATACTTTTGCCCTTTAAGGGTTGAATTCCGAAAACTTTCTAGCTTAATATATGACGTCACTAAAGCGGAGATCTTAATCTTTAAAACGATACTTCATAAAACGGTTTCAGATAGGTATCCAGGGAGATAACTGACTCGTAACACAGAAAACAGCATTTTAGAAAAATTTACATTTTTGCCCTTTAAGGGTCGAATTCCGAAAACTTTCTTGCTTAAAATACGATTTAACCAAATGGGAGACCATAAGCTTTAAAATGACACCTCATTCATTGATTTCGGTTAAGTATGAAGGAAGATACAGGCTTGTGACAAAAAAATACCTTATAGAAATAATATATATGATTACTATATGTATGTTGAAAATGGGAGAAAAAAACTATATCAAAGGAAAAGAGTTTTTAATGTATTGAGTGAAAAGGCAACACTTTTACATGTTAAGCGTATTTACAAGTGCTGTACGTTAGTACAGTATGTACAGTACGTAACATACTGTAAATAAAAGTCATTGTCTGTTGAACATTTGTGCCAAACTCACTCATCCGCTTGACAGTGAGAAGTTTCATGTGGTATGTAGGCAGAATAATTATTTTATGAATCGCAGTATGTTTCCGTTTTAATTAAAAAAGCGATTGGGATAATTGGAGTTCGGATAATTGGAGTTCTACTGCATTTAACAAAGATAAAGATATTTAAAATAAAATAATACAGTAATGTAACAAAGTTTTAAATAAACTTAAATAGCTTATATTTCAGACTTTAACTTAAAAAAAATACCCTCTCTGCCATCTTTTGACTGCAATTTATACTATACCCATCTTTAAATACAAGTTGAAACCAAATTTTCTTTCCAACTTTTGATGAATAATTTGTCGTACAGTTGCAGCAGCAGATTGCCATCAATTTGTTGTACAGTTTAATGTCAAATTGGTAGCAAGTCATGAATTTCCAAGCCTGGTAGTAAAATTGATATCAAACAAATAAGAAATTTCGACAGCACATCTTGCCCGCCAAAATGTCATTATTTGGGTGGTATTTTTTTTCATATACCAATTTTGGGTACAAATATACCGATATTAATGGGCAAATCTACCGATTTCACATTTTGACATTCGAGACCACTGTTAGCACCCCCTGCCACTCACAGTATTTATGAATTGATTTAGATATAGATACACTTTTTTACAAATTCCAGTGGACACATTTTTTTTTTTTTTAAATGATAAAAATTATTTTAAAAAATCCCATTCAAGCAGTAAGAATCAAATACAACTTTCTTTTCTGTTGGGAAACCAAAAAGTCATCACCAAATTTTGTTGAAAACTGTGTAAATACTTTTACTTACCTTAACTGCCTCTTCTTTCAGGCTGATACTTTCTTTGCTGTCCTCATTATTACACACTGCTGGGTTTTCCACTGTGCTAATAGTGTGCAAGTCTGCTTCTGGATCAGCCTCCTTTCGACGTGGCTGCATGAAGTTCATCAAGTACTGGCGTCTCTTTTTACGCCATCGCTTTGAAGGATATGTGTAGATCTGTCCCTCTACTAAACCAGGCATACGTTCACGAGAACTCATGAACAAATTTGAGTGGTTCTGAGCAACACCTGTAAAATTTCCAATATAGTTCTCTCAATTGTTTTAAAAAAAGCAACCACACTGTCAGTGAAAAAGAAATAAAACCTTCTGCACAGTACAAACATAAAAAAAGAAATTGCAAGTACCAACCAGGTGATGAAAGACAACAACAAAATTGGCATGGATGTTACTGTCATTTTGTCATTCCTCACAGCAGCCACCTCTCCAAATACTAATTTTTGCTGGTGTATCTAAGATGTGTTAGTCTTCGACAACATTTGACCGATTACCATAAAAGTTGCTACATATAAGTAATTTTTTTGAGAAAGTTTCTCACCAAAAAAAATTTAGAAACCTCCCTCTCTTTGCCATTACATCCCTCAGTTTTTATACAAGCCCACAGTTTATATCCGATTTCGGAACTTTGGACACGTATAATTTAAAACAAAGAAAAAAATATGGTACCTTAGCTTTGCAGAAACCCAACCCCCTCTCCCTCTTTCAACCAACTTAATTTCTGCCAATGTTCTTTATACATATACTTCATTTAGTTTATATATATAACTTCATATCCATTTGTTCAAAGAAATGATTTTATTGTTCATTCATTTTAAGGAGGGAAAAAACAGAAAATGGAATTTGACATGGGTTATAACTTTTAATTGTTATTCAAAAATATACTCCCATGAAAGCAATTTCCGTAATCTATCTATATATCTATAAATGAGAAAATGAGAAAGTTCGGATGTGTGTTTGGATGTACGTTGGCGATCAATCACGCCTTAATAACTCGACATATTTAAATGAAATTTAGCATGAGGTCAGTTAATTGCGTGCGAAGTGCAATAGGATAGATTTTATCCCGCAAAAACGCATAGTTCTTTTAGAAATTGCCATTAATATCAATTCGGAAGCAACAAAAAGTTACCTACTTCGTAGATAGCCGTGCCACGTTTACTCTTTGCTTTTTAAGTAAATCGCAAACATACTCAGAAATAAAAGCAGAAACCTACTTACATATGCAAGTTTGTGTTTAGTTTAAAAGCCATAAAACTGACGCACTTGACAAATAATAGTTTTGAAGCAGGAAATATAAATCTGTTCTTAACCTTAAATTAAAAAAAGAAAGGTAGGTACTAGAGACAATATAATAGTAGGTACTGTTGTCAAGTTCGCAAAGACTTGTTTTCAGTTGCGTACATAAAATACTATGACATATCAAATATTACACCATAATTTCGTTCGTAATATATGCGTTATAATAAATATAAAAAAATCAAAGCTTGGAAAAAAAGTAAAATGCTATGAGTATACCAGCACGTAAGTCGGTTCACTGAAAGTGCAAAATGGTCGTGCCCCAAATGTCGCATTTATAAAAATGTAAAGGATTCCATTCTATCTCGGTTATTTCCTGTTTCTTTTTTGTTACTATACAGTCTGTGTATTACAAATTATTTTTGCCGAAATTTAAAACTTAACTAACCCTTTTTATTTTTTGTTCAGAATTTTTGTACGAATAGTACTGCTTTTTATTTACTGTTCAATATTCTGCAAATATCTATCGAACGCTACACTTAAAACGAATGTATTCAATGGGCTAATGTATAAACTTATGGTTTCATGAAGTAACACTGAAAGTCATTTACAACACAATACACCTCATTTGCACGGAGCATAACAACTAAATTCCTTCTGCCATCTGCTGTAACAAAAAACATTCTGGTCCAGGCAGCATTTCAACCAAACCACATTTCTGCTAATACTGCCGCTACAAAATCAAACGATACGAACACATCTCAACACATTAAATGCTCTGGACCTACATTTCGAGTGGTAACAGAATTTTCTATATCAAAATTCTTAATTAGTATATCATAAATTACTATCACAATTAATTTCATTATACACCTTACTAAATCACGAGCAATAAATTAACTTTATCGCGATGTACATTTGACCTGCAATATTAACGATCGTAGAGAATTGTGGACTTTCCGTTGTACACTGTAAGTTAAAAGCATTTTAGCATAAATTTTTTAATTACATTACCTCAATAACTGTCATGAAGCTGACGACATAGTACATGCGGCTGAATGTAGTTTTAGACGTATTCAGTATTTAATTTACTGCGTTAATAATAAGTCAAGTTTATTTCGCTATTCATGACGTCACTAACATACAATATAGTGAATGTATTAATGTGCGAGTGATAGAAGCTTTGATTTTCTAGCGGTAATTTTAAAACGCAGCCTGGGCCAGAATGAGAACTTAAACATTATTAGTTATTAAGTTTCTTTCATGAGCGCCATTTTAGTGACATAATGTATCGCTTTGTACCGATATTGTATCAAAAGATCTATATTAAGCTTGGACGATTTAGCAGAACCATGCGAAGTTGCCCAAAATAAATTTTTTAAATTTATCAATGTTTTATTCAGATAGTGGAGTGGCGGAAAAGCGGAGTGGTAATTCGCCGGTAGTCATTCAATTCTGTATGCAGAATAAGAAACCGAATATGAAGAAACAATCTATTACTACTTTAATATTGAAATTTATATTTTAGCGCAGAATTAATGGATCGAAACGAATGAACTATAGTAAACTGGTATATAGGCAATTCAGTTGTTTCCAGAGATAGAGAAACCATTACCGCAATACCTCTGATTATTATGGATAAAAGAATCAATTACTACTATACTTACTACTATAATATGTAAATTTCAGTTGATGGAACCAATATATCCTAAAAAAACAAAATCAATATTCAAAGAAGAAATTAAGTTCTTCTTTTTTAAAGATTTTTTTCAGTACTGAATGCAAATCAAAATATTCATTTTTAGTCGCAATTTTACTAATGGAAATGAACGTCCTTGGGCCACTTAAGTATTTATTTGCTGTTTGGATGTTAGTATTTTTTTTGTTGTTGATATTTAGTCGATTCCATCAATGTATTGCTAATATTTTGACGTTTTGAGCTTCCATTAATTAAAACTATATTCATTTTTATTCGCGTGATGAAATTAGTAATTTTAAGAGATGTTGGGTAAACGAAATTCAAATCTTTCAAAGAAGTGTAAGAAAACTAGGGCTATGAAAATAGCCAAAACCTAGGAGACAAATCCTCAATATTGTATATACGGATATATTAAACTGAAAATACTCCTTACAAACTGAATATTTTTACTGCTTTATCAATTCAGTGAAGTAGTTGTGGAACATAAATAGATTTTTGTTATTTTATTGCAACATTTATTACTACTATTACTAATAAAAATAGCTATTAAATAAACTGTATGGTCGTATTGACCTGGTGACAAGACTTCTTTACATCTCCGGAATCAGTCCCTTTCGTAGCCTCTTAACGTAACCCAGTAATCCTACCGGACATAGAGGACCCACAGTTCAACACGGAATCAGAACAAAGTGAGCATTCTGGCGTAATTCACATCACACACCAACCTATGCCAGAGGTGAAGGTCGAGCTAGGGACCTTTGAAAATTCTCGCCAAGACTGGAATTCAAGCTGGGGACTTTTCCATCTCCAGTTGGACGCCCTAACCACTGAGCAACCAGACCTCTCAAGAAATCTTATATTACAACACTTTTCAACGCGGACGAAGTCGCGGGTAACTGCTAGTGATATATACATTACAAAACATTCCAAGTCATAATTTAATTTCTTGAATTGCTAGATCTAGTCATTATTATACTGTATCGTGGTACAATTTGCAAGATTATTCTCATGATCCTTGCTTACGATTGTATACTGCGACTGTACACTTATTGATTCATAAGATGTAGACGGATTGTTTGAAACACTATGTTCTTCTAGAGCTGTGTTTCTTGTTAATTCGTTTCTTATTAAAACTTGGTGTGTATGAGATTCAGCCAGAACTCTCTGCTAGAAATTAACTTCCCTAACTTTAGCTTATACATTTTTACCAACAATCGCTGGCGTGCTGTCGCCCACTATCTAGAAGTATTTGCGATGGACACGGCTCACCGCATTCCAGGACTGCCCGTTTCCCAGCTAGTGTATGGGCCGCTATTACATAAGATGATGGTTGTGTGGTGTGAACACACAAAAAAAGATGAACACAAATGACATAGGAATCTTCGGGTCTTAGACACATACACACATACAGCATTGAAATTTTCAGTCTTGTATCCCTTCTTCAACAATACAGTGAGGTAGCTGCCCGATTGAGGAGGGCAGTTAACTGGAGGTGCACACAATTGGTAGACAGCTTGTGGTGAAGGAAAATCAACTGGGCAGGAAGTATGGATGGGAGTTGAAAGGCATATACCAGTGATTTTTAAAACTGGAAATATATCATGGATACATGAAAGGAGTCAGCAGGAAACATTAACCAGCAAAATTTTTTTAGATTAATATAAAAAACACACACAAAAATTTTATACAACTATAAGATATTACACAATACTCAAAAATCAGCTCTGGTGAGTGGTGGTTCATGTGGGAAGGGATAGAGGAGGTTGGGAATGGGTGGAAAAGAAGGAAGATTTCTGGGTGTTAGCTTGAAACCCCAAAGGTGTCCTGAATCAATTTTATACTGGTAAAGCAGTTCTGACCTTTTGAGTTCAGAGATGCTGCTTCTATTTGAAAGGACTCTGATAGCTTGGATGGTGAAGCAAGAATTGAAATTGTACCTTGGTAGCATGACGAAATACTGGGTAGTGAGGGTTCTGGGCAAATACTGTTTGTCTGTGGTCATTCATTCTGATGGCCAGTGGATTTGTGGTCAAAACTTTGAATGAGGCTAGGCAATGGTTGCAGGTTAGGTGGTGGCAAATCCTATAATAAAGAAGCTTATTCCAGTTACTGGGTTGGTGAAGATGGTGGAAGCATGGTGCTTGTTGCAAAGTTTGCAGCGTGATAAAGAGCCTAGGGGTTATCTTGTGATATGTTTATGGACTTGGAGTCAGCTGAGATTTGGATGTCTATTCAAGCAGGTTCTAGGCATGCGATGGAATATTTTTCGGAGGAGGGTTCCTATTTCCAGGGAGGCTCAAAGGAAATCATAACCTTTTTGAAGGTCTTGGTTAATTTAAAAGAATTGGGTTACGAGAACTGGGCTGTGGTTGGATTTTTTAAGGTTTGTGATGGTTGATAGGTTGAGAAGGTTTTGACATAGCATGCAAAAGTTGTTGTGTTTTTTTTTTTTTTTTTTTTTTTTTTTTTTTTTTTTTTTTTTTTTTTTTTTTAGCTAAATTTGGTAGACAACTGTGGGATATCGGATATTGGGAGATGTAATTGAAATACAGTGCAAGGGCCAACTGGTTAGAACATATGCACCTCCCACAAATGCCAAGACTGTAGGGGAAGCAGCATTTGATGTGATAAGGATGGCAGCTGTCAAAATAAAGGTACTGTTGTAGGTTGGTAGGTTTAGTGCAAACAGACAATAGATGTGGTCATTAGAGAAGGACAAATCCACATCCATGAAAGTGGCATGTGAATTTCAAGATATTAAAGGTACAGAGACTGTTAAGGAAACTGAAGTAATTTTACTCATGGGTCCAGATCATGAAAATGTCATCTATGAATCTCAGTCACATGAGGCGTTCCAGTGGATCTTATCCAGGAACAACTGTTTCAGACATCCTAGCAAGAGGTTTGCGTAAGAGGATTCCATTAGAGGTGGGCGCCGCTAGCCAAAATCTCGGCGGTGGCGCGCTGAACATTTTCAGCCGGCAGCGTGACTATTTTATATACGGTTTTTATTATATGTATACATCATTACTTAGTCTCAAAAAGAAAAAAAAGTAACGTTTACACACCTATTCAAAATTTTGCAGTCTTTGTAGTTATCATGTATAAAGATAACTAATTATTTGGGTGAACTGAGCATAGCTAGACCTTTTTGCAGAAATGACTAACCTAGTTACAGAAAATACTCTTTTGCTTGGTGTGCTTGTGCAGACACACAAAGAAAAGTCTTGGCAAAGGCAGAAAACTGAGGAGTTCAAGTAACTTAAAAGATTTCCATCTTTAGACTCTTAGGTATCGGATAAAGCTAAATATCTCCAATTTTCTTGATCGATCAGATAATCATTATTGGCATATACGAGATGTTTCATCGATAGGTTTTGCAACAACGATGTATCATTGGTGGATTTAGTAGAAGCAATAGGGTCCCTACCTTCATTTGTTTCTGGCACATTAAGGGCAGTGATTACTTCCTTGATATATGAGGCAAGAAAGTAAGTACTGGTCATTTGTAATGACTCCAAATATGTATTTACTTCTTTGAAATCCACAAAACAATAATCCAAAAGTGATACTGCTTTGACCACTACCGTGGCAGCAAATCATTTGCTAATTTCTGCCACCATGCTGTGATTAAGCCGAAACATAATCAATAATCATCTAAGACAGAATTCAGGATGTCAATTATTTCAGAACGGAACAGAAGAGTCACATTCATTGTACATATTTTTTGTGACGACATGACGGCAACTGCTTCGCGAAATCTTTTCAAAAATTTTACAAGATCATTTATGTCCAAAGATTCAACTCACTTTGATTAATCATTATTTCATCTTTTAGAATCTTTCTAAACATCTTGTTTATTAGGTCACGGTTACATATGTGGGTAAAAATTCGAGAATCTTTGGAAATCAGTGCTAACGAGTTGGTGTTCAACAATTTGGTATTTCAGTTTTGATAGAAGGAGTGTATATAATATTTCCTGATCCTGATAGGAATAGCCAGCTGTCTTCAACTACTTCATCCAATCTTTCTGTATGTACTGATTCCATCTAATCATTTTCTAAACTAGGATCGGTTTCATCATTTTCTAGGTATTGAGCAACATTATCCAGGGAAGCCAAAATCTCTTTTTCCATCTTTCCGGCATGTGCTTCTAGCTCAGGCAAGGGACACGTCTCTATTTTGACAATCTTCTTGCTTTCTTTTTACGAGCATATAAATTTCTGAAACTCACGAGATTATGGAGACCTTGACCAAGACACAGATGATGCTCCATATTAGCCAACTAAACTGCTCTTCACACAATTTCTCCAGCATCAATGACAACCCGAATCTTCTTTTCACTCAATCCCAAATGTTTCTTTATATCTCTTATCATGCCTACTATTTTGTATCCAGTCTTCATTTTCTCGATACATTGAGTACTCAGGGTTAAATACTTCACTGTTTTAACTGTATTTAGGCTAGCTAAGCAATAGACATGATCAGAATTCACGATTTTCTTCTTATTGGCTTCTTCTATCACTAAACTTCCGAAATATTTCCAACAAAAACTAATTTGGCTTTTATAGTTTGGCTGTTACAGAGAGTTTTTTTTAACATTAGTTTTAGGTAAATCAATCATTTCACTCAATTCAACGAAAAATTTAAAATAATAAAAAACGTGCTGTGGTGTTAGGAAATATTGCTCAAGGACACGCTGTGAAGCAATTGGTGGCGGCACGCCACTGAGACACAGTGGCATCTGCCAGCACGGCACAGCGCCCACCTCTAGACTCCATATGGGTGCTCATGGCAGTTGATAACTTTTGCCCTTAAAGGAGTCTTCATCATGCAGTCACCTCACTCTATTGTTGAAGAAGATAAGATTGAAAATTTCAATCCTCTATGTGGGTATGTGTCTGTCTGTGTTTCAACAATGACCAAACCGTGAACTTTGGTAAGAATTGGTTATTCTCCAATCCAAATGTTTTATGTATGTACGAGGGAGTACCCAAAAAAACTGGAATTATTTTTAAAAGCTATATATTTTCACTTTTTTTTTTTTTATGAAACAACCTTATCCCCTTCAAAATACTCTCCATTACAACTAATACATTTGTCCCACTGGTGCTTCCACTGTTCGAAACATTTTCTGTAATCATCTTTAGAAATGGCTGACAGCTCCTCCCCCATTTTTTTCTTGACCTCTTCAATGTTGTCAAATCTGTGTCCTTTCATGCCCCTTTTCATGTGTGGAAATAAGAAAAAGTCACACAGAGCCAGGTCAGGCGAGTAGGTACAAGAGGCAGCAGAATCATGCCATTTTTGGCCAAAAACTGCTTAACAGAGCTGTGTGTGCAGGTGCATTGTCATGGTGGAAGAACCACTCCCCTGTCTGCCACAAATTGAGTCTTTTTTTTACAAACATTGTTGCGTAATCTTCTTAAAACTTCCAAATAAAAGATTTGATTGATAGTCTGATGTGGGGGAACAAACTCTGAATGAACTATGCCCTTGGCACCAAGAAAGTAAATGAGCATTGTCTTGATGTTTGATTAGACTTAATGATTTTTTTTTTTCCGGATGAGGTGACAGTGACATCTTCGATTAGCTTGTTTCTTGCTTTGTTTCTGTGTCTTAACAATAGCACCATCACCACTCATCACCAGTAATGACCTTTGACAGAAAATCTGTATCAATTTCAAGCTGTTGTTTCGGAGCACGGCATGTTTCAACTCGACATTCTTTTTGTGTGTCAGTCACAGCCCGAGGAATAAACTTGGCAGCAACCCTTTTAATTCCAAAATCTTCGGTTATAATTCACTGAACCAAGTTCAAAGATAAACCACTAATCTCTGACAGTTGATCAATTGTCTGTCGACAGTCTGAGAGCACAAGCTATCGAATTTTTTCAATATTTTTGTCAATTCAGGCAGTTGATGGACATCCAGAACATAGTTTGTCATCAATCAACATGTTGCCATTTTTAAACCGAGCGAACAACTCGTACACTTGAGTTTTTCATATAGCGTCATATTTGTAAGCTGTTTTCAACATTAAAATAGTTTCAGCAGCATTTTTACTGAGTAGAAACCAAAATTTCACAGCTGCATGTCGTTAAACGAAACTTGCCATCGAAAACAAAACAATAAAAAATAGCGCTAGCAAAAACAATCACTGCAGATTAACAGGACAAGCCAGGTAGACAACACAGGTGGTACTGAACTGAAAATGAGTTGCGCTATAAAACACCTAGTGGCAGAAACACTTACTACACTAACTCTGCCTTCGACAATGCTATTCCGCTTATTTTTGGGTACCACCTCGTATTGTTAGGAAACAAAGGCATTGTAAAGTAGTATAAATCAAACATTTGGATAGGACAATAACCACCACTTGGTTCAATTCAGATGACTGACCATGAGGATAGAGATTTTGACTGTTGAAATGTACCATGGTTATGAAACTTTAATACTGCTGGAAGCTTGAAAACTTCATAATATAAAGAGACTTAAGTTATACTGGATGAATATAAAAGACCATCCCATTAAAAGGCTATATATGCAGCACCATTCAACATATTATTGTGGTGTGAACATTTTGAAGTTTTATTTGGCGAGAGGTAACACTATGAATGTTCTTACCACTCTCTGAGAGTTTGTTGTCAGTTCAGGTTGATATGCCAAGCATACTACATAAAGTGCTTTGTGTTACTGAATTTACTAAAGGAAATCATTTAAAATAATGCAGCAAGATGTGATCTGTCACTAATAGAGATGCAGTTCTCCCAAAACATGGAGTCCTGTATGTTGGTTTCATCAACCATTGGGAAAAAAGTGTGCATTTGCAAAGGTAAAAGTTGTTGTTGGAAAAATTGTCTGAAGAAAAAGTGAAACAGATCCAGCAAGTGTTTGCTTGCAGTTCAACAAAATCAACTCTATAAGCCACATGGAAATCACTCATTTCTTTATTAAAGGTAAGGAACGTGTTGAGAAAGTAATTGCTTTTTTGTGACATACTAATCAACAAAGACCATTTCTTCATATCTAAGCAGTTTTAATGATGAAGTAGCATTGCATGCCAACAATACCAGCCAATAGCCACAACATATGGATTTTGGGTAAACAGAATTCTCATGAAACCTCAAACAAGAGCATGACTCTTCCTAGGTAAATCTGCTTTGTTCTGTATGTAGAAATAAAGTTTGTGGCCCATTATTTTTAAAGAATTCACTGTCAACGGAAATTCTTACTTCATTGACTGTTTTTTTCAGTTGGAAGAAGCTGGAGATTTCATTTCCCAACAGGATGGTGGGCCCAGTGGCGTAGCTAGGTCAACAAGGGCCCCGGTGCAAAAAAATTATTTTGGGCCCTCAGGCCAGACGGGCGACCTTTTTTTTGCTTTGTGTGCTGGTAGGGGCCCCCTGAACTGAGGATGGGGGCCCTTGAATTGTTCTTTAGGGGCCCCCCTGTGCAGCGAGGACACTTAGTGAGGTGCTCCTGTGTTCGCAGGGGCCCCTTAGACGACGGTAAAGCTAAAAAAAGGTCGCCAGTTTTCCGTGAAGGCTCGTGGGCCTTCTAAACTGCGCTCAGGGGCCCCTTGAGGTTTGTTTGGGGGCCCCCTGAGCGTGAGGGCCCCGGTGCACTACACCGCCTAGCCCCATAGTAGCTACGCCCCTGGGTGGGCCACCCTATTGGTACTTATCTATTCATGGTTAATTGGATGAAAAATTGCCACAACAATGGACTGGTCACAAAAAAGATTGCAACCACATTATTACTGGCTTCTGATTTAACTTCCTACTATTTTTTACTATTAACTTGGTCCACAATTCAAAAGTTGGTTGGAACCTCCCGAAGGAGGCATACTAAGCCATTGAGTCAGAGGTAGGGTGGGGGGGGGGAGGAGGACAGTTTCTTTCCTCTGGGATCTACAGTTTAATGTGGTATTCAAATCACAGAACAAGCTGGCATAGCTCATATTATCAAACACAGCTCTTAAATTCCTGCACGCACTAGGATTTGAACCTGGGGAAGAAGCAGTAAACTTTTTAAACCACTGAGCTACCAGACAGAGAGGTAAATAATTAAGAAAAGAAGTGGTTTTATCACACTTCCTTGAGACACACCCAATGTACCATTTAGTTTAAAAGAGCATCCATCAACAAATAACATACTGTGACCAAGCAGTTAGAAAATCTCATATCCATTCAAAAATCTGATCCAATATACTGTATGCTCAAATCTTATCTAAAGGTGTGAAGTATGTCTAAATTCAGGACAACTTGTTATCATAAAGCTAGTTACTTTGCTATTTAATAAAATGTAGACTCACCACTCATTAAGCTATAATTATCACACATTATTTTGGTATTAACAATGAACTTGGGATAAAACTGATATATGAGATCACATTTATTAATAGTTTTACAGCATGCCATAGTAAAAGCAATTACAACTCTGGATCGCAGACATGTGAAAAGTAATCAACATAAGCCAAATGCAATAAAACTATATTTCACGAAGTTTGTTAAATTGCCCAGTGCTGAGATAAAAGATTTTCAAATCAAGAAATTAAATAATGTCAACTAAACACTAGAGAAACATGAAATTTGTTCAACGATTGCTTATTCGGTCACAGAGAAAAACAACCTTTTGTTGCAGAGATAAGTAGACTAATGAATCTTACCATTTGCTTGTTGTCTTAATACAAACAGAAAGCACATATCTCATCTGAATATTGTTGCACAAAAAGTGTCTCATAAAAACATATTATAAGGTAGCTACGCCCTCCCAACACTCTAAAGAAGGTAAACCTTTTAGCATTGTTGTTAAAAGTGTATGAAGTCAAACCTGATATTGAAGCAGTTTTTGAGCAAAACTCAGTGTGGTACCGTGTAAAAAAGTTAAACCAAAAGTTGAAAGCAGAGCACTTCAAACACTTTCACAGATGTGTGAACGAAGGCTTTCCCGGTGTGTCGCTACAATGTATTCTTCGCGGGTTCACTGCCAGATTGTGTAGGTAAAGGACGACGAGATTTTGGTGATGATCTCTGTCGCCATCCTCAGGCCTGGTGTTGACGCTGCGACGACCAGAGCTGCAGTCAACACTCGTCGTCCTTTACCTACACAATCCGGCAGCGAACCCGCGAAGAATACATTGCACTTCCACAGATACTACGTTTAAAAATATGCATTCTGTTATAAGGTTTATAGTCATTTTTTTATTTAAGACAGTATTGGGTGAGAAGTTTTATTTGAAGTACGAGGTCAAACAAAGAAAACTGAGTCAGCCGAGTGATGCAATAAGAATATACATGTAGGCAACAGATTTTAAGCAATTTAAATAAATAAATGAAATCTAATTATGGCAATGTCCTGTTAGAATGTAGATAGAATTTATAATAAAATTTTGATTTTGTAGACAAATAATAATATGAAATTCTAATAACCAAACATATTTGACTTTTAAAATAAAATAGTAACCTAGTGAAAAATAGGTTTGAAGGAAAAGGTAAAATATGGCAATAATATGATAACAATAGACAAAGAGTAACAATTTACATAGTGAAACAATGGGATTTTAGACGTTGAGTCAAGTGTTACAAAACCTGTTTAAATATGCTCAAAAAATAAAGACATCGCAAAGGGGGAATACTAATAACTAACAATCACTCCACATAAAGTTGAACGCAGTTTATTCAAAATTCTTAAGTTCTCAGGCTGGTGCCAGACAAATATCACACTTTAATGAACAATAATGAACTCCAAACTAGACTGCAGGTTGATAATTAGAAACAGTTCATCACTTGATCAAATTTGTCACCATTCACAGTCAATTAATTATAGGACTCACCACTCGCAATTCATCACTCTTGTGTAAGTCATCTGCAGATACAAATTAGGTTTGATAGCTACATGGCAACTACTCCAACCAATCTCATGGTTGCTAAACACTTCTAATCCAGGCGACTTCTGAAAAAATACTGCCCAACTAAAACATGGCCACTTCTTTTCAGGTCCACTTCAGCCAGTCTCTAAAGTTCTTTGCCCCCACATGTTCTTTTCTAGTCTATCATGAATTTCCACTTAAGTTCATATGGCAAAGATTCCTCCATACACCAGTCTCTCCATTCCCTGTGATATTTCTTATGCCATACCGATTTGCATTCTCTGTCTTCTAGTTTGACAACCTCTCTGCCCAGTCACAACACTTGCATTACAACCCCCCCCCCCCCCCCCACACACACACAAACTTGTTTTTGGAAGTGGGCGTACAAAAACTGGTGACATTTTCCAATTTAGGGAGCCCTCTTAAACACTCTCAAGCTTCATCCTTTCAGTTGACACGCTCAGCAAAAGAAAATATTACAGCATGGTAATAATGTTATTGCTCCCTATTTACGACTGGTACCAGTTACTGAATTACAGAGTTGTTCAAAATAAACTTCCCATAACACTTCACAAAACAATTCAGTCTCTCCCCCTACCTTGTTAATTTGCAATTACTGACACAAGTATAACACATATCGAAAACAAATCCTACAAAATTACATCATGTCTCCCATCTATTCACCAAATTAAGTGTTCATGTGTTCTTATGAACATGTCTCATAATGTCCACACAACAAATTGTCACTAAGTATTACAAACCATGAAATGTATAAATTTCTTCACATCATAAAAAAAACTTAATTCCCATCAAATAATGTACCAATATTATTAGAAAATTGTATTTTCACTTACAATCATAAAATTATTAGGCTCCTGTCACGAACACAGACATACGAGAGTATGGTTTATTTAACATGATGCCTTCGTTGGCCAGGCTTCCCAACACCATCAACATATAAGACAGTAATACAATACAATTATATAAAGTTCCCACAAACAGTGTGTTTGACCGTATATAAGAAATGATATGTCAGCACATACTTCGTCTCCAATATTCGTAGTTGAGGAAGCAATTAAACACAAATGGGGAATGGTCCATTCCCTTAGGGCTCAACAAAAGTTTGATTGTTTATAAATGTGACCCATCTCTGCGGTGGGTAATAATTGTGGGATGTATGCTCCGATAGTTGACACGCCCATTACGGTCAAAACTCTGCCTTCCCTTCATTACTGCACAATGACATAGGTATATATGTAATTTTAAAATCTACATATTTACACAGGAAAAAATCAAATTAATATTATATATAAATGTATTCCAGTAGATGTGGTGCTCATGTTTTCCCAATCTTATATGGTTTTAAGTCAGTTATGCTGTACTGGCCTTTCACAACCCACGATTTTGGATCAATCAAAACTTAAGCATTTGCATTATGGACCTCCATTATCTCATATGGTCCTCTATGTAGGGGTAGGAATTTCCCAATTTCATTATGATTGCAGAGGACTTATGATGTGTACGAATCAGAACTGCAACAGGACAGAGGTAACAGGTTTTAATTTTATTGAGAATTAGTATATAAATTTTTGTCTTTAGACGTTGCGAGTATAAATTTGCTTCAGAGCTAGCTACAGGCAGCCAGCAGATGGAGGCTCAGATAACAGTGGCGTGAGAGTTAGAATTGCGAGTCAACAGTATGCACTTGCAGTCTGGTGATGCCTTGCAGTAACAAAACTGTTGTATGCACCATATTCACACATTATTCGCTTCGAGCAACAAGGAAGTAAAAGATGTAGGTAATGAACAAGATAGTCCAGGTTTGTTCTCCAAATGTCTTCAAATCAGTTAAATTCAAGTTACTAATGCAAAGACATGTCATTTCCTCTGTATTTTAATTTTGGTTGATGATCAGACTAAATGTTGTTAGGCTTTTAATATTAAATGGTTTGTAATATAATTCGTCTGTGTTTGCGTCTCATTTAACACTCTTAGACTAAAAGAATCCATGACCCCACAGTCCACCTATCTTGATTGCAGGTTAAGATTGCTAGATTAGTATTTCTTGTATCTCAAGTATGTCGAAGACGAGCAGTTACAGCATATGCTTCACAAGGTAAGCAATTCTAGCGTTAAGCTGTCTGATTGGATATTTGAATGAAGCTTTAAAGCAGTTTTGGTAATTTCTGCGTAGTAAAATAATTGCCTGGTGTCAGCTCTAACTGAAATATAATAGAAATAGTAACTTCAGCTAGCTACCACTCACACCATCCTATTACAGAATTGATCCTCTGTAGTGTAACTGGTATGTTTGATATTAGCATCATATTGCTTTTGTCGGTGCAAAGCCTTCTTTTTTAATTCAGCTAGAGCAGCTATGAGTTTGTCTGAGTAGTTATATGTTGCAACAGTCTTCATGGCATTGCAGCCGGATATTTTGACAAAATGATGACTTTTGACAGCGTGTCATGTAACCTAAATTTTAACACTAAATGATCAAAATTAATTAAAAGAGATGCGAGCTTATGGGAATCCAACAGTAAAGCATGTTTAAAAGCATTGTCTTGTAGTTTTCAGGTAAATAATAGGATTAAATAGCAAAGTGCAATCACAATAAATTGTCAACATTGGCTTTATAAACAGAATTGATTATTTCAGAATATAATTCGTTCCCTTCATGTACAGAGATGTAGTAGGTGATTACAAGTTAAGTGAGGTACAACACTTCTTTCATTATTTTTCCTATGCAGTGTTAGGCCTGTTACGGTCTCAATCCATCTTCTTGGTGGTCTTCCTATATCTCTCCTGCCTCTGGGATGGTATTTGAGAATTTTTCGTGGGATCCGGTCCCTCTTCATCCTTAATACATGGTTTTTCCAAGATGTTCTATAGGTTTGCAAACTTTGGAGAACTGGTTTGACTGAGTTCTTTAACGATTTCATCAGATCTCTCTTTAGCCAGGATGTTATATAACCTGACTCTTGTGTGTCGTTGAACAAGAGATGGTCTAAAAGTGCTATTTATTATTTCTATAACTTTCGTGAAATTCATGATTTTTGTTGCATATTGGTTTCTAGGGTGTAGCTGAGGCTGTAACCTAGGTATTTAAAGTCTGCTACTTGTTCTATGGGCGGGTTCTCTATTGAAATTTTGGTTCTTTTGAATTTTTTTCCGACGAAGGCCATAACTTTGGTTTTGCTCTCTTATGTACCAATACCAGCAGGTCAGCTTCTGATTAAAAAAAAAAAAAAAAAAAAAAAAAAAAAAAAAAAAAAAAAAAAAGCACTTGGTCATCGGCAAACATTGATGTGTACGGGTCTGTCTATTTTGATTCTGCTACGGGGTTTTTGTTGCCAGTCACTAATGATTTTGTTTATATATATGCTGAATAAAAGTAGAGCCTATACTAGCCTTTTCCAACCAAATGTCAACCTCTCCTTCACGTGGTGCACCATGTTTGCATGGACGAGGCTCTGGCGACTGAAAGATTCCCAGTATAAGGAGTCGCCAACTGCTTGCCAACGGCCTCCAAAAGGAGGATGGAAGAGCAGGCGGCAGTTCAGGGCATCCTCTTGCCCTTGGGGTGGGAAATGGCCCCTAAAGGCGGATGAATCAGAAATGATCAACAGCATGGGGATGCAGAGTGCAATGGGAAACCACTGCATTAAATACACAAAGGGTATCCGGAGGACATGTAATCCTCTCAAATTACATATATCATGATGGCTTCTTCCTGGGTAAAATATTCTGGAGGTAAAATAGGCCCCCAATCGGATCTCCGGGTGGGGACTGCTCAGGGAGGAGTCATCAGAACGGATAGAAGCATTATACGAGTCGGAGCGTGGAATGTTAGAAGTCTGAATAGGGCAGGTAGGTTAGAAAACTTAAAAAGGGAGATGGAACAACTTCAGTTAGATGTTGTTGGGATTAGTGAGATTAAATGGAAGGATGCACAGGATTTCTGGTCTGGGGAACACAGGATAATCAGCACACAATCTATCAATGGAGTCACTGGTGCAGGATTTGTAATGAACCAGAAAGTAGGGAAACGGGTGAGTTATTATGAACAGTTTAGTGACAGGATTATTTTGATGAGGTTAGAAACTAAGCCCGTCCCAAACACATTAGTACAAGTTTATATGCCAACGTCACAGGAAGATGATGAAGAAATAGAAAAAATATACGCTGAAATTGAAGAATTAATACAATATTTGAAGGGGGAGGAAACTCTAATAATCATGGGTGATTGGAATGCAATAGTGGGAGAAGGAAAAGAGGGGAATACTGTAGGAAGTTTTGGTCTAGGAGAAAGAAATGAGCGAGGAAGCAGGTTGCTAGAATTTTGTAAAAGATATAAGCTAGTAGTGGCAAAAATTGTTTAAGAACCATGAGAGAAGAATATACACCTGGAAACATCCTGGGGATACAGGCAGAAATCAGATAGATTATATCATGGTCAAACAGAGATTCAGAAATCAAGTTATAAACTGTAAAGTGTACCCAGGAGCTGACAGACTCTGACCATAATTTGATAATAATGAAGTGCAGGCTGAAACTTAAGCGAATAAGGAAGCAGTATAAGCAGAACAGACTGGAAGTGAATAAACTGAAACAATCTAGCACGAGAGAAAAATTTGCAGAAATGGTAGACTTAGGTCTACGAAGTACCTCTGAAAGGAGCTCAACCAAGGATGAATGGAATGCATTAAAGACCGAAATAATGAAAGCTGGTAAAGAAACATTAGGCTTTAGGGAACAAGCTGCCCACAAACCTTGGATCACAGAAGAAATTTTGGAACTGATGGATCAGAGGAGAAGGTACAAAAATGCTCAGGATGAAGCAGGAAGAGAGCAGTACAGGCAATTTAGAAATCAAATAAATTGGAAATGCAAAATAGAAAAAGAAAAATGGCCACAAGAAAAGTGTGATGAAGTAGAAAAGCAAATGGTCGTAGGTAAAGTAGATGTTGGATATAGAAAGATCAAACAGAATTTTGGAGAGATGAAGAAAAGAGGTATGAACTTTAAAGCTGCCGATGGGAAACCTCTTTTAAGCTCAGAAGATAGAGCTAACCGATGGAAGGAATACATCAAGAAACTGTATGATGGGGATGACTTGAACAATAGAGTAATGGAAAAGGAAGGCAATGTTGACATTGATGACATAGGAGATCCTGTTTTAAGGACAGAATTTAATAGAGCTCTGAATGACTTGAAAGCAAATAAGGTAGTTGGAATTGATGAGGTCCCTGCAGAACTTCTTAAATCCCTAGGAGAGGAAGGAATCGAAAGATTATTCAAGCTGATATCAAAAAGTTATGAAACAGGAGAAATTCCAACTGATTTTAATAAAAATATCATCTTCACACTTCCGAAGAAAGCACAAGCCGACAAAGGTGAGAATTATCACACCATTAGTCTAACATCACATGCCAGAATAACATACAGAAGGATGGAAAGGGTAGTAGAAAATGTTCACGAGTTAATTCTATTTTTCGCCTGAGATGAATTTTTAGTTACTGTAAACAACAAATCACGCTCAAATGACACATTGTTATGAATAAGGCTATATTCAACAACGACAATGTTTCCAATGGAAACATCAGATGGTGCCTGGAAAGACTTATTGTTGCCAAGGCCAGAAATATAAATAGCAACTCTTGTATAAGAATTTTTCTTATCTTCAATAACTCTCTTGATTTCTTCATCCCAGGCTCGTAATCCTTGTTTTCTATTCCAACGTTTCTTTATTCCTATACTCTCGTTTGCCGCTTCATATAGAATTCTGGTTAGGTTTTCCCATTCTAATTCAATATTTTCCTCCCCTTTGTACTTCTTTTCGTTTTCACTTAGTCTTCTCTGATACAACCATTTGATGCTTTGATCTTGTAAGAGTTCGACTCTGTAGGACTTTGGGTTTGATTTATGCGTTTCCTTTTTGTTAACATTGCTATTTAACCAGTAGGATGGAAATCTTGCTGCACCTACGAGGAGGTGGTGATTTGATTCAATCTCATAGGCTCTAAAAATCCTTGTGTCGAGTATAAGTTTTCAGTTTTTCACTGGTTATCACGTAATCTATGATTGATATTTGGCCTCTTGCAGACCAAGTGCATTTGTGCGAGTTTTTGTGTGGAAATAATGTGTTGCATATATAGAATTTATTGTAGATTACATCGTCGATCAGTTTTTGTCCATTGCTGTGTTTTGCTGGTACTCCGTGTGGTCCTACTTTATTCTCTATTCTTGTGTTTCCAACCCTTGCATTGAAGTCACCCACTAAAAGAAGGTAGTAATTTATATTGACCTAATCTAGGATTTCTTGGAGTTTTGTGCACAGCTTATCAGTTTCTTCATTTCTACCCTGTTCTGGAGTGTACACACCCACAACTGTCAGGAAAACACATTGCATTTTTAGTTTTATTTCTATTATCCGTTCATTCCAGAATGTGTAGTGGTCTATCTTTGACTTTAGTGATTTATGTACCATGATCATGACCCCTGCTTGTGCTCTTACATTTCTGTCAACTCCATAGAATATTTGAATGTAGTTGTTTGTGTACTTTGTACCTTGTGGTTTCTGTTATGACTGCTGTCTTTTAACACCTTTCTTGTTAAGTTAGCCTCCAGTTGGTCACCTTTGTGTGCTAGTGCTTGCACATTCCATGTACAAATAAGGGGTTTATCCTTTTTCTTGCCATTGCCATCATTATTGTTATCCATCCTGCTATTTCTTGTTTGAGACTTGAAAGCAAAAACCTTTAGTCCTACCAATTGGTTGCTAGCCAAGAGGTAGCAAGTCTGGCTGTGGGGCTGCCACATTGACGTTTCCAGACCAGCCTTTGATTTTCTGTCAGGGTTGACTCCCTTAGCCTTTGATAGTCCCTATCAAACCTGCAAGACAGCAGGTTCCCCTCACTTGTTTTAGCCAGTAGACCAACACTGTTGGCCGGGTGATATCTCTTGGAGCTACCACGTGAGAGCTGGATGTCTGGTGTGGACCAATCTGTATGGCTTGTCTTGAGTCAAGACATGGTCAGCCATGCTTGAAAGGTACTACCACTCCCAGGAACCCCATATCACCCGGTATAAAATAGTAAAAAAGAGATATTTGACATTAAAGTTGAAAAAGAACATGAGGTAGATCAAATAAAAAAAGTTAATTAATTCTACTGCTCCAAGTTTTAAAGTTACAGGAAAGATTCACAGTTCAAATGATGTGTAAAAATTCAAACTACATTATATCAAAATTTAGAATCAGTAGATGAAACATAAGTAACCTTTTTGGAAGAAAATGAAGATTTAGAAAGGAGTACAAAATTTGCACACAGTGGAATTCAGCTAGATACAGACTGGAAAGAAGGTTTAAAACAAAGTAGTTTTTCCTATGAATGATTTTTGTAAAGATTTATGTAGTACTAGAGATTGCCCAGTGGTTGAAATTTGGCCATAATTAATTAAGTTAATTAGTTTTTTGTAAAAGAGTATTATTGCAAGTTATTCATGTAATCTATAATTACTCCCGAATAGGTTCTGAACCGTTTACCTAATATCCTTTCTGTTTTATTTCCCTGAGGAGAATAATAGGAAGTTTGTAAAATTTTAATATGCAATTGTGTCAAACATATCTCCTATAACTTTCCTGTAAACAGTGGGCCATTATCAGTTAAGATGGCTTTGGGTTGTCCTATTTGTGGAATATATTGATCAGCTATTTTAGAACATACTGCTTTGGCAGTCACTCTCACTAAGGGCGTATATCTTCACAAATTTAGAAAACACGTCAAGTATGACACAGATTTGTATTACCCCTCCCCTGGATTGTGGTAAAGGCCCATAAATGTCCAATGCAATGAGATCCCGTAGTTGGGATGGTATAATTATATTCATCTCTCCATTACACCTAGCGGATTTGCTTATACATATTATGAAAATACCACAATCGTCAATAGTGCGTGGTAACACTTGTTAACATCGAAATATCGATATCTTAAATGGTGGTCCACATTCAAAGAGTGCACATGTTGATCCGTTATCCACAACTTCCAATTTTCTGCCTCTAAATGATCTCTTTTGAAAAGATTTCCTTTTTCTAAGCAATAAAACATACACAATTTGAGTGCTTGTACAACTGATCTAAGTGTGTCATCTTCTTGTTGTTCTGTTTTCATGTTTTTTAAATAAGTTCTAATCTGTTTCTCACATAGAACCCCTTTATGGTATTAGGGGTAGCTGGAACATGTGGGTGTCTCTTCCTTGCATTTGCAATGACATTTTGTTCATCTGGTAAGTATTTGATTTCAAAGTTTAACTCTTGTAATAAAAGTGTCTATCTGTTTAATCGACCATGTATGAGTCTATACTAGTGAAGGAAAGACAAAGTTTTATGGTCTGTGTATATGAGGACTTTCTGCCCAAAAACAGCTATCCGAATTTTTCAACTTCCCATGATAGCTAAGGCTGTTTTTTTTTTTTTAATTGGATTCTACTGGTCTTAGCAGCTTCTTTCAAAAGCAAGGGGGTCTTCTGTCTAGACCACCATTATTTGGAATTTCTTGGAATAGTTCTACTCCTAACCCATATTCCGAAGAGATGAGGTAGGCCCAATTGGGAGAGAACAAGGTAATGTTCTATAAAAGGGTGATCTTTGTTTCTTGAAAATCATGTTAACATTTGCATGTCCATTTCCATTTTTTTTTTTTTGTAATTCTGCAAGGTGTGGACTGTTGAAATTTGTCCGGGTATAAACTTACAGTAATAACCACATATTCGTAAAAACTTTTAAGTTGTATTTTGTTCCTGGAAAAAGGGAAATTTTTGATTGCTGCCAACTTGTTTGTGGCTGGAGTAATACCCGTGGGTGTAAGTAATGTTGTCATATATCTGTAATCTCGCAAAAAGCCATTTAGAAGGGATCCTATCATCTACCATTCATACAGATGATTATTTTGAGGTATAATTCGTATGGTATAAAAAATTTATTTAAAAAGGTATTTCAATTTCAAGCTGTATTTAACAATGTGCACAGGGCAAACAAAGGGAAAAGTCTTAAATATAAAATCATCAATTAATAAAAAGAGATAACTCAAATTTTATTATGACAGCATATTGTCCACATTAAGACACCCGTTATAACTAAAACTGGAGTCTGGAGATACAATCTAAATATGCTTTTTAGTGAAGTAGAGAATTTGAATTTTATAAATAAAAGAGCTAGGAAGATAAAAGTGGGCTTAAATCAGAGATAAAAATTCATTTAGTACCGAAACTGATATCCTCGCCACATTTTACTTTTAGAAATTAATAACTCTTAAATAAGAATGATGAGAAAATTTAACATAACCTAAAAGACTAACATACAAAAGTTTCGGGAAAATCCAACTAACAATAGTGTAACATAAAAAACAGGATTTTTGTAATACACAAAAGAATAGCATTTTCCTGCAGGGATGCACCGATATTCCAGTTCAATGCAGCTCAAGGTTAGCCAGAGTATAAGGCGGTCATTTTCCTTGCCTCAGCCTTCAGTATCAAAACAGCAGAGCAGTCCGACAGCCTTAAACTAACCATTGTGTCATGCTGCTTAAGTGAAGATTCCCAAAATGTAACTACTAAAAGTTTAATTCTCAGACATTTTATTTTGAAATATGTGGTAGGAATTTTTCTTACAACGTGTTAAGAAGTGAACAATACAAGTGTTTAAACAATTCAACAAGTTTGATCTAATTTGGGGTGCAAATCTAAGTATGTTTGCAAGAGTATGCTCTTAACCAGTGTTGTGACTTGAAGAATAACCTGCCATTTTCATATGCGATTTCAAATGTCTGATTCAGCCCATTGATATTTCTAATGTGTGATCAGACACCAGTATTAACTTCATCAAACTTTCAAGAATATATCACACACACTAGCTGATGCCCACAACTTCGTTTGTGATTGTAAAGAATTTTGATTGACAGCTAACGACATGTAACCACCATAGTGCACGATGGGAGACTCGAAGCTAATATCACACTCAAACATCCATGATCTACGCAGGGGTTTAGGGCTGCAAAGTGAAAATGCAGGGATACACATCTTTGGTCGAAATATGAAATTGTCCTCAGTTGACCAATTTCAACCACCATATATCCCACACTCCCATAGCTACCGACATGACACCACCATTGTGCACGGTTCAAGAGTTGAGATTAATACCACACACTATCAACTGAGGAATGCGCTGGGTAGTTTTGGATGTAGAATGAAATATGGGGACATGTCTATTTTTAATCAGGTCCACCACTTTCAACACCCCTATCTACAACACCCCCATAGCTACTGACATGCAGTCACCATAGTGCACAATGCAAGACACCAGGCTACTATCGCACAAAAACATCCGTGGTCTGAACTTAGTAGTTATGGCTGTAATGTGGCATATAGGGACACACACGTCTTTGGTAGAAATAAGAAAATGCCCTACATCGACCACTTTCAACCACTATATCTCCCACACCCCCACCGACATCTAACCACCATAGTGCACAATGGGAGACTCGAGGCCATTACCACATACAACGGCCAGTGGTCTGCGCTATGCAGTTGAGGCAGCAAGGTAACATATACGGACACACGTCTTTGGTCGAAATACGAAAATATTCTTGATCGGCTAATTTCAACTACCACATCTACCACACTCCCACAGCTATCGACATTTAGTCAATGTTGTGCACGATTGGTGACTCTATGCTACTACCACACACAAATGCCAGTGATCTCTGCTAGATAGTTTTGGCTGAAAAGTGATACATAGGGACACATATGTCTTTGGTCGAAATATGAAAGTGTCCCAGGTTGACCACTTTCAACCACAATATCTCCTACACCGCCCAATAGCTACAGACATCTAACCACCATAGTGCACGATAGGAGACTCAAGGCCACTGCCACAAACAATCACCAGTGGTATGCGCTACTCAGGTGAGGCAGTAAAGTGACATATATGGACACACATGTCTTTGGTTAAAATATGAAAATTCCCTGCTTTAACTATTTTAACCATTATATATCCCACACCCCCACAGCTATTGTCTTTCAGCCAACGTTGTGCACGATAGGAAACTCTATTCTTCTGCCACACACAAATACTAGTGGTCTGTGCTAGGTAGCGGTTCGAGTTTTTTTCTTGTACCAACACCGCAGGAATCCCCCTTTGGTAAGCGGTGGTTTTTTATCCTATCCTAATGTTCAATATATCCGCTTTTAGCGCCTTTGTTTCCTAACAATATATATAAGATTAGTAACAGCAATTACTTCTTTATTTGGATGTTATCCATTATCTATTGCAATAATAATAGTAAACAGATTGGCGGCCAAAATGAAATATAGGAACCGAGCAGCATCTTCAGTAAAAGGTATCAGAAATATCACATAACAGGTATCACAATCAGTTTACATATAATGTTTGAATCCCAATCAAGCATATATTTGTAACAGTGTCCAAAAAATTCGATATGAGAGGTTAGGAAAATTCATTTTTCAATTTGAGTGTCATTCCCCCTTTTTAAAGCTATATGAACTTCTCTAAGTGTTTCCTAGTGTTGATCGAGTGTTTCACAGGCAATTGAGATGGCATCCAAATGGACATGGAACATTTTGAGTAACTTTGACTACAGAATAGTATCTATAGCCCGGGTAAAGTTTGAAATGGTATTAAATCCAAACACCAAAACACGAAAATGGTAGCAGCAACCTTGATGTAGAAAGACTGTGAATTTCCTAGAATTTTCTTCAATGGCAATTTGCCAGTATGAAGAAGTCCAATGTGGTAAGGTATTGTTTGCCATGGAAGCTTTGAAGAATATCATCAACTGAGGGTGGGTGGTCCCATTCTGTCTGTAAGAATTTTTGAGTATGTGGGCGTCCAGTGCCAATCGCACTGACTGATCCGCTTAGTGATGACAACCAGAGTATTGTTGTATGGGCTGTTGGACCATTCTATAATCTTTCAATCAAGCATTCAAGCAATCTCTTCGTCTACAAGTTGCCTTTTTGCCAATGGTATTGTATATGGCTTTACAAAGAAAGGTGTCCAACAAGTAGCTGTAAACATGCATTGATAATCCTTTACCAGACCCAATAGGTCAGAAAAGACAGCTAAA
The DNA here is from genome assembly GCA_031002005.1 of Vandiemenella viatica. Classification (NCBI taxonomy): domain Eukaryota; kingdom Metazoa; phylum Arthropoda; class Insecta; order Orthoptera; family Morabidae; genus Vandiemenella; species Vandiemenella viatica. The sequence goes on from JARYHS010008075.1 coordinate 158,082,743, forward strand.
AATTCATTGTTAGGTGTGATGGCTGCCCCTTTAATCAGGTAATATTTGTTGAAGGATGCTATCTTTCTTATTTTCTATTGCTCAAACTTTCTATAAAATCCTGGTTCTTTAGTTATATTTACTTCCCTGTTGTTAAATAATACTCGCACGGACTTAACATTTCCTGCTTGACATCCCTGATGTAATGAAACTGAATGTTTCTGGCCATTTGTGTTTATTGAAAGTCTCCCCTGTTCACAATCTAAGGTGGCCTTCATTGAGTAAAACCAATGTATACCAAAAATACTGCCCGGATGAAGCCCCGGTACTACAAAAGCAGGTGTTTCGATATAAAGGTGTTTGAGATATCCTTCTAATAATGCTTGACTTTTTATGGATTTACTTCTCTTGCCAGTTGCAGTCATATTCTCTACTCGATAGGTTGGTAGTTGTTGAATAGCTTGTAATTTGCAAGGTAGAAGAATTTTTAAAAGGTAGAAAACAGAAAGTTGGGCTAGGAACAGCAATATCAAAAGAAGTGGAAGTAAAAATTGGAGTGCTACAGGGTAGGGTGTTGGGACCACCGCTATTCATTATTCTAGTGAATAACTGTGCTGATTGCTTACTATCAGAAATTAGGTTGTTTGCCGATGACATAATGCTACATAAAAGGATCAAAACGGTAGAGGACTGTAAAAAGTTGCAGGGTGATGTCGACAGGATATCTAGTTGGATTGGTAAACATGGGACGAAGATAAATGCAAGGAAGAGTCAGCTTATTAGATACACAAATAAAAAACTAAAGGTTGATTATGATTATAAGGGGAGTAAAGAATTGCTTGTTGAAGACTTAAAATGTAAATATCTTGGTATTACATTTGATAACAAGCTTAACTGGGCGGGACACATTGGACAGGTAGTAGGAAATGTTTTCAAAATTCTGCACTTGCTGGAGAGAGTGATGATGGGACGTATAAGATAAGTAAAGGAATTGGATTACAAAACTTTGGTCAGATTATTGCTTGTATATGGTAGGGTAGTATGGGACCCATTTTTTAGTATCAAATACAGGAGTTGGAGAAGGTGCAACAAGGGCTGCTAGATATGTTTCAGTAAATTATTGCAGAATGCAATCAGTAGCAGACATGATAAAAGAGCTGGGATGGGATTGATTGGAGGACAGGAGGAGGATGAAGAGGGTCATGGGAGTGTACAAGGTGTATATTGGTGATGAGGCATGGGAAGATATTGGTGTAAGAATGAAAAGTAATGCATGGAAGGCAAAAGATGAGCTTGCACTCGATTTCAGGCACAAGGGTGTAGGAAGATTCTCTTTTTTAGGTAAGGGTGTCATGGATTGGAATAAGTTGCCAAGGGAAATGATGAATAATTTACGAAAAACCTTGAAAGAATTTAATGTTAAAATTTATAGTGGGCAAATGTAGGTGGGTTTAGGAAAGGGGGACAATGGGTGTGCAAGGAGATTGCCACCCGAGCGTATGTTCCATTGCAATTTAATTAAGTATTATTATAATTTATTAATAAGAGATTGTGAGATGCATGATATTTCACCACCTGTATCTAAAAGGGCTTCTACAAGTTTATTAAAGACAGGGATTTGTATCGTCAGTACTGTAACAACATGTTCATGTACTTGATAGTCTTCTTGAAGTAAATCTTTAGTAGGATTATTATGAAAAAGGGACTTAACAGTTTTCTGCAGTAATGGTCCTGTATCTGCTTTCGCCTCCCTTCGGATCTCAATGTCAGCCCTTAACAATTTTTTGGTTGGTCTTTGGAATGTTGTAGTTTGTGCATCTGCATCTCCTCCTGTTGGTGACTTTAGTCTGATGGTGGTGAATGGTTCAGGCTAAAATATCTGCCTATCCCCCTAGTTAAACCTCTGATATTTGGTTTGCATCATGTTGTATTGTTAGAAAATGTTTTATTATTGTGGAAATGAGTGATCTGCTGGCCCCTGAGGAGCCTCCTCCTTTCTATACGTATTTTATTGTTGTCTCCAAGTGCTGTCACCCCTACGTTGATATTGGTGACCATAATTTTTGGTACCGTATGTGATTCTATATGATTCTTGCATATCCAGTGCCACTAATCTTTTCTTCACTAGTTCTACGTTAATAATATCATACATTGCAAACACTTCTTGTCCAGACAGAGGCATCATACTAGCAATATCCCTCATCAATTCTTCCTCATGTAAAGATATAGAAAAATGGCACGTTTTCACAATTTCTTTAGAAAAAAAACTCTGCTAGCATTAACCACCCATTTGCATCATAGGGAAGGCCTACACAGAGTTCTCTTTTGGCATGATACTGAATTCGTGGTGACCAACACTTTTACAGAAATGCATTCTTAAATTGTTCATAGATTTGACACTCACCACAATCCCGGCTGGTGCCTTGCATGTGTTGCAAGTAGAGGTGGGCGCCGCTTACCAAAATCTCGGTGGCGGCGCGCCGAACATTTTCAGCCGGCGGCGGCGTGACTACTTTATATATGATACTAGACAACCCATGCGAAAATTTCGCTAGTAAAAATACGATGAATAGTGAAGTTTAATGCTTGTAGTATAATTAAAAGTAGAACCGCACTTATGCAGCAAATATTTATTTGTTTAGTGTGATAGGTACGCATGAAAACATATTACAAAACAGTTAGGAAAATTTAAAACACACTGTATGTACGACAAACTGTCACTGACCTTAACAGAATGCTACCAACCTGAAAAAAATGCACACAGCATATCAACATCTCTATGATATGTGTTGCTGTGCGAATAAAATGTTTACATTGAAATTGTATAGCAAAATAAAATGCTTCCGTAACAGAAAACAAATCCGGAAAGCTACTTATTGTATAAAAAAAGTTTATTGACATCTCTGTGATATCTGCTGTTGCAATCTAGGTACTTGGCTCTGAAATGTCTCATATGAGCGGCCACTTTAAGCAACAAATTCCAGAAATTCTTTCTTAATTTATGATTATACCTAATTTGACACCTTAAACTTTAAAACAAAATGTCATTTATCGATTTCGGTTTAGATATCGAAGGTATATAAATGGCTCGTATTTTTTTTTTTAAAAAAAGTTGTAGAAATAATAATTATACTTTTGCCCTTTAAGGGTCGAATTCCAAAAAATTACTTTCATAAAATACGGTGTGACCAAAGCGGACACCTTGGTCTTTAAAATGATACCTCATTTCTCCACTTCAGTTACGGCAAAAAAAAAAGTTTTAGAAATTGTGATATTTTTTGCCCCTTGAGGGTTGAACTTGTAGAAAGTTCATTCTTAAAATATGATGTGACCAAAGTGGATACTTTAACATTTTAAACGATACCTCATTTATTGATTTCGGTTTGGTATCAAGGGAGATAAATGGCTCGTGACAGGAAAATGCGTTGTAGAAATATTAATATCTTTGTCCTTTAAAAGGTCGAATTTTGAAAAATTCCTTTCTTAAAATATGATGTAACCAATCGAAGACCTCAGTCTTTAAAATAATTCCTCTTTTATCAGTTATGTTTAATTATCAAGGGAGATAAATGACTCGAGACACAAAAAAGCATTTTAGAAATATTGACATTTTGGCCCTTTAAGGATCAAATTACGAAAAATTGCTTTCTTAAAATATAATGTGACTACGGCGGGGACTTTAATATTTAATATGATACTTCATTTATCTATATGGGTTAGATATGAAGGGAGGATAAATGGTTCGTGACACAAAAACGCGTTGCAAAAATATTGATATTTTTGCCCTTTAAGGGTCTAATTCAGAAAAATTCCTGTCTTAATATGTGATGTCACCAAACCGGAGATCTTAATCTTTAAAATGATATTTCATTAAACGATTTCAGGTAGGTATCCAGGGAAATAAATGACTCGTAACATAAAAAACAGCATTTTAGTAGTATTGACATTTTTGCCCTTTAAGGGTCGAATTCTGAGAAATTTCTTTCTTATAATGTGATGTGACCAAAGTGGAGACTATAAGCTTTAAAATGACACCTCATTCATTGATTCCGATTAAGTATGAAGGGAGATAATGGCTTGTGAGAAAAAAATATCTTATAGAAATAATATATATCATATAGATGTATATATCATTAGTTCGTCTCAAAAACAGAAAATAAGTAACGGTTCACTTACATATTCAGAATCTTGCAGGTTTTTGTACTCTTTGTAGTTATCATGTATTAAGATAATTTTATTTTTTGCTGTTCAAGTAATTTAAAAGATTTCCATCATTAGAATCTGATGTATCAGATGAAGCTAAATATTTCCAGCTTTCTTCAGCGATCGGATAATCATTATCTCAATACACACGATATTTCATCGATAGTTTCTGCAGCAACGATGTATCATTGGTGGATTTTGTAGAAGCAATAGAATACCTACAATGGCAGTGATTACTTCCTTGATATACGAGGCAATAAAGGAAGTACTGGTCTTTTGCATTGACTCCAAATATGTATCTACTTCTTTGAGACCCATAAAATGATAATCCAAAGGTGATACTGCTACGATCGCTCTTGTGGCAGCGAATCGCTTGCTAACTTCTGCCACCATGTTGCAATTAAGCCGAAACATAATCAATAATTCGTCATCTAAGTCAGAACTCATGATCTCGATTATTTCAGAACCGAACAGAAGATTCACTTTTGAGATGACATGACATCAACTGCTTCGCGAAACCTTATCAAAATTTTACTAGATGTTTTATGTCTAAAAGATTCGGCTCACTTTGCTTTATCTCATCTTGTCCTATCTTTCTAAACATCTTATTTATTATGTCACAGCTGCATACGTGGGTTAAACTTCCCAGCATCCCTGTAAATCTATGCCAACAGTTGGTCTTTCAGTTTTGATAGAAAGAGTGTATATAACACTTCCTGATCCTGATACGAATAGCGAGTTCTCTTCAACTACTTCATCCAATCTTTCTGTGTGTACTGGTTACATCTAATCATTTTCTAAAATAGGATCGGTCTCATCATTGAACGACGTTATCAAGGGAATCCAAAAATACTTTTTCCATTTTCGGCATGTGCTAACAAAGAGTATCTCTCTCTCTCTCTTGACAATCTTCTTGCATTCTTTTTACGAGCCTTTCAATTTCTGGAACTCTGTTTAGGCCTCCACTATAACGAGATTATGGAGCCGATGACCAAGACACAGATTGATGTTCCATATTAGCTAGCCAACGAAACTGCTCTTCGCACGTTTACTGCAGCATCAATGACAGCTAGAATCATCTATTCATTCAGTCTCAACTGTTTCTTTCTATCACTTATCATGCCTTCTATTTTGCCGCCAGTCTTCATTTCCTCCATACGTTGAGTACTCAGGGTTAAATACTTTGTTTTTTACCGCATTTAGGCTAGCTAAGAAATAGCCTTGATCGGAATTCACAATTTTTTTCTTATTGGCTTTTTCTATCACTAAACTTCCGAAATCTTTCTAACAAAAACTAGTTTGACTTAGACAGTCATATAACACTATTACAGAGAGTTTTATAACATTAGTTTTAGCTAATTCGGTCATTTTAACATCTAATTATTAACTCAATTTAACGAAAAATTTAAAAAAACGCCTCGTCGTGTTAGGAAGTGTTGCTCAAGGAAACGCCGCGAAGCAAAGGGCGGCGGCGCGCCACTGAGACACGGCGGCGTCACGCCGGCGCGGCGCCCACCTCTAGTTGCAAGACGCAGTAGATCATTATTAAGAACCTCTGTGTTGTACCCTTTGTTCTGGATGGTATTGTGGATGGTATTTAGTGTTCAGGATAACCAATTAATTTGCCAATTTGTGTGTTACAAGCTGCTTTGGAGGGTCTTTAACTATTAAAGCACTCATTGGTCTGCTCCTGAATGGTTTGTCTATTTTGAGTTGTTTGGGTTTTCACAATAACCAAATACTGTATTAATAAATCCCTTTCAGTTACACTATATTAACTGCTATGCTCTGTGTGTTCTTGTAGTGCGGCCACTGGTGTATTCATAATCTTACTCAAGTAATTTGTCCTTAATGGGATTTACGATTAAGAAATACCTAACAATCATTCCACGATAAGTTACGATGCAGTTTTTTTTCAAAATTCAAAGTTCTCAGGCCGGAATCAGAGAAATATTACACTTTCAAGAACTATAATGAACTCCAATCCGAACTTGACTGCAGGTTGACAGTTAGAAACAGTTCATCACTTGATGACATTTGTCACAGCACACATTCGCAGTCAACTAATTGTGAAGATTCCCCACTCCCGATTCATCACTCTCATGTAAGTCAACTGCGGATACAAATTAGGATCGATAGCCACATGGCAACTACTCCGACCAATCTCATGGCTGCTAAACACTTCTAATCCAGGCGACTTCTGACAAAATACTGCCCAACTCAAGCATGGCCACTTCTCCATCTGGTCCACTTCAGCTAATCATAAACGTCCGTTGCCTTAATGTGTCCCTTTCTAGTATATCATGAATTTCCACTTAATTCAAATAGCAAAGATTCTTCCTTCCACCAGTCTCTTCAGGCCCTGTAGTATTTCTTATACCGTACTGATATGCATTATCTGTCTTCTAGTACGATAACCTCTCTACCCGGTTACTACCCGGACAAAAACAGTTTATCATTTCTCACTTACTTAGCTGGAGTTTCAGCACTCGTGTACAATCTTTCCCAGAAGACATTGGGCATAAGTCATCAAGTGGATGATTCCTTCTTGAACTTTTTGGGTTTGGTTGGTGAATGAGTGTAATGCCACTTGACATATGTTTGCTCTCAGGAATGAGTCTACTCCAATGCAGTAAGGCTCCTCTCATACTATACAGTTTTTACTGTACGGCAAAAAATCATACAGCGACATTCTATTAGTAGCGTGAAGAAGAGCATGACCCCTTTCACATTACATGGTGACGGCAAAATGCCATCCCATCACCCTGTAGCTGCTGTCCACTGTCACTGCAACACATGGCAGCTAGACGGCAACCAGAAGCTCACTGGTGAATGTCACCAAATGCACACTTTCACATTAGACAGTTTTAAATCGTATGGTCATATCCTTGAGCCAATTTGGTTGGTGTTCGGTCTTGTATCAATTCATTATTTTTGTAAAAATATGTTTTTTATCTTCTGCATATTTCATTCAGTAGTGTTACATTGTGGAATAAAGGCATATTAAGTTAATTTGTGTCAATATTCTTGCAGTTTCCAACATCTTAGCAATCTGTTTTTCAAGAATGTAGTACAAGTATACACAAAAATAGCATAATGGTTATGCTTACCTTAATGTAATAGCCAGCATCTCAACTGGTTGAATACAGCTCGAAATTGTATGTTTTTACAAGACAATTTTTGTTCTTCTGGGAACCTTCATGTCCCATACATAAGCCCCGCACAGTACTGTAGAAGTTGGCTCCTTTGGTTACTCTATTCATTATTTCTAAATCACTTCTACCATTACTAGCAATTATGCTCCTCAGGTAGCTGAATTGGTCAACAACTTCAACTTGGCGGTCTTGTAATTTTATGACAGTCTTTATTCTTTCAGCTTATTTTTAGTGCTACGTTTTTTTTTTTTATTCAATTTCATTCCATATTCTTCAAACTTAATATTCCACATTTTCAGTTTGTTTTGTATTCCTGATGTCATACCCTATTTACATAAAGGTATACAAGTCAAACTACAATAATATGAAAGTATCTTAGCTGTAGCGTTAATAATAAGAAGTTATTTGAAACTTAAAAATCGCAAAAAATGGCCAGTTACTTGAGCACCCGGGAGAGCAGAAGGCTCACGCACGAAAGTGTTAAACAAAATTTACACATGAAACCCATCAGTTTTTCGTGAATATGTCAAAAGTGGATGGTAATGCAGAATGTTTACGACATTCCGATCAAAAGGAATAACACATCAGAACATTCATATCAAGCCTCTGAACAGAAACTGGACAAACAAAAAATCTAAAAAGCAATGCTGGGTACTCTGCTTATGCAGAAGACCAAAAATACTGTACAACCCAAAGCACCAGAATGAACTTTTCAATTTCAATTTTAATTTAATGGATAAAAATCATTGCCCTTCAGTTATTTGGTACATGTTAATGTGTCTGTTTTCTACATGCGTACCTACTTAAGAAATAAAAATACGGATTGCAACGCATGGTGGGCAAAGCTAGTAGGGTATAAAATAGGTTGTTTCCTCTCCTTTCATTGATACAATGCCATCTCTTTCGTTCACAACACAATCATATACAGAGCACATCAATTTGATTTTTTAACTGATGCAAAAAAGGGTGTGAGACAAGGTTGTAGTCTATCCTCATTAATATTCAACTTGAATGTAGAAAAAGCAATAAAGGAGGTAAAAGAAAGATTTGAATGTGGCATAAGTGTGCAAGAAGAAAAAATCAGTATGCTACGCTTCGCTGATGACATTGTCCTGTAAGCAGAATGGGTTAAGGATATTAAGAAGTTACTGAATATCTTGAACAAAATTCTGAAGAAAGATTTTGGAATAAATATAAACCAAAAAGACAAAAATGATGAAATGTAGCAGAAATGAAACCAATAATAATAGATTAAATATAAAAATGTGGTTGAATGTGAAGAACTTAGTGATTTTTGCTACTTAGGGAGTAAAATTACAACTGATGACCGAGGAATGATGTTAAAAGCAGAATAGCACTAGCAAAAAGAGCCATCATGAAAATGAGAAATTTTTATATTTCAAATATTGATCTAGAACTCGGAAATAACTTTTTAAAACTCTTTTTGTGGAGCACAGCACTTTATGGCAGTAAGGCATGGACTTTAGGAATACCAGAAAGAAGGAAAATTGAAGCATTTGAAAAGTGGTGCAATAAGATGATGCTGAAAATTAAGTGGAAAGATAAAGTACGAAACAAATGAGTTTTGAAAATGATGGGCAAGGAAAGAAGTTAGTGGAAGAAAGAAGATACAGGATGTAGGTCATATTTTGAGACTTGCAGGATTGGTTAATTTGTTAGTGGAGGGAACAGTTGAAGGTAAGAACTGCAGAGGAAAACAGATTAGAATATATGAAGCAGATATTTGAGGACATTGTAAGGGTTATGTTGAGATGAAGAGGTTAGCACAAGATAGGAAGGGATGGAGGATTGCACTAACCCTGTCAAGAGACTGATGACAGCAAAAATAAAATCAATTTGATGGACATCGAATTGATGCACTCCTCCGGTGGGAGACCCGACAATAGTTTATACAATTGATACACAGGGAAAGCCTCCATTGATTCATTAAAATCAAACATTACACTTCTCAACCACATGAAACTTGTGATGGTTAAAAGCCGTACATGAACTGTACAGTGTACACATGGGTGCCCACTGAGCGTGGTGGTGTAACGGATAGCGTTCTGGCCTCGCATTCGGGAGGACGGCGGTTCGAATCCCCGTTCGGGCATCCAGATTTGGGTTTTCCATGGTTTCCCAAATCACTCCAGGCAAATGCCGGGATGCTTCTTTAAAAAGGCCATGGCCGAATTCCTTCCCATTCCTTGCCCCCATCCTTTCCTGTCTCTAAAGACCTCGCTGTTGAGAGACGTAAGGCAGTTAAAAATAGAAATTAAAAAAAAAAAAAAACATGGTTGCCGTGTGATTTTTGTGTGAAAAGAGCCTAACACTACAAAAATTTTGTATTCATCATTAAGCACGCACGAGACTGATCTTGTACAAATTTTTTTGTGCTTCAATGTTCGATTACAATTTTACGAAGAATGGTATATTTGTCATCTGAAGATTCCTTACTGATTTCAGCCAATATGATATATCAATCATTCTTCACAAATTTATCTACTCAATTCATCACGTCACCTGTAACGACCAACAGGTATCATGTTACCTCATTATTTATTTATTTACTTATATGTCAATCCGTTTTGTACATAAAGAAATAATTCTTAACATTAACATATAAGGTATGTATATCTAATATTATAATAAGCAAGTCTGTCATGTATGATGTCAACTGTCACGTCATGATGTCACTTCATGCCATTCTTCTTGGTAATGCACGTTATTTAATAACATTTCTAAGCATCCGCGAATAAATTAACTGTCAGAACACTGAAAAAAAAGTACGTATTGCATTTAAATCATCATATCAATCGCTTATATTTACATATAAATAGAAGCATTCCTTAAATTCTTTGTTCATAGATATCTAAGATAAAAGTTTTAATTTTCGAATATCAATGTTAGCAAAAGCTTTGATTAGATTTAGTCCAGTAACGGGGTAGTTCTCACTTGCATCACATCACGTAGAAGATTTTTTTTTCTTATCTTGTATATATTGGTGAGAGTATGCAGAAACCAAGTTTTCGACCTCCAACACCCTCGGCACAATTTTCTGTGGCCAAAAAACATCAAAATTTGAGTACTTTGTTCAGTTTTTCGTCTATAACTCCTTCCTGATAAGTCCTATCAAGAAATATTCTATTTTCAATTTGAAAGAGGACAAAATTTCCTACAACTTTCGTATTACAAACTTTTTTCTAAACTCAAAACTAAGCGAGCTACAGTTCTTTGAAAATCAGCCAAATTTCACACTTTTCCTAAAAGTTGAGTTTTTACCTAATTTGCAGCTCAAAATGACCTGAAACCCCTGTATATATAACCGATATATATGTATTTCTGTATGACATAGTATATATATGTACTATACTTTGATTACTGATGGTCCATTCAATAATCATATAGCATTGTTGGCCGGGAGATCCCGAAGGATTGTTCGGCCGCCAGGTTACAGTGTTATGGATAGGCCGCGCAGTGCGCTTCTTGTGGCTATCTAACCTGACCAAGTACTAGTACCGCATATAGGGAACCTACAGCTTAAGGTGGAATCCAAACCACAGAATCGTTCTGGCTTACTTCATATTACACAGCAAGCTGTGGCAGAGGTAAAGGTCGGGTTAATGGCCTTTGAAAATCATTGCTGAGACCGGGATTTCGATCTCCAGTCAGACGCCTTGAGCTACCAGATCGCTCTATTACTGAAGATAATAGAGCGAACAACAATTCATAATATTATGACGCAAAGTTATAAAGTCATAATAATTTCGAAATAAGTTAAAAAAAATGGTCATAAATAAATTTCTTTTCCGTTTGGATTGTCCCGGCTTATCAATGAATTGTGTCTCTTTCATCCATTGCATCAGGAACAGCTTCCTCAAGGTCGAAGAAATCTTCCTCTCCTTCATCTACTACATTCCAGGAACGCTTTCACGAGGCAGGCGAGAGCAATTTTTGCAAGCAGCTGAACAATGCAGTCCTGATTAGCGACAGCTGCATGGAGGAGAACAAGGTTTCTGGAAGGAATATGATACAACCTTCAAAGTAAACTCAAGTGCATCGTCTTTTATTATTGTTTTTTTATGACTTTACGCCTCGTCGACGTCGAGTTCATTAGTGGCACGATGGGACTGGGGACAAAGAACGTGAAGGATTTCGGCCATGGCCTTTTGAAGGAAGCATCCCGGCATTCGGCTGGAGTGATTTGAGGAAACCATGGAAAACCCAAATCTGGATGCTTGGACGGGGATTCGAACCGACGTCCTCCTGAATGCATTTATTATTGTAACTGTAATAAGACTGGACGAGCCTTTCCTTCATCCTCACGGCAATGGGTACGTATCTCGACCCAACCAACCTTTACTTGGTGGTACGTGCATATTGAGTGAAAAGTTGCCGCATCTGATTTTGGTGGCAACCGTGCTAGTCTGATTGCATTTTTTTGGCAGATTTCTTAATCATTTCATATCTGAGCCTTCCAATGCTTCACAAGCAATTTTTCCGTACCGTTCAAAGATGATCTGTTCCCCTGCGTGTTCTCCAAATGTTCTCTGGAGGCTAGAGTTCTGAGAAGTTAGCATGCATGTTACTTTCAGATATGGTTGGTATTGAATCATGCAGTAGAAGTTTTCTTTCCCATAGCCGAAATATGCTGATATTGTATCACATCCAGCAAATGCATGGAAGAAGAGGATGCGTGTGGGTTCAAACTCGTGGTACCAAAGCCCATTAGCAAAATTAGAAAGCCAATATACTCACTTAGAATCATCACACTGTCGAATTTTGCTGCTTGGGAAATTGCTGCGTCAACGATCAATCCAGCAGCATCTTGTTTTGCCTGTTGATCTTGGATGCCTCCTTTTTCAGTTTTTGCATTAGTATCAACATTACACAGTTCTTGCTGCTCTCATTTGCTGCGTCACTGTAGCACTTGTTTCCTCACTGAAAATGATGCCTGCTGAAGTACCTGATGTTTTCAAACTACAAATCATTTCAGATGACTTTATTCCTCTCTGCGCAGCATAACTTCGGTATCCGTCAAATATAACTGTGATGTTGGATCTATAGTTCGTTGTCAAATAGGCTTCATATTTTCCACAGAAGCAGCCAAGGTATTTACTACTATGCCACATAACCTTATGCAGGAGGAATCATCCGTGCATAGCAAAAATGTTTGTGTTGGGTGTTGTATCTTAAAGAGATTTAAATGCTTCATATAGCGACAATTTTTTTCCGTTGTTGTACGGAACAAATTCAAGTGGAACACATTGTTTCAATCCATTAAAACGGAAAAGAAATGGATTTATGACTAATTTTTGACTTATTATGACTTAATTTTGACTGCATAAATAAACTTTGTGCCATAACATTATGTTTTCAGTTTTGCAAATCCGTTCTTCAAACTGGTACAAATACCATCAGGTAATAGAACGAAATGGTAGCTCAGTGGTTAAGGTATATGACTGAAGATCGAAATCCCGTTCTGAGCAGTAATTTTCAAAGGCCATTAACCCGAGCTTTACCTCTGCCACAGCTTGCTGTGTAATATGGAGAAAGCCAGAACGATTCTGTGGTTTTAATTCCACCTTAAGCTGTTGGTTCCCTATATGCGGTACTAGTACTTGGTCAGGTTAGATAGCCACAAGAAGCGCACTGCGCGGCCTATCCATAACACTGTAACCTGGCGGCCGAACAATCCTTCGGGATCTCCCGGCCAACAATGCTATATGATTATTGAATGGACCATCAGTAATCAAAGTATAGTACATATATATACTATGTCATACAGAAATACATATATATCGGTTATATATACAGGGGTTTCAGGTCATTTTGAGCTGCAAATTAGGTAAAAACCCAACTTTTAGGGAAAGTGTGAAATTTGGCTGATTTTCAAAGAACTGTAGCTCGCTTAATTTTGAGTTTAGAAAAAAGTTTGTAATACGAAAGTTGTAGAAAATTTTGTCCTCTTTCAAATTGAAAATAGAATATTTCTTGATAGGACTTATCAGGAAGAAGTTATATACGAAAAACTGAAATAAGTACCCAAATTTTGATGTTTTTTGGCCACAGAAAATTGTGCCGAGGGTGTTGGAGGTCGAAAACTTGGTTTCTGCATACTCTCACCAATATATACAAGATAAGAAAAAAAAATCTTCTACGTGATGTGATGTTTGTGAGACCCCCTTTTTACGACCCCGTTACTGGACTAATTGTTAATTAGTATGGGTCAGAATTACAACTGGCATTTGAAGCTACAGCAGAGGGCATGAATAATTTTTTTTTTTTAAAATAATTTAAACTGTGCCCTATTACTGAAATTATTAAATCGTTTGAACGGAAACAGTTGCACACTGATTGCGAACTGGTCAGCCCACACTACAATAAAAACAAATATTACATGGCATAATGTGTGTTTATAAGATTTATTTTAATCTTCTTTGCTTTCACTGAGTAATATTACTGAGGCTATTATTTCTGCAACATGTAACTATGTCAGCTATTCAAATGATGTAATATCGGTCTGAATCACGGATAACAAAAACTAAATGTGTAAAAAACCCTTGAAGATTTTTGATCAAATGTATTTAGTATTATCAAGATAGTATAAATGTCAAGCAAAAAATCTGCCGTAACGTTACACACAAAGTGATTAGAGTACGCCATTTGTTATTGTATGCGACCTCCAGCGATACTAATATTATGTGCAACAAAATGCATCAATGACCAAAAACGATGAAAATCAAGCCAACTTTATAATTAAAACAAAGTCCATTAAGCTACAAAATGAATCATCTATGTCCATTCTGGTCCAGGTTACATTCCAGCCTATCCACAGGCGCTGGTAATGTTTCTGTTCGAAAATCACGACAATCAAAATGTTTAATAAATCTAAATTTCTTGCGAATTATGCTTTAGCAACAAGAACCAAACCAATTTTGGTACAGGTTGCATTTCAACTACAAAAATTAAATTCCTTCGTTAGCTAACGGTTCAAAGTTTTTGCAGTTTCTTTATGTGTAGTTTGTTCCATATTTATATTTTTGATGGCTGTGATAGCAATATATTCCAAAATAATATTGTTCAAAGAACGTGTTCAAGATAATTATACTTCGCTATATAGCTCCTCCCAGTTGCTCGCATTACAGCACTTTTTAAGTGAAGTTTGTGAGGTATGTATATTTAACAGTTATAAGAGCAACACACACTAAACAATATAATCTCTCGAATGCATGTAACAACTTCCACACAAAAAGGACAATTCCTTTATGAGTCCCAGTAATTACGCTACAGCCCAAATTTATATAGCAGTGCATTATTGCAACTAAATGCGATACAGTACATGTATTAATATGCTTGAGAGTAAAGCATTGTTTTTCTGGCACTAGTTTAGAGAAGTACATGGTTAGGTTGAAATGCAACCTGTAACCGGATGGAAATTGAAACTCTTTTCACAGCGCAAGGCATGAGGAATTACATTGAATTTTATTTTATAACAATTCTATTTAGTTAAGCAATTGCTAAGAAATTAACTGTCAGAACATTTAAAGAAAAGTATGTATTTCGTTTAAATTGGCATATTAACTATCAGGTTTTATATATATATATATAAACTGAAATCATTACATGGTTTGAATGAAAGAAGTTCCAAACTGATCATGATCTATATGGAATAAACCACAAATATTACGTGGCATAGCATAAATTGTTATGATTTATTTCAGCATCCTTCGTTTTCACTGGAATCATTATTTTAGCCGATGTAAGCTGTGTCAGCCGTTAAAACATTGATATTCATCACAGGTAGTAAGATAGAAAGGTGTAAGAACCTGTGAAGATTTGGAATCAAATTTATATCACAATGCATGGTGACACTGACATGCGATACAGGGAATGTATTAATTCACGTGTGATTGAAGCTTTGCTTTTCTAACGACAATATTAGGAGAGTTGGGGTTAGGTTAAAATGCATCCTGGACGAAGTAGGCAACTGAAGCTTTTTTTACAGCACAAGAGACGATAAATAACAATGAGCTTTATTTTATAACAATTCTATTTAGTTAAGCAACTGCAGATAAATAAATTACCATTACACTCCGTTAAACCCGTAATTTTTGACGGGCTTTTGGGCTAGTGATTATATATATCATAAAACTCTTTTAGTGATGAAACTAAGGAAAATGGAAGCGGCTTCTAGGCCATATAAATAATGAATCACAGGGAAATTAACCCACCACATACCGAAATGGATGGCTGTGATGAGATGGAACATTTATGCTGACAAACAAATATAATATTTCGGCATCTGCCTTCTTCAGTGGTAGATAAACGAGCCATTAGGCTCCGTACGTGTGCACACAATGAACGTCACTTGTCAGCATAAGTATTCCCTCTCAACGCAGCCATCCACTTTTGTATGTGGTGGGTTAATTTCCCTGTCCTTCATTACTTAAAACTCTTTTAATGTTAGAGATTAGTCCAGCATGAGATCCACCAAAAAAGTTGATGTTGGTTGCATGTGAGTTAACGAGACTTACTACCCTATTGTATGGTGCAAAATCAACATAGCTTTTGTTGGGTTTTACAGCAACCAACAGTCTTCTTGTCCAAAGATCTACCCCAGAACAATTAAATCGGAATTGCTCGAGTATTTCTGGTGATTCAGTAAGTCCACTGACAACAATGTAGAAGAAGCTTAGGTCTGTCAATTGCCTCTGACTTTGTAGGCTGTTAATGTTATAATAGAGATACACATGTCTGTAATGCTCTCTCCCTCTCTCTCTCTCGTTAAAATTTCTACACCACTGCAAAAAGACGACTCATCCATTGCACTGTCTTTGAAAAGCTCTTTGATTTGAAGATGAATATAATATGGTCACACATTTATTGTTTTAAGGAAGTGATTAACAGATCTGACTTCACAATAGGTGGCATTATCAATTTTTTAAACAATTTATATGGAAAGGACTGATAAAATACACCCAACACTCACCAAAGTTGAAGGGAGGAGGGCAGCAGCAACACAAAATAACACACAAACAAAGAAAATACAATATTTCGGGTTAAAACACCTTTTTCAAGTTAACAGTAAGTGGCTGTGCTTGCGCAAGACTTGCATTCGACACAGCCACTCGTAGAATGCAATAGACCGTCGGAGGTGGTGGGGAGGAGGTGCAATTGCAAAATTTTGAAATTTTAAACAATATTCACAGTAACAAGAAAAGCATTAATAGCAAAATATAACCTCACACACAGTATGCCGACAGTCAACAGTTGAGTGTTGACCTTATCTTGAGATGCCAGCACTGTACATGGCAAAATGGGAACTACTTTCTGAATAGCCCTCATACAATCATTGTGCTTGCCCAGCACAGTCCATACTCTAAATTCATGATACTTCCTAGCAATCCCCAGTGAAATGCAATTAACATTCATGTTGTTGCTGCTGCCAACACTGTTGAAAAGTATTCAGATACACTCCATTGGTGTCGAGCATAACTTTGACAGCTATTAAAGCATGAAATTTCCATAGTAAAAAAAAAAATACAACCAGTTGCATGTGTAATTATCTTTTAACCCAGAGATTTCACATAGCGTAAAGAAAAGCAATAGTACCACTTTCTCATCCATATGGGAGTTTTAATATTGCCTATGATTTACTTTAGTGATAGATTTGTGTACGCCAAGGTTAAAAGGCTAACAGCAATGATGCAGAGATAATCATGTGGGTCACATTAAAGCTCATTACTCTGATTAATATTGTAGTTTAATCAAGTCTTCAAGAATTTTAAGCTGTTCTTGGACAAAAAAGGTTTAATATTTATATGCTACAGCTTTTGCTTTTGAAAAGCATCATCTCTTTAGATAAAACTTACAAAACAGCAAAACTATATACTAAGCATTAAAATAATTTTCCAGTAATGATATGTTGTGATTACTCATTTATATGGCAGCTGCTACTTTTTTACTTATAAAAAATCAATTAGATTTGCAGCAATGCTAGTTGTATCATTCTATTTGAGAAATATGAAAATGAGTAACAGAATTATATCCACTTGACATTTAGCTGTTACCACTTTGCCCACACCAAAACAATTATTAATTTAAGTTTTATGAGAGACATTACCTGTCTGGGAATCCAAGAATGGCATTCTCAATCTCCTTTCAATGCACAGACGTGTGTTGTAAGTAGCAGAATTTTCAATTGCTTCTCTGTATGCTGGATCATTGAAGAAGCTGAAAATGAAAAAATCATTTAGCCTTATCCAATATTTTAAGGAGAATAAATAAAATCAGAAGTAAATGTGCAGTTGACTATGCAGTTAACTGAAAAATTTGGCAAGAAATAAAACGAAGTTGAATGTAGCAATAAATGCAAACGATTTGCAAAGCAATGCCAACTAAATTATGGCCAAATTTAAGTACGAAAGAAAATCAAAGTTTGTTTAATAAGAAATTTGAGGGTCAGAAGACTCAGATACGGGAATAAAATTTGAAGTAACAAAACAGTCAGGAGGACTATTTAAAAGATTAAGGTACAAGCAAGTATCAATACGTACATGTACTGAGAAGCCCACAGACATTTGTACAGGCAACAGCTAGGGTGCCTCTCAAAAGATGGAGACAGCAATGCAGATCCCACGCAAGTCGCAACTACGACCATGAGATGAGACTGGCCGGATGACTCTCGCTGTGAGACAATCCTATGAGCTGCTGCGACCAAAGGTCACCCTACCAGTCTTGGACCACATGACAGCGCCAGGAATGGCGACTCTTGCTGTGAGACAACGTGGGTCCTTTGAGCCACTGCTACCACAGGGCAGCCTACCAGTCACTGACCATACGACAGCACCAGGAATAGTGACTCTCGCCGTGAGACAACGCGGCTCTTTTGAGCCGCCGCTACCACAGGGCACCATATCAGTCATGGAGCACACGACAGCACCAGGAATGGGACGACCCCACCTGCAATGTGTGTGACCACCACGTTACTGCAGTGATAGTTTTTATGTCACCTTTCCCTGGCTGTTGTGTTGAAGCATCAGAATCTGCAACTTTCGTGTGGCTCTCATGCTGTTGTACCAGGTCGAGCCAGGATGCCAGATTCAAGCTGCCACCTCCATTTGTAATGTAAACATTGTGATACTGTGACCCCTATGATTCATGTGCCCTGCACAGTAAGCGGTCCTAAACCTATTAGCAAAGGCAAACTGCAGACGGCCTCTGCATTATTCCATTTCTTGTGGTGCCGTATTGCAAGAGATCCTGTGCTCTTGCCAACATTTTGTGTTTAAATAGTTGTAGCATATCCTTTAACTGAGAACAATAACTTTAAAGCAATCAATTTCTGCCACATCTTGAATTTTTGTGCACTGGTTATACCTATTCATGTGCTTTATAGATTGTTTGTATCAGAACTGTACTAGTTATGGTGCCCATGATGATCTTGTAACTATCAGAATCTTTTGAGTAGATTAAATGTTGCAAAAAGTTTAGGTTTTCTTCGATTACTGGACTATGGATAAGAACTCCTCTTTATCCGAAGAATAAATGTTAACTTTGTACATTTCTGGTCCACTCATCCAGGTGTTAGCAGGATAATTAGTGATTATTGTATTAAATCATCTTTTTTACAGGTTGAAACATTACAAAACACAACACTGAAAAGAGTTCTCTGGCAAATTCTTGCATTGGTTTGATTGCTGTGGCCTGAATTTGGAGGGACAGTTAACTCGCCATGGACTTGATCTGAATTTCAGAGTCAAAAGGAAGCTTTCGCTTCTTATAGCTGATGAGATCAGAGGATGCCAAGTCAGTGAAAGAGGTATTCCTGTTACAAATAGTGTTAAGTCATGGCCCTTTTTTGGATAAATAAAATAAATATATTAAGATGTCTTTAGCAAATTAAATTCTGCTAATCAAAATTTATTCGTTCCTATAAAATGTATTGAAATTAAAATTTCTGACATACCAGTGTATAAATTAAGCAGTTCCACGTATGTGAATCAAAGTCTTTGTGCCACCATTCTCCATCCAGATGTAACAGGAATATAGAGAAAAATTGATGAAATTACCTCGTGCAGAGAAGAGATTCAAAAGCCCAGAAATCTCAACTATCCATAAAAAGTATAAATTAAGCTTTCTTGACTGTAGATGTACAGTGGAGAAAGTGCCATTTTTGTTAGAATTAATATGAAATGTAGTTGCAGTGTAGCTGTACATAAGTACTGTATAGAACAACACTTTGAATGCTGTGTTACAAAACTGGCATATAGTTATAACAAACTATAGGGAAATTGGGAAATTTCAGTCTGTTTTTATCACAGAGTCATTTCTACTACGTTTCACACATAACAACAAATAGTTTTATGCTGAGACTTCAATGTTAACTTTCTCGATCACAGCAATGAGAGGCTAGATTTAGGTTGTTTTTTAACTTAGCTGAACTTGTAAATTTTCCTACGAGAATACAAAATAATTACAGAACAGCAACTTTATAGATATTTCTCAGTAGTAATTACAGCTTACTGTCAATAATAAATGGTATCTCTGATCATGATGCTCAGCTATTATGTATCAAGTCCAGAAACACTGTAAAGCAGTTAAGAAAAAGCTGGGTATACAGAAGAAATACTGATCAAAATAATATAAAGTATTCCATAGATTCCTTAAATAATTAACACTGGCCAAAAGTGTACACTTCACAGGGTGTTAATGCAAAATTTGATTCCTTTCTAAATATATTTCCAACACTATTCAAACGTTGTTCATTAAAAAGGAAAAGATGTCAACACTCCAAACAGTGAACTGGGTAAAGGATGGATTACCACGCTATTAGAGGCTCTTGGCAAACAAAAAGGGACCTTTATGGGAAAAGTAAGAGATAACTGATAAACTTTACTGTAAGATACTATGAATTATATTAAGGAAGGCCAAGAACATGTATGCATCAGTAAAAATAGAGAATTTAGGCAATAAAATGATAACTCTATGGAAAACAATAAAAACCGAACAAGAAAAATGTGTGAATCATTCTGAAGACATAAAAATAGAACAAAATGAAACTGTGCATAGTGAAGTGGGGGAAGTTTGAAAATATTTAACAAACATTTTAGAGCATTTGTAGAGAAATGAGGCATAGAAAAACAAACCCCAGATAATGCCCTTAGGCTTCTTCAGACTACTTTCCCAAAAAGATTTGTGAAGATGCAATTGCTACCAGTAACAGTCTCTGAAATAAATAAACTAATGAAGAAACTAAAACCTAAAAATTCTTACAGTTATGACAATAGCACAATCACTGGGACTCATCAAGGATTTGTCGTTTTGGTCTGAAAACTGTTGCACATTTTCGTTTGGTGATACTATTTAATATATGTTGCTCTTAGAGGTAAAATGTATAGATACCTCACAAACTTCACTCGAAAAGTGCCGTAACGCTATACCACGGGCGACTGGGAGAAGACTTCTAGCGAAGTATGATCATGCACATGGTCTTTTAATGATATTATTTGGGAATATATTGCTATAAAAGTATAAATATAGAAAAGATTACATACTAACAAAAAAAAAAAAAAAACTTTGAACCATAAGCGAACGTTGATTGCCTCATTTACGTACACATATGTGACGTCCAACGATAATCTCATAGATATTACATTGTCAAGAAACATATCCGCATGTTATGTCCAAGATGTTAATGCTTTACGGCATTTATCAAAGTAGGTTGCGGCAATATTAACGTATCTTATGTTTAGGTTGAAAGTGCGGCAATATGCTTGTTTCAACATTAGGTAGAAGGAATTTAGTTTTTATAGTTGAAATGCTGCCTGTACCAAAATGGCGTTTGGTTGTTGTAGTTAAAGCATAATTTGCTAGAAATTTGGATTTATTAAACATTATTTTCAAGCAGAATAATTAGCGGTGCCTGTGGATAGGTTGGAATGCAGCCTGGAACAAAATGTACATAGACGCTTCCTTTGAACTATAAATTTTGTTTTTATAATAAATTTGGTTTGGTTTTCATCGTTGTTCGTCGTTGATGCATTTTGTTGCATGTAATATTATTATCACTGGAAGTCGCATATGATAACAAATGACGTCCTCTCATCGCTTAGTGTGTACTCTTACAGCAGTTTTTTTATTTTGCATGAAATTTGTGTATTATACACTATCTTCATGGTTGTAATAGAAACAAATTAATAAATAACATAGTCAAAGGAACGATAACATTATCATTAAACATGGCTATATGCTTTCTCCCAGTCACTCGCTGCTTGACGTTATGGCACTTTTCGAGTGAAGTTTGTGAGGATGGATATATTTTACAGCTCTAAGAGCAACATATATTAAATAATATGACCCAACGAACGTGTGCAACAGTTTTCAGACGAAAACTATGATTCCTTGATGAGTCCCAGTGATTGTGCTATTACCGACAATATTTCAAGTAAATTACTGAAAAGATGTTCAGATTGTATCAGTCATGTACTTACCCATATCTGTATTGAATCCTCAATGCAATGTGTATTTTCAAATAGACTAAAATGGGCAATTGTAAAACCATTATTTAAAAAAGAAGCAAGTATAGATAACTACTGTCCCCTTTCTTTACTTCTAGGATTCTCAAAGATTTTTGAAAAAAAAAAAAAAAAAGCCTAATAGCGACAGGTTTAGCGTAGATTGGGGCTAAGGGTATGTCTGGTGTCTAGGATGTGTTGATAGGCAAGTTCCTATTCACAGAGTTCCAAAGAAGTGGTGTTGTCTGGAGAAACTCTAACAGCTCCAACTGCAAAACAGGTGTTGAGATTGTTGGAATCATGTGAGCTGGCATGAACTGCCACTAGATGATCTGCACTGGAAGTATAAACTTTTTGTCCGTGGCCATTTATCCTGTAGGATAGTTGAGTGGTAAGATCTATGTAGGAAGAAGTGCAGTAAAAGCAGGTAAGTTGGTAAATAAGCAGGGGAGGGGGGGGGGGGTAGCACAGGTGGTGTGTACAATAATAGAAAACGATACTCCTGTGATGGGATTAGAGTAGGTAGTGGTGGCTGTATGCTGCATGTTTTGCAGTGGAGTCTATTATAAGGCCAAGATCCATGTGGAGATCTAGGAGAGCCAGAAGGCAAGAACTTGTGAACCAAGATGTTATTCAGGTTAGGAGGTCTGCTAAAGCAAGTGCAGAGGACGGGGTAGGATTTTGGGAAGAAGGGCACACAATTCAAGGAAAGAACATTGAAAGTCATCCTCACAGTGAATGATATGGTTAATGGATTGCAGGCCAGAAAAGAATTAGGGCCTGGTGGTGAATATTGGTCTGCAGTCAGCTTTAGGAGGTGTAGGACGGTTTTGGGCAATATGAGAGATTTGCTTTTTCACAAGATCATGGGATAGCTGCAGAAAATGAGGGCTTGGGATAGTTTTTGGGAATATCTGGAAAATGATTCAGGATCAGAACAGATGTGATTGCCACAGATTACAAGGCTGTATGGGAGAGAACTTTTGTGTGGAAGGGATATATATTAAAAACAATAGTGGCTCCAATATAGAGCCCTGAGGTACTCCACATCTGATCAATTTCCACTCAGAAAACAGTGGACCTCTTAAAGCAGCCTTAAAATTCTCCATTGATACTTTCTGTTTTCTATTTAGAAGGTAAGAACTAAGCCATTTATTAACAATGCCATCTATACCATAATACTTTAGTTTCTGTATTAGAATTTTATGATCTACACAGTCAAATGCCTTAGATAAGTCACAAAAAATTTCCACAGGAATAAATTTTTCATTTATTCCTTCTAAAATATTGTCAGTGAATGCAAATATAGTGTGTTCTGTTGAATGACCCTTTTGAAAACCAAATTGTGATTTAGTTAGAATATTATTATTTTTAAGGTGTTCATAAACTCTATTGTACATTGCTTTCACAAAAAACTTTGGAGAAGGCTGTTAGTAATTAAATTGGTTGGTAATTCGATACAATTGCCTTATCTCCCTTTTTATAGAGTGGTTTAACTACAGCATACTTAAGCCTTTCTGGAAAAGTACCAAGTAAATATATATTAAACAGATAACTTAGTATACTACTTAAATTTGTGGAGCATAATTTAATTAATCTGCTGGAAATCCCATCATAACCACTTGAGTATTTGCTCTTAAGGGATCTGATAATTTTTCTTATTTCTTCTGGAGTAGCTAATTTTACAGACATAGAGTTACATTTTTCTTGGAAACCTGTTCTGACAAAATCCATACTGTGTGTCACTGAGCTATTAGCAGTCAATTTATCAGCAACAGATAAAAAGGGTTTATTAAATATATCTGCAATTGAAAAATTAGATTCTACTGAATTTTCTTTGATAAAAATATCATTACTTGATTGATTACTTTTTCCTGTTTCCTTTTTTACAATGTCCCATATAGTCTTAATTTTATTTTCAGAATCATGAATTTTATGTTTGTAGTACATACATTTATATTCTTTAATAACCATTTTCAGTATTTTGCAGTACTGTTTGTAATGTGTTTTAACATTAGCATTCTCACTGTTCCTAGAGGCAATATACATCTTCCTTTCATTAATGCGTGATGTTCTAATGGCAATAGTTATCCAAGGTTTTCGTTCTTTTCGAGAAGCACGACACTTTTTCAAGGGGAAGCAACTTTCAAAGTAATTTAATACAATACTACTAAAAATGTTGTATTTTCCATCCATTCCTTGTGCACTGTAAACGTGTTTCCAGTTTGTGGTATCGAGGCATCTTCTAAATAAGTAACTGACTCATCTGTTGATTCTTGGCTGTCCGGACTCATCATTTATTACACGCTGAAGTTTAAAAACATTACTCTTAGAGCTAGTTCCTACTGAAGTGTTGATTGTTAATAATTGAGCATCGTGATCCGAAAGGCCATTGATGGATGGCTTGACGGTATAACTGAATTTTGAGGTATCTAGGAAAACATTATCTATAGCTGAGTGACTATTATTCATTATTCTAGTTTGAAAATTAACTACCTGAGTTAAATTGAATGAACTGACTAATGATTCTAACATGACTTTACAGGGCAAGTTTTTTAGAAAATCTACATTAAAATCACCACATATGACTATGTTGACTTCCTTTATGCTTAAAAATGTTAATAAGAGTTAAAATTAGTTCATAAAAATAGAAAAGTTTCCTGGTGGTGCTCTGTATACTGTTACTATCATGAAAATTTCATTATTGAAATTTAGCCCTGTAGCACAAGCTTTATACAATATCTCGAGAACCAAGCGAGATATCAAATACATTTATTCTTTATTTTCGATTTGTTTCGTCGAGTTCTATAAGAATCAATCATCAGATTGTGGCGGCACGGTAATGATAGAATCCCCGGATTGCATCCCTAACCACACCTAAGGTTTGCTTTCATATACACTTTTTATTGACAGGTATGTCCTCAGAAACATGTGCAAGAAATTTCAAACCAAAGGAAAAATTCCTTCTACATATAATCACACCCGTATTGGACCACCTAGCCTGTTACAAAGAAACAGTGAATTAAACATCTGACTTAAGACTCAAAGCAGTAAACAAAAAATTACAGTATTGCACCAACATAAAAAATGATCCAGAACTATTGGAAATTTCAGAGAAAAATTGGGTAAATGGCTGGAGAAAAGAAGCATAACAAATTTTATTTTTGTTTTAGTGTGCTTTGAGGTTAAAATTTTAGGTTCTTTTTTTTCTTTTATTATTTGTGATGATACAAGTTAACTACAGTAAATTTAAGTATAATATTAAAGAATACAATAATATTGAGAAATTACAATGCCAAGCAGATTCAAGAATTCCATTATTGAATTATTATAACAACTTGTACCAAAGCTATTATTTGAGCACTACAAGAAATCCAACCAACCTTTCAATTTTATTCAGAATGGAGGGGTTAACAACTTGTACTTCACACTTTTCCATTTTCACAATGCACATACAATCCGCCAAGCACTCAGTTCTCAACCACCAAACATAATACACTAAAATCAATAGCAAAATGTAAAGATAAACCACACTACACTGACACGTAACAAACAGAGTGCCAGTCGAACAAACGTTTTACATACCAATTGATCCTTAAAAAAAATTTACAAAATAAAATTTTACAATACAAACCAGCAAAACTGTTGAAATATAGTCAGTAACAAATAGAATTATTAATTATTTTTACTTAATGTGAACAGCAGTAAAACTAAATTATTTGTTTTGATTAGTTTAGGAAACAAAGGAAGAAGGGAGACAATATATCTTAGTAATGAGATATATGACAAAGGGGAATGGGCAGATGACTTTCTCGCAACGGTAATGATGAAAAAATACTAATAAATGTGAAGAGCATAGGACTATCAGCCTAATTTCGTATGCAGCTAAAGTGTTTTTGAGAGTGCTGAACAGAAAGCTATATGGAAAGTTAGATAGATGAATTGGAGAAGAACAGTTTCGATTTAGGAAAGGAAAAAGAGATGCTGTCGGCCTGTTAAGAATCATTGGGGGAATGATATAGGCCTATTGAGAACGGAAAAGATATTTATGCCGTCTTTATTGACTTGAAAAAACTTTTGATAGGGTGCAATGGAAGAAGCTGATGGATATTTTGAAGATGAAAGGAGTAGATTGGAAGGAGGGAAGATTGATACAGAACCTATATTTAAAACAGAAAGTACGAATAAAGGTAGGAAACGAGATGTCGGGAGAAAGCTTAAACGAAAAAAGAGGAGTGCGTATTGGTGGCAAGAGAATAGAGGACATAGCATTTGAGGATGATATGGTCTTGTTGGCAGAAAGCGAAAAAACTCTAATCAACAAACTGCTGAAAGATCTAAATGAAGCTTGTGATGAGTTTGGAATAAAAAATCAATACAGCAAAAACTAAAAGTATGGTGATTGGAAAAGGAAATAAAATAATAAATATTAACTTAGGCAGAGCTAGTATCAGTCAAGTAAGATCATTCAAATATCTTGGGAGCCCTATCACCGAAGATTTGAGATGCCACCAAGAGGTAAAAACTCGCATTGCCATAGTGAAGGAAGTGTTCAATAGCAAAAGGCGGCTACTAACTGGAAAAATAGACAAAGCACTCAGGAAAAGACAAGGACAATGTTTTGTATGGAGTCTGGCTCCTTATGGGGTGGAGACTTGGACGCGAAGATGAAAAACGGTTAGAAGCATTTGAGATGTGGATGTGGAGGAGAATGGAGAGGATAAGCTGGGTAGATCAAATAAGTAATGATGAAGTGCTGGACAGGGTTAGTCAAATACTCTAAGTCATAAAAGAGAGGAAGAAGAACTGGATGGGACACTGGCTGAGAGGCGAGTGCTTGTTAAAAGACGCACTGGAAGGTTTAGATTTGTGGGAAGAGAAAGAAGAAGGTGCAAAATTACAGACCAAGGAAAATGGCAAATAAATGGACCTTAAGAGAAAGGCAGAAGACAGATGAGCATGGAGAGCAGCAAAGTGAAAACCTGCCCTAGGGCAGAACACTGGTGATGATGATGGTTAAATTGTCAAGCAATCAGTCTATTTGCCATGAAAAAATGTATACTTTGGCCATAAAATTTGAAAAAGGAAATATGTAGATGTGTAAAACGTTATTTATACACATTAACACAAGTATATACATATTTATATACGTCATACAACTTTGCGAGTCACCATTATTATCGTACATACTTTATAATTTTAATTGTCATTAAAAGAAGTGCAACAATGCATTCATAATTCTTATTTCTGCATCAAATTATACAAGGCATTCTGTTAAACAAGCAAGATACGGAAGATAATCATATTAATACACATTTTGCATCCAACTATACAGTCTAGCAGTCCAGGTAACAAAGTATTTGTTAGTTAGATATCAAAAATAAATAACAACGCACAAAGAGTATATTAGGATAAAAACAGAAATGATAAGAGCTAAATTTATTTCACATCATTTCTTTTTATATAATTTTATTGCCATTATGAAATGTTTAATTGTCTTGCACAATAGGCCCTATCTGTTTTGTAAAAACGTCGTACTGCACTCCTAACTTCAGGGAAGTGACAAATACATATGGCGCTAGTCATACTGATAGTTTTCTTTTCTTTGACGAAGTGTGCTTCTCAATATAATTACAGTATATGCAATAAATTACGACTCACAAGTTACATTAAACCAATGAATTTATTCAATAGGAAAGTTCTCACAATCTTCTTAATTCAACTGCAGAGATAGAGGAGCAATTGGTGGAGGAATCTTCATAATAGTTAGCAAAAACTACCACTGTTCACTGGAATTCATAGATCAAGACCACGAGTTAGCTGCTTGGGGAAATAAAAAACAAAAAATCACGGTGTTGGCTGCTTACCGCAATGGAAGAATGACAGATGAAGATGAGGCTCTTGGGGAGAAATTAAATTTATACTCAGATTTCAGAGGTAAGAATAGATTGATCATTACTGGTGGGGATTTAAATTTACCAGGTGTAAACTGGGAAGGAAATAAGATTAATAACACACCGGAACAAAGATTTGCAAATACCTTATTAAGGGAAGGATGATTTACACAAGTGGTAGAGCAAAACACTAGGGGACAAAATATTTTGGATATATTCCTAATAAAGCCCGATGATAACCTTGTGGAGTGGAAAGTAACTGAAGGAATATGTGATCATGACGCAGCTCTGATGGATATTAGGGGATTCAGTAAACCAGCAGCCAAAATTAAAGGGGGAAATAGGTACAATTATAAAAAGGTTTCAAATTTGAAGAGATATTCCAGAGAACGTTTCAGCAAATGGAAGGAAGGCACAAGTACAGTAGAGTCAAGGTGGAAAGAGTTCAAGGAGATAATAAGAAAGGGGGAAGAAAATTTCATTCCAAAGCAGAAAATAAAGAGAAGTAGAGAACCGGTGTACTATATTAGGGAAGTGAGGAGGTTAAAGAGGTTGGTACTAAGAGAACATAACCGAGTTAAGAGACAGCAGGGTAGTAGGGAATATTTAAAACAACTAAACAAGAACTTAATAACAGCAAAGAAAGTGGCTAAAGATGGATTTATGAATAGGTCAGGAGGACTACTTAATGATGCATCTAGAAATTTCTATGGCTATATCAGGAAACTGAGGGGAAGAGAGGGTGTATAGACTTACATAAGGATGGAGAATTAGTTACTGAGGATTTGAAAAAGGCAGAGAATTTAAGTAACTGGTTTAGTGAGAGCATTAGGGACAATGAATAAGAAACGGGAAGGTCTAAACGAGTTTAACAATACGATTAGAAATGAAGATACAAAAAAATTCGAAATTCATCCTGAAGAAATCATGAAGGAAATAAGCAAGCTGAAAAAACATAAGGGGCCTGGTGTAGATAATTTTACTACAGATATCTTAAAGATAGCTCGATGTGAGATTGTACCTTATCTTGAAATATTATTTAAATTGAGTCTGGATACTTACTGCTTACCACAAGACTGGAAAAGTGCGATAGTAGTACCGGTACATAAAGAAGGGGTGAGAAACAGAGTCGAAAATTACAGGCCAATCTGTTTGACTTCAGTAGTAGGTAAATTAATGGAAAGATTGATATGCAACCACATCAGAAATATATGTGAGGAACGTAAGTGGTTTTCAAGTAGGCAACATGGGTTCAGGCAAGGATATTCATGCGAATATATGCAAGATATTTCAGATGAAATGGACAAGGGAGGCCAAATGGATAGTGTAGCACTAGATCTTTCAAAGGCGTTTAACAGAGTAAGCCACAAAATGGTAGTAAATATGGTAAAAACTATTGGTGTGGATGAGAAAGTGATTTACTGGGTAGAAGAATTTTTAAAAGGTAGAAAACAGAAAGTTAGGGTAGGAAATGCTGTATAAAAGGGTCAAAACGATAGACGACTGTAAACAATTGCAGGGTGATCTGGACAGGATATCTAGTTGGGTTGGTAAACATGGGATGAAGATAAATGCAAAGAAGAGTCAGCTTATTAGATATACAAATAAAAAACAAAAGGTTAATTATGAATATAATGGGGGGAAAGAATTGCTTGCTGAAGACTTGAAATATAAATATCTTGTCATTACATTTGATAACAAGCTTAACTAGGCAGGATACAGTGGACAGGTGGTAGGAAAAGGTTTCAAAATCTTGCACTTGGAGAGAGTGATGAGGGGATGCACGAGAGAAGTAAAGGAATTGGATTACAAAACTTTGCTCAGACCATTGCTCGAATATGGTAGTGTAGTATGGGACCCACATTTTGAGTATCAAATACGGGAGTTGGAGAAAGTGCAAAGAAGGGCTGCTAGATTTGTTTCTGGAAATTATCGCATAACGCAAATAGGTGACGGATATGATAAAGGAGCTGGAATGGGGTTCATTGCAAGACAGGAGGAGGATGAGGAGGGTCATGGGAATGTACAGGGCGTATACTGGCGATGAGGCATGTAAAGATATTGTAGTAGGTATGAAAAGTAGTTCATGGAAGGAAAAGCTGGCACTTGATTTTAGGCACAAGGGTGTGGGAATATTTTCTTTTTTAGGTAAGGGTGTCAGGGATTGGAATGAGATACCAAGGGGAATGATGAATAACTTACAGAAAACGTTAAAAGAATTTAAAGTTAAAATTTGTAGAGGGCAAATTTAGGTGGGTGCAGGATAGGGGGAAGTTGGGTGTGTAGGGAAACTGCCACCGGAGCGTGTGCTCCACTGCAATTAAAAAATTAAATAAAAAATAAATAAATTCATTGCAGTAACTGACAAATAGTTCTTACTATACGTGAAGATAATTTAATTTAACTGCTATGGATCGCACGCTCCGATTGCAATTTCCTTATACGCTTTTTCCCCTTTCTTGTACCAACCTATGTTTGCTCCCTATTAATTTCAACTTGATTTTATGTTGACCCACGGGACTGTCGGGTTGCTTGCTAATTTGGCAGGAGAAAAATACGCTACTTTTTATCCTGGAAATATTTAGCGTTCCGAGTATATTAAATAAAAATCTTCAAAATTGGTCACAATCATGAATGAAGTCGCAGGCACTAACTAGTTTTACATGACAGTGAAAATCGCATCCAAATCATCCAGTTATAAGCGAAAAGAGTAGGAAAGAAAGATTTTGTATTTTCTGATTTGTGTTTCTGTTCCAAACGTATTAACCTTGTAGGTTGGGCCTATTTGAGGTGACAGATTTTCAAGTTAATAATAATAGTAGATATATAACTAAATATTTGTGTACTCCGGAAAGAAATCACAATTTTACTATTGCATTTGATTTGTATCCGCAAGGATAACTCTCGTGAATGAAACGGAGCGTAATGAGTGAGCGGTTAGCGCTCTGGCCTCGCATTCGGGAAGACCGCGGTTCGAATCCCCGTTCGGGCATCCAGATTTTGGCTTTCCATGGTTTCCCCAAATCACTCCAGGTGAATGCCGGGATGATTCCTTCAAAAAGCCATGGCTGAATTCCTTCCCGTTCCTTGTCCGCAGTCCCATCCCGCCTCTAATGATTTCGACGAGGCAAAAAGCCATAAGTAAAAAAAGAGAACGAAATCGCAGGTGCAACTAGTAATTAATATACAGATACAAAGGAGAAGGAAAAATACTATAAATGATGCTAGATTTAACAATAAATAACGGATACCTATCATAGTAATAGAAATATAAAAATGAAACCATTACAATAACAGCGTGTAACATAATCTTTTATTAGCTGGAGATATTTATACTTACCTGATTAATGTACACTGTTTTATGAAGAATTGTGTGATCATCGTTAATAATCGTTTTTAGGAGGAACATTTTATTTTATAATCTATATAATTATATAATTTTTTCAATGCAAATGTATTTTTTTAACTACAGCTCTATTTATAAATATATCAGTGATTTCTTGAAGGTCCAAATCATCATCTCTTCCTCGGTTTACGTGCACTACCAAGCGATCATTCAATCTTTACTGAGTCATAGTACTCCTCAAATAACTTTTTGTTCTCCGCAATCCTCAAAATGACCATTTCGAGATGCATACCGATACTCAAATACCTAAATCGATTTTTAAGAATTTGATGGCATCATGTATTATATCTTGGGTAGATTTCAAATGAGAAATTATATATAAAAAAGTTTTTCACGTTTTTCAGTCTGATATTTTTTTATTTGTGCAATTACTAAAAGCATGTTACGGTGAACAACCAAACGAACCGAATCTCTGTATAACTCATTCAAATAACTACTGCTACTATCATTTTTTCTCAGTAAAAAATAGATCCACTTTACTCAAATACTAGACGAGCCGTGCGAAAATTTCGCTAATAAAATAGAATGAATAGTGAGGTTGATTGCTTGTAGTATAATAAAAAGTAGAACCGCACTTTTGTAGCAAGTATTTATTTGTTTAGAGCATTAGGTCACACCAAACCTATTACGAAACAGTTAGGAAAATTTAAAACAGTCTGTATGTATGACAAACTGTCACTGACTTTAACACAATACAACCAACCTGAACAAAATGCACACAGCATGTCAAAATCTCTGTGATATGTGTTGCTGTGCGAATAAATGTTTACGTTGGAATTGTATAGCAAAATAAAAATGTTTCCGTAACAGAAAAAAAAATCCGAAAAGTTACTTATTGTATAAAAAAGTTTATACACATATCTGTGATATCTGCTGCTGCAATCTAGGGATTTGGCTCTGAACTGTCTCACACGCGCGACCACTTTAAGCATAAAATTCCGAAAAACTCTTCCTTAATTTATGATTTTACCTAATTTGAGACCTTATTCTTTAAAACGATATGTCATTTATCGATTTCGGTTAGATATCGACGGAGATGAATTGCTCATTTTTTTTTTTTTTTTATTTTTTTTTTAAAGAGATGTAGAAATAATATTGAAACTTTTGCCCTCTAAGGGTCGAATTCCAAAAATTACTTTTATAAAATATGGTATGACATGAGAGGACACCTTGACCTTTAAAATGATACCTCATTTATCGATTTCGGATACGCATCAAGCGAGATAAAAAAAAAAAAGATTTTGAAATGATGATATATTTTCCCCTTGAGGGTTGAATTTGTAGAAAGTTCTTTCTTAAAATATGATGTGACTAAAGCGGATACTTTAATATTTTAAACGATACCTCATTTATCGATTTCGATTAGGTATCAAGGAAGATAAATGGCTCGTGACAGAAACATGCGTTGTAGAAATATTAATAATTTTACTCTTTTAAGCGTTGAATTTTGAAAAATTCCCATCTTAAAATATGATTTAACGGACCGAAGAACTTACGAAGACCTCAGTCTTTAAAATGATACCTCGTTTATCAATTTTGTTTAACTATCAAGGAAGATAAATGACTCAAGACAGAAAAAAAACTATTTTAGAAATACTGATATTTTTGCGCTTTGATGGTTAAATTCAGAAAAATCCATTCTTAAAGCATGATGTGACCACAGCGAAAACCTTCATCTTTAGAATGATACCTCATTTATCTATTTCGGTTATATATTAATGGAGATAAATGACTCATGACACAAAAATGCATTGAAAAACCACTGATACTTTTTCCCTTTAAGGGTTGAATTAAAAAAAAAAAACTTTCTTAATAAATAATGCCACCAAATCTGAGACATTGCTCTTCATAATCGTTCTTCATTTATCGATTACGGTTACATATCCAAGGAGGTAAATGGTTCGAGACACAAAAGAACACATATTAGAAATATTGACATTTTTGCAGTTTAAGGGTAGAATTTCAATAATTCCTTTCTTAAAATATAATGTGACCATGGCGGAGCCTTAATAATTTATATGATACCACATTTATCTTTATTTGTTAGATATGAAGGGAGATAAATGGTTCGTGACACAAAAACGCGTTGCAGAAATATTGATACCTTTACCCTTTAAGGATCGAATTCCGAAAAATTACTGTCTTAACTTCTGATGTCACCAAAACGGAGATCTTAATCTTTAAAATGATACTTCATTAAACGATTTCAGGTAGGTATCATATGAGATAAATGACTTGATAAAAAACAGCATTTTAGAAATATTTATATTTTTGCTCTTTAAGGGTCAAATTCCGAAAAATTCCTTTCTTAACATATAATGTGACATTAGTCTTTCATATGATACCTCATTTATCTATATCGGTTAGATTTAAAGGGAGATAAATGGCTCGTGGCACAAACAATGAGGTTGTAAAAACCATTGATACTTTTACTCTTTAAGAGTTGAATTCCAGAATTTCTTAATATAAGATGTCACCAAAGGTGAGACATTACTCTTCATAATCCTACTTCATTTATCGATTTCGGTTATATATCCAGGGAAATAAATGGCTCGATACACAAAAAACGCATTTAGAAATGTTAACATTTTTGCTCTTTAAGGGTCGAATTACGAAAAATTCCTTTCTTATAATGTGATGTGACCAAAGCGGAGTCCATAAGTTTTAAAATGACGCCTCATTGATTGATTTAGGTTAAGTATGAAGGGAGATAATGACTTGTGACAACAATAAAAAACTTACAGAAACAATATATATTATGTCATAGCAGTTTTAGTAAAGTGCTGGTCACTACTGCCTATGATTTTATCTAAAACTTCATAATAAATTTTTAGATAATTTAGGAAAATTAGTGCGGTTCTTTATCTTTTGCATATCCTACTTATTTTTGAAGTTGTTATTGTTGATCATCAAAGATAAGAGCTAGGTAAAGCGTCGATTTCCAAAAGCTTTGAATTTTTTCGCCAGTTCTTTGGAACGATATAATGTGCTTGACGGAATTACTCTACAGCTTTTTGCAAATGCGAAGAAATCATCTGCAAAGTTGAATTTGGAGCTTCCACACAACTAGGTATTTCTATCAGACATTTAATAATAAAAAGATATTCAAAAGGTGACTTTAAAAAAACCATTTTGCTTTCGCGCAGGCGTCCTGTTTCTGACTTTTTGTCGTTCAGAAAACATAGCAGTACACTATAATTGTTTAGCATAGTTTTCAAGGAAGATATATGACAACACTATCTCGCTGGTCGAAACGGCGGCGGAGAAAGATTTTGAACATCGCCAGCTGCCTGTATTGGCGTTTCGCGGAAACCACATAAAATTCAATAAGCTCTCTTTTATCGCATGTGTTTCTTTCATTGTATCTAGAACAAAACGAGTGAGCGATGCAATATGCATGATTTTTCTTGCTTTAATAGCTTTAACTGATGACTGAAGGGCAGTATGCGCTCCAACATTAAAAGCACTGTCTGTATATAGACCCTCCTACCTAGCTTGATATTTGTATCGAACCTTCTTAGTAGTGTTGTTGCAGGCCATGTTTCAATTCTTAGTAGTCACTGAAAATTTCAAACAAATTTTGTCGGATGTTGTTGATACCTTTTACAGCGACCGATAAAAGTTTCATGTATCCTACACTTTCAGTCCATGCAGCGATAGACAACATTTTTTACTATTTTGATTATTTTATGCTCTACTTCCTCATTCAAAATTGTGAACAGTTCGTTAGTGACATACTGTAGTATGACAATCACCAATATCTGCTGCGGTGGAGCAAGGAGTTTAAATCGGGAATACCCTGTTATCGCAGGTTCCAGCAACAGAATGTAATATTAATTTTCGTCCTCTTGGACCCTTATAGCCATAAGGCTTCCGGTCATTAAAATGCGAACAGTTGAAATAATTTTTATGAAGCTGGTTCTAATTGTTTTCACATCTTGTAGTTTACTGTTTGATAACATACAGTGTGCATTGGCACTACGTTCTAAATTGATTTTATGCAAAATATAAAAACAGTAAACGTCAGACTTTTCAAACCTTTTAAAGCTTTATTCCATGATGATAAACCAACTTTAGTGAATACCTTAATAGTCTTATCATCTCCTGAGTATGGAAATTGCCACCAGAGCTTGCGCTCCATTGCAATTTGAATTAAGTATTATATTTCGGCGCAGAAACGCCTCTAGGCATGGTTTCTTTACAAATTGGCAAAACACATTGTCTGTATCTTCATTATTTAACAGCCTCGCAAAAATTCTCTGCATCTTAGTTTTAAAAATACGCCTTTTCCTTTCTTCCACTGAATTAGCAGAAATAACTTCTCGTTTGAATTTTTGAGCCGTACTAAGCTGTTTTGGATTTCTTACGATTTCGAAGGACGAATCTATCCACCTAAACTCACAAAGCACGTACTTTATTTAGTTTATTTACCAGCTCGACTAATAATGAGTGAGAGACCTGAAACAGAGCCGCGGCCGCGAGAGCGCTGGCTGCGCGGCGGCCGCGGAGGCGCGAGGATAGCGGCGGGCTTAAGTTAGCGCACGGCGGCGCGGGGCGAGTTGCTTGGCTTGCTTGCTACATTTACCACACGCTAGTTAATGTTAGGTATGATGTAACGTAGTGTTTATATTCTCCTTGGGCACTAAGCGCATTCGCTCACAGTCACATCTAAAGCAAGGGCGATCTCTTCGAGACTTCTTGTCTCACCACGCGGTGTTTGATGTAAGTACTTAGACATTGCTCTAAGTCTGTAACTGATTAGTTTTGATGTCTATATTCATATTGGTACGCACCCACTATTTACAGCTCGTGGGTGCTGGAGCCCCCGAGCACCCACAGAATCGGCGCCCCTGCTTGCTGTCTGGAAACTCGGTTATGCTCTGTTCTCACCCATGGAGCAAAGAAAAGAGAGGAGACCACGTAAGGGACGTTCTGCATACAACGAAGTGAAGTCTAGAGGAGAGCGGTGGGGTGGGGAGGTCACCATATTGGTAGGGCCAAGAAACACGAGGAATGTATATGGAACGGAAGAATTTCTTCGTTTTTAACCTTCGCATTATTAAAAATGCAGTCTTATGGAGTCACGTTTATAAATACTCTAATTGATATTATCCACAAACATTAGATTTTTTTTTAAGCTGCTAAGTAATTTTTGATAGGAATTTTCTATGCCGAAATAAAACATTTTTTTCTCCCCACAGTCGCAAAAAAAAAAAAAAAAAAAAAAAAAAAAAAAAAAAAAAAAAAAAAAAAAAAATAATTGATGGTCATATTGCTATTTCGGAAACATTGAATAAATCCCTAGTACTCTTAAGGACTGATAAAAAATTTACAAGTTTTAAATGTATGTTCTGATGGGAACTTAACTTGTGTGAATGATCGTAGTGGGTGAACAGTTTTACATTCTGGCTTCGTGTTCAGGAGGATGTGGGTTCGAATCCCGGTGTCAATAGCATCTCTGGTTTTGTTTATCGTGGCAACCAGAATTGTAGCTCCGCTAAATTAGCTTTAAAAAACAGTTTACTGTGTTGTATTTGGACTTTTCATAAGTGATCGTTAAACATTTCTCTGTTTTCTGTGATAATAATTAATAAGTCGCGGTTTTAGACTATCTGCGGAGGCGCGGAGTGGCAAGTTCCGCAAGCAGATTTCGCTTGCCATCACCCACAATGTTCGGTGGGATGTATGGCGTGCGTGGAAATTACGGTCCTCAGGACCTCACATCAGAAGCAGAAAACAATGGCCAATTATCAACCAAGACGGTAATAGCAAGTTCTTTGAACAGCAATCAAGAAATTGAAGAAGTTGATCCAGCCAAGACTGTGAATAGTTTACATAGAGCAGTGACAGATGATCCTATGATCGGTAGCCAAAATGTGAGCATCTTGCCCCCTAGCAGCTACCATCTATCGAGTATCAAGACGACTAAACGCCAAGTACGGGAAGAAGAGGACGGAAGAACACCTACGCGCTCAACAGAGAAAATTGCAAGATTGTCATCAGATGGTGCAATAACACAACATCCAGCAGCTTTATTCAACACGACACTGGCATCCACCATCGTCAACAACCTGCAGAATCACAGCAAAACGCAACGAACAACAGGTATGAACCAAGTGACAGTGGTCCGTACACAGTAATAGTAGAAGGTAAAGATAAGAACATTGGACGTATTCACCCGATGGCGATAGGAAAACTCCTGAGAGAGCAAGGTTTCATGACTTCTAACAACCTGGTAAACATTTCGAGCTCTGGCCGAAATAGAATTAAGATAGAAACCAACAATAGAGTCTCTGCAAATAATCTGGTAACACCTGAGATATTTATTAGAAATAACTTGGAGGCCTATATTCCAAGGTCTATTATACAAAAACAGGGTGTGGTGAGAAATGTTGACACTACTCTTAGTGATACAGAAATTCGTTCAATAATCGAGTGTGAGTTCCAGGTATTGAGTAGCAGGCGCATCACAAAAAAAAAAAAAAAAAAATTGTAAAAAAAGGGCAGCAAGAAGTTATTTCATTACCAGTATGTGTGCTAACATTTAGATCACAACTTCTTCCTCAATTCGTCTACATCCACGGTGTAAGATACAGAGTTGAACCCTACATCCCCGCCGTCATCAGTATTATAAATGTTTGCGATTTGGACATGGTAGTAATCAGTGCCGCAGTCAGGCAAGATGCAGTTTCTGTGCAGCAGACCACAATGTTGACTCATGCCCAAAGACAGCACCACCACTTTGGCCCAACTGCTCCGATCAACTCCTAGCAACTGACCGTTCGTGTCCTAACTATCAGAAAGCAAAAGCAATCAAACAGCACATGGTATACAACAACGTCAGCTACAGCGAAGCTGTGGCTATATTTGAAAACAGATTCTATTCCCAAATAGCAGCTAATCCTTGCCCTCAGTTTAACAATCCCACCAAATGTCCACCTTTAACAACCTTGCCTCACTCTCAGACCAACAACAGCCCTCGTGTTACTCCCTGTGGAGAGAGATATCCAATACTACAATCTAAACCAGAACGACCTGTACATCAACCGGAACAAACACGTTACTATCGATCAAAGCAACTACAGTCATACGCTACGACAGCAAACTTAAGTTCAACATGCAAAGAAGTTAGAACTCCCCAAAATTTAATGTGGAGAAGTAACGGACCAAGTCACCTTATAACCCACAATCTGTATCCACCTCTTCCACATAGAAAGACAGAAACATTACAAAATTATCAGCAGCCAGAGGGGCACCAGTCCCAAGCGACTGAAACCCCCAATGGTAGAAAAATTGATGACTTTACTAATATCCATGATTGAGCTGATCAGAACCAATGGCACGGTGGATACAACACAAGTAATGAATTCACTTCAGCAGATTATTAAATCCTCCGATCCATGAACCCTACAATTAATGTAAGACCTCACAAGTCCCCTCCACATACTACACAACTTAACCTTCTTCATGGAACGGAAGATCCGTGTATTCTAATAGGGAAAGCTTGAACAATGAACTGCGTAACAGCAAAATAGATATTGCACTATTATCTGAAACATGGTTCCAACCACAGAAAGATATTAACTTCAAATACTATCAGACATACAGAGACGATAGACCAGACGGAAAACGAGGAGTTGCAGTTGCAATTTTGGTCCGACATCATATACCCCACGAACCTGAAAAATTAAATTCCACAAACCTCCCTTTCCAAGTAATATCAATCCGACTACGACTTAAGAATTGAATGCTCAATAGTATCTCTATACTGCCCCCCGCGAACTAGAATTAGTCGAACCGACTGGGATAACCTCTTCAAACAGTACACCCCCTTATCTAATAGCGGGCGACTTTAACGCTCATAGAGTAAGCTGGGGCTGTCAGCAAGAAGATCTCCTATGGATCTGCCTTAATAGAAATGACAGAACACCAAAATCTCGTTATAATGAACAACGGATCCCCTACATTAATCCCAAGAGTAGGCGGGAACCCATCAGCTGTCGACTTAACTCTTTGCTCCCCAAGTATTGCACCCCTAGTTACGTGGCAAACTCTGAACGACAGTTTAGGATCAGATCACTTACCTATCATACTCACCATAGGTTGTAACATCAACTACGAGTGGAAGGAACACCCCACAAAACACTGGAACATTAACAAAGCGGATTGGGTATTATATAAACAATACTTAGAGGAGAAGTTAGCAGTATCCCCACTGACAAGTCGGGCACGAGGCCTACAGACAACTATCACTTGCAATAACAACAGCAGCAGATAAATCAATTCCGCTCAAAGGACGACCAAAATACGCCAAAAAATCCCCCAACAATTTGGTGGAATATAGAGTGCTCCAAAGCAAAAAGAAGATTAGCGCTTAGAAACTATCGAAAGGAACCGACCTTAGAACACTATTTAACCTATAAACAAACAATGCAAGCATCAAACGAACATTGAGAACATAGAAACGTCTTAGCTGGATAAAATACTGCGAAAACCTAGGGAAAGATACAAATACGAGCTCCATTTGGCAGCAAATAAGATGCTTGAAGAATAGGAAAACTTCCACAGCAAGCACGAATATAGACAACTCATTTATACAGGCTATAGCGAAAAAAATTGCACCAGATAGTGCAAACCACAAAAACTTAAAATATTTTTTTGAAACCAGAACAACATTCCGAACACGAACTATGCGTCCCATTCACTGTGAGGGAGGTACAGCAAAACATTAAGCAATTCTCAGACACGACACCAGGTAAAGACAGAATACATTACTCGATGCTATACAACTTGCCTACCTCCACCCTTCAGCTCCTAACTAAAATTTTTAACGAAATATGGATGAAAGAAAGACCCCCATAGAGTGGAGAACGCAGACTATCATACCTATTAAGAAACCGAACAAAGATCCTAATCACACTGGATCTTGCAGACCTATCTCTTAAATGTCGTGTGTTTCCAAAACTTTAGAGCGTATCATAAAAAATAGGCTATAATAGTGGCTAGAAAGGAACAGCTTATTACATACATCACATTTGATTTAAAGGGAAAAAGTACACTCGATAACATAGCATTAATAACCACAGATATTAACATTGCATTTACACGGAAACAATACTTAGGAGCAATATTTCTAGATATCTCATCAGCTATGACAATGTCGTAATTAACATTCTAATGCAAAAACTCTCCAACTTGGGAATTCCACATCAGTTTTAGCAGGGATCCACTCCCTCATATCGGAAAGGATCATATATATCTCAACTCCAGGTGAATTGGTAGGCCCCCGTTGGGTCTACAATGGACTCCCACAAGGAGCGATATTAAGTCCCTCCTATATATAATATACACGCACGATTAGATAAGATCTTTTCTCCCAGAATATTAACCCTTCAATTTGTGGATGATATAGTAATATACACTATATGCTCAACAATAGAAATGTCTTCGAACAGTTGAACGAAGCGATATGGGCGTTCGTTAAGTGGACATTCCATAATGGACTAGACATTTCGAACGACAAATCATCAGTGGTGATATTTTCCAAACGGAAAATTCCCGAATTACCCAGGATACAATTAGGACCCCACTCATTCTCAGTGAATAAACAGAGTCGTTTTCTGGGTATGATACTAGACTCCCGGCTTACGTGGAGAGAACATATCCGACATATAATAGCCAAATCGGACAAGCGACTTAACATCTTAAGAGCAGTGGGGGATCAAGATGGGGATCCCATCCTAACGCACTTCTACTTCTATACAAATCAATTATCAGATCCTTAATAGATTACGGCAGCATCTTCTACACAAACGGCACCAAAGACGCATTGCAAAAACTGGACTTTGCAGTATCGCTGCCTTAGAACATGCTTAGGAGCACTAAGATCCACACCAACCAACGCACTACTAGTAGAAGCTGTCGAAATGCCTCTCTTCATAAGAAGAATACAACTCTCAGAGAAATTCATAGTGGAAAAACTATCACTACACACCCACTGAAGGAACGGTTAAGTAATCTTAAATACTGGACGCACAAGAACGCAAATAAACACACAGGTGCCCTGAAAAACACCCCCCTACTTAACATGTACAACAAGTGGGAGGAAAGGGGAAGCAACATAACGGAAGTTCCCCATACACCCGATATTCCAAGCCCCCTACCATCTCCGATTTCTAGAGATACGAGTACAGTGCTTGGAGCACACGACGGGAAGCAACGCCCTGAGGGCCCTGCTAGACAACTCGGACACAAACACAATCTACATATATACAGACGGATCCAAAAACAACTCCGGGGATCGAGTAGGCAGCGCAATATATTGCCCCAAAACACACACCAAACATTACATTCTTTACCACCGCAAACTCCAATATATTTAGCAGAAGCGGAAGCAATATTAGAAGCAGTAAGATATGGCCGGACCAGGGGACCAAAAGAGGTGGTTATAATAGCCGACTCTTTGAGCGTTATCAAGAGCATTTCAGAACCCAAGTGGAACTATAAGATGGCACCCTTGCTAATAGAAATACTTCACGAAATACACCTCAGCAACAACCTAGGGATCAAAACAAGGTTAATATGGGTACCCTCACACAAAGGGATCAAATACAACGAATATGTAGACACTTGCCAAAGAAGCCATCTCAAACGGACAAAGAATAGACTAACACTCCCTCCATCCGCATTCCTGCATGAGATTAAACAGGGAGCGAAGAAAATATGGCAGTCAGGATGGAACAACTCGATGAAACAGAAAGGTGCTTTTACGGCCGCATCCAACCAGTCATCCCTTCCAAACCGTGGTTCCACAACTGGAAAGTAAACAGACGCCACTTAACCAACATCATCAGAAGCAGATTTCATCATGGCAACTTTCCCAGCCACTTAAAGCGGATAGGATTGAGAGACAACCCACTATGCGACTGCATTGATCAGGCAGTAGGGGATATAAACCATCTTCTCTTCTCATGCAAGAAATACGCCCACATTCAGGACAGAATGCTAAAAGAACTCGCAAAATGTAACATTCCTCTCCCAACCAACGCTTCCATCCTGCTCGCCTCAAATAAATACGAAATACTCAAAATCATAATGACCTTCTTTAAGGAGGGAAACATCCAATTATAAATTTTAGACAAGTAGAAAATCCAACAGGAAACGACGGGAACAAAGTTAGTCATTTACAATCGTACACCACTTGAAAATATATCCTCATACATATCAGCCAGTTATATTACTAGAATTTGAGGCCATAGTGAACGATTAGGGCACCAGTGCTATACATTGACCAAATAGAATTAAGATATCCCACATATTGTATAAGATAAGAAGTATAATAAAGTAGTGATTACATGTCGACTCATAATATAACACCAAGAAACAGATAGATATAGAACTGTAAAAGAATGGAAATGTAAAAGGTCATACAATTTAAACTGTTGTGTATAGAACTGTAAAGTGTTGTAAATTATGTATTTTTAAAAACTGTAAAGGAAATGAAATGTAAATAGTTAGACTATGTAAATAGAACAGTAAAGTAATGAAATGTGAATTGTAATAAAACACAAAGAACTAGGCTGTGTGGCTGATAAGGCCGAAAGCCATTTAAATAAATAATAAAAAAAAGAATCCCGGTGTGGCCACCCAGATTTGGGTTTTCGACGGTTTCCCCAAATCACTAAGAAGGTGCTCAATAAATTACTAATAACAAATAAATAATTTGTTCCTTATGCTATAAAAAGAATTCCTGCTACGGGCTGCATTTCAACATAATCACAATTTTACTTAATATTGCCCCTAAAAAGTCAAACGATGCAAACGCAACTAAACACATGAAACGTATTGCGAATTACATTTCGGATAACAACAAAATGGACTTCATTACGATTCCTGGTTCGCATAACACAAATTATCACAATTAATTTCATCGTACACTTTCAATATAAATTACAATCAAACTAAGCACGTAGAATAATGTATTCGCTGCATCGCGATGTAAACTTGATTCTCACACGAAAAATAATAAGATACAATGGTTCTCTGCATCAACAAATATTTGATAACACCGTCGTCCTACTGAGAGCTGTGAATAAACTTTCTTAACCGGCATAGTAAATCTATAACGACAGGCCCTACTCTTGCAGACACACATTACAAACACTTCAAGAACAATAATTACAACGTGACTTACCTATGGAATGTTATTCCAGGTTGTTTCTTACTTGTTCTGTTTGTGCAACCATAGGTAACACAAGTTAGCACAATAAAATACTTTGAAATATCAGAACATGAAATTTTCCCAGAAGGGACGGTAATGAAAACAGACCAATGTTTTGAACCTGCTAATATGGTCACCGCGCATGAGCAGTAGGATCCAGAGTTTACAGGTGACTTCGCAGTTTTAGTAACACCTTGTCTCCTCTCTTTCCCTACCTCCATGTTATCACCAACCTCTTTAACCTGTTCAGAGCCCTATTATACTATGTAGGTTCTGCATTTTCTCTTTATTTTTCTGTTTGAAATAAATATTCCCTATACCTGTTTTTAATATCCCCCTGAATACTTCCCACTTCAACTCCGCTGTACTAGTGCCATCATTTCACGTCCTGAAACTTTTCCTGAAATACTTCTTTAGTACTGAAATTTGAATCTTTTTCAATTGTTTCCATTTTCCTTTCAATTTTGACTACAGGTTTGCTGAATTCTCTAATATCAATCAAAATTTATTCACGATCACTTATTCCTTCAATCACTTTATACCCTTCAAGGATATTATTGGGCTTTATTAGGAAGATATCCATCATGTTTGGTCTCCTTGTGTTCTGCTCAACCACTTCTG
Organism: Vandiemenella viatica; assembly: GCA_031002005.1. Classification (NCBI taxonomy): domain Eukaryota; kingdom Metazoa; phylum Arthropoda; class Insecta; order Orthoptera; family Morabidae; genus Vandiemenella; species Vandiemenella viatica. The sequence continues at coordinate 158,126,740 of JARYHS010008075.1, forward strand.
TAAAGCCTCCTACTACGGTACCTGCAAATCTCTATTTCCTTGTATTATTAATCTTATTTCCTACCCAGTTGACACTAGATGAATTTGAATCTCCACCAATAATGACCATTCTACGGTCACTTCTGAACTCTGAATAAAGATTTATTTTTTCCCAAAGAGACTCATCTTGATCATTCATTCTTCCACCACGGTAAGCTGCCAACTCCCTGATTGTTTCTTCTTTATTACTCTAGATATCTACCTCTAGTAACAATAGCCATGATATATACACCAGGACACTGTAATAGTCTTTGCTAACCATTATGAATAGCTCTCAACCAATTGCTTCTCTTTCTCTGCGGTACAGTCTGTAACCATCGGGAAGAACACCATTGTGTAGTGATCCTTCTCTTAACCAAGATACTATCCGTATAATTCTTTGTGACTTGTGTATCACTATTAACTTTGCAAATTCTATTAATTCGTTCATAAATCGTCAACAGTAACACTCTTATTATTGGCTTTGCGATATTTTCAGTATTAACCATCATAATTCCAGCTGTACCACGGTCTGTAATTATTGGAACAACTTCATGCATTTATTTATCATTGGTGTTTAATCATATCGTGCATCTACAATCAGTATTCCTTTAATTATATTTTTATCTCCACTCCAGCAGCACTAACCACAAAAATTCATGCGGCCCGCGTTAACCTAATCTGATTTTTGTCGCAAATTATGAAGAAAATAATGGGATATTTTTTAAACAGGATAAATATTTCGTCAAATTAAATTAATTTACCAACTATTCTGTTCCAATTACGAAAGTTTATTCCGTGCCTCATGAGATGTAACACAGGTCGCAGTAATGATGGTCAGGTTGTTTCAATACTAGTATGCGAGAGGGTCTATTGAATTATATAACATCTAAGCATAAAAATTTAATATAACATTTATGATCGAGTGATAACACACCCGTCATATGTTTTAATCATCAGACGCTTTAGAACAGAAATGATTCGTCACGGCAACAACACCTATAGCAAAAGTTATTAAACACATCTGACACTGCGTTTCAGCCATGGAGGAAGGAATATATGAAGACGATGCAAGGGACCTTCACCACGCAATGGAGTGAAGCCGGGTAGAGAGAAGCGGGGTGGGGAGGCCGCCATATTGGTCGACCGTAGAAACACGGGGAATAGGCACAAAAATCTCAAGGGAATCATAAGACAACCGTGGCACCACAATTTGATGATGGATTAATATGTAATTCTGCGAGACAGATCAAAAATGAAGAATAACATTTTTTGATATCGTGCTTAGTTCTCGAGATATACTGTCTGAAAAGTGAGGAGTTTTGGGTTAAAATTCAGAAGAAAAATTTTCCTAAGGTCAAAATTGATAATAGACGAGATAACTCGAAAGTGAAGAATATATACTTTCGATATCTCGCTTAGTTTTCTAGATATACTGTCTCCAAATTGGGGTGGTTAGGTTAGGTTAAGTCAATGGTTAGAACTTTTTTTTAAAAAAATTGAACCCTTCAAAAGATTTCATAGCTTCCGAGCTTATTCAGAAGATATTGTACTGTTAGTGGCCTATGTAACTTTGTTAGCAACATCAGTGCGTTTATCTTCTTACCATACATCAAAAGTCAGAAGCTTAGATTCTAGTAGTTTACATCGCGATACACATTGTGTCACTAACATAGTGCTCATGAAATTAGTAACAACTATTGATAAATAAATTGTTTGTACCCTTCTGCAACACGCCGCATTTCAACCTACCCACATTTCCATTAATATTGCCGCTACAAAATCAAACTATGTGGACAGATCTAAACACATGAAATGCATCACGAACTACATTGCGGGTAACAACAACGTTTGCTTCATCGAGTTTAGTATTTCACACAGCACAAATTACCACAATTAATTTCATCGTACACTTTCAGTGTAAAGTGAAACTGGACTAAAGCATGCACATTCACTGTATCACGATGTAAACGTTACCAGCTTAAATTAGATTTTTAGCACTTGTTTACAATAAGGCTAGCCTTTTAGGTGCAAAGTAGTAACATATGCTGATTGTATACACTACACCAACAAACATTTGAGAACGATATCATCCTATTGAGAGAAATGAATAAATTTATAGCGATATAGGCACTAATCTTGCAGTTATCTATCAAATACTTCAAGAACAATAATTGTAATGTGATTTAGTTGTGAAACGATATTCCAGGTTGTTTCCTGTCTTGTCTGTTTGTACAACCATATGCAGCACAACTTGGCATTATAAAAAACTTTGAAATATTAGAAAATAAAATGTTCATATCAGAAAACACAGTGCAAACAGCACAATGTTTTGAGATGATTCCTAAGGCCGCCACGTAAGCGCAGTAGGAGACGAGTTTTTATATGAGGTTTCACAGAATTAGCGTTATTTCGTCTCCACATATTCCTTCCTCCAAGGTTTGACCATCAAACACTTCAAGCTAGATGCTTTCTACCGAATTGCTTCGTTGCCGCTACATTATCTCTGACAGCTACCGGATCTGTCGCTTATGTGCTGGGTGTTAGTAAATGAATATATACGGGGGTTATTATTAATGATATAAGCGAATTCAAAAATTTACTGTAGCTGTATTATTTGACATATTGTCACAAAACTTTGCAGTCATATAGGAAAAAAAAGTTTTGCATTTGCTTTTCAAAAATTCCGGCACAAGAGGGCAGATGTGAGCATTCAGTAAAGATGGCAATAGACTCTAAGAAGTAAGAACGGAGACTTTCCCGGCGAATGCTTGAAATGAAGTCTTCACGAGTGTACCACCGGATAGTGTTTTGAAAACACGATATTTCGACGACTAGCTCCGTCGTCTTCATCAGGTGTCGAGACATCTGTACAGGTCGGATACTGAGAAAGCCCAGGTGCCGCACCTCCTTATTTGGTCAACGGCTCTCTCCGACGCCCACGCCTGGCGACTGGCAGTGAGTGGGAGGGGCTACAGTTGTCCGTTGCGATCCGAGGAAGTTAATATTCGGCCGTTTGTGGTGGTTACTGAATATGCGTGCCACGCTCTCTGCGTAGAGTTGCCAAGGTTGGTTTCCATGCCTCGCTACGACATAGCCCACTATCTCTGTTGTAGGTATCAGCCAATCGAATTTCAATCGCTTCTTTGACTATGGAATCCCAAAAATTGCATTTTGACGATGCCACCGTTTCCGTCTAATCCAAAGGACTCAACTTCGCTCTGGCGCCAAGACGCGTGCCAACTCTTGACATCATAAGCTCAGTCGAACAGGCAGTTCGCACCCTCCAGGGAGAAACAGCGGAGGAGATCGGCAGAGAGACCTACCGAGTCTTGGATATAGCAAAACCCCCTAAGACCAACATAACTAGGGAGGAGCGGGAAGCGCTTCGTGCCTTGCGTCAGAACAACGAAGTTGTTGTGTTATCGGCGGACAAAGGAAATGCTACGGTACTGCTTACGGCAGAACAGTATGAGGGGAAGATGAGGAACGCCCCTGATGATCCATCTATCGCCGCATAGACAACGATCCTGCCAGCAGGAATGAGAGGAAGACTACAGCTTTACTGAAGAAAGCCGAATTTTCTGCAGAGATCAACAAGAAACTCAGACCTCGCGCTGCCAGACCACCTCGGCTATACGGTCTGCCGAAGATGCTCAAAGAAAGCGTACCTCTGCGACCAATCGTCAGCAATATTGATTGAAGCTCCGACTTATCCTCTGGCAAAATATCTCACCCATCTTTTGAGTCATTCGGTTGGCCATTGTGACCACCATGTGAAGAATTCAACGGAATTTGTCAAGACCATCAAGACCATGAAACTGAAGGACTCTGACATAATGGTAAGCTTCGAAGTCGTTTCATTATTCACCCGCGTCCCATTGAAGGACACGCTGGAACTGATACGCCAACAATTCGAACCAGCCATTTTGGAACTTTTCAGACATGTGCTGACATCCTCGTATTTCCCTTACTTAGGGGAATACTACGAGCAAGTGGACGGCGTTGCCATGGGATTACCACTTTCTCCTGTAGTCGCCAACCTATCCATGGAGCATTTCGAAGAAAACGCTGTGGAAAGCGCGGTTCTCAAACCGACATGTTTTTTCCGCTATGTCGATGACACGTTTGTCGTGTGGCCCCATGGCATCGAGGCTTTAAATGAGTTCTTAGAACATCTCAATGGAATTCATCCCATCGTAAAGTTTACCATGGAACTGGAAAAGGACGGCCGCCTACCCTTCCTCGACTTTCTAACTGAAAGAAAGCCGGACGGAACGCTAAGTCATAGCATATACAGAAAAGCAACCCACACGGACCGATATTTGGGAGCCACAAGTTTTCTCCATCCTGTGCAAAGTCGAACTGTTCTAAATACGCTTGTACACAGGGCTAGGGCGATTTCTGATTAAGAAAGCATACCACAGGAACTGGAACATCTAAGAATTGTCTTCAGGCGGAATGGTTACACCGAAGGGCAGATAAGAAGAGCAATTGATCGCAACTCTGAGAAAAGTCCAGTCCAACAGGAAGAAACGCCTGAGGCCACCGCTTTTCTGCCTTTCGCAGGAAACACCTCGGGGAAAATTGGCAGAATTCTTGCATGGCATGGAATCAAATGTTTTTGCTGATCACCCGCTAAAATTCGGAACTACCTCCGCTTAGTTAAGGACGATCTTGGCCTCAGAGTTTCTGAAATTTACAGCATCCCGTGTGAGTGTGGAAAGTGTTACATCGGTCAAACCATCCGCACTGTAAAAAACCAGGGGACAGTATAGCAAGTCAGTGATCGCCGAGTATGTGTATAACCATGGCCACAGGGTTGACTTCAACAACGTTACGATATTGGCTAGGACCTCATATTTTGGGGATTCCATAATCAAAGAAGCGATTGAAATTCGGTTGGTTGATACCTACAACAGAGATAGTGGGCTATGTCCTAGTGAGCTTGGAAACCAGCCTTGGCAACTCTACGCAAAGAGCGTGGAACGCATGTTCAGCAACCACCACAAACGGCCGAATATTAACTTCCTCAGCTCGCAACGAACAACTGTAGTCCCGCCCACTCACTGCCAGCCGCCGGACGCGGGCGTCGGAGAGAGCCGTTGGCCTATATAAGGAGGTGCGGCACCTGGGCTGTATCTAGTCGTCGAAATATCGTGTTTTCAAAACACTATCCGGCGGTACACCCATGAAGACTTCATTTCAGTCTCTAAGAAAGCTAACGTTTTGCTTAAATTTTATTCACGCCAGTCTGTCGTAATATTGTAACAACACTTAAGAACGAAATTTAAAAAACAAAACAAACAAAAAAAACACCATTTTCCAACTCCATTAGGCGATGATAGCTTCAGGATACCTTTGTAGGGAGAAACCGATGGGTCGACTTACTTGGGCGAGTCTTACACGTAGCCCACAGAAATCGGTGAACAAAGTATACAAATTTCCCAAAATTCTCTGGATGGCTGTAGTTTGAGTTGGCGTTTTTGTGTTTACATATGGTGGTGGTGTCTGAATGTGTTTGATGTGTATCGACGAATGATGTTATTGCAAATGTGTGTTGGTTGGCGTTGGAGATATATCAACATTGGTACTTGTAACAATTTGCAGAATTTGTGCAATTTAGCCCATCTTTCATTAATTTGCAAAAATTTCTTGATTTCCACAAACCTGGGCGATGGAGTTTCAACTTGTTTCTTATTCTGTGGTTCTAAATCCCAGTTGGGGTATGTATTTTTAATGATATGCAAGTTGAAGTTCAAATTGGCTCGCTTTATGGGAGACTCAAAGGGATCCAGAAAACTCTTTTCTTCAACTAGCGGAATGAAATTAATATCTTCAATGCTTTTAGTTCTTATTGGTAAATGGTGGGTAGCAAATAAATGATATAAAATGTTTTTTTTTATTTGTATCTTAATTATGGCACATACATCCGTTCCCTCTACAAGGTACTTTAAATCTTGATGCACTTTGAATTTAACATCATTATCCACTAACAATTTTTACATGCTTTAATTTCTGTTTTTAGCCGTGTATCGTCCAGTGTTGAACAGGGGTTGTAAGACATTCCATTGACATATACATTATCAACCAATTAGTCTTTGTATCAGGCACAGAAAATAATCTTTTAACTCTATAACAGATAAATTGTCCACAAAATCTTTGTAAAACTTTATAACTTAAGTATTACGTGACTTCATGGTGTTGACTGTGCTGCTCACTGCAGGCTGGACATCGGTCATGTTGATTCACTGAGAAACACCAAAATCGGGAACAAAATTGTTCAAAAACCAAATAGTTTTCGTTCCACACATTGCTCACAAAGAAACAGTATGGTCGCTAAGTGATACACTTGTTTGCATGCGATCGCTATTGTTAGAGAACCCAGAAACAGTATATTTCAGCTGGCTCAGCACTTCCCATTCTGCAAATGTAAGCGTAAATTCATTGTGTCACACTTTTTTAGTACAGCTACTAGTTCAAAATCAAGTATATGACAACACAACAGTGAGCTGCTTAGTGGCGCTATAATGATGAAATGAGCCCTTCGTTGGTCATTTCCGCTAGGATGGATGATGTTCATCAGTGTCCTGGTTTTAACATTTTGGTAGCCTGGATGACGTTGTACACTACACAAACCCAATTTTATATAGTCTGGTGTTGTAGAGAAAATGGCTGCCGAAGCTGGTTGCTATGGATTTTGTCATCCCAGTGGAGGCTGACACATTATTTATACAAGAATCCACAAGGTTGCTTTCACGCCCTTCTACCCCATCGAATCAACGTGACGTCAGAGAAGGCAGTCACTGATCATTTGAGATGATAGATGTATGACCTTCTTATTGATATAGATAGATAGATAGATAGATAGATATGTTCACTTTGATCCCATGTGAGAATAATCTCGGGGATGTGGAACAGTACATACACTTATTAGTAATGTCAATATTACTATATAATTGATAATATTATTATATATTGACAACAAGTTAGCAACAACCCATTAGTATAACCAATATCTCCTGTAATCTACAAATACAATCCCGAGTTAATTAATACTTATTATGTGGAACAGTGTATACACTTGTTACCAGCATCTAATAACCAGTTATTTTCTTACCAACCAGTTACCATGTAAGGTTTCACTGTAATTTGTGACTACATATTATATTATGTTAGTTGCTATTTATGTGGAACAGTACACACACCTATTAGCAATATCAATTATATTACCAACAACTCATAAGCAGTCAATTACTTAGAAACCTGTTAATATGATAATTTTTCACAGCAGTTTTTGAGTGCATGCTATCCCATGTTAGTTACTATATGTAAGTGAAATTTTGTAAACAGTGTAATTAGTTCATTTGTCAAGTTTCAACAGAAAGAAAAACCATATATCATTTTAGTAATTGTGGATAATTTTGTCACCTTCCCCTTCCATACACCATATATACTATTTTATCAGTCATTCCTAGTTACCAAATTCCATGAAGAAAATTCTTTTACAGAGTAAAATGGGTTCTGAAGCAGAAACTCTTTCAGTTTGGACTTAAAGTAGTTGGGTTTTTGTAGATAACATTTAATTTCAGTTGGTAATACATTGAATAAGGAAGCTCCAGTAAATGTTAGCCCTTTCTGAACAATTGACAGTGATTTGTAATCCTTGTGAATATTATATTTATTCCTAGTATTATGGCTATGTATGTCAGCATTAAGATTGAAGTGTTCAGGATTTTCTACTACAAATGATAATACAGAGTATACATACTGTGCTGGCATTGTTAGAACACCCAGGTTTTTAAATAGATTTCTGCACGGTGTCTGTGGGTTTGCTCCACAAATAGTTCTTATAGCACGCTTTTGCAATTTAAATACCCTCTGTGCTTGTGACGAGTTTCCCCAGAATGAGATGCCATAAGTGAGCAGGGAATGAAAATATGCAAAATATACTAACTTTCTGGTTTCTATATTAGCTATTCTAGATATTACCCTCAGTGAAAATGTTGCAGAATTCAGTTTTTTAAGAAGTTGTTGAATATGCTGTTTCCAGTTCAATTTGTTATCTATATATACACCCAGGAATTTTGTGAAACTGCTTTCATCGATTGCTTTTCCTTCTGATAATACATTATAGCTGTCCTTTGTTTTATTTTTTGTAACAAACTGAAGTAACTGTGTCTTTTCTACATTAAGTATTAGTTTGTTGGCATTAAACCACCTGTTAATTTTCTTTATAACTTCATTTGCTGTGTTTTCGAGGTTTTGTGCTGATGGGTCTTTCAAGGATATGCTAGTATCATCTGCAAAGAGCACCATGTGTTCATTATCACCTAGTATATGTGGGAGATCATTTATATAGATTAAGAACAGCAGAGGACCAAGAATTGAACCCTGAGGCACACCACATTTAACTATACCCCATTCTGAGTTTATAACATCTCCTGTATTAACATCTTTCAGTGATACACATTGCTTTCTATTTTCCAGGTATGATTTAAACCAATGTCCTGGCTTACCACTAACTCCATAGTGGTCTATCTGTTAGATCAATGGCGTACGTCCGTAAGACTAACAAAAAGATTGTCTTAGCGTTAGAAATGGATGGTTAAAATCCCTGCTGGCAAAGAACTCTAAATGTAGTTCAATGTTGGTTAGTAGTGTGTACCTGATTCTACGTGGTTCAATAGTTGTCTGTGAGTAACAGATGGACGTGGTCAAGTTGTGCTACAAGAAGTTTTGGTGGTGATTACGTTCAGCATGTTCGGGATTAGGAAAATAAAACGTTTAAGACTCTAAAGATAGTAGAAGCATCTCAGAAACGAAAATGCATTATATCGGTATTTTTTGAACCTTAGTGGAAGTATGACATGTCTTTGACACTTTAATTGTCTGGTAACCCTTAGGTTCTAAATTGTGGAGTACGAAATCGGTTTGACAGACTTTTAAACATGCAACTCAATTCCAAGTACAGTTGAGTCAATCTGCTAAAGCAGTGGCATATGACCGTGAGATTAACAAAATATTGTCCTAGCCTTCGAATTACAGATCTTCATTGTAACGGCTCTGTCAGCAAAGGAGTTTATAAGTGATTCAAGTTAATGGTGCGTGTATGAATATATGTGGTTTGATGCTAGTCACAAATCTGCCACACTGACGTTGGTACTGATCAAATTTACTGAGTCACAACTACAGGTGCTCGTTCAGGATTTATCATATCTTACCAATCTACTACCATTGACACATATATTGAGTTGGAATTGTCTGTCAGACAGACGACGAAGGTTTTGATTCAATTTATTGGCCAACACATGAACAACTCTTTTCATTTATGAGTATGGCGAAATATTTCTTCCACCAAGCTGTTTGGGTCGTAATGACAGCAGAGATAAGATTAGAGAAATTGGGTGTCATACGGATAACTTTCGGGAACTGGAGGGAAAAAGACAGTGTAATGAAACGATTAGAATTATTTCGGAAATTTCATAAGTTACATGTTATATTAATGCTTAAAACAATCAGGCTTGCATAGAATAAGTTCAAGAAAATTATTATTACTTTGTCGTGCCTTTAATAGATCTGCTGCTGATTCTATTCTTAAGTCAATCACGAAGGTATAAAAACAGTTTGACGAAACCGTTAATGATTTCTTGGCATGAATCAGGTCTATTGGTACAACTGGCAAGGATACAGAAAATTCGACTATATAGTAGGTCAATCACGTAGGGATATAGACAGTGTGATGAAATTGTACGCCCATTATCCTATAGTGTTGGGGGCATTGCTGCTCCCTATTCTAATGAATGATTGTGTTGATGGTTTACTATTGGAAGTTAAGTTGTTTCCGGTTAGTATAATGTTAGGGGTATGCCAGAGAAGTAAAGGGATTTAGTTACCAAACTTTGGTCAGACCATTGCTTGAATATGGTGATGTACGAGGGCGGTTTGAAAAGTTCTCGGAATCACCGCTAGATGTCAGTGCTAGAGCAACGAGGTTCCCGCGCAATAATAACACATCCTTTGTGAGTGAACACGTGGCGCGTTAGTGCTCTAGCTGCAGGAGTGTGGTAGTGATAACTCTTTGTTGTTGTTCCCGCGTAGTGATTTATGACAATGGAAAAAACTGAGATTCGAGCAGTGATTAAATACTTTGTAAAGAAAGGTATGAAAACAAAGAAAATTCATGCCGACTTTCAGAACACACTAGCGGACTCTGCTCCTTCATTTTTTGCCAAGTGGACCAGCGAGTTTAATTTTGGTCGGGAGATGATGATCCACGTAGTGGACGGCCAAAAAGTGCTACGATCCCAGAATTTATCACAAAAGTGCATAAAATGGTCATGGAGGATCGTCGACTGAAAGTGCGAGAGATTGCTGAATCTGTAGGCATGTGTTCTGAACGGGTATATTATATTTTAACCGAAGAATTGGGTATGAAAAAATTATCCGCAAGATGGGTGCCGCGGATCTTGACACTGGACGATAAACGCACCAGATTGGAAATGTCCGAAGAAAGTCTGGCCCGTTTTCAAAGCAACGAACAAGATTTTTTGCGCCGGTTTGTGACTACAGATGAAACTTGGGTCCACTACTATACCCCAGAGACAAAACAGCAGTCAAAGCAGTGGAAACATACTGATTCACCACCACCAGTTCGGCCGGAAAGGTCATGGCATCAGTTTTCTGGGATGCAAAAGGCATTCTGCTGATAGATTATCTTCCTACTGGCCAAACAATCACGGGGCAATACTATGCAAACCTCCTAGACCAATTACAGGAAAAGATACGCGAAACAAGGCCTGGAAAAACGTCATCTTTTATCAGGACAATGCTCCGCCGCACAAAAGTGTTATTGCCATGGCAAAACTTCATGAACTGAGGTACGAGTTGTTGCCACATCCACCTTATTCACCTGATTTGGCACCATCAGACTTTCATCTATTCCCCAAGCTGAAAAATTTCCTCGGTGGACGGAGATTTTCTACAAGGGAAGAACTGACAGCCGAATTGGAGAGTTATTTTGCAGGCCTGGAGGAATCTCATTTTCGAGATGGGATCAAGGCATTGGAACATCGCTGTACCAAATGCATTAGTCTGCAGGGAGACTATGTTGAAAAATAAAAGCAGTTCCACCGAGGTAAGATACTTAATACTAATACATTCCAAGAACTTTTCAAACCACCCTCGTAGTACGAGACCCACATTTTGCGTATCATCAAATATATGACTTTTAACAGGTGCAAAGAATGGCTGCTAGATTTGTCTCTGGAAATTACCAACAAACAAAATTAATAACTGATATGAATAAAATGGGGTGCATATAAGAGTCAGTCTGTTAAATCAGTGACGTGTGACCGTGAGACACATACAGTCGCACCATTAACTTGCATCGAACGACATATAGATAGATAGATAGATAGATAGATATGTTCACTTTGATCCCATGTGAGAATAATCTCGGGGATGTGGAACAGTACATACACTTATTAGTAATGTCAATATTACTATATAATTGATAATATTATTATATATTGACAACAAGTTAGCAACAACCCATTAGTATAACCAATATCTCCTGTAATCTACAAATACAATCCCGAGTTAATTAATACTTATTATGTGGAACAGTGTATACACTTGTTACCAGCATCTAATAACCAGTTATTTTCTTACCAACCAGTTACCATGTAAGGTTTCACTGTAATTTGTGACTACATATTATATTATGTTAGTTGCTATTTATGTGGAACAGTACACACACCTATTAGCAATATCAATTATATTACCAACAACTCATAAGCAGTCAATTACTTAGAAACCTGTTAATATGATAATTTTTCACAGCAGTTTTTGAGTGCATGCTATCCCATGTTAGTTACTATATATAAGTGAAATTTTGTAAACAGTGTAATTAGTTCATTTGTCAAGTTTCAACAGAAAGAAAAACCATATAGACTCCATTGCTGGTAGGGCCGTCTATAACCAAGATCTCTAATTTGGTTATCCACTTGTAATGCTAGAACAATCTTTTGTTAAGTTCATACAATTTGTTTTGGTCATCAGTCTGAAGAATAGAGATTATTATTCACTACTGCACTTACCTCCATTCAACGTGTATCCAAGGAAGTCATCATGATTACGTCACGGTGGCTGTCTAAGATCTACGCATATTCTATAAGGGTTAGCGACTCGATTATGACAAACAGAAATGACCAATATCTAATTAATAGTAATGTATACTAGCTACTTACAACCTACTATTCGTATATTTCGTTTTTCGTAACCCAAGTTATTATCATAACAATTTGAAGTTCCTGCTTTCAATCAACTAAGTTCCCTATCAAGTAATCTTACTAAATACTCAATTTTTTTTTGTTGGCTGCTTGAGACTCAAAGACACCGTTTATAATTTCCTGGAAGCCCACAGGTTTATGAGGATTGTTACATGTTACGCAGCCAATATCGCTTTAATTATATTGAAGTGTCACAGACCTGATGTTACTTTCCCCCTCGTCGAGGTCATTAGAGGCTGGAAGCACACCTGCATTTGCCTGGAGTGATTTCGTTAAAGGAGATTCGAACCTGCGTCCACCGAATGCGAGGCCTAAGCGTTACCACATTAGGTCATATTATCCAGCCCGACATAATCTAAATTTGGATGGTCTAATCGATCGTTTGTTTTGCCTGCTCGTTGTGTATGAGTTACGCCAGTTATTTGGGAACAGCAGCGTGGGAGTGGTCGGAATTAGGGTTTTAAAAGGTCATGATGCTCTGCTGAAAATGGCAGGCAGCAGCTGATAGCTGTCGATTCTCGTGATCGTATCGCCCACTTTTGCTTTCGCCACATCTCTCTGCAGGGTTGGGTGACATAACTCATGGCTTCCTCGTCATGCGGTCACTGAACTACCAAATGACTCGCTACCTGTGCTGCTAATCAGAAACCCCACGAGTGTTCTGGATACATAAGTCCATGAAAAATAGCCTAGGGCACTAACCAGCTTCGGCTTCTGACATATACTGTTCTAGAAAGCTCTAGTTCTAAACAATTAACGTAACCTCCCGTTACCAATTTACCTGAAATGTTTGCATATCGCCCACAATCTGAGAATCATATGATTATCCTTGCCTAAAATCATGTTGTCGGATTTCCAAATCAGTTTATTTACTTACAGACATTATTGATGTATTCTCTCCATAATTTTGCCTATCCATGACGTTAAACTAATCGGCCTTTAATTTTCAACCCTATTCGTCACCCATCCTTTATGAATCGATACTACTATCGCTCTCTTCTGGTCATTGGTAAGCATTAATACACCAGACTCATTGTTATTACATCTGTAGTAAATTATCTAAACGAGGGCCCTAGCACCATTTTATATTTTTAGCCCCTTCAGAATTTCCTGAGGTTCTATTTCAAATTTGTAGTTTCGTGGTTTGTACTTATATGGAGGCTCTCTTCAGATTAAAGCCCTCCCATCCCAGGATAATATTCCGCAATGGTTTCATTTAAGCAATCACTCAATATCTCCGTCATTTTCATTTCTTATAACCGTCCTTTCCCTTCAGTTTTCAAAGATAGTCATACAAATTGATATATCCATCCTTCAGTGGCCCCTCTGTACTAATAATTTTCACAGAGTATGATGTAAGGAACGAGTAGTCGATATTACATCTTTGGTGTTTCTTGCGATATGTTCAGAATTTCATTTACTGGTCCGGCGTCATATAACGTTGAAACATGATATATGCCAAAAATTTCAAGTTTGATCCCAATCTTCTAAAACACGAAAATCTCATCGAAATCTGCTCAGTAGTTTTTTAGTTTTTCTGAAACACACATACATGGATTTCGTTTTATACGTAAATAAGAGACAGAGAAGCAGATAAGATAGATTAAAAACAAGCATACCTATTGTCACTAGTACGAGTGGCTCAAAGAAGAAAACTCTTGGAAGACATACATGTTAACCACAAACCAGTCTACTTGCTTTTGCTTAATATATTCCTACATATACCAAACAAACTTCCAAAATTTGCGGTTTTGAAAGAGGAAGGAGAAAGACGGGTATGTAGGGAGATTGCTACCGGAGCGGGCACTCAATAGCAATTATATCAATTATATTTTCCTTCATTAATATCAAACCAATATTCTGCTTGTCGTTACACTCTACGTGAAATGTAACTTCAGTTTCAATGACCTGTGTACTATTGACTAATAGGAAACTGTTGGGGACTTTCTCTGTAAGAAAGGTATCGACATTTTGTCTACATTTGTGTACCTCCTTCTGAACTGTGTGTAAATTTTCTTGGAAGTTTTCAATGTGCTTTGTATGTGTTTGCTGCTCTAGTAGCAAGTGTTTATCGTCAATGGTATTTAATTGAGAAGATAGATGAGTAGCCTGTTGTCTGTCCTGTTCTGTGTTGGTTTACCGTATTAATACATTCGATGGTTTATTAGGACAAGTTTTGAACCAACTGTTCCGTGTGTGTTGTTTGATTTGCAATGTCACTTTGAGCTAAGAACTCCCTTTCTGTTTCACAGTGTGACTTATTGTGTTCTATATGCCCCTGGAGGTCCCTAACTTGGCTATCCATTGTTTGTTAAATTCTCTCGATAGTGTTATTTAACCGTGTGGTTACTTCCGTTACTCGCTGTGCTTATTATTTCTGAGTTGGCAAACATTCTGTCTTATAAGCTGTAATTTTTTCGTATAAGAAAATTACTTTCTGAGTTAGTTGTATATTAGCATCAACCCACATGTTTACTTTAGAGGTTAGTTCCGCAATTTTATTGGAATGGGTGTTAAAAATTTCACTCTGGATGTCAATTTTTGGTTGATAATTTGGGACTGAAATGCAATATTTTGGACGATAGTTTGGTACTGCAAGTCAATTTTTTGGGACTTTGAGTAAATAATTTGAGATGGCGAGTCAATTTTTTGGTTGATAGTTTGGGAATGTTGCTTCATTTGATTCAAAATGGTAGTTACAAAAGCAGCCATATCAGCTGGTAACGCTTTTGTAGAAGTAATGGTCTGTTGGGAGTGTCAATTGTAAAACCTTCCCATTCGCCTTCCCAGGGTGAAACTGAAGAATGGGTGGCATTTTGTGGATCTATGTGTGTAGTGTTTGATGAAACTGTAACGCCTCGAAAACCTTTGGTTCGCGTCAGAGGTGCTACTGGTTTAGGGCCAGTTACTGCCTGGTGAAACGTCTATCCTAAAATTTACTGTCTTGCTAGCCACAGGTATTTGGGCCTTATCATCACTAGTATTAGTATTATTAGGGAAGATATACATACTAATTGGTCAGAATCTACTCGATATTTCATAGTCACTAACTGAAAAATGGACAACCTGTAAGTTAACTTAAAATTTCGTAAACTGCGTAGCGAAATTTATTCATTGAATAGCGAGCTCAATTGAATAGCATTGCACATCAGTTTTAAAGTAGTTTACTTAGACAATTCCAATTATAAATCGGGTTAAACAGGTTTAGAAAATCAGAAAGTAACATTAACACATCGAGTATTTGGATTTAGAATATTTCATAAAAGTGTACATTGCCTTCATTTCTAGAGACATTTAGAATTATAACTAGTAAAAGGACGATAAACATCTTCTAGCTATAAAATACTACTAAAGAGTTTTAAAACATTAAAAATTTGAAGCTTGCATGTAAAGTTAAAACGCAATTGTACACTTTAAAATTCTAGAAGTCGTAATTTGAAACATAGAAAATCAGTTTATAGCAAGAAAGAAGCGTAATTTTGGCTTACACAGCATATTAAAGTTTGGAAAGGATCACTAAAGTTTAAAGATAGATTTTTCAGGGATTTGTAAAAACTTTTAACACATGGCTAAAGGTCAAAACAACCAGTTGAGACAACGTAAGGAAATTATGTTGAGCAACTTAAATTGTACATAGTACAATAAAAACAGTTTTCAGCAAGTTTAATTTAAATTCATGAAGTAGTTGGGTCAAGATAAGAGAGAGTAAATTTTTATAGCATTTTGACAGGAATCATGCAATTGCAAGATGGCTAAGATAAATATACTCCAAGTAAAGGATTTTACAAAATTTATAAAACGGCATGGGGATGAAGAAGGCAACGGAAAACCATTGCATTACAGACCCAAAGGGTATTACGAAGACATGTAATCATCCCAAATTACATATATCATGATGGCTTCTTCCTGGGTGAAATATTCCGGAAGTAAAATATTCCCTCAATCGGATCTCCGGGTGGGGACTTCTCAGGGAGGAGTAATCAGAATGGATATAAACATTCTACGAGTTTTTTATTTTTTATTATTATTATAACTGCTTAACGTCACTTAACAGCGAGGTGTTTAGAGATGGCAAAGGATGGGAGGCAAGGAATAGGAAGGAATTCGGCCATGGCTTTATGAAGGAAGCATCCCGGCATTTGCCTGGAGAGATTTGGGAAACAATGGAAAATCCAAATCTGGATGCCCGGACGGGGATTCGAACCGCCGTCCTCCCTCATGTGAGGCCAGAACGCTAAACATTACACCACCACGCTCGGTACGTTCTACGAGTCGGAGCGTAGAATGTTGGAAGTCTGAATAGGGCAGGTAGGTTAGAAAATCTAAAAAGGGAGATGGAACACATTAAGTTAGATGTTGTTGGGATTAGCGAGAGTAAATGGAAGGACGCACATGTTTTTTGGTCTAGGGAACACAGGTTAATTATCACACAAGGTATCAATGGAGTCACTATTGCAGGATTTGTAATGAATCAGAGAGTAAGGAAACGGGTGAGTTATTATTAACAGTTTAGTGACAGGATTATTTTGATGAGGTTAGAAACTAAGCCCACCCCCAACCAGGTTAGTACAAGTGTACATGCCAACGTCACAGGAAGATGATGCAGAAATAGCAAAAAATATACACCGAAATTGAAGAGGAAAATCTAATAAACATGGGTGATTGGAATGCGATAGTGGGATAAGGAAAAGAGGGGAATACTGTAGGAAGTTTTGGTCCAGGAGAAATAAATGAGCCAGAAAGCAAGTTGTTAGAATTTTGTGAAAGATATAAGCTAGTAGTGGCAAAAAAACTGTTTAAGAACCATGCAAGAAGAATATACACCTGGAAACATCCTGGCCATACAGGCATATATCAGATACATTATATCATGGTCAAACAGAGATTCAGAAATCAAGTTATAGACTGTAAAGCGTACCCAGGAGCAGACATAGACTCTGACCATAATTTGATAATAATGAAGTGCAGGCTGGAACTTAAGCGAATAAGGAAGCAGTATAAGCGGAACAGACTGGAAGTGAATAAACTGAAACAATCTAGCACAAGAGAAAATATGCAGAAATGGTAGACTTAGGTCTAAGAAATAATTCTGAAAGGAGCTTAACCGAGGACGAAAGGAATTCATTAAGGACCGAAATAATGAAAGCCAAGCTGCCTGAAAACCATGGATCACAGAAGAAATTTTGTAACTGATGGTTCAGAGGAGAAGGTACAAGAATGCTCAGGATGGAGCAGGAAGAGAGCAATACAGGCAATTTAAAAATCAAATAAATAGGAAATGCAAAAAAAAAAGAAAATTCGGTAGAAGAAAAGTGGGAAGAAGTAGAAAAGGAAATGGTCGTAGGTAAAGTAGATATTGCATATAGGAAGATCAAAGAGAAATTTGGAGAAATGAAGAAAAGAGGTGTAAACAATAAAGCCGCCAATGGGAAACCTCTTTTAAGCTCAGACGATAGAGCTAACCGATGGAAGGAATACGTTGAGAAACTGTATGATGAGGACGACTTGCCAACAGCGTAATAGAAAAGGAAGGCGATGTCGACATTAATGACTTAGGAGTTCTTGTTTTGAGGACAGAATTGTAGTAACTGAGCGGCAAATCACCACAGCCAAGTTTGGATTCGTCTCTGATCAACCACTCCTCGATTAGCTTCCCGAAGGTATATGGCCATAAGATCAGCGCAATTACGTTCTGCCCACACTTATTGCTAGTGATGAGCAGGAATCAGCGATACAAATGAAAACATGTACGTAGTTGAAAGAATGGAGTGACTTTAATACTTCAGTCAAAATGGGCACATAGCCATACACTTAAAATAACTGAGATATACTGCATAAAATAACTCTCATAAAAGGAATCTCTTACTAATAAAATCCTGTCACTCGGAATATTCTTTCTAAGCCAGCAGAAGGGTATAAATGCACTAGCCATTACCTAATAAAATCTGCATGCCGTCTGGCAACGTGGTCCATCTTGAGAATCGGCGAATAGACTGCCTGCCCCTGGAGGCTGCTCTCGACTGCGCTCTCCAGAGTAGGAGCGTAGTGGGGGAAGTCATGTGACATAGTCCTATTCGTCTAGAATCCCTTGCTAAGGGCTTTCTGGGTTACCGTGGTAGGGGGACTGCTTCCCACGGGAAGTGACTTTGCCCAACCTTGAGCTCTGCTTCGTTGGGTGGAATTACATTACATAGCTGCAGCTTGAGAAAAATTATCCCGAGCGAAAATTAGAATATATTATAGCTGAAATCTCTCAATATACTACAGAATTAAATGCTTGAAAGCAAATAAGGCAGTTGGAATTGATGAGATCCCTGCTAAACTTCTTAAATCCCTAGTAGAGGAAGGAATCGAAAGATTATTCAAGTTGATGTCAAAAAGTTATAAAACAGGAGAAATTCCAAGTGATTTCAATAAAAATATCATCTTCACACTTCCGAAGAAAGCAAAAGCAGACAAATGTGTGAATTATCGCACAATTAGTCTAACATCACATGTTTCTCAATTACTGACCAGAATAATATACAGAAGAAAGGGTAGTAGAAGACATAGTAGGAGAAGATCAGTTTGCGTTTACGAAAAATCTCGTTACAAGGGAAGCAACTCTGGATTTTAAATGAATACTTGAAGGGCGGATCAAGAAAACCAAAGTACTCTTATGGCATTTGTTGATTTATAAAAAGCTTTTGATAATGTTAGGTGGGACAAGATGTTCATAATTTTAAAGAAGTCAGGTCTAAAGTATCGAGATAGAAGAATACTTTATAAAGTACTTTGTAAAGTAGAGAATTACGAGAGACATGGATCGGTTAAAAAGGGTGTGAGACAAGGTTGAAGTCTATCCCGATTAATATTCAACTTGTATGTTGAAGAAGCAATGAAGAAAGTCAAAGAAAAATTTCCACGTGGCATAAGTTTTCAGGGAGAAAAAAATCAGTATGCTACGATTTTCTAATGACATTGTCTTGTTAGCAGAGAGGGCTGAGGATATTGAGAAGTTACTGAATGGCATGAACAAAATACTGAAGGAAGATTTTGGACTGAATATAAATCAAAGCAAGACAAAAGTAATGAAATGTAGCCGAAATGATACCAATAGTAGAAGATTAAATAAAAAATAGGATCGGATGCAATAGGAGAAGCAAGTGAATTGTGTTACTTTGGAAGCAAAATTACAGCCGATGGCCGAAGCAGGAATAATGTTAAAAGCAGAATAACACTATCAAAAAGAGCCTTCATGAAAAAGAGAAATCTTTTAGTTTCAAATATTGATCTAGGAATTAGAAAAAATGTTTTAAAACTCTATGTGTAGAGCACAGCACTTTACGGTAGCGAAACATGGACTTTAGGAATGCCAGAAAGAAGGAAAATTGAAGCATTTGAAATGTGGTGCTACAGAAGAATGCTGAAAAATAAGTGGAAAGACAAAGTAAGAAATGAACGAGTTTTGGAAATGATGGTTGAGGAAAGAAGTTTGTGGAAGAAGCTTATAGAAAGAAGAGACAGGCTGGTAGGTCATATTTTGAGACATGCCGGACTGGTTAATTTGCTGGTGGAGGGAACAGTCAAGGGTAAGAACTGTAGAGGAAGACAGAGATTAGAATATTACAAAAAAGGGCTGCTAGATTTGTTTCTGGAAATTATCGCAGAATGTAATCAGTGACGGATATGATAAAGGAGCTGGAATGGTATTCATTGCAAGACAGGAGGAGGATGAGGAGGGTCATGGAAGTATACAGGGCATATACTGGCGATGAGGCATGGAAAGATATTGCAATAGGTATGAAAAGTAGTGCATGTTAGGGAAAAAATGACCATGACCACAAGCTGGCACTCGATTTCAGGCACAAGGGTGTGGGAATATTCTCTTTTTTAGGTAAGGGTATCAGGGATAGGTATGAGTTACCAAGAGAAATGATGAATAATTTACCGAAAACGTTGAAAGATAAAATTTGTAGAGGGCAAATGTAGGTGGATGCAGGATGGGAGGAAGATGGGGGTGTAGGGAAATTGCCACCGGAGCCTGTGCTCCATTGCAATTAAATTAAATAAAATATATGAAGCAGATATTTGAGGACGTGTGTTGTAAGGGATATTTAGAGATGAAGATGTTTGCACAAGATAGGAAAGGATGGCATCAAGCCAGTCGAAGGACTGACGACAGCAAAACAAAACAAAAAATCGAGGAAATCAGGTAGCAACTTCATAATTTCAAATTTTATAGATAAAAACACGTAGAATTTTTTAAAGTATATTTTAGGGTGGTCACTTAAATACTCAGAAAATTATGTTTCGAAATTATACCTTATGCAAGAATTTTAGTTCAACCTGTTAGAAAATAGTGAACAAAGTGATTTTAGTACCAAACGAAAGAGCAGTAAATTAGAAGCAAGCTAAAAGTTATTTCAGACTCATAGCTGTAAAATTGTGGGAGTTATAAGCATTTTTTAGTTGAACAGAAAAATAATATTTTAGGCCAACTATTGAAGTTACACATTTTTTTTTATAAGGATTGAAATTAAAATTATTCATCCTAGCTATCGTCAAACTTTCAGATCAATAGGAATTTTTTGAGTCACTATAGTGGCAAGTATGGCGCAATTAGGCGCGAGGATACATCTTTTTCACACTTCGGAAAGTCACATTACGTTAGAACGCGGAAGAATACTGATTCCCATTGGTAGGATACTTATAGGAGGAACGGGGACTAGCTGAGAAAAGACAAATCGCTCCAGCTCCCACCTCATCTGCCAGCAGCGAGCCGACATAAAAATCGGGTCACCAAGGAGTGGAGGATCACTAGGAACCCAAATTCCAGGAAATTGATTAAACGCCTCCAAAGAGAATTGAAAGCGACTGTAACTGAACATCGAAATCGTGAATGGGAGACCCGACTATCAATGCTGCGACCGGATGATGGCTCGCTGTGGTCACAGACCAGATGGTTTACTAAAAATCCACCTCTACTAGGAGATTATGGATACATATATCGCACTGAAGACAAAGCCAATGCTCTGGCTAAAGCTTTCGAACGAAACTTTCAACCAGCACCCGGTGACCTTGATCTAGTAGAAGCAGTCAACAATCATCTTAGTGTTTTCCTTGGAGCAGATGGCGAAGACGAACACAACATAGAGCACATCACTCCTCAAGAAGTCCTCACCTGTGTGGTCAGCTTAAACCCAAGGAAAGCCCCAGGCCACGACAGAATTAGTAACATCTGTTTGAGAAATCTGCCTCCAGTGGCAATAAATCACCTCACGATGCTGTTCAACACGATTGTCGACACTAAGAACTATCCCACCCTGTGGAAACAGGTCATAGTCGTAGCAATCCACAAGAGCGGGAAAAACCCGTCTCTACCACAAAACAACAGGCCCATAAGTCTGTTACCATCTATCAGCAAGGTGCTTGAGCGTCTCCTTCTCAATCGCATAAACCATTACATCAAGCGACAGAGTATTCTCCCAGACCACCAATTTGGGTTCAGCCGGGGACACTCCACCACCCATCAACTGATGAGGGTGGTCGAGAATGCTACGACGGCTTTCAACCACAAAGAGTACTGTGGACTAGAGCTACTAGACATCTCCCGGGAATTTGGCTCGGTATGGCACGCCGGACTGCTACTCCGACTCTATGAAACGGAACTCCCGTGTCAGCACGTCAAACTGATAAAATCATACTTGGAAGACCGCACATTCAAAGTCAAATTGGGAACGTCTACTCCACCAGGCGAGACATGCAGGCAGGAGTACCACAAGGCTCGACCCTGGGACCTCTGCTATACTCCATGTATACAGCTAATATACCCTTTCAAACCGGAATTCACACCGTCACATATGCAGATGATACAGCTTACTTCACCCGCAGCGGCAGCAAAACAATCGTCACCCGTCTGCTGCAGGAGGTATTACAAAAGACTGAGGCCTGGGCAAGGAGATGGCGAATTGGAATCAATCCAACGAAGACCCAAGCTATCTTACTAACTAAAAGGATAGGACCTCGTTTGAGACCTCAGTTGGATCCACAACTCAAAATTCATAACAACTCAATCCCATGGTCAATTACAGTTCGCTACCTTGGAGTCCTGCTTGACTCCAGGTTGACCTGGAGGGCCCACATAAACGACTTCCGCAGAAGAGCTAGCGCGAGACTTCAAGCGTTGTACCCAGTGCTAAACAGCACCCTTAGGAGTACGGATCTACTTCACCTTAGTAAGACCGATACTTGAATATGCCGGCCCCTGTTAGGGGACACACAGCTAAAACAAATATAGAACGACTCCAAGTTATTCAAAATCGTGCTCTGAAGAGAGCCCTTCATCTTGACTGCAGATTTCCCACAATTGCCTTTCATGAAGCCACAGGGCTACCAACCTTAATACAAAGATTTACGGATCTTGCTACCAAAATTTTATAATCCAGCCCACAAATCTAACAACCCACCTAATCAACTATCCGGTAGGAATAGGTCCACACATCGGACCTATCTCACTTCTTCAATAAACCCCCAAACCATCTGAAAATATCTACGCCAAACGTTAAGACACATCTAACCTGAAGTAAGAATCCATCTATAAGATTAGGAGTAACTGTCGCAAGACAAACACTCCACCCTACTCTGCCCAAGGAGGAATGGGCAGCTAATGGCGAAATGATGATGAGCTGATGTAAGACGCTGGAAATCACTAGAGCAGGACGTGTGTCGGTCGGGTAGCGCTTAGCGCTAGAAGACGGAAGTGAAAGCATGGTGTAGGGGAATGTAGGCAGCCATCTTAGGAATTTTGTGGAGCACGGTGGAATAGTTCATATATCGTTATGTGACTATCATTCGATATTTTGGGGTTTCATTTGGTTTGACTACTTATCATAACCTGCAGTCAAATTATTTGGTGACGATTTCCGATTGCCTAAAATATTATTCGAACTCGTAAAATTATTTCTCAAGAATACATAAATGTTTTGAACTTTTAATTAGAAGCTGTGACTTTTATTTGATGAACGTACCTTTCCAGTTTTGAGGGTATCAAAATAGTGGCGACCGAAAACTTTAAACAATCTGATATCCAAGGCGATCAACATGGTTACAGTTGAAGTGTTAAATGTTTAGTACAATCCCACGAGCAGCTACGTCTTAAGCCTGGGATCCACCAAGCGCTCATAGTTTGCAAACGTTTGTGTGTTTGCAGTCGGGTGGTTTGGCTTGTTGTCCCACCAACCAAATATTCGCAAACAACAGTTCCTGTGCGAATATTTGTCGTCGTTCCAACTGCTACCTGCAATGTCCAAACAGCTCCGAGAGAAAAAATTATTGCTAGTACTGCAGCTTGAGTAATTATGTCTGTTTTAAGTGAAAAAGGGACGTTATTAAAAAAAGAAAGAAGAAACCTAAATTTTGGATATCGCATTACAAAAAAATAATAATAATAATAATTTCTTCGCGATTGCTGTGGTTTATTTAAAAAAAATTGTTGTATGTTGCCAGAAGATTTTGAGTTCCTAACTTTGCTGATTGGTCCAAGAATATACAAACGAAATACCAATTACAGATACTATTTTTGTGGAAGCTAGATTGGCACTAGCACTTGATTTTTGGTTACAGGAGATTCCTACAAAAGTCTTATGTATTTTCTTCTTATCATAGTGTTTCCTATATCTGTTGCGATTTCGCTCCAGGCATCATGCTTTTTAATTTTGCTGTTGATGATTTGTTTGAATAAATTCAAGTCTTCTGTGAACCCATCTTTTTATGTCTTGTAACCCCTGGGACATGTCATGTACGGGGCTCAATATTAACATGTTGATAAAGAAAAGTTTTAATTGCTGACGCTATACAGTGTGTCTAATAAGTTTCAAAGTAGAGTCACCCCCACCAAATGAGTATATTACATATGGCGCGCCAACCTGCGGCCCGATTGTTTTGATATGTTGCAAACAAGTCGTAGTAGTGAGTAGAACTCTCTGTGATTTCGGCATTTTCCGGTGTGATTGTAACAGCAGCAATCCAGCATGTACAATAATTATATATGTCATGTGTAATGTTTGTATACTGTAACAGCTAGGATTTGTAAGTGCTATATGGACGCAGTTATAGGCTGTACATGTGTCATACATTGAAGATTTGTTGATTTTCACAGCCATTATTGATGTATATTGAAATACGTAATGTTGATTGTCTTGCTACATTGGGGAAGTTGATTGATGAATTATTGCTAGCACTTGTGATACACTACAGAGCTGGTTATCGGTTGTTTTCAAACACTTTATCTGTGTAATTTTTTTTTATGTTAATGGTATTTTGTTGTGAAATTTGACTGTGAGAGCAGAGGTGTTGGAATAGAGAGATAGAATGTATGTCAATGTTACACTGATGTGACCTATGTTGATTTTCATTAATGTAGTTGACATTATTTGGAAAATGTCATGTTCATTGTGTTATACGACTCTAGAATTGGAGTTAAGGATGTCTGGTGGTTAAAAAAAAATGTGATAGCTGATATATGTGGATTTTATGTTTAAAAGACATTTTTTGATGTTCGTATTTGTTTCGATGCTTAGAGAATTTGAAGTTGGTAGTGTTTTCCTGTTCTGGATGTTGAGTTTTTCATGCCTGGCGGTCCGACCAGCGTTGTAGTTGGTATATGTGCTTTATGCTAATGGATAGTTTGTTGATGTTTCATTGTTTGACGGTAATTATTGGAGAGTTTATGATGTGGTTGTTGTCCTGTTGTGGAAGTAAAATTAATGTCAGACAGATTAGCGTTGCAATTCTCATGTGTTCTCAATTGAAGGGAGATAACACATAAGTTAACATGGAAATCAAAGACGGCACTTTAAATTGCGAAGAAGCGATACCCGTTTCGCGCATCTTGAGCGTAACGCGAAAAGGGGATGAAAGTACCATGTCTTTTTCTGGAGAAATGGTTGCCCAACAGCCGGAGCCAGCTAAAAATCCACTGAGCAAAGCCGAAAAATTTGATCTTCTGTTCGAGTTGATGTCTGATATAAAGAGCGGACAAGACCAGCTGAGGTCCTAAATAAACTTAGTCAAGACTGAAGTCACAGATGAAATCGCAGTACTCATAAAAGAGGAGATTGGAGGCTTAAAGAATACCATGTCTGAAGGACTCAGTGGAGTCAAGAAAATATTGAAAACGATGCAGGAAGAACAAATCAGAATCTCCAGGGCCGTGAATCGAGTGAATGATCAGTCAACACAGATGCAAAGAGAAATGTTGGAATGGAAACAACGGACGGAAACGCGAGCAAACCAACTAGAACTGCGAGTCGCTGACGTACAAGCAAGCAATGAAACAGGGATGAATCATATCGGAGGGCAGATCAGTGAGGTTCGCAAGAGTATCGCCGAGTGTAAAGCAGAATGCAAAAGTCTCGGTGAGACGCAGAAGAGTTTTTCCAGACAAATAGTAAATGAACTGAATATCCTAGTGGATCAGAAAGAGAATGTTTTGCAAGCATGTGCACTAAGATATGTCAAGGCGCCGAAGGTAACGCTTGTAGGAAATGAACGTATGGACTTGCAGTACATTCATCTCATTCAAACAGCAAAGACATGTTCAGTGATTGGGATTTGTATGCTAGACCTGTCAGATGGCCGAAAATTTAAGTGTGTCTTGTATGAACAGATATTTCACGGTAGGGGTCTGCCCGGTGTTCCACTGAATGAAAAGATTTCGGCACGGGTGCCGAAGATGAATGGTTTTCACGGACTGCGTTCCATGACAACGCATGTTCAAAAAGCAGCATGCAGCAACATAAGCGTGAAGTATTTTCATTTCAAGGTTGGAAAAATAAGAGCTCAATGCTGTGATTTCGCCTTTATGATGTTGAGAGGGAACGATGGTGTGAAAATCGTTTCCAGATTATTAAAGTCAACTCATAACGAGCAGATTTATTATGCGCGATGGAATTGACACTGATGTGAGTTTGAAGGTGCCTAGTTGGTTGTAAATATGGCCCTTAGTTAAGATATAAGAAAGTAGTGTAGTGGATATAAGTACAATAGTCCATTCTGCAAACGGTAGTTTTTTGTAAGAAAATCGTGTACACACATTCAAGATGAAATGCGTGAGTCTGATGAAGAAGTAATGAGAGTTTACGTAAGTTTTTCTGACCCGACTGACTTCGCTACCGCTGTTAAATACTGAGAAAAAAAGATCTGAATATAAAAGTTGGGACAAAGAAGAAATAATGTCTTGATAGGCTGCGAAAACGTTACATCCTGTAAAATAATCTCGCTTATAAATAATGCACTTCAAGTGGCGTGGGAATGAAAACCAAAAGTGTTCATCTGCAAGAAAGAGAATAATCTAGCGCTAAATTCAGAATTAAATATGACGATAAGGTTGTGAACGAAATGTTGCTAGCGGGAGTAACCAAGATGGTCTTGTCAATGAAAAGAGAACTTCCTTTTTGTCTACGTAGTGTGTCGGAGAGAGGTATGACGTCAGAAAGGCGCAGAAATGTTATGTGCAGATAGGCTGAAGTGGGAAAGAGTGTCTACAGCAGTCTCTTAATGTGGTAAATAAGTCCACCTCATTACGCTGGGCAGCTCAATCCGCGGAATAGCCAAAAAGCGGCAGAAGTAGATTGTTGCTTTAATTGAATAAAGAACAGCCTCTCGCAGAAAGGTACACAATGGATGACGTAATTTAGTCACAGGTGCGGCGCAGTATGCGCAACAGTGACCGGTAAACTAAGAAAAGAAAGTCATCAATTATTAAAATTCATGATTATCTTATGTATGTTCCTGAAGTTCTGGTAATTACTGCCATGAAGATGTAAATGAAAAAGGGGAACGCCAAAGTGAGTTCGAGAAAAACAAGTTCGTAAGTTTTAAACATCACCCTCTCCATATGAAAGGCCCCATAGATGAGTAAAATGTCCCACTACACGCACTTATATTGTTTCCCAAGTATGTTCGGTTCAAAAGGACTGGTGATATACTGAGGTAGCGTAATGTTAAAATAAGCAAAATTATAGCAGTGACAAAAAGTTAAGTAGGCTACTGAGGATTTGGAATGCCGAGAAGAAACAGGAGAAAGTAGCTTGTTGCGAATCTGGGAATGTCAGCTGGGGCGGATGTTGTCCCTGACAGCAGGGGGTCGGCAGTGTTTGTGTGAATTTCTCGGAATAGGGGAACCAGCCGGTAGACTAATCCCCTAGTCGTTTGAGTGGAGCTGGGTTCAGGCAGGTGTGTGTCCTTGACTTTGTTCTGGGTGAATGAACGGGGTGAGATGACTCTTTGTTTGTGAAGAGGCAACTACCTTCGCTTGATTGTAGTACTGTTATGAATAGTGTTCCGTTGTCAATAGATGAGTCGTGTTAGTAAATGCTGTTAGATTCGAGGTATGTGTACAAATTTTGTGATTGGTGCATGAGTTTTGTTGTTTTACGCTTTGTGTATATTAGAGGACAGTGATTAATGTTATTCACCTGTAGTCTGATATAATTATGTTCTAAGAAACTGGATCATTAAGTTTTGATTTTATGTGATTATTGGTGGCACTGATTGATATTGCCACGTGTTTTCATCTGTAATTGTATTATGTGTGAAGGTGTATGTGAATTATGTAGGGTTATCTTTGATCCTGTATGGGAGATTTATGTTTTGGAAATTTTAGGATTATAACGATTCCTCAGAGCTCCATGTTCTCAATTGATATTTTGGGATAGTAGAAAATGCATAGATTATAGGTTAAGAACAATTGGTACTGAAAGACTTCAGCTGTGTAGAGGAAGAGTTGTGGAGGGACAACCTCACGTAAAAATGTTCATAGTTTCTTATTTTTGATGGACCTGTAACGCTTATAGACATTCCATTGTGAATTTATAGTGAGTGTTTATGACACACTTTTATTTTTATATTGTATATTATTTTTATGTTATGTGTATAATATATTATGATAGATTAAGGCTGGACCCTGCTGTTATGTGGATGGTACACTTTGGATGGCTGAGGCATTGGGGAGTTTTTCACACGAAGCGAGTTGTACTGTAAACATTAACAGTTTGGCGCCTTGGCGCGTCCTCACATGACATTTCCGCAGGGGAATCTGTTTAAAATGGGTGAAGTTTATAAATATGTTATGAAATTGTAAGTTTGCAGGGTTTTATGGCTTTGTAAATCAAGGGTATTGCTATTAAGAGGGTAGGAACTGAACTGAGAACAAAGTTGCAGAGAAGACTTTATAAGCAAATTTAAATTCCATGGAATTTAAATTTAGGTGGGTTGGTCGGCAAGCTGTAATAAGTCGCGTTTCCAAGGCGACGCAGTATGCACAGATAAAGGGAGGGCTATTTTTCGGCGAGCGGAAGCCGCGAGCCCGTTCGTCAAGCCACCCGCTGCGCTATTGACAATAACGACAGGGGGACAGCCAACCTACGGACAATAGTGACCCGCCACTTGGATATTCTTGTATCCTGTTGCATGGAATGCTGCTCCTAGGGGGTGGAGACGACACTCGTAGACTGTGTGTGGAACTGAGTGGACGCTGTGGCCGGTCCACCGCGATCCTCTGAGCGTCTGAGGTGCACATCACGTCGCCAGCAGTGTCAACAGCAGTGCACACGGTAAAGTGAATCTAACAGTGCGACATGGTTGCAACACATCATGGCCCGAAAAATACCCTTGACTTGTTTGAGAAAGCCAACTGAGCTAGCCATCTGCAAATCTAATCACTTGTCAATGTTGATGATTTGTTTGAATAAATTCAAGTCTTCTGTGAACCTATCTTTTTATGTCTTGTAACCCCTGGGACATGTCATGTACGGGGCTCAATATTAACATGTTGATAAAGAAAAGTTTTAATTGCTAACGCTATACAGTGTGTCTAATAAGTTTCAAAGTAGAGACCCCACCAAATGAGATTATTACAAGTTATTGTAATAATACAATAAAATCAATAATTAAACTATTTCACAATTTTTGTATATAATATATTGCCACTCACATACCATGTTATGTTTTTCTAGGCCAGTTTACAGTTTTGAATTGTGTTGAAGTAAGTTATAAGCATATATGCATTTTCATAATTATAATATAATTATGACGGAACATTTTCATTTTACTTCTGAGTCTGAAATTTAGGAGTAACAAATATGTCTGGATTTATAAACGAATTTCTAGCACTGCTCTTGTTTGGATTCAGGATCATTGTGGTACATCCAAGTCTCATCCAAAGTGGTGAAACAATGCATAAAATCCCTTTTATCCTTTCTAAAATGCTCCAAATGTTGCTGAGAAAGTCACATTCAAATGTATTTTTGTTCCATTGTTAGTGAATGCGGTACCCATTTTGAAAACAGCTTTTTGAAACCAAAAACTTAATTTAATTTGATTTAATTGCAATGGAGCACACCCATGTCCCCCCTTTCCTGCACCCACCTACTTCAGCCAAAATATTATTCACACTGCCAAAGTCTCCGTCTAGGCTAGCGGGAGGAGGGGGAGAGGTTGGCTGTGAAGCTACAACTAGCAACCTAAGGGGAGGGGGGAGGGGGGAGGGGTAGAGGCAAAGGGATACGTGGGGGGGGGGGGAGATTTCAGAGTAAGCCAAAATGGAGCTACGTGTTTTATGGACGCAATTGAGCAAACTATCATTGAAAGTCTGTTATGGGAATTCAAAGAAACCTCAATGACATCTCAAATGTATGGTTTTCCGAAAAATTAAAGGTTTTCGGGATCCTACGATAACCGTGGTGTCGCAATTTGATGATGGTTGCTTATGTATCTCGACGAGAGAAGTCGAAAGTGAATAATAAAATGTTTTAATATCTCACATAGTTCTAGCAATATCGTATCTTAAAATTGAGGTATGTTGGTTTGAAATGTGTCCTGGACCAGAAAAATAATTTTTGATATTCGCTAACTCGAGGACTAATAGAGATATCAAAAAATTGCATTCCTCACTTTAAATTTGTCTCGTCGAGTTACATAAGAATCGATCATAAAATTGCGGCGCCACGTGTATCGTTTTTGAAAAAATGAAAAATCTGCATTCTATCGAGATACGTTTAAGCGAAATGAAATTCCAAACAAACTGAATAGCAGTAACGAAAAAAGACAGGATTACGAATGCAAACGCTACAGCCGTACCAAAGCAGAGTAGGAGACTAAAGGGATGATGAGGCTGTAGCAGACTCTACATGTGAAAAGAAAATACATTAAATTGAGATAAAAAGCAAAGCAGCGAGAAAAACGGCAAGGGATAAATGACTGAAAGGAGTGCACAAAAGTGATATCAGAGATTTGTTGGCTAGCGATAGGAAGCCTTAGCCGATCATGGCATGGACACAGCCTGTATCAACATTCATAGCACCTCCTCAGCATTTGTTCTAATGGGGGATTTCACGATAACCGTGGCGCCGCAATTGATAATGGATTTTTGTGTAACGCGACGAAACAAATCGAAAGTGAATACTGAAATTTTATGATATCTCGCTTATTTCTCGAGATATACTCTCTCATAATTGAGGCGGATAGGTTGAATTGCGTACTGGACCAAAAGAATGTCACCAAAGGTTCAACCAACCATACCGGTAACTAGTTATTCTTCTCTTTCGATTTTTCTCGTAAAATTATACAAAAATCAATCATCAAATTGCAGCGCCACTGTTTTCGCAGTAAAGCCATGCTGAGACAGAATCTTCAAGTGAATAAAATACATTAAACGGAGATAAAAGGCAAAGGAACGAGACAACATCGAGCGATACATGACTGAAAAGCAAGGAGGAAATGTACGGAAAACAACAGAGAACTGCAAAAAAGTGATAATAGAGATTTGTTGTCTAGCGAGAGAAATCCTTAGCTGAACATGGCAAGGACACAGACTGTCTCGACATCCATGGCATCTCTTTAGCCGTTGTTCTAAGGTGGCATTCTACGACATCCGTGGCGCTGCAGTTTGATGCAGGATTCATATGTAACACGACTAGACAAACCGCACCGAGTGTAGTGAGAGTGGTTAACGCTCTGGCCTCGCATTCTAGAGGACAGCGATTCGAATCCCCGTCCGGGGATCCAGATTTGGGTTTTCCATTGTTTCTACAAATTACTCCAGGCGAAAGCCGGGATGCTTCCTTCAAAAGACCATGGCCGAATTCCTAACCCCAGTTCCATCTCCGCTTCTAATGACCTCCACGTCGACGAGGCGTAAAGCCAAAAGTAAAAAAAGAAGAAGAAGAAAAAAAAAAAGATAAATCGAAAGTAAAGAATGCAAATTTTTGATATCTCGCTTAGTTCTCGAGATATACTATATCATAATTGAGTCGAATAGTTTGAATTGCGTCCTGGACTTAAAAAGTCGCCGTAGTCACAAGGAACTATATCTATACCTAATTTTTAACATTCGCTAACTCGAGAGTGAGATATCAAAAACAAGTTATTCTTGACTTTCGGTTTGTCTCAGCCATTTAAATAAAAATAATTTTTTTTTTTTTTTTTTTTTTTTTTTTTTTTTTTTTTTTTTTTTTTTTTTTTTTTTTTTTTTTTTACGATGAAATACTTTTCTCTCTTTTATATGTTTAATTTCAGGGGGATTCTACGATAAACATGGCTCCGCAATTTGATGAGGGGCTCTTATGTGACTCGACGAGACAAACTGAAAGTAAAGAATAAAACTTTTTGACAATGTTGCGCATTAATATGTGTCTGCTTTCACAGCAGTGAATGTACAACAACGAAGTGCGATGTAAACAACCAGAGATATTATAGATGTATTTAATCAAGTTTCTCACATGGAGGAAGGAAATATATGGAGGAGAAGTGACGTTAAATCGGTGAAGCAGGCTCTAAAATCTCCCGCATGGCGGCAGCAGCGGTATTGCGCTTCCAAACATTGCGATGTTCCCAGTATATCCCGAAAACTAAGAAAGATATCGAAAAAATTTATTCTTTATTTTCGATTTGTCTCGTCGTGTTACATAAGAATCGATCATTAAATTTGACTTTTGCGAAATTTTTCTTCTCCATTTCAACTCAAGAAACCTCACTTTTGATACAGTATATCTCTAGAACTAGGTGAGATATCGAAAATTTTTATTCTTTATTTTTCATTTGTCTCGTCTTTTTAAATAAGAATCCATCATCAAATTTGACTTTAACCATTTTTTTCTTCTGAATTTCAACCAAAACCATTTCACATTTGGGACAGAATATCTCGAAAACTAAGCAGAATATCAAAAAAATTTATTCTTCATTTTTTATTTGTCATATCGAGTTACATAATAATCCATCACCAGATATCGGCGTCACCTTTATCCTAGAGTCCCCTTGAGGTTTTTGTACATATTCCCCGTGTCTGTATGGAAGCGGCCATGCCCCCTCCACTCCGGCCATGCCCCCCCCCCCCCCACTCCTCCTCCGCCCTGCTTCACTTCAATGCGTGGTGAAGGTCTCTTGCGTCGTCTCCATATATTTCCTTCCTCGATGGTTTCTTAGTAGCCCTGACAACAGTAGTTACTGTGATTGCCAGAAGGTATCATAACCATCGACTGAACCATCAAGGAAGCCGAGAGAGAGACATTGTAAATCATTTACTTTTCTTCATAGCCGTGAGACTGAACTATCAAGGAAGCCGCGAGACTGAACTATCAACGAAGCCGTGACCATGAGAGAGATATTGTAAATCATTTGAATGAATTTTCTTCGTAGGGGAGCGTGCATAAACCACGTAGCTCCATTTTGGCCACTTGTGAACCCCCCTCCTCCTCAAGTAGCCCGACGTGGCTTTTGCTTCTACCTGTGTTTAACTGCACCCAAATGTATGAAAATATGGGAGACTGGGAGCAGGAAATCACAATGGTAAACTTACCATTCAATCGCTAAAATGGGATTTGTAGGTATTTTTCACAGCAGTGGCATTTTAATTTTCAAATCGAGTTGTAACTAATCCTGGAACTTCAGTCGTCGACTCGATGAGGTGATGCTTCGTGCAGCCGCCTCCCGCTTATTACAAAGATAATGAAAAATACGTTTAATTATTACAAAAACACAACATTCAGTGAAATTTCTGGCACTGGTGTTTACTGATGACTGATTAATCTTAACCTTAAGTCACTTTCTTCACATAGATTATTTCTGTATTCGTTTTTCGAAAGGAATAAAATAGAAAAAGCTCGTTCGAACAAGTATGTTGTGTTGAACGGCATCAAGAACTTCACGGCTGATTTAGAGATTTCTGCATGCTTTGTTCGTACAGTCATCCAGAAGTAAATTAAGGATTTTTCCTTGAAAATTGTCTTTAAAGAAGAATCGCAAGATAGCTCTATTAGCGAGTTTTCTTCAGCTGTTGAGATTTTTGGGCCTTTCAAATGTTCCTCTTAAAAAGGATTTCTTATCCAAAAGCAACCATCGTCAATTTTTGGAAATTAACTACTAAAACAATTTATTAGTAAACGAATAAAACACAGTTCACTTTTTAACACATAACAAAATTTAAAATCCTCAGGGGTACTTGAAATAAAAAAGAATTACTATTTGAAAAGAAATGAGGCTTACAACATACTTATCATTTGCTGAAAAATTTGAAAAGGTTTCAAGGTGCTCTTTGATGACATTTGCAGTTTCCTTGATTTTTATTTCGTTTGAGTCAAGGAAATCATGCAAGATACGAAATGCATCAAAACTATTTTCTTCTACTTTGCAGGTCCATCAGTCGAGTTTTTTAATCATTCCATCGACACGTAAACCTGTGGATATCCTTTCCTTGTATTGTAAGGTTCATTACATTAAGTGCATTGTAGCAAGTAGTTTTAGCGTGTTCTTATCGCAAAAACATTCAATAAATTATCTTATGGATATATGGTCACTTTTGTACTCCAATAAAAACATTTTTGGTTCATCACGAAGTTTAAATAATCTCGACACTGCTTTTCCTCTCGACAGCCATCGAACTTCACAGTGAAGGAGAAGCTGTTTGTGTTCACTGCCCATTTCGTCACACAACACTCCAAACAATCTTGCATTTTTAGGCCGTGCTTTGATAAAATTAACAATATTCACAGCATCGTCCAGAGTTTTCTTTAGCCACTCATCCAAACCTTTTACTGCCAGAGCCTCTCGATGAAGAGAGCAATGACTCCGTTGCACCAAACGGGCCACTGACTTAACTTTGGCAACTAAACCTGAATAAATGCCGGACATAGCACTGGCACCATTTTGGACAAACAATTTCAGTTTCTTTAAAAAGAAGTGTCAACACATTTAAAAATTTCCTCCCCCGTAGTTCTTGTAGGCAAGGACTTGCAAAACAACATTTCGTCTTCCACAGAAATCGTTGAACTCAAAACGAACAGCAACTCGTGTGCGTTCATCAATTTGTAGTGAAAATAATCACTTTACTTCAGAGTTGAAATCATTGTTTCCTCGACCCAATTAAACATTTAATTGATTCTACTTTTTACAGTAGTGTTTGATAAAGGGATTACATTTATTCTTTTTGACATTTTCCCATCAAACAAATTATTAGATATTATTTTTCCTGCAGGTAAAATAAGTTCTTCGCCTACTGCATGAGCAGCTCTCTGCTTTGCTATTAACAAGGATAATTGGTAGTTTGTTTGTTTGTTTCGTTGACCTGACACTGACTTTTCCTTTGTAGGTTTGGTCGAAAGATAATGTCGGTTTTTTTGTTTTTTTTTTTTTAAAGAATTCAAGAGACTCAGGATGCTTGGTTGACAAATTTCTTTCAAGTTTTGATGGCTTCATGCTTTAATTGGGAAAATTTTCACAACAAATTACTCCCTGAGGTATTGGTTCCTCTTCAGTACCCGAAAACACAAACCCGTATTTCTAATAATTCGGATTATACATTCGCAGATACGTCTTTTGCTTTTTCGCACTGCCTGCATTGTAATTACAAATACTTGGTAGTGGTTCAATAACCTTTTTAATCTCATTATTATTAGCCGTAGAGGTCGAAGTTTCCTCACCATTTGGATACTCTCTTTTATGGCACGATCCAGTCCTCAACCAACTTTCCATAATCACATTTGGGTGCACGGCAGTGCACCCGCCAAGTCGAGTCAACGACGGCACTGCCTACCCTTTTCTCGAAGCGATTCGGGCCATTTTTGAACCTCAATTTCTTCGGTCGTATTTATGCTATATGTCTCAAATTTCTGTTATGCTTAGATATCAGCAATCTTAGCAAACGTACTTAATTTTATTATGTTACTGTTCTTAGTTCGGATGTTATTCGGATGCAAACTTCAGAGAGTTTGTCACTCACTCACTCACTGACTGACTGACTGATGATCATCAAAATTCTAAGGCACTTCCCGTAGCCATAGAAAGCTGAAATTTGGTACACAGATAAAATTTTACCCACATATTATAAGAAAAGTCTGAAACTCGTAAATGTTCATATACCTACCCTCTTACCTGCCCCTAACGTGAAATCGATTTCTACCCTAATTACTTAATAAAGCTCAGATTTTCACTGTAGAGTGAGCTTAATATGTTTAACTAAAGTGTTTAATTACACTTCTTTCCTTTTCTTACTTTTGAAGTTATTAAAATTCAAAATTTTATTTCGGCACAACACCCCGACATCAAAATTCCACTGTACTTCCAGTAATCCTAGAAACAAGTAATTTGGTACACATATATGGTTTCATCCCTAAATCATAAGAAAAATCTGATATTGGAGTTTTTCCCCGTATTTATCTATATATGAAAAGATGAATATTCGTTTGTTTATTCTTCATACAAATCCACAGTTTTCATCCGATCTCGATAAAACTTTGCACACTTTTCCTTTTAAACATGGAGAAAAATACTGTCTATATTTGGTTGAACAATTTCTCTTCATATTGTCACGTAAATTTAAAAAATTACCCAAACGAACATAGACCGATGTTTAGGATGTGGAAGACTCTGCGGTTCCATATACTATTGTGGGCTGGTGGCCCGTTGGTTAAAGCGCTTGCTTACTAATGTTTGTACCGTCGG
This sequence comes from Vandiemenella viatica, assembly GCA_031002005.1. Taxonomy (NCBI): domain Eukaryota; kingdom Metazoa; phylum Arthropoda; class Insecta; order Orthoptera; family Morabidae; genus Vandiemenella; species Vandiemenella viatica. The sequence continues at coordinate 158,163,027 of JARYHS010008075.1, forward strand.
ATCAAATCCCAATGGAGGCAAAGATTTTTAAAAATTGTTTTTTATCGTAAGAGTCACGCCTGGACCGTCGGTTATTCGGATTGAATGTTAAACTGTAGATATCACAAATTTAGGGGTGCAATGCGAGGAAAATCGTAAGTAGTCTTGCAATGCTGTAGGTGTACACCTTTTTACGTTATATTGACCGCTCAGGGGTGATTCGCAGTAGGTGTGTGTGTGATCTGCAGTAATAATACTATAAATGCGGAAGTAAGTCTCTATCATTTAGATACGTTATGACGACTAAATGCCTATACCGGTATTGACGGAATTTGACAAGAAAATGTAGGGAGGGTACAGAAATTTTTTTTCGGTATGATTAACAGTTGTAGTCACGAAATTTTGAGAACTTATGGAATGGTGACGGAGAGACGGATGTGTATGTTAGTCTGTAATGTTACGTCGGTTGCTCAAGCTATGCTTCTCGCGCATTATCTTAGTGAATAATTTGTTAATAAATTTCGTTTAGAGAAAAAAAACGTATTATTTAGTATAGATGTAGATTTTCTCTGTCCTATTACTTTGCGTCTGCTTAAATGTTTCTGACACCAGTTTATTTTGTTTTCTTTTTTGACATGCCTTGCGGGCGTAAACTGACCTAAGTTGTAGCTCTAGCAGAGCACGAGCAGCTAATGTTATTAGAACCCAAGAATCGGATGCTCATGCAGAAGAAGGAAGAAAAGACCAATCTGAAATAAAGCTGCTCTTAGTTAACACCCCCCCCCCCCTCATCCCAACACCTTCGTTTGTTTGTTTTTTAAATATGTTGGGAATTGATTCTCTTCAAGAGAAAGGTTCGACGGTAGAATGATATAGTGATGGCTTTCCTGTCATATTATGCCGACTCGGTGTTGTTTGGGACCAATCCTTCGTTACCAAAAACTTTCTATATTCAATTCTGGCAAAGAAATTCTTAATCCACGCGTACGAAGTCGCGGGTATCAGCTAGTTTAATTACGTATAATCCCAAACATGAAAAATTCTGGCACATTTTTGCGGCTTAATTACTTTGCTCCGGATTAAGCTATAAACCTGACATTTCTATACTATATAGAGGCAAACAAGTTTAACAAAAGCTTTAAATTTTACTTTGTTCCGATGGTTAGTTTGGAAGTTACTTGTTATTTATTTGAGGTGGTAGTTAAACCAGCGGCAATGCTCATTGCTAGGCTACGACGCTCATTAATTGTTTGCCGAGATTGGGGCATTGTTGGTAATGATATTGCTGATTTTCCTTATATTTATTCAATGGAAACCCAAACGTGAAACGTTCCGGTACATATTTGCAGGTTAATTGCTTTGTTCTGGATGAATCAGTATGCTCAAACCGTCGAACCTGTCTCACGAAGAGAATTAATTTCCAACATATTTAAAAACAGAAAAACAAAAATAGGTGCGGGGGTTCGGGGATGTGTGTGTGTGGGGGTGGGGGTGTTTAACTAATGGCAGCTTTAATTCAGCTTGGTCTTTTCTTCTTTCGTTAGCATGAGCATCCAATTCTTGGGTTCTAATAACTTTAGCTGCTCGTGCTCTGCTAGAGTTACATTTTAGGCTAGGTTTACACCCGCAAGGCATGTCAAAAAAGAAGACAAAATAAACTGGTGCCAGAAACTTTCAAGAAGACACAAAATAACAGTACAGTGCTGACCAAATCGAACTCTATATTAAATAATACGATTTGTCTCTAAACGAAATTTAATAACAAATCATACACTGACAAATCGCGCGAGAAGCACAGCTTGAGCAACCGATGTATCATAACAAACTAACACACGTCACCATTCGATAAGTTCTAAAAATTTCGTGGATACAACTGTTATTCATACCGAAAAATATATTTCCGTTGTCCTTCCTACAGATACACAGTATTTCCTTGTCACCCCTAACGTGAAATCACTTCCTACCCTAATAACTTTATACACTTCAGATTTCAATTGTAGAGTGAGCTTACTAAGTTCAACAAATGTGTTAAATGTTACTAATTTGCCTTTCTTATTCTGGAAGTTATTGAAATTCAAAATTTTATTTTGACCACGACACCCCGATATCAAAATCCCACTGTACCTCCAGCCATCCCAGAAACAAGTAATTTGGTACACATATATGATTTCACCCCATTATCATGAGAAAAGTCTAATATTTGAGTTTTCTCCCGTATTTATTTAATTAAAATCCCAAATATGAAAAATTCTGGCACATATGTGCGGCTTAATTGCTTTTCTCCCGATGAAGCTACATGGCCGAGAATTTTTTAATGCAAATACATGAGCAATTTTAAGTGACATCTTAAATTTTACTTTGGTCTTATGCTTAGTTTGGAAGTTACTAGTAATTTATTTATGGTGGTAGCTAATCCAGCGGCAATCTGCATTGTTCGGCTACTGGTCACATCAATTGCTTTCAGAGATTAGGGCATTGTTGGTAAAAGTATATTTATGTCTTAAAATCTGAAATGTTCCTATTTACCGATTTTCAAGTGGAATCATTACATTTGAGCGGCGATTCAGGATAAGCGATAAATTTACAAAAAGAAATGAGATCCCACAAAAACAATTCTTGTAAAAATAGGCCAAGTCTCGTGTTCATGCAGTGACAAAAAGTTATGAGATCTTCCTCTGCGCCAAGTCTACACTTTTCAGTGTATATTCACTTCACTTTATGAAACAGAATGGTTTCTCTCGGTATCATAGATCGTTTATTTAGGATAAAAAATCTGATGACTTGGCCATTATGCATGCCATGTTTTAGTTAACGTACACAAACTTATAAATACGTAAAGGCCAAGATTTCCATCGCTCTTTTTCGAATTTGACAAGTATATATATTATGTCCTCAATTTAAGTTCAAATGATGACATGCATAATGGCCAAGTCACAGATTTTTTATCCTAAATAAACGATCTATGATACCGAGAGAAACCATTCTGTTTCATAAAGTGAAGTGAATACACACTGAAAAGTGTAGACTTGGCTCAGAGGAAGATCTCATAACTTTTTCTCACTGCACGAACACGAGACTTGGCCAATTTTTACAAGAATTGTTTTTGTGGGATTAAATCTACTCTCAATAAAAACAAAACGCAAACAGTAATTCACTATCACAAGCAGAGAAAGACTGTGTCGATCAAATATCTGGGTTTGGATTCAACATAAACAAGAAAATGAAAATGAGAAAAAGTAAAATTGCGATGGTAAGCGCGCGCATCTCCGCTCTAGAGGGGGGCAGAGAGGCAGTGTTCAGGGGTTGTCATAACGGATCGCGTGATTGCTGCCGCTGCTATATCTCACAAAAAGAGTTATTACATAATACTGGCTGACTGTTTAAGAAAACCTTTCTCTCACAAAGTTTTAATTTAAGCTAATAGATTTCATGATCATTGGACTTGTAAAATATCGTGTTATATTTTTTAAATAGATAAAATAAAAGAAATATTTTTATGGCAAAAACCTCCATTGTTCCGCGACCCACCAAAACACACACCGCGACCCACCAGTGTGTCGCGACCCACAGGTTGCGAACCACTGATCTAAACGACTGTACAGTATTTCTTTTGGTATTGAGCTTGTAAGACAAAACTATTTCTGTACAGCAATGCATACAAGATGGTATACCATAAGGCAACACAACTGTACAACGTTTCTTTTGACATTAAACTTGTAAGAGAAAGATAGTTTTGTGCAGTATGCGAACATGATGGTCTATTATAAGGCAACACAACTGTTACTAAGCTTATAAGAGAAAGCTAGTTATGATGGTCTATTATATGGCAACACCACTATACAGGGTTATTAAGCTTGTAAGACAAAGCTGGTTCTGTACAGCAATGCGCACATGATGGTCTATCATAAGTCAACACATCTGTACATCGTTTCTTTTGACGTTAAGCTTGTAAGAGAAAGCTAGCTCTGTGCAGCAATGCGAACATGATGGTCTATTATAAGGCAACACAACTGTTACTAAGCTTATAAGAGAAAGCTAGTTATGATGGTCTATTATATGGCAACACCACTATACAGGGTTATTAAGCTTGTAAGACAAAGCTAGTTCTGTACAGCAATGCGTACATGATGGTCTATCATAAGTCAACACATCTGTACAGCGTTTCTTTTGACGTTAAGCTTGTAAGAGAAAGCTAGCTCTGTGCAGCAATGCGAACATGATGGTCTATTATAAGGCAACACAACTGTTACTAAGCTTATAAGAGAAAGCTAGTTATGATGGTCTATTATATGGCAACACCACTATACAGGGTTATTAAGCTTATAAGACAAAGCTAGTTCTGTACAGCAATGCGTACATGATGGTCTATCATAAGTCAACACAACTGTACGGCATTTCTTTTGCTATTAGTCTTGTAAGAGAAAGTTAGTTTTGTGAAGCAAGGTATACATAAAAGGTCTATCATAAGGCATACGACTTTTGCTTTCAAGCTTGTAAGACAAAACTGTATCGGTTTCTGTCCGTCTCCTGCATATTGATGAATGACTTATAGGATAGCTCCACCGTTCGTACTGTATGTCAAACTCAGACAAAGGTGGAACTGTATAACACAAGTTTTCCACAACTAAAATGCGTTGATTGTCGTCGCTCATAGATACGGGAGCAACGCTTGCACTCACAATAAAATGGGAGAGTTTTCTATAAAATACTGTGTGTTTGACTTGTATTATTTCTCTCGGTTTCGCACTTCACAAAGCTATCAAACTGTGTCAATAGACATAAAAACGTCCTATTAACTGCATCTGGTGGGGATGGTTATACAATACTAAAGCCTGACCTTCACGGTTTACAGTAAGCTGTAGGGATTTACGTGAAGAAGTATTCATCGGATCGATGAATTGATAGCCATTCGTTGCAGCCGCAACAACTACGTCTGTATATGCTCCGACGCACCAGGCCGTCTGTTCATTATATTCAATCGGATTCTTTCACGCGGTTCATTCTCACACGTCTGCGTCTCACAATCACAGTTTCCATCTGTGACTCCATTGTCGAGGGGTAGAATATTGGATTCTCGGACACAATGTCAGTCAACACAAGCAGTGGAAGTTGGAAGTGATGTGGTTCGTATATGATCAATATGTGAGCTGCTTTATTTCACTTCTTTAATTTAATCTGGATAGCCAGACGGGTATTCGAACCAGCGTCTCCATATACCAGATCCATGAGTGCTTTGTACTTAGCATTCATTTTGGAGCTACGTTTCTGCTTGTAAAGGCGTTCCAGTCTTTTTATGTCACCATGGTAGGGATCTACATTTCGCAGCCAGAAAGTAACATTAAAATATATTTCTCCTGGTACGCCGTCAAGTAATGACCCACTGTTAAATCTGTATTCATGAAGACTCAGTGCAATATGTATACGGGTGGGAACATTTCTGTCCTGCTCATACCTTCATAACTGATTCAGGATACTTCCAAAGCAAAGTACATTGGTGTATTTCGGTAGGTTGAGTGAGTTGTGGTGAAGCCAAAATGATCAAAAGCAGTGTAAAACAATAGATCGACTATTCTACGAGCAGGTGTTGCTATGTCATCATTAATCGCATTTAAATGATCGCTACATGTGTTACATATTCTGGCACTACGAGATGGAGCTATTAAATATTTATCAATTCTATATGAAACTCTACGATGTAGCGAAAAGAGACTTTAATGGTTTTTCTGGTTGGGACATAAGGACAGACATAAATAAAACAAGAGTCTAGGACACAACAGCGTATTCACCATCGACAAAAGGCTGGCAGGCGAGACGATCCTAGAGCCACCATTTGCGCCATCATCGCCAGCAGTCCACCGCCGCCGCGGTCGCCGGGTAGGATGGACGCCAGCACCAAGACCATCAACAGCACCATCACCAAGGCGCCTGCAACAGCGACTCGTATTGCTACTACCCATCATGGCTCACATTCCCAGTTACCTGCTTCATATTCTCTTAAAGATCAGGAGACTGATCACCTTACGGAAAGTTGTCTCAAACAACCTCACCAAGACCTGGCAGAGTAGCGAAGTAACAAATGCCACATGGGTCCGCTTCATTGAAACATCCAGGATCTCCGTTATCTCTGTGGCAGCAAGACATGGACCATCAAGGCCATGGACTACAAGTGCATTAATACTTTTGACATTTGTTACTAATATAGAATGCTGCGTACCTCTTGGATTGAAAAAAGAACTGATTTGTCCGTTATATAGGATCTTAACATCTCCAAGTTTCTTTCTTCCCGAATTATTCAGAGAATTCTGGATTTCTCCAGTCTTGGAGTGAGGAGAAACGGTAAAATTTTGGTGAAATTGATAGCAAAAGCTAATATTGAAGGCACAAAACCACCAAGAAGGAAAGCAAAATGGTGAATGGATCAAGTGAAGACGATAACTGATTTACACTTTCAGAGAAGAAGAAAATCGACGAGGGTGAATACAAATAGTCAAGAGTGTTGTGAGAGGTACAACAGGGTCACAGCACTCAGAAATGGGTTGAACTACTGATGATATTCAAATTTTTGTTTTCGTTTCTTCGAGCGTTTTTTCCACTCACAAATTAACCAGTCTCACATGTCTTAAAATGTTTCTCTTCTTTCAGTCAGACTGTTCCAAAAAACATAATTTCGTTGTAGATCATTTCTCAAAAACGTCAATTTCGTACTTCATCTGCACACTTAATTTTCGGTATATTTTAGCTTCAATTTTCCACATTTCTTTTAAGTCCAAGCTTCAATTTTGGAGTGCTGCCAAGCATATGTAAGTTCTTTGAGCCCTTGAGCACTTGAGATTATTTGTTCTGAAGAAGACTATTTCCACTAGTCTTGATCTGCTTTGTGATAGATTGTGCTTCGGCCATAGGTGGTAACTTCCTAAATAGCACTATCCATTTACTTCTTCCACTATAGTGTGTTCAGTTAACAGGGTTGGCTCAAGGTCAGTCTGCTCTATCCCCACTCCGCTGCCCATACACCAACATGCGAAGGGGTATTCTTATCATTTATCCCCCATTTGACTTCTGTGTTAAACTGGCTTACATCAGGCAATATGTCTTAAAACATTATTTTGCTCTCGTCTTTCAAAGCTTTCAATATCGACACTCTTTTCTGCTAACAAGGAAGGTTTCCAAGTTCAATTTAAATAATTTTGCGATATCTTTGGTCTACTGGAGTCTACAGTTGGCATATTTCTTTCGGCGGGATAACGTATTTATGGAATGCCAGCAAACGTTTGCATGAGCATTGTGTATGATACTGTCACGTCCACTCTTCTTCAGTGAATTTCGTGATCTAATGCACTTAATATGGGATGATCAATAAACTTTGACTAGATGACCCATTCAAAAATTTCGCGAATGCAATGAATAGTAAAGTTGGGGTTTGTAATAGGATGAAAGAAGAACCGCCTAATTTGTTTCAATTGTTTATTTGTCTAGTGTAATAGGTACGTAATAAAAGTTGACGCCAGTGAAGTAGTTTATTAATATCTCTGTGATATGTGCTACTGCTATCTAGTGGCTAAGATATGAATTGTCCCATATGCATGACATTCACAGTTTGCCTTTAAGGGTCAAATTCCGAAAAATTTCGTTCTTAATTTATAATGTTGCCTGAGTGGAGGCCTTAATCTTTTAAATGATACCTCATTTATTGATTTAGGTTAGGGGCAATACTACAATATCCGAGCCACTGAATTTATAAGGATTTGATGTTTGATTCGTATTGTAAAATTATTATTAATTAAATATAATCTTTCATTTCTTTTATTGTTATTTTACATTAACAACACAATTCTCAATTACATCCAAACTTCCGTACTCCACCGATCTCTGCTTCCTTCTCTGCTATTTACGACAAAGATCTTCCTCCTCCTGTACTGTCCAGAGATTTTAATGTACTTTTCATCTGGTAATAACCATGGAGGAAGGAATAATATGGAGACGACGCAAGAGACCTTTACCACGCATGGGAGTGAAGCAGGCCGGCGGAGGAGTGGGGGGGCATGGCCGGAGTGGTGGGGGCTTGACCGCTTCCCAACAAACACGGGGAATATATACAAACACCTCAAGGGGACTCTAGGATAAACGTGACGCCGCAATCTGGTGATGGATTATTATGTAACTCGATGAGACAAATAAAAAATGAAGAATAAAATTTTTTGATATCCTGCTTAGTTTTCGAGATATTCTGTCTCAAATGTGAAATGGTTTTGGTTGAAATTCAGAAGAAAAAATTATTCAAAGTCAAATTTTATGATGAATTTTTATTTAAAAAGACGAGACAAATAAAAAATAAAGAGTAAAATTTTTCGATATTTCACCTAGTTCTCGAGATATACTGTCTCAAAAGTGAGGTGTCTTGAGTTGAAATGCAGAAGAAAAATTTCACAAAAGTCAAATTTAATGATGGATTCTTATGTAACAAGACGAAAAAACTCGATAATAAGGAATAAATGTTTTCGATATCTTGCTTAGTTTGGGGGATATACAACATCCAAATTGAGGGGTTTAGGTTTGGACCAAAAATTAATTCTGTCAAAGCCACAATGATTACATGGTTGACATGCAGAATGGATATTTCAGTTTTATTACTACCACTTGTGGTTAGTCTGAAATGTGTCCTAGACCAGAAAAAAAGTAAGAGGACCCACTCTAGGGATGAGCAACCCAGACATTTTGTAGGCTGGTACCAGAAATAAAATGTTTATTCAGTCACCTTAATGAACATTCTCTTGATCAAGATGTGTTGTCTAATTTCACAGCCCTACTTATTAGGACAATTGTAAAAAAATTATCTCTCAGTTAGATTTAGATACGGGGGGGGGGGGGGGAGAATGTTGTACTAAAAAAAGAGACTAAATTAGAAAAACATTCCCCAAATTGATTTTGTTCAAAGGCCAATAACTTCTTTATTTATGAAGCCCATTTTTATTTCTGCATGAACCTGTTTCGACATAAATAGATGAGAAAGATTTCAAAATCGGTAAAAATAGGTATGGACGTATTTACAAACAGAAACAAGTCTTATATGAAGCTTTAAAAATAACCTAAGTCAATGGCCTGAAATAGCTATTTAAAAAATTAATAAAACTCACAGCTTCTCACATAACAGTTAATTTCATCATCCATTGTCAGTATAATCAGCAACGTGACGAAAGAAATCGTAATAGTAAATTCACTAAATCGCGAAGTAAAACACGCCCCTTTAAATCTCATTTTAAACACTCGTTAAAAATAATGCTAGTCTATTATGTGCAAAATAGCAAGTTTGCTGATTTTCTACACTACACCAAGAAAAATTTGAGAACAAAGTCATCCCATTGAGAGCTATGACTAAATATTTATAGACGTGCTGCAAAGTTTGCGGTGTCTACCGCTCACTTCAACAACGATAATTACAATTCAACTTACTTATGAAATGATATTCCAGGTTCTTTCCTGTCTGGCCTATTTGTGCAACCGTACGCAACACAAGCTGGCATTTTTAAACACTTATACACAATACTAAATGAAATAATCACTGCATCTACCACAATGTGAACACCTTAATTGTTGGGAAGCGCCATATGGTCGCTGCCGGTGCTGCCACCATGCGGGAGAGTTTAGTGCTTGCTTCACCGATTTAACGTCACTTCTCCTCCATTTAATTCCTTCCTCCATGGTAATAACGATGCTTGAAATTCTTTGATGCAATACTTAAGACATAATAATAACACGATATAAAACACTTTTAGCAATACACACATATTAATTATTAATTATTTTTAAAAAAAAACTAAGAGTTTGTGTATTCTTACAGTATAGATCTGGACAAGATAAATCGAAAACGCATTATAATTTTTTTTCTGGTATCTCGCTTAGTTTCCGAGATATCACATCTTAACGCAAGGGAAATATACATTTCACTACTACTCATTATCTAAGAAATATTTATTGTTATATATTCAAAATCAACGCAGATAAATACCAGAGATCATTGTTCCATAAAAAAGAGGATTTCGTATATATCTTCCGTGTACAAACCCAGAAAAGGAAAAGAAAAAAAAAATCACTAATAAGTTACGCTCAGCGCTGCCATATTGTACCATAGATTGCTGTAGCACATATAATGGTAATAATGTAAGTCATTTCGCATGTCTGTCAACCTATTAGAAATTGAAAAAATTTAGACTTTTTTTGGAGTATTTAGTTTGATGTATTTTTATCATAATGAACAAAGAATCAAAATTAAGATCACCGTTAATAACTTTTAGACACTTATTTATAAATATAAATTTATAGCGCCTATATCTAGAAGTAACCACTGCAATCATTAACAGTAAACATAACAATATTCTTGTCAATATAGCTAAAATCTTAACATTTGTTCGTGGTCTTTCTTCTTCGGAAATGTGTGAAGGACATCCACTATCAGACAATTTTAATATATAGACGACATTTTCCTTCTGGTCCAGACCGCATTACAACCAACTGCAACCGTCTTGCGCATGGACCTCACACATGTGAATCGACGACATTTTACTTCTGGTCCAGGCCGCATGTCGGGGGTAAACCGATGTTGGGGTTGGTATCGGCTTCATCACCTGAACTCGAAGTCTCCCAAAAGTCATCAAAGTGCTGAAAAGTTCTATTACCGTGCTAAACCATATAGGATGCTAACTGTTAAAATGACTACAGTCGCCACTTACAGCTTTAACCTCCTGTAAGAAAGGTGCTATTGTAGAAATGAAAGTCAAAAGTTGAACAAATGAATTATATTCTTGAAATTTCACATTAATTATAAAAGTTCACAGTTAGCAAAGGCAATCGGAGAAAAATCGTTCACCGAAAATCACAGATTATGAAACAGAGCAAAACACGCACTACCCCAAAAATAAAATTGAAAGTTAGAAAGTCACTGTCGAAAACTGTTAAGTCTGAATGTAGATTGTGCCAAACTTTGAAAATGACGCCGATCAGAACGGTCGGCCATCATGCCATGACGTCAAACTTCCCACCATCCACTGCGCTCTGAGCCGCTACCGTTGAACTCGCTCACCGAGAGATTACATCCTATCACTACGAGATATTTCATCCAAGTGAAGTCAAAAATGGCGGACTTGTCTCTTTTATCAAACTGACCTACTGGCCGAGACAATAGTCTATCTGGAAAAAGAACCTGTTAACTGTGTACTACCAGAAATTCACAGAATGAAGAGCGTAACGAGACAAGTGTCGTAAAGTGTTTGGTTAAGGTTTTAAAGCTTCCAGACCAGCGAAAATGATTTTTTAAGTTTGGTTAATTTAAAAGCATATTTGAATCACGTAATGTTGAACGTCATAGGAAAAATGCTTCACCTCGAGACCTTAAAATCTGAAGTTAATACTATTTTCAAATCGTTCTCTGGCCTCTGCTGAGCTCAACAGTGTAAAAACTTTCAAATCGGTTAATTCTATCGGGAGTTATGGACTTTCTAAATTTTACTGTTTTTCCGTTGTGCAACCAAATATTCTGCTTTTTATTTATAGCCGGTTGTGTCCTGAAACTAAATCTAAATTGAACCTTTATTTATTTTAAGCACTTTAGAGAAGTTTTTTAGTCTGTTAAACATGTTAGTTTATGAGTTATTAATTTTTAAAGTTTCGGTTTTACGGCGCCATAACCGGTTGGCTGTTATTCACTTATATTTTCAATTTATTGGTTGATTGTTACTGGAAACTTAAGGAATATTAACTGGCTGGTTATTTTACTTGTTTACATTTACTTTTAAAGCTCTGAAGTTGTTTATATTTGGTGGAATTAAATGTTGACTAGCTCCCATGTGGAGATGCATTAAATTCCATATTTAGTACTTTAAATCGGTCTGGAGCTGCGAGTTATTAGTGAATTTAATATCAAATGGTGAAATTCTAATTATGAAAGTGCTTTACAGTGTTTAATTTAGTGGAATATTAGTGCTATAGTAGTGTAAATAAACCTGTGTTTTCTGTTCATGGATTATTAAGGATTACGCTCATTTAGGTGAGTTTATTGCTTATATTTTACCTGAAACTTCTTATTTATGGTTGCTATGTGCTATTTATTTACTTTACTGTACTCAAAGTGTTGTTAACTCGATTTTAACTGTGGTCTCGTGTACTGAAGTTAACCTCAAACTTGGCCGGATTTTAACGGAATATTGAAAATAGTGAAGGATACCTTACACACCTTACGCATGGATCTCACAGATGTGAATAGACGACCTTATACTTCTGGTCCAGGCCGCATTCCAACCTGACCTCAAACGCCTTACGCATCGACCTCACAGATGTGAATAGACGACATTTTACCTCTGGTCCAGGCCACATTCCAACGTAACCACAACCGCCTTATGTACGGACCACAGTGATATGAATAGACGACAGGATAGGGGGAAGTTGGGTGTGCAGGGAAATTGCCACCGGAGCGTGTGCTCCATTGCAATTAAATTAAATTAAACATTTTACTTCTGGTCCAGGTCGCATTCCAACCTAACCTCAACCGCCTTACGCATGGAACTCACAGATGTGAATAGACGACGTTGTACTTCTGGAGGCCACAGAAATAGCTGGTAATTGTTAGGGCGCTAATAACACAGGTGTCGACGCGCCCTAAAGCAACAGCAGTAGCAGCAACAACAACAACAACAACAGCAAACTTCTGGTCCAGACCGCATTCCAACCTAACCGCTGCCGCTTTACGCACGCGCCTCGTAGATGCGAATACAACGTGGAAGTTGTCCAGGAAGAATTTGCTAGCGCTTGAGGCGACTTTTTCCTACTGGTCCATTTTGAATGTAATAATTAGAAGGTGGATGTTTGTGATATACTTCCTTGAGTAATAATAAATATACCAAAGTTTATTATTTTGCATGTTAGTGATTAACTCCTTCCTAACAACTCAGAGCCATTTATTATTATATTAATTATTATTGTCCTTACAGGTTTGCAACCATCTAAAATTAATAATTTCCTTGGTAGTACAACTAAAACTGTGGTAGAATATCGTATGGTACAACATGGCAGTGCTCAGTGCTATTTATTACTGAATATTTTTTTCTGCGGTTAGTGGGTCTGTGAAAAGAACACACATACGAAATGCACTTTTTAATGGAAGAATGCTCTCTAAAATATATCGTCGTTAAATTTAAACAGGTAACAATACATATTTCTTAGATAATAAGTAGTAATGAAGTGGTTATTTTCCTTTCATTAAGATGTAATATCTCGGAAATAAAGCTAGACACCAAAAAAATTTATTCTTCATTTTCGATTTGTCTCGTTAAGATCTATTAGCATTAACCATCAAATCCGTAAAATTCCAGTTTCTCTAATATCGTAGAATCCCCAGGTTAGGTGTAAATGGAGATAAATGGCTCGTAACAAAAACACATGTTATGAAATAATGATACTTATGTCCTTGAAGGGTCGAATTCCAAAAAATACCTTTCTTAAGATATAATCTGGCTAAAGCAGAGACCTCAATTATTAAAATGATACCTCATTTGTCTATTTCGGTTAGAAATCAAGGGAGATAAATGGCTCATGATCCCATCTAGCCTAGGTGCGGGGCCCCCCCTAGGAGGCGCGAGGCCCCCTAGAAGGCGCGAGGCCCGTAGCATTTGCTACCTCCTGCTACGTGGTTAATCCGGTACTGGTTGACATAAGTGTCTGTAGTAGAACAACTGCATAAACCGTGACGTGCACAAAACAGACACTATTGTACAGTCATGACAATAAAGAGTTTTGATTGGTAATGTCAGGTGTTGTCATCTCAATACGTTATACGTGATACGAAGTTCACCGGGTCATCTAGTTCTCAATATATTCGTTCCATCGATTAGCTCTATCGTCTGAGATCTTGCACTCTTATGTATGGCTTTAATGCCATTTTTGGAGTCTATGTCACGTAGTTAACTGTTTGATAATTGACTCTAAGTCTAATCAGCGCAGAGATGTATGAATTATTTTAATCGCGAATAGTGCAAAGCAATAATCGCACTATATTCTGCAGGAGCAACTCGGTAATAAAATATTTCTGATCAATCTAATCACAAGACAACTATTAATGGCTGATGTTTCAAGAATTGAAGATTGATTTGCAAACACTCTCACTCTAGTCTTATTTTAATTCTACATCTACATCTACATCTACATATATACTCTGCAATTCACAAAATTGTGGGTGGCAGAGGGTCCTCAGCACCAAAGCTAATCTCTTTTCTGTGCATTACAATCCCTAATGGTACGAGGGAAAAAAGAATTCATATAAGAATCAGTCCGGCACCTTATTTCTCTAATTTTATCTTTCCTGTCCTTCCGACTAAAATAGGTTGATGGAAGAAGTATTTCACAAACTCAAAAGTGAAAGTGGGAGTACGCATGTTTTCCAATAAGTTTAAACGAAACGTGTGTCTTCTATCTACCAGAGACTCCCAACCTAATCTACTAATCAGTTCTGTGACGCTTTCATAAGGACTGTAGCAAGCGGTCACGAATCGAGCGGCTCTATACTTTCGATCAATCCCTTACGAAACGGGTCCCAAATGTGGACGCACAAGAGATTTGTACGCTATCTCCATTGTTTGTTCATTACAATTTTTCAAGATTCGACCTATGAATCGCAGCCTAGAATTTGCTCTACCTACTAACGAATTAATGTGTATGTCCCATTTCATGTTCCGTTGTACTGTTACTCCCAAATATTTCATAGAATCGACCATATCAATAACTGAACTGTTTACCTCGTATTTCTGAACAATCGGATTCTTTTTATTAGTTATGCTCATTGTCTTGCACTTTTTACAATTTAGAGTAAGTTGCCACTCAGCGCACCAAGCCAAAATAACATCCAGATATCCAGATCGCGCTGAATTTCTAAGCAATCGGCCAAATTTCTTACTTCCCTATAAATAACCGCATCATCAGCAAACAATCTAAAAAGGCTTTTCACTTTGTCTTCGAGATCGTTTATAAAAATTAAGAAAAGAATTGGTCCTATTACACTTCCTTGAGGTACACCCGATGTAACATCTAGATTAGAAGAACTTTCTCCTTCAACGACAACATACTGCGACCGACCAGTTAGAAAATCCTTTATCCATTCACAAAGCTGATCCGATATACCGTACGCTCGAAGCTTCGCTAAAAGGCGATTGTGTGGCACAGAGTCAAAGGCTTTCTGGAAATCTAAAAAAATTGCATCTACTTGTGAACCTGCATCGATAACTTTCATTACGTCGTGTGTAAATAGGGCCAGCTGTGTTTCACATGATCTTTTCTTCCGAAATCCGTGTTGATTTGTTGTAAGCAAATTATTATCATCCTGAAAATTCATAATGTTCGAGCATATAATATGCTCCATAACTCTACTACAAACAGATGTCATAGATATGGGACGATAGTTCCCAGGATCACTTCGATCACCTTTTTTGAAAATCGGAGTTACTTGCGCGGTTTTCCAGTCTGAAGGTACTTTTCGCTCTTCTAATAATTTACTGAATATATCAGACAGAAATGGCCCGATTTCCGTCGCATACTCTGAAAATACTCTTACTGGAATTCCATCCGGGCCTGGTGCCCCCACTTCAGGAGCTCTAATTGCTTAACGATACCTGCAGTATCTATTCGTAATGATTCCATCATCGACTCGCCACGGCGTGGGAAAACGGGAATACTATCCTTATGTTCATTTGTAAATGAATTTTTGAATACAGTATGTTAGCTTAATCGCGGCTTTCATTAACCTCGGAACCTTCACGAATTAGTGCTGGAATATTGCTGTTGGTACAATTAACTTTTCGTACATACGACCAAAATTTCTTTGGGTTTTCTGTGAGACTCTTAGAGAAAGAGTTGGAGTGAAAATCGTTAAAGGCCTCGCACATTAAATTCTTAATACGTCCTCTTAAATCAGCTAAGGTTTCTAAATCGCTGCGACACCCCTTCCTTCTTGAGCGTGCGTGTATTTTCCTTTGTTTTTTGAGTAATCTTTTGACTTTGCATGTGTATCACGGTGGATCATTTTCCCCCTTTATTGTCCGCTTTGGTATATGTATTTTCTGCCTTCCCTGACTATATATATAAAACGATGCCACATCTCTTCAACGGTGTCCTTTGTTGACTTGAAGTTATGGTAATTATTCCTCAGGTAGGTTCTAAAACACTCCTTTGAGGCCTTACTGAATTTGTATACAATCCGCCCTTTTTTCCTTTTTCGCTTGGTCATTAATTTGATAGTCGCAATTACCGCTTTGTAATCGCTTATTCCTGTGGTCGTTGAAATGTCGGTGAATAATTCTGGCCTGTTGGTAACCAGCAGGTCTAAAATGTTTTCGCTACCGTTATGACACCGCGTAGGTTCATTAACTAGCTGCTCGAGATGATTATCTGACAACAACTCGAGAATTACTTCAGAAGCTGCCTTATCCCTGTTACCTGTGATGTGAACGTGATTACGCCAGTCAATATAAGGCAGATTGAAGTCGCCTCCTAGAATCATAGCATGATCCTTAAAATGGCTAGCTATACTAGTTACATTATTTCTTAACTCCTCGACGATAGCTATGTCGGAATCGGGTGGACGGTAGAAGGCGCCTATGATGAGTTTTGACCCAGCAACGTTGAGTTTAATCCATATGATTTCACAGATCGTATCGACGTCTTTTTCATTAAATGGGAGAAATTTACTCACAGCTATAAATACCCCACCTACCCAATTGAGTAAGCTAACTTTCTAATTTCAATTTAGAAACTGTAATTATTCAAATGAAAATACAGCACCCCATTCCTGGTAGCGTACGTGAGAAAGAGAGGGTTACCAGTTCGAGTCCGGTTACGGGTATGAGGGGTTTTGATGAAGTGTTGTGTTTGTCGTCTAATATCCTTATTAATCGACGCGTTAATAGTTATGATAAAATGCTGGATATTACTTCTGAATCCTGTGGCTAGCTGTATGACCGAAAAGGCCAAATTACATTAAAAAAAATCATTTCTATATATTTATTTTTACCAAATTTTTATATTCCAGTAAATAAGCTAATCTTAAGTTAAAATATGTTTTAAAGATTCATAGTTTTGCTATGTTTCCACCAAATGCTTTAATTAATTAATTTTTATTTTATATATAATACTAGCAGAGTACCCTGCGTTGCTCGATTTAATCGGTACTGATTTGCGTGTACATTACTTTTATATTTTCGATGTGAATCATGTGTACCAAGTTTCAACAATTTTGCACCAGCCATTTCCGGAAGTAAACTAAAAATTGATAAACCCGAAAAATGCCTAGAACGGGGTGAATTGTATGCAGTTTACATTTTGATACAGACTGCATTTCAAGCTAATCATAATATCTATTAAAATTGCTGCTCGACAATCAACACTTGTACCCCACACGAATTAACACGTACCACATACATAAATCTGTACCTGGAATGTATTTATTTGTTCCGGCATCGCCCAGAAAAAAAAAAAAACAGATTTTTATGGGTCTTAAGGTACAAGATAAAATCTGATGTACATGCTGAGACATTAGGACACATTTATTTTTAGAATATTCGGGCAAACTTTAAAAACAGCTGTATTGGTTTTGACGGGATATAAAGCTGTGGGTTTCTATAAAGAACATATGAAATTAAAAGGGGTAGGGGTAAAGGGTTAAAGAGGTTGGACTTTTGTAAACCAAATGTTGACAGTATTCTTCCGTTTGATTTAAAGTATACGATTGTAAGGTTCCATCGATATCAAATGTGGGTATGTATAAAGAACATTGAAGAAAATTGAGGGTCAGTAAAATGGGGTTGTAGGTTGATTTTTCTAAAAATAATGTGGTCAGTGTTTTTCTCTTTGTTCTAAAGTCTGTGAGTGCAAAGTTCCTTCAAAATCGGATAGAAAACTGTTTTTTCGTATAAAGAACAGGACAAAAATTAAGAGGGTGGAAAGGGAAGGGGAGGTTGGGTTTCTGTGTACCAAATATAGACAGTATTTTTCTGTTTGTTTTAAAGTATACTTGTGCGTACGTCCTTCAGAATCGTACAGTAACTGTAGCTTTACAGGAAGAATATCGACAATAATTAACGGGATGAAAATATGGTAAGAGATGGGGTTTTCGTGAAACTAACATATACAGTATTTTTCTCTTTGTTTTACATTATACGTGTGCAAAGTTACATCGAAATAGAACAAAAAATAAGGGCTTCTTTAAAAAAATTAAGGAGTGTAAAGCTAGAGGTGCCTTTTGGGTTTTTTTGGGTCAGAAAACCTTCTCCATAATAAAATACTTTCGTAGTGATCAGTCAAATTGTGTCGTCTATAGCTTGATATAAAGAACATTGACAATGGGTGGAAAGGGGGAAAGTTGTTGCTTTTTGAAGTCAATTTTAGACAGTATTTTTCTCTTTATTTTAAATTATACATGTGCAAAGTTCTAGGATGAAAAATGCGGTTTGTACAGAAATTTAGGCTTGTAAAAAGTAAGAGTTTGTCTTTATTTTTTTGTTTTGGTCATAAACCTTTTCCATATAAAAAATACATGTATGTGCCATCTTTCTTGGTCATCGGTCAGACGGTGTCGACGTCTACTAATCTCGGACATATACAGGGTGTTACAAAAAGGTACGGCCAAACTTTCAGGAAACATTCCTCACACACAAACAAAGAAAATATGTTATGTGGACATGTGTCCGGAAACGCTTACTTTCCATGTTAGAGCTCATATTGTGGACGGCTACGATACAATACGCCATTCTCCAGGGCTGTATCAGCGCATCAGGGATTCCATGCGACGGAGGGTGGATGCATATATCCTCGCTAACGGAGGACATTTTGAACATTTCCTGTAACAAAGTGTTTGAAGTCACGCTGGAACGTTCTGTTGCTGTGTATTTCCATTCCATGTTTAATGTGATTTGAAGAGAAGTAATAAAATGAGCTCTAACGTGGAAAGTAAGCGTTTCCGGACACATGTCCACATAACATATTTACTTTGTTTGTGTGTGAGGAATGTTTCCTGAAAGTTTGGCCGTACCTTTTTGTAACACCCTGTATATGTATACTAGCTGATACCCGCGACTTCGTACGCGTGAATTAATAATTTCGTTGCCAGAATTGAATATAGAAAGCTGTTGGTAATGTGGGATTGGTTCCAAACAATACCGAGTCGGCATAATATGACAGGAAAGCTATCACTATATCATTGTAAAGTCGAACCTGAATCAATTTCCAACATATTTAAAAACAGAAAAACAAACGAAGGTGTGGGGATGGGAGGGGGGGAGAGCAGGGGGATTAACTAATTGCATCTTTATTTCAGCTTGGTCCTTTCTTCTTTCTTCTGCATGAGCATCCGATTCTCGGGTTCTAATAACTTTAGCTCCTCGTGCTCTGCTAGAACTAAGGCCAGTTTACGCAACGAAGCATGTCAAAAAAGAAGGAAAAATAAACTGGTGCCGGAAACATTTAAACAGATACAAACTAATAGCACAGAGAGAATTGACAACTGTACTAAATAATACGAACTTTATTAAGAAATCTTACACTAACATAATGCCCAAGAAGCACCGCTTGAGCAATCGACGTATTATTACAGACTAACACACATCCGTCTCTTTGTCACCATTCAATAAGTTCTCAAAATTTTGTGACTACAACTGTTATTCATACCGAAAATTTTTCTTGTACCCTTCCTACAGATACAAAGTATTTTCTTGTCAATTCCATCAATATCGGTATAACCATTTAGTCGTCAAAACGTAACAAAAAGACAGAGACTTACTTCCGCATTTAAGGCCCGGTCAAACAGAGCGCGGACTGCCGCGCGGCCAGAACGCGTCGGTCTGACGGCAGTCCAGTGGACGAACAGAGCGCGGGCAGCTGAAAGGCGGACCATTGTTGAAGCAATCGTGGACGAAGGAAGAGGTAATTCATTTTTTTTTTTTTTAATTTGTGTCTGCCCTCTCCTTATTAATGTGTCCAGCAGCTCATCCGACGAAGAATTGCTTTTTCTGCTCGCTTTAAATAGTTCAAGGCGATAAAGTCAGTTTATACTTCACGAAACTATCCTGCCGCCTAAACCATTACCTGATACAGACACGCCCATTCCTCACGTATTTTTAGGCGATGGAAGATTCAAACTACAAACTTATTTAATGCGCCCTTTTGCAAAAACTACAGTTGTAAATGATGAAGGGGAAAAAAATTTCAACAAACATCTTTGTAGGGTACGACGTGTAGTAGAAAATACCTTTGGAAGTTTAGCTCAGGCGTGGCGTATATTTTTTTTTTTTTTTTTTTTTTTTTTGGCCTATAGAGTTGGATGTGGATAGCCCAGTCCAAGCTGTCAAAGCTTCATGTTGCCTTCACAATTTCGTAAGAAGTTACCAAAACAGTTCACTGAAATTGAACTACAAGGTGACACAATAATAAAAAATCAATATGCCAATGCTTTCTCAACTTAGTTTAAAGCATAAGTGTGCTAAGTTTCATCGAGATCGGATGAAAACTGTGAATTTGTATGAAGAACAAACAAACAAACAAACATACATTCATCCTTATATATATATGGATAAGATATACCTATACTTATTACATCTTAAGCAATTGCGATGATGTTTGATTTTGCAGTGAGTTTGACCGAAAGTCATGAAAAGTAGAACATTTGATTAATAGTAATAAAGTTAGACAAATTACTGTCTGTATATATCTTGATTTATATTCTTCAGTTAAGAAATATTCAAGACATGAGGCGACATAATTTTAGGTAAAGTTTGTAGAAGGTTGTCGTGTCTAACGACTTGAATTCATTTAAAGTGATGAAGTACTTTTGGCAGACAAACAAAGAGCTGCCCTCGTGCGCAACAGCAATTAGGTAGGTAGTTCTTGTGAGCGACACGACTAATTAGACCCGCAGCACGCGAGGCAGACAAACCAGGGCCCAGCGGCATGCGTCACATCTCATGGAACTTGCACTCTGCTTGCTGTAAGAAGCGCTACAAATAAGTATATTATGTGTCATTAACAATTTGTGGCCGGCCTCGGTAGCGTAGGGGCTAGAGTGCTAGCTCTGCGTGCCGAAGGTCGCCGGTTCGAATCCGGCCGCGAGCATGGATGTTTAAGTGTTGTGTGTCTGTGTGAATGTCCTGTCCATCCTGTGGTGTCTATACTTAAGAATTAAAAAACGTACTAGAGAAATTAATTCACTGAAGAGATATCATAAACACATTGAGCTGGCTGAATGGCTTAGTTGATGAAAGCCAAAAAAAAAAAAACACTTTTGTGATATATCGTTTGCGCTCAAAAAGTTTTACTACTAAAAAAAATTTTAAATATTTTTCTATTACAAACATATATATTTTCAGAAGAAAAATTAATAGATCCAGTTTCCAGAGATGAAAGTGGTGATGGAAAATTAGCTTTAAAAAATCCTGCCTAATTGAACTCTGCCAAAATTACTTTCCTGCTTCAGCAACATTTTTCCATTATCGGAACTCATTACGTCATCTCGGAGACAATGAATTACTTATTGCAGTTGTTTGCTGCTCAGTTATTTTCATTAGCTTTTACCATATGATACATACAGTTCATTTTAAACTAATCTATTCGACAGAAGTACTTGTCATTTTATAATAAACTCAGCTGAGCAAGTTCCTGTATCTTCAGTATTAGAGACTAATGAGAGGGAAGTAAGGAAACTTGTCTACAAAGCTTGAGCATGGTCGCATAGTACGCAGATCCTACAAGATGATTATTTTTAGGTTTTAATTGTTTCGTGAGATTATTTATTTCTGAGAGTGTTACTGGTGGCAACTGATTTTCCACAAATCTATTTCGGAAACCATTCTGAAGAAGCATTAGTGCACTATGAGGGAATTACTTTTCTATGCCTAATTTCTCTACAACTGAAGTAAAATGTTTGTTAAATATTTCACAAAATTTCTCTACTTTACTATGCGCAGATCCATTTTGTTCTATTTTTATGTCTTTAAAGTGATTTACTGATTTTCCTGTTTCAGTTTTTGTTATATTCCATATAGTTTTCATTTAATTGGAATTTTCTATTTTCGCTGGTACATACCTGTTCTTGGTCTTTCTTATTATATTTCTTACTATTTTAGAATAAAGTAAATAATGAGCCTTCAGTGTACAGTTATCGGACTCACTTACATTTAAGTAAAGTTACCTTTTTGTTTTATTAGATACTCTAACACCCTTTGTTATCCATCCCTTACCCAGTTCACTGTTTGGAGTGTTAAGGATTTTCCTTTTTTTTAAACTTCCTTCCAAAAGTGTTAAAAATGTATTAAGAAAGGAATCAAATTTTGCAGTGTACACTTCTGATCAGTGTTCATTATTTAATGAATTTATGAAATGTTTTATATTGTTTTCATTAATATTTCTTCTATATACACAGCTTTTCTTTATCTGTTTAACAGTGTTTCTGGACATAATAGCTGGGCATCATGTTCTGAGATACAATTTATTACTGGAAGTATGCTGTAATTACTGTGCTGAGAAATATTCATAATTTTTTTTTATCAAAGGCAGTCCTGCTATTATTTTGTATTCTTGTTGGGAAATTTACAAGTGCCATCAGGTTGAAGCACAACATCACGGCTTCCATATCTAGTCTCTAATTGCTGTGACTGAGAAAGTCTATATTAAAATCTCCACATAAAACTATTTTCTTGTTATTTGCGAAACATAGTAGCAAAGAATCTAACTGAGATAAAAACAAAGTTTCCTGGCGGTGCCCTGTAAAATGCTATTACTGTGAACTCTTCCTTACCATATTCCAGTTTAGTAACACAGCATTGAAAGTGTTGTTCTACACAATACTAACTTACAACTACACTGTTGTATTGAATATTATTTGTAAAACAAATGCCAACTATCCCTTTCTCAATTTTACATCTAAAGAAATGAGAGTTTAGTTTATAATTTGGGATGGACAGCTGAGATATTCCTGTGTCAGACAAATGATCTTCAGATATGCACAAAACATCTACATTAAAGTTTCTGAAATTTTTAATCTCTACTTGGCATAAGGTAATGTTATAAATTTTACTAGATATTCCATTTATAATTTGATGGAGAATAGTGGTCTGAACATTTTGATTCAATGACTTTGAATTGTTTACTTTATTAGTACATGCTGGTATGTCACTATGTCAGTATGAATTTCTAATTTCAATAAGTTTTGATCAGCAGAGACGTTACTTCCTTTAGACTCCATAATACATCTATTTTATTTACCCTAGAAAAGACCGTTACTTACCACCACTTATAACAGGAATACCTCACTCACTCACCTGGAATGCCCTAATCTTATCAGCAATAAGAAGCGAAAGCTTCCTTTCACCTCTGAAATTCAGATGGAGTCCATATCTTTCCCTACCAATGCAGGCCACATCTATCAAACCAATGTGTGAATTTGCTGGCTGCCAGAGAAACCTTTCCAACAGTACATTTGTACTCTTAATGTTATGCCACATCCAGGGTTTATCATAACGCTCAAGGAAACCTATAAATCCCACATTCGTCCGACTAGTGTTCCTGGAAATGTGAGCAATGTCTTCCTCAATTGATGATTCCTTCCAAAGCTCCGCGATGTGTTTCGTTGGTTGAACCAAAACTGAGACTTCAATTAAAACCTAGTGGCTAGCGTCAAGTTGATCATGATTTAACCAACGCAAAATACCTGATGTTCCATATTTAGTACGAAAAAATACCGAATATGTCATATTTGTGCTAACTGAGTACGACTTTATAACAAAAAATTGCACATGTACAGAAAAAACAGACAAAAGTAAAAGAAACTGAGTTCAATTGGTAGCCTGAATCGTGAGCACAGGAGAGATCAGGAAGCAATGAACGGGAAGTAACTCGGTGACTCATCCCTACGTCCGCCTGAACTGACTTCTGGAAACCATGTTAAAACGAAATCTGGAGGGGCCGATTGGGATTCGAACCCACGTCTTTTGGAACACCAGACCCAAGCGTTATCTTTTACGCACTAGGTTCGGTAGATCTATCAAAGATTGTTGGATGCAATATAGTACCCTATCTTGTAACATTATTTAAATTCATCATTGAAACTTGACGCTTGCCAGACGACTGGAAAAGTATTATCTCGTAGTTCGTGTCCATAGAGGAAGTGAGGGAAATAGTATTGAAAACTAAAGGCCGATTAGTTTTATATCAGTGGTATGGAAACTGAGGGAAAGATTGAAAACAATCATAGCAGAAATGTCCATGAGGGAAGAAACTGGTTTGAAAATAAGTAATATGGGTTTAGGGAAGGATATCCATGTGTATCACAGTTAGTGAAAATGTATACAAGATGTTTCGGATGTAATGGACAATGGAGGACAAGTTGATGGTGTAATACTTTAGCTTTCCAAGTCATTTGACTGAGTGAGCCATATAAATGTTGTTAAATATGGTATGGATGAGGTGTAAGGGTTTGGGAGAGACTATACTAGCCATTTCCAACTAAATGTCAACCTCTCCTTCACGTGGTGCACCCTGTTTGCACGGACGAGGATCTGGCAACTGAAAGATTCCAGGTATAAGGAGTCACCCACTGCTTGCCAACGGCCTCCAAAAGGTGGGCGGAAGAGCGGGGAGCGGTTCAGTGCACCATCTTGCCCTTGGGGTTGGAAACGGCCCCTAGAGCCGGATGAATGAGAAATGATCAACGGCATGGGGATGCAGAAGGCAACAGGAAACCACTGCATTAAAGACGCAAAGGGTATCCCGAGGACATGTAATCCTCTCAAATTACATATATCATGATGGCTTCTTCCTGGGTAAAATAATATCCCAATCGGATCTCCGGGTGGGGACTGCTCAGGGAGGAGTCATCAGAATGGATAGAAACATTCTACGAGTCGGAGCGTGGAAAGTTAGAAGTCTGAATAGGGCAGGTAGGTTAGAAAACTTAAAAAGAGAGATGGAACAACTTAAGTTAGATGTTGTTGGCATTAGTGAAATTAAATGGAAGGACGCACAGGATTTCTGGTCTGGGGAACACAGGATACTTAGCACACAAGCTGTCAATGGAGTCACTGGTGTAGGATTTGTAATGAACAAGAAAGTAGGGAAACGGGTGAGTTATTATGATCAGTTTAGTGACAGGATTATTTTGATGAGGTTAGAAACTAAGCCTGTCCGAACTACATTAGTACAAGTGTATATGCCAAAGTCACAGGAAGATGATGAAGAAATAGAAAAAATATACGCTGAAATTTAAGAATTAATCCAATATGTGAAGGGGGAGGAAAATCTAATAATCATGGGTGATTGGAATGCAATAGTGGGAGAAGGAAAAGAGGGGAATACTGTAGGAAGTTTTGGTCTAGGAGAAAGAAATGAGCGAGGAAGCAGGTTGCTAGAATTTTCTAAAAGATACTAGCTAGTAGTGGCAAACACACTGTTTAAGAACCATGCAAGAAGAATATACACCTGGAAACGTCCTGGGGATACAGGCAGATTTCAGCTAGATTATATCATGGTCAAACAGAGACTCAGAAATAAAGTTATAGACTATAAAGGAGCAGACATAAACTCTGACCATAATTTGATAATAATGAAGTGCAGGCTGAAATTTAAGCAAATAAGGAACCAGTATAAGAAGAAGAGACTGGAAGTGAATAAACTGAAACAATCTAGCACGAGAGAAAAATTTGCAGAAATGGTAGACTTAGGTCTAAGAAGTAACTCCGAAAGGAAATCAACCAAAGACGAATGGAATTCATTAAAGACCGAAATAATGAGAGCTGGTAAAGAAACATTAGGCTTTAGGGAACAAACTGCCCGAAAACCTTGAATCACAGAAGAAATTTTGGAGCTGATGGGTCAGAGGAGAAGGTACAAAAATGCTCAGGACGAAGCAGGAAGAGAGCAGTACAGGTAATATAGAAATCAAATAAATAGGAAATGCAAAATAGCAAAAGAAAAATGGCTACAAGAAAAGTGTGAAGAAGTAGAAAAGGAAATGGTCGTAGGAAAAGTAAATGTTGCATATAGAAAGATCAAACAGAATTTTGGAGAAATGAAGAAAAGAGGTATGAACATTAAAGCTGCCGATGGGAAACCTCTTTTAAGCTCAGATGATAGAGCTAACCGATGGAAGGAATACATTGAGAAACTGTATGTAGGGGACGACTTGAACAATAGAGTAATGGAAAAGGAAGGCGACGTCGACATTGATGAATTAGGAGTTCCTGTTTTGAGGACAGAATGTAATAAAAATCTGAATGACTTGAAGGTAAATAAGGCAGTTGGAATTGATGAGATCCCTGCAGAACGTCTTAAATCCCTTGGAGAGGAAGGAATCGAAAGATTATTCATGGTGATATCGAAAAGTTATGAAACAGGAGAAATTACAACTGATTTTAATAAAAATATTATCTTCACACTTCCGAAGAAAACACAAGCTGACAAATGTGAGAATTATCGCACCATTAGTCTAACATCACATGCTTTAAAATTACTGACCAAAATAATATACAGAAGGATGGAAGGGGTAGTAGAAGAGATAGTAGGTGAAGATCAGTTTGGGTTTAGGAAAAATCGCGGTACAAGGGAAGCAATTATGTCTTTAAGATTAATACTTGAAGGGTGGATCAAGAAAAACAAAGATACTTTTATGGCATCTGTTGATTTAGAAAAAGCTTTTGATAATGTTAAGTGGGAAAAAATGTTCATAATTTTAAATAAGACAGGTCTAAACTCTAAAGTATCGAGATAGAAGAATACTCTAAAAACTATATAAGAATCAAGTGGCTATAATAAAAGTAGAGAATCACGAGATTCATGCATTGGTAAAAAAGGGTGAATGAAGAAAGTCAAAGAAAAATTTCCATGTGGTATAAGTTTTCAGGGAGAAAAAATCAGTATGCTACGATTTGCTAATGACATTGTCTTGTTAGCAGAGAGGGCTGAGGATATTGAGAAGTTATTGAATGTCATGAACAAAATACTGTAGGAAGATATTGGACTGAATATAAATCGAAGCAAGACAAAAGTGATGAAATGTAGAAGAAATGATACCAATAGTAGTAGATTAAATATAAAAATAGGATCAGATGCAATAGGAGAAGTAAGTGAGTTCTGATACTTGGAAAGCAAAATTAGAAAGAACTTTTTAAAACTCTATGTGTGGAGCACAGCAGTTTACGGTAGCGAAACATGGACTTTAGGAATACCGGAAATAAATAAAATTGAAGCATTTGAAATGTGGTGCTACAGAAGAAAATTAGGTGGATAGACATAGTTAGAAATGAATGAGTTTTGGAAATGATGGGTGAGAAAAGAAGTGTATGGAAGAAGCTTACAGAAACAAGAGACAGGCTGGTGGGTCATATTTTGAGACATGCTGGATTGGTTAATTTGTTAGTTGAGGGAACAGTGGAAGGTAAGAACTGTAGAGGAAGACAGAGATTAGAATATATATAGCAGATAATTGAGGACGTGGGTTGTAAGGGGTATGTAGAAATGAAGAGGTTAGCACAGGATAGGAAGGAATGGAGGATTTCATCAAACCAGTCAAAAGACTGACGACAGCAAAAAAAAAAAAAAAGGTATGGGTCTATAAGAAGGTAGTCTTTCTTGGCGTGGAGAATGTATGAAAAGCTCTCCTGTGACTAGCCGAGTCAAGAATGCGTTGTCCGATATTTCGTGGTATGGATCATTGGAGTGAATAATCATAAATCATAATAATAATAATATCAACAAAAACGATTTTGGAGGCAGAAAGCAAAGATGAGTTAGGGAATGTACAACTAAAAGAGCTAGAAGTGTAAATGAGAGTGCTGCAGGGTAGTGTATTGGAGACATTGATATTCATTATTCTAATGGATGATTGTGTTAATGATTTTCATTGTTTGCAATGATATAGAGGTATATAGTAGGATCAAATCAGTAGAGAACTGTGAACAGATTTCGGATAAACTGGATAGGAAATACAGCTGTTCAACTCAATTTGGACTGAAGATAAATGACAAGAAAAGTCAGCTTATTAGGCAGGCAGATTAAAAAACTAAACTTCTGTTACGATTGTAGAGTGGATTCAAATTACAGTCATTTGATAGTAAATTTAATTGGACAGGACACATTGAGCACTTGGTAGGACGAGGTTTCAGAATCTTTAGTTTACTGGAGAGGGTGATGAGGGAATTTTACCAGAAAAGTAAGGAATCTGGTTTACAAGACATTTTGGTGGACATTGCTTCAATAAAGTGGTGTAGTATAAGACGCAAATTTTGGATATGAAATACAGGAGTTTGAGAGAGTGCGAAGGAGGACAGCTAGATTTGTTTCTGAAAATTACCGCAGAACAGAATCAGTAACTGACATAATAAAGGAGCTAGATTGGGGTCATTGGACCAGAGGACGATGTTGCGTGGAAGAGCTGGGTGTGTACAAGACATAGATTGGTGATGAGGTTTGAAAGGCTATTGATAAGAATAGTGTATGGAAGGGGTAAGGGAAATAATGACCACAAGCTGTCACTCGAATTCAGGCATAAGAAGTGAGCGGTAGACTTTTCTAATGTGGGTAAGGGAATCAGCGATTAATATAAGTTGCCACGGGAAGTGATGACAAATACTGAAAGGTTCTCAAGGGGAAAAGTTGTTTGATGTATAAATTGTTCTGAATGAATTGAAAATAAATAACAAAGTATGTCAGGAAATTGTCATCAGAGTATGCGTTCAGTTGCAACTAAATTAAATTTAATAGTAGTTTAAATAATCAGTGTAAAATACAAATTACGTCTACATTAGTAGCTGGAATTCGAAGCATTAGGAATAAACAGAGTCCATGAGTAATGCAGGTCGCTTTGGCTGTGGTGGTTCAGTTTGTGTCTGCTGCCGCCGTGCTGTGGTCGTGTTCACTGGCTGCTGTCCTCGAGGCCGTTTCCCCGCGGACCACTGCTGCTCAGCTGGAAGGCTCCCCACGCCCCAACGCGCCACCCGCAGGAGCTGGAACACCTGCTCCACCAGGTCCTCAGGACCGCCGGCTTGCCTCTGCTCCTGCGGACGAGGAGGTAAGCCAAGACGCACTTCCCACAGTTTGATGATACACTTCCAATCAACGCACTTGTTTAAAAAAAAGAAAAAAGAGAGAAACTTTGTGAGCAAAAATTTTTTTTGATTCACTTCCATTTTTAGGGACTCGTACTTTCCTAATGAATGACGGAACCCTTAAGCAACCACTCACTTCTTCCACTTCCAGACAGTCACAAGTCTCATATCTTCACCCTTTTAAAAATAATAAAGTTATTTACTGGAGGAGAGTAGGCTTGTGTCCACTAAGAATAAATGTGACGCTTTTTTAATCATTAATCATGCTAAGGAGATAACAAAAAACAAAATTATTTATTATAAAAATAAAGATTATTATCATTTTTAGAAAATAAATTCAGCAAAATCAGGCATTCAGTCACGTGACCGCGAACACCAATTAGAAAGCATTACGTCACACCACCCGAGACGCCAAAGTTGTTATTGACATTTTCGTGTAACAGAACAGGTTACTTGGTAAATTAATCGTTTGTAGGAACTTTTGTCACGTTAATACAGTTGTTCTCAGTTATATGATGAAAGACAGGTGTAATTCGTATGGAACCAGGATTTAGCAAAGCAAACAGTAGAAATTTGCCCAAAATTGATGCCGAAACACTTGGTAGTTTTTTCGCGTCAAACATCGGCTTTTGCTCATTGGAATTCCGCAATGGTAAAACTTCGATGTAAGTATACACAAGAGTCAATTATACATTATATAACTTAAATAGCATTATTTCAGTTTTGTAAACAATCACCTGTTGCTTAGACATACGTTTTGTAAATTAAGTGATACTGGTACGATGTTATATTTGTGAAGTATAAGCAAGTGCTAAATAGCTAAACCAGAAGGAAGGCCTAAGCCAAATAACAAAAGATTTCGTTCTTCGCTTCGATACTATCTTCGGCATGAATAACGCCATTGGGTATTATTGTTGTTAGGTACTATTATTTCTGTGCCGTGCCCGTATCATAACTTTTCAGTTGCATCACGTCTAGGTATGACGACATTCAAGACACAATGACAGTCTTGAGCATTTTCGCGGTAAATATAAAATCGTTTTTTAAAATGCAAAATACATAACGTAAATATTCGATTTTAATAGTTTTTTGTGTAAAATAGATAGTAAGGTAAAGTATTCACCTATTTATCAAATTTAGTCAACTAGTCAATTGATTCTATTGTATTTATGTCTAGCTTTTTGTGGCTTCCTCTACGAGAGTCTATGGCGACACTCAGGATATTTTCATGAACGCCATATCAAAAATCAGAAATCAGTAATGTTAAATAACAACAGAAGTAAACACATTTTACAGCAGGAAAGGTCTCATTAAAAAAAAAAAAAAATGTATCCTTATGCGAAGGCTGCTTCGTCACCAACTTGTTTAGTTTAAACAAGCAGTAGATGGCTTCAGTTTTTAGTAATCCTAACACTGCTTAGATATCATACAAAATTTTGCACATAGCGTCAAAGATTATATTCCTCAGATTACATTCTGATATCCCAATATTTTCATGATTATAATCTTACTTGTCAGTCCAGCTGATCGATATTAGTATGTGATTCAGGCGGCAGGAAATTATAATTTAAGCAAAGCATTTCCTTAACTTCTAACCATCATGCCTCATAATGAGGGTGGCGCGTTTTATGTTTGGTAGATGAAATTAAATTTATATGTAGAATAAACATGCTGATCCGTTGCCTTACCTACACGGTGGGGATAGGAAACAAGAATAGCAATAGGAATCACAAGGCAGGCGCTGCCACAGTTAATACAACTATAGGTTCCGCATCTAGAGGAAGAAGATGTGGAAGATGTGGTTAACAGAACGTACTTTGCCGTTTTTTTTTTGTTTTTGTTTTTTTTTTTTTGTTTTTTTTTTTTTGTATGCAATCCTCCATCCCTTCCTATCCTGTGCTAACCTCTTCATTTCTATATACCCCTTACAACCCACGTCCTCCCTTATCTGCTTCATTTATTCTAATCTCTGTCTTCCTCTATAGTTTTACCTTCGACTGTTTCCTTCACCAGCAAATTAACCAATCCAGCATGTCTCAAAATATGACCTACCAGCATGTCTCTTCTTTCTGTAAGCTTCTTACACAAACTTCTTTCCTCACCCATCATTTCCAAAACTCGTTCATTTCTTACTTTGTCAGTCCACTTAATTTTCAGCATTTTTCAGTACCACCACATTTCAAATGCTTCAATTTTCTTTCTTTCTGATATTCCTAACGTCGATGTGTCACTACCATAAACTGATGTGGCACACATTGAGTTTTAAAAAGTTGTTTCTGATTCCTAGAGCAATATTTGTAACTAAAAGGTTACTCTTTTTGCTAGTCCTATTCTGCTTTTAACATCATTCCTGCTTCGGCCATCGGTTGTAATTTTCCTTCCCAAGTAACAAAATTCACTTGCTTCTCCTATTGCATCCGATATCTATTTTTATATTTAATCTGCTACTATTGGTATCATTTCTGCTACATTTCATCTCTTTTGTCTTGCTTTGATTTATATTCAGTCCAAAATCTTCCTTCAGTATTTTCTTCATGCTATTCAGTAACTTCTCAACATCCTCTGCCCTTTCTCCTAGAAAGACAATACTGATTTTTTCTCCCCGATAACTTATGCCACATGGAAATTTTCCTTTGACTTTCTTCATTGCTTCTTCTACATACAAGTTGAATATTAAGGGGGATAGACTACAACTTTGTCTCACACCCTTTTTAACTGATGCATGTCTCTCGTGATTCTCTACTTTTATAATAGCCACTTGATTCTTCTATCTCGATACTTTACACCTGACTTCCTTAAAATTTTGAACATCTTGTTCCACCTAACATTATCAAAAGCTTTTTCTAAATCAACAAACGCCATAAATCTTTTTTTTGTTTTCTTGATCCGCGCTTCCAGTATTAATCTTAAAGACAGAATTGCTTCCTTTGAACCGCGATTTTTTCTAAACCCAAACTGATCTTCACCTACTATTTCTATTACCCTTTCCATCCTACTTAACTACAATTTATATTTACAAATAAAATAACATTAGACTTTTTTTTATTAAGTCCTTTCAGTAATAATTTTCAACAAAAACAATTTCTCGGTGTTTACGTTCTTATGGACGTTTGCCATGTAATTGTAAATATATATTGATATCTGCAACATTCTGAAGCGACAGCCTAAAATTGTCATAGCTTTAAACGTAACAAATATTCAGTATTCTGCATCGGCTAGAACGTTGTTCAGTTCTAGTCAGCACTGCCCTATTCTCAGGTATACTCGTACAAAGTGGTGACGCATTCAGGAGTACGCGGGTTGCAATCTCTGTGCAGCCAACCCGATTTGGATATTCCACGATTTCCCGAAACCTATTCAGGCGAAAGCTGAGATGGAACCTTGAAAAGGCTATGGCCGAATTCCTTCCAGTTCCATGTCCCCATCTGTAATGACCTCGACTTCAGCGAGGTATAAAGCCATGAGAAAAGAAAAATTCTGAAATGGCAAGAAGCAACCTTTGCATTTTCGTCATGTCACAAGTTCATTATTCCGCCGGGTTTATGCACCAACTGATCATATCACGCATTGACAAATACTCAATTTCTATATGGTGCACCCAACTTCCCACCCCTCCCCCCCACACACACACACTACAAACATAAGAGGGAAGAATATAATAATTTCGCTCTTTGAGTGTTGTAACGTAGGATAGGTATTCAGAAGTGCAGTCCTTGATCTTTTGGTAAATATTATTTAATTGTGTATATTAAGCATGGGCGGCCCTAGGGCGGTGCGAGCGGTGCGACCGCACCGGGCGCTGTCATGCGGGGGCGCCAGTGAGAGATCGTCTGAGCAAAAAATTATTAATAAATTCTATAATACCCCAGCTAGCGGTTCAGAATTTTTATATATATATATACACTAATCATCCAGAAGAGTTTAGAAACATAAGAGCTTCAGCCTCGAGTTTCTCATTCAAGAAAACTACAACTCATCCTATAATTAGGCTCTCCGGGGTCGTGGCGCGCCTCCCGCCCCTGTTTCCTGCCTTTTCAGCTGTAGTCTTCAAGTTCATTCACCAGTGGCGGATCTACAAATTTTCTGAGTAGGGGCAAAAACATGTGACTGTCGCCACTTCAAATATGAATTTATTAATTTGCCGCCCGCAGCAGTTTAAAGCCGCTCTTTGATTTTTACGCCCGATGAAGTTTGCCACTCAGGGCAGTAGAGCTAAGAAAGTAGGTCACCGCTCACGAATTTGTCATTTACCGCCCCTTTAAACACGATTTTTTTCACTAGGTGTAAGTGCCCTGGTTTGCCCTCTCCCCCACTAGATCTGGCACATTCATTTGCATGTGGGTATATGTGCATTAGGTGAGATTCAACCTACTTATCTATTTCTACAATGTTAAACCATAGATGATTGCAATTAACGTTGGTAGTGTAAATATTTTACAAAAAGCAATATATCTTTTACAAACATGTCGCTCCCCCCCCCCCCCCCAACACACTTTTTTTTAAGAAAAAACTAAACTCAGGCGAAAGCTTCAAAATTGATTGCAAATTTTTTTAGGTCTGAGATGTCATCTGAATCGTCGTAATCAGAACTAATTCAACAAGTGATGGAAGAAAACTTTTTTTTATAGAAGTTCTTCAGACGAGGCTCATGATGATAAAGAGCAGAAAGTACAGTACAAGAAGAGTTTGCTCTGGTCGCAACGTCGTCTACACTTCAAAATGGGGTATACCATCCATACCATCACCGTCGCCTTTTCAAAGTACAAATTATGATGATTTTTCAAAATGGTCACTCTTTGACCCTGCATTCAGAGATGAAATAATTATTCGAGCAACGATAAAATCCAAGAAAAAAGTCATGGACGTCATTTTTCAAATACTCATTTTCAAAGGGTAATGTCAAATGAAGAAATTTGTAAAAGAAGATGACTTGTTTACTCTAAATCTGAAGATAAAGTATATCATTTTTACTCTTGTTTATTCAACAGAAGGTCTCACTCTTAATTGGGAAAAGAAGAATTTGATGATTTTAGCTACTTATCAGAGCATCTAAAAATTCACGAAACATCCTCAAATCACCAGCACACCATACTGAGTTGGATAGAAACGACTAAAGAACTTCAGTGTAATAGACAAGCATTTGTAAATACAGATTCAAGACAAATAATTACGGTGGGTTGCGATCCTTGAATGAATGATGTTCAAAATATTAATTTTAAAGTGCAATAATTCTTTGGATCTGAAACACTAAATGCTTCTAATAATGGTAACTAACTAGGTATATTGCAACTGCTTGGAAAAAAAAGGCACTGTGATGATGGAGCATCTCCGCCGTATTGCTAATGAGACTAATGTCTATTATTTTGGAAAATGTGTTCAGAACGATTGAATTTCTTAATAAAATTTTGAATCTGGCTAAGTCAGCTAAGTACTTTTCCATCAGACTGAATTGAACACCTGATGTCAGTCACGTCGAACAATTATCTTTAACATTGCTTTTGTTGACACTAATGAAGACGAAGTCAAAGTTTGTGAGTGTTTCATTGCTTAAAAGCCGGTAAGTGACTCTTCGGGACCTGAGAGATTGACTCAGTGGCCTGTATTTTAATGATACATTGGAAAAGTTTGATTTGGATTGTCGAGGCCAAAGATATGACAACAGATCAAATATGATAGGAGGAAACAAAGGTGTCCAAGCAAAATCATGAAACAATATGTTCCAAGCATCTGTTAATTTATTTTATTAAATCTGGTAATAGCAGGTGCCACCAAAACATCAATTATATCAGTTTCCTTAATTAATACTTGTTCCATTCTCTCGATCAACAAAGCGATGGGAAGTGGTATCAAAGAACTTAGGACTATCGACAAAATTTTTTGCGAAACTCGTTTGGAGAATAAAGTTTCTAGCCTCACTGCTGTTCGCTATCACTATTCTTCAGGGCGCCCTTCTGGAAATAAATTTTTTCAATAGCAACAACAGAGCCAGATCATGGAGCAATATGAGTTCATAGTTACAATGGTGATTTGTTATAATTCATTGTTTCTAGAAAATATTCTAAGAAAGGCTATCCAGGATGAAAGTGGATTCAGAAACACTTCACAATTGCTGGGAAAGAGCTCGGAATTTGAGAGAGTACCGGGGTTATTCGTCTGTTCTGATAACAGCTAGAGAGATTACTTATTAGGCTGGGACATATTCAGTCAGTCAGTCAGATTCCACATATTTTGAGTACGAGGCCGAAGAATTTTCACAACTTAATGATACAGTGTCGTTCTTACACATTATCAGAACAATTCCTTGATTTTAATAATTAGAATAATCCTGTGCCGATTTAGAAATGAGTTTAACTAATGGAGAAAAATGTGACATATTAAGTTGCGAATTGACTGTGGAACTTTCTATCTGAAATTATTGGTGATGATACTTGAATGAGCAGAACCAATAAAAGATCAACTTATGAAACAAAATGGTTGGCAGGATATATTTTCGAATGTATGGACTGTACTTTGAATTTTGCTAACGATATCTGTAACTGTCGCTAAAGGAAAACGAAATTTTAGTAAATTAAAACTTATTTACGGTAAACTCGGACTCAAGATAGACTTTCAGATCTTGCAATTTTATCTATAGAAAATAAAATTGCCAAAGAGCAAAAATGAGGAAGTTGGTAATCTATGCCTTATAGTTATGATATTATTTCCTCATTTGTTTGTTTCAAACACTTTTATGTAAAATTGACGTAGGCCTACACGTGATGTCAGCATTGTGTACGCCCGCCATAGTAGCGTAAATAAACCTTTTTAAACATATAGTGTTCTTTTTAACTGTTGCTTTCATTCATGCCATTACTATCATGTACTAATTTTTCTGAAGTTTTCTGCACACGGCTTGGCTCGACTGGTATTCATAACTCATTCTTGTACGAATTAGTATTCGAATCCCACCGAAACTACTTTTTCGATCTTGATAAAAGTAGATAGCCAAACATTATTCCAAATTTTCTCTTAAGCCATCCAGCCGTTTCGACATGAAAAAGTAACAAATATATATATATACTTAAAAAAATACATTTCTAATTTTAGTAGGATGTAAAAAATGTATGTTATCTTCAGTCTGTCTACATGAACACCTTAATCACGAATAAGCGATTGTACATTTGAGGCGCCACAATGAAATCTCGCACCACATTGAAAAACTGCTAGGGGCGCCTCTGATTATTAAGATATTAGATATGAGCTATCAAGGTGGTTAAAAAGGTGTCACTGAATTATAATTTTCTAACCATGTGGCTAAAAAGTCTGAAAAAATTCGAAATGATGGCACTTAATAAGAGGAAAAATTGATTTTTTAAAATATATTTTCAAATTATTCTGCCACAATCCTGTCACCTTTGCATCTCTTGTGATGAAATTCAGAAGGAAAATGCCTGTTTTTGAAGGCAAAACAGATTCATGGAAAATACTAGCAACATTTTTAGAGTAGCTTCCTTTAAATGTTATATATTTTTTGCCTACATCGTCGAATTTGGCATCGTTGAGCTGGTATGCAATCAATGATGTTTTACCCATTTATAATTTAACTCTGTATGCACTGTGAGCCTCAAACGTAATTAAAAGTCGACCTTTCACAATCTTCTAATTTTTTAACCGTATATGATTATAAAATAAAAAAGAGTCACGATTAAGACGCTTAATAGGGACTTTCAATGAAAATTATTTTGGCCAGGATTCGCTGGAAATTTTCTCATTAATCTGAATTTTGCGATCCATAATAGGGCCTATAAGTCTTGCATATAAGCAATAAGATTTATTTACTTTAACAGGAGACCAAATAATTTAGTTGTTAACGAGCTCAGGTTTGAAATTCAAAGTAGTCAGTTTGAATCCCCATCCAGTTTAGATCTCAAAAGTTTGATTGCGACCATAACATTGGTTGAATCGCTGCACAAACTATAATGTTACTATTTGCACTGCTTCTGCTTCTCCTCTTCTGGTCGTTACAGAATGCCTCATATAACATACCTGTTATTTATACGGCTTCTGCTTCTCCTCTCTTTTGATCACAAGGTGTCACCTATAAGTTACTAACCTGTAAGAAATCCATGCGTTTCTTCGATACTCCTCATCAAGAAAAAATAAACATTAAAACCTCACTTGGATGTTTCACTCTTCTTTAATTAAACACTGTTCCAAAAATTGATATATTAAACATTAATTTTCATTTTTATAACAATGCTATCTCCCAGTACACCAATTTCAATGGTCTCAAGGATGGCACAAGTACAGTGGAGGCGAAATAGGAAGAATTTAAAGAGATAATAAAAAATGGTGAGCAAATGTTTATTCCAAAGCAGAAAATAAAGAAAAGTACAGAATCTGCATATTACAATAAAGAAGTGAGAAGATTAAAAGGTTAAAGACGCTAGTGAGACGGGAACACAACAGAGTTAAGAGAAAGGATGGCAATAGGGAATACTTAAAACAACTAAACAAGTAATTAATAAGAGCAAAGCGAGAAGCAAAGGATGGGTTCATAAAGAATATTATTGGTGCAGAATGACCAATGAACGATGCATCTAGAAACTTCTATGGCTATATTAGAAAACTGAGGGGAAGAGAAGGTATTCAGACTATTGTAGTTAAGAATGGAGTTAAGGTCACTGAGGATTTTAAAATTGCATAGATATTGAGTGACTGGTTCAGTGATACAACTGCGGACACTCATCCTGTGATGAGAGGGAATGAATCAGAGGAGAATCTCCCTAAAAGTTTAAATGAGAAAACCACAAAATTTGAACTTCTCAAGAAATTATGAAAGAACTCAGAAAGCTGATGTACATAATATTACTACAGATTTATTAAAGATTGTGGGAAACGATATTGTACCTTAGCTTGAAATTTTATTTAAAATGAGTTTGGAGTGTTGCTGCTTACCAGAGGATTGGAAAAGAGCGATAGTAGAACCGGTTCATAAAGGAGAGGGTTACAAATAGTGTTGAAAATCACAGGCCAATTACTATTTAGTAAGACGAAAACCAGGAAACATTTTTCTTTAACAGAGCGTTAAGGGCTGGATCGTTGAACAGTTGTCACGAGACAAATTTCCGGTAAAACCTGCAGAGATCCAGAAATGATATCAATTGCTTTCTGCTTGTTGGCGGAACGAAATTTTTCACTGCCTCTAATTTTCTAGGATCCGGTGCAATTTATTTCTCACTGATATGTCCTACAAAGTTTATCTTTTTCTTTACAAATTCAGATTAACTTCAATCCGCCAATTCTTAAAAAATGATGTAAGTACTACTCATCTTTCTAATGATAACGAAATTTTTAGGTAAAGAACCACTCTTAGCTTTAATTTTTATTTCATCAATAGCACACCATTCAAAATATTTTACAAATAGCAATAGAAGTAAGCTGTCCTGTACAATGCAGCACATGTGTGAGGAAACAGCAAGGAATCAGCGTCAAGAAATAGTGTATCAATAAAGACGACTCATGATTATTAAACTAACGTCCCTGAAGCTATGCGTGCGCTCTCATTATGCGCCATTATTGATATACAGATGATAACCAGCTATTTGACCACCAGAGGCCATAATTCGTAGAATAAAAGTCATAATGATTTTCATTCGAATCTGAAATCGTTTCATGTCTTGAGGTTGATGAACCTAACTTAACGTAATCTATTTCTCAAATAGAACTGTATAGGTAAAGTAGAGAAATTTCCTCTTTCGTAATAACTGTGTAGCCTAATATTATAATACGAACAAGATCTTGTCAGTCTGCTGCAACACGAACAGGTAACAACAGAAAATTAAAGAATAACTGAAGACATAACGAACCTTCGTGATTAAAATTACAGTCAAGAAGTTTGAATTTATAATCTCCATCTGATCAGAAATTCCATAGTGGTTGCGTACTTCGTTTGTAGTATAATATACTCATTAACAATTACTGTCTTACTTCCCCACCATTTCTCGCAACTCTCTCACGTGTCAACTGAGGCGGGGCAGGATACTGTTATCAGAAACAGGGGCGCCTTGACGTCAGTAGCATTCTCATTACAATAGTTCAGTCAATTATGGCAAGAAGAGTTTTTTACTTGATTCTTACCTTTTTTTTCTATCTCCCTACTTGTTCGATATCATTTTTCCCTGATTCCTATGTTGGGTCCACATACGCAGTGTAACCAACATCCTCAATCATCCTCTTCACGTACTTTTCAATTTTACTCTCTGGTAACAAATTAAGCAATTTAGAAGATGGGAACTGCACCACTTTCGGTACCTGCCAGAAACTGGTACTAACCTGCTGAAATTTACATCAGTCGCTTCGTCAACATGTCCTCTTCACGTTTTGCGATCATACATTGCGGAAAAGTCGCTAGAAATTAATTTTAAAATGCCGAAATATGAAAGGCTGAGCAACTGCTAAATGCTTTCAACACTGCTAAAATAACATAAAAATTATCGGTACAGGGATCATTTCAACCTAAACAGTTTAGTTTTGTCATAGAAATCGTGGTTAGGTTGAAGTACGGCCTGGACCAAGTGATAAAAAATTACGAAATTTTGGCTATACGACATACAACACGCAATGGCGTATTTATGTAATTATGTAATGGCGTATTTGTTTGCAATGGAAGCAATCGATTATCTCTGGTTGCTCGTTGCTATGTAAGATGGCGGTCATCACCGTATTACAACTCGGATAAATATTGCGTGTTTGTCAATTTTGTGCGATTTTTTACAAAGGAGTAGAGCTGAAAAGGCATAAAAACATTTCAACAAAGTTAATTTAATTTTATCCATAATTCGCTATATTGACGTGACTGTATTAATCAGACAAAAGGTAGAATGAGAAACAGCCTTCAGTCACTAGAATACAACTTTTATTGTATTACACAATGCATTTCGGACCCTGTGGATCCATCTTCAGGTTACTATGGTATTTACATTTGGTTTTAAATTTTCCTTAAGCGAGATTCGTGCCTAGTAAAGTTTGTTCCTGCGCTGAAAAATGATTTCAAGTAAGTGACGAGAACACGTTTATTATGAGAGAAAGTACAAAATATGAAAACATTGCGGAAAACTTACCAGAATTGACGAGATGGTGAATAATTGGTAATATATACATATTTATTGCGGAGCACTGTACTAGACACGATGTCGTTTAAGATGCACATGTTTACATAAACACAACAAAACAGTTTACAGATGATGTGTGTTACAAGTTATTCAAAGATGAAATTTATCATTCGTTGCCAGAGTATATCGTGTCGGTGAACTTTTCTTGTATTTAAAAATTAAGCTGAAAATAAATCTTTAAAAATATTAAAGTAATAGTGGCTACTTGTTCATTTAACATATGTTCTTGGCTTTTTATCTTGTGGAGGAATATTTCTAACTGTTCTAACAGATCAATTTTCTTGGCATTGGACTCCATATCGCTCATTTGCTGCAACAGTGACATAACTAAAAAATGACCTTTATTGAGTTATAACCAAAGGATGATCCATTTTCGTGTATACTTTTAGTTTGTAGAACGACACATTTGAACTTCAACTATTCGCCGAGAGAGAGCAGGTTATGTCACTATTGTTTCTCAACAGACCGCCCTTCAGTTTATTCACAACACTGTCATATATCAGTTGAGTTTTGGCTGTTGTCAAGTAACATAGCGACAAGTTTCTTCAAGAGCGGCGTATTTTTGTTTATGACGATCTTATGTAAATGGTAAGAATATTCACGTTAGATTAACATTTGTTCAATAATGTGTTATATCAAATTGTGACGTTCTTTTTGAAATAGGCTGCTTAAATGCCTTTAGTTCTATTCCTTAATGTGTCGCTCTTGATGCAAGGCACCTTGTCTATCGTTGGATTATTTTGAGTTATGACGCTATTACAAAATACCATATTGCATAAACTTAGTCTACACTTTGTGGTTTGAGACGATATGACGTTCTTGCATAAAATCTTCTCCTCCGACATAATTTTCGTCTTCTATGATTCACACTTATGTCACTCTTGTTACTAAAATTTTACTATTAACACTAAATGGGACACTTATTTTTAAAATTTAAAGAATGTTCACATTTAATTAATAATGTACATTAGGATAGTAATATGCGGTTAACAATTAAAAACAGTTTTTTAATTCAATGCCGAGGTTTTGACTTTTTTGGGGTCTTTTATTTTAAGGAAAAAGTTAAAATCAAACAAACTAAAAAAAAAAGAGAAGAAAAGAAGCAATATATTATAAAACTTGCAGATGTTGCTATAAAGATGAATGGCATGACAATTTTATTCATGTCATTTCAACTTTATAACTATGTTTTTAACTTTATTTTTCTTCTTTAAAGTAAATTTTGCCTTGAAAAAAAAAAAAAAAAAAGAGTAAGACTCAATAAAGTTGAAACATCGATATTATATTTTTTAGAAACTTTGCTCTTGGCGGCATCTTGATATCTTATACTACATTTATGCGACGGTTGCAAGTCTATTTTAATATAAATAATGCAATAAAACACCAGAAATATTCGATCTAATGATAAGGGAAGGCGTGAGGCAGCACATAGATTCGATGCCGAAAATTGAAAGTCTTTACCTAAGGGCAAATACAACGAGGCTTTTCATTGATGGAAGCAAATCAATTGCAGACATCCACAAGGACTATGTGGCTGGCTATCTGAAAAGAAAAGAAGGCACCTTTTGCCAACTATACTTCATTTTATAGAATATTTAAAAAAGAATACAATATTTCATTTTTCGTTCCAAAGAAAGATTTAAGTGAAACCTGCGTAGCTTTTGAAAATGCAGACAGTGAAGAAAAACAGTGGTTACAAGAATAATTTAACCAACATCTTATCGAAAAACAATTGTCAAGAGAGGAAAAAAAAAACATACAAAGAAAATTCAAATGCTGTAGTGGTTGTTTATGATCTACAGGCTGTAATGCAACTTCCTAAAGGGGATGCTTCTCTATTCTACTATACATCCAAATTAAATGTTTTCAATTTCGCTATGTATGACTTGAAGAGCAATACATGTGATTGTTTTGTCTGGGATAAAGCAAACGGCCATCGTGGTGCAAATGAATTAAGTACATGTGGCCTTCTTTAGGGAGCGTGCACAAACTACGTGGCTCGGTCCAGAGGGGGTAGAGGTTGGCTGGAATGCTATGCTGGGCTACGTGGGGGGAGGGGGAGGGGTTCCGAGCCAGGCCACGTAGCTTTCCTTTCATAACATTTTTCACAGTTAAAATGAGGAACAGAACACACAACAGCAAACCGGAGAACCTTTCCATGTCAAAGAATTATGTTACAAGGATTTCTATGGCATTAAAGCTCTGACTGGAGACATAGGTCCTCTGAACATGACAGCATTCAAATTATCAGAACTAAAGATGCTTAAAGTCATAAGGGATTCTCCCAATTCTGTTTCTTATAAATACTCGTATGCAAATGACTTTCGAGAGGCAATAATAATCAAAAGGAAGAAAAGTTGTGACTCAGATATTACATTAAATCCAGCATTTAATTCAAGATCGGGAATTTCTCGAAAGAAGCTTATTTCGTAAGAATGCTATACCAAGCTTTTATAAATCTTTCTATGAAATGTTGTAAGGTTTGTGAAGCTAATTAACTAAATGTAACAAGACAGTACCAAGATTACCTGTATGTGATAAAGTTTGGGACTGAACTAAAATTTCCTGATGTTGATAATTACTATAATAGCTTGAGTGCTCATGATGTTTAAATAATATATTTTTTTTAATAATCTGATTGAATTAAAAGATTAAGTCATTACTTTTTTACACAATGTTGCTTGGTTGGAAAATAATTTTGTTCATTTTTTCCCATAAAATGATTATTTTTTCTTATGCAGCCTCTCATTATTATTACTTTTAAAAAATTTCTTTTCTTTAAAATTTATATTTTCTTCTTGAGAAATTTGGCAAATTAAATAAAGCATCTTTTGATGAAATTGTTGTTTGGCAAACTTAAATCCCCATTGTTTTCAGGTATTGTGAATGTGTGACATAACTATAAATTGAAAAAACATTTACTCTCTTGCACTTATTTCTGTTACAAAAAACGACACATTTTATCTTATGCCATGATAATAAAAACATTAATTGCAGCAAGAATGTCATAATTCAAAATGAAGATGATTGTAAGGATATAAAAGAAATCTCCCCATAACCTGCAACTGATATTATACATTTTCCCTTCTATTAAATTGTGTTCTTTCTCTAAAACATAGATATAAGTTTTTTTTCTAGTGAATGCATAAAGTTATTACACATGAAACATTTGAACTGATCCTCCTGTAAAATTGAAGTTTTTGAGTTATGTCACTGTTGCAGCAAATGAGCGATATGTAATACTGCTAAATTATTTTGAATGTCGTTAATAACATGCTTTGTGTCATACATGTGTTCTGCAATGGCTGATTTCTCGAAGTGGTTTAATCTAAAAGCGTTCATGTGTTCTTTGAAACGGGTTTGAAAACTTCTGCCAGTTTTACCGATGTAGTATGCTGGACAGTCTGGTCATGATATTTTGTATACTCCACTGTTCTTGATTTTCTGTTTTGTCTGTTTTTATGTCATGTTCTAATAGGTGTCCTAGCTTATTGTTAGTGGAGAATGCTATTGCTACGTTGGTTTTCCTAAATAAGTTGGCAATTTTTTGTGATATGGGACCTAAATATGGAATGTTGATATATATTTTCTTCTCTTTACCTGAATTATACTGTGTTATTGTATTGTTATTTTTCTGTATTTTGGTGGATAATTTGTCAATTAATTTGGGTGTGTAGCCACTGTTCACTGCTATGGTTTTTATTGTCTCTAATTCTTGTTTGAGGATGTTTTTCTCTAGGTCCAATGAATGTGCTCTATGTAGCATTGTCCTGAAAGCCGCATGTTTGTGTGTAAGGGGGTGGAATGATGTACTGTCTATAGTTGTGTCTGTGTATGTGTGTTTTCTATATATGTTGAATGTGTGTTTTTGTTGTATGTTAGTGATTCCGAGATCTAGAAAATTTATGCTATGGTTCTCTTCATGTTCAACTGTGAACTTTAGGTTTTTGTGGAGAGAGTTGAAGAGCTCAAGTACTTCTTCAACTTCTTCTTTGGTGCCATCCAGTAATAGCAGTGTGTCATCTACATACCTCCAATAATAAACAATTTTATCTTTAAGTTTACTGTTATCTTTAAAAAACTTATTTTCTAAGTGG
The DNA here is from genome assembly GCA_031002005.1 of Vandiemenella viatica. Lineage (NCBI taxonomy): Eukaryota > Metazoa > Arthropoda > Insecta > Orthoptera > Morabidae > Vandiemenella > Vandiemenella viatica. The sequence goes on from JARYHS010008075.1 coordinate 158,207,376, forward strand.
TTGAGAAAGTGTTTTTGATCTTCCAAAATATCAGTTGGATACATAGCCTTTAGCATTAAGACGCAATTTCACGCGCATATTCGAAGTCCATACCTGGTGACTTATGGTTAAAAAATTCATTCAACATGTACAATATCCTCAATTCACAAGCAGGATAGATGACATGACTTCGCTTTAGTAGTCCTATATGGAACACGATTCTCATTTATGGATTCCTCACAAAGTGTGATAACTTTTTTTTTTAATAAAAAATCCTTACGACTAAAATAATATAAACATTTTTCAACGGAATTATTGTGCAATCATATATATTATTCCTAAAAGTTTTTTTTATTTTTTTTATCAGAAGCCATTATCTTCCTTGATACCTAACCGAAATTGATAAATGAAGTACCGTTTTAAAGCTTAAGGTATGCACTTTGGACTTATCATATTTTATAAAAGAAATTTTTCGGAATTTGACCTTTAAATGGCAAAAATGTCAATATATAAGAAACGAAGTCTTTCTCGGCGTTGAGAATGTATAAACTGCTCTCGGGTGACTAGCCGAGTCAAGAGTGCGTTGCTACACGATATTTCGGCGACTAGATTCATTGCCGCCATCTTCTGGTTAGGATGGCGGCAATGAATCTAGTCGCCGAAATATCGTGTAGCAACGCACTCTTGACTCGGCTAGTCACCCGAGAGCAGTTTATACAAAAATGTCAATATTTCTAAGTTGCGTTTTTTTGTGTCACGGGCCATTTATCTCCCTGGATACCTAACCGAAATCCATAAACGAATTAGCATTATAAATATTTAGGTGTTTGCTTTGGAGACATACTATCTTTATACATGACTTTTTCGGGATTAGACCCTTAAAGGGAAAAAGAATTAATAGTTCTACAACGCGTTTTTGTGTCACGAGCCAGTTATTTCCCTTATATAACTAAAATAGATGAATGACGTATCATTTATAGACTAAGGTTTTCGCTTTGGTCACATCATGTTTTAAAAAAGAAATTTTCGGGAATTTGACCCTTAAACGGCAAAAGTATCATTATTTCCTCCCACTATTTTATTGGTTAGACTTTTTGATTTAAGGTATTTTGAGGTTTTTTGATAATTGAGTTAAAATTTTCGTGCGAATGAGAAAATGAATTAAATTAAAGTCATTTGCATTCTTCACCACATCAAACATTTTCAGCCAATCAGTATGCAAGCAAGATTGTCGCACAAATGCAGAGTGCCCCTGAGCATTATTGTATCACTAGTATAATGCATAATCTATATCTATATATCTATAAATGAGAAAACGAGAAAGTTCGGATGTGTGTTTGGATGTACTTCTGGAATCAATAACGCCTTAATAAATCAACATATTTAAATGAAATTTGGCATGAAGTCAGTTAATTGCGTGCGAAGTGTCATAGGATAGATTTTACCCGCAAAAACGCATAGTTCTTTTAGAAATTGCCATTAATATCAATTCTGAAACAACAAAGAGTTTCCTACTTCGTAGATAGCCGTGCCACGTTTACTCTTTGCTTTTTACATAAATGGCAAACACTACTTTTCACAAATAAAAGCAAAAACCTTCTACCTATGCAAGTTTGTGTTTAGTTTAAAAGCCATAAAACCGACGCACTTGACAAATAATAGTTTGGAAGCAGGAAATATAAATCTGTACTTAACCTTAAATTAAAAAAAAGGTAGGTACTGTTGTCAAGTTCGCAAAGAGATGTTTTCATTTGCGTACATAAAATAGTATGACATATCAAATAATACATCATAACTGAAAAAAACAACGTATAATGCTATGAGTATACCATCACGAAAGTCGGTTCACTAAAAGTGCAAAATGTCGTAGTTTTATCTCGGTTTAATTTATTTCCTGTTTCTTTTTTGGGGAGTAGTTTACGTCGCGATATATCACGTCACACCGTGACGTAGTGCTTATTAAAGTTTCTTAAATAACTGATAACTAAATTCCTCTTGCCTTTTGCTGTGACCAGAAGGTTTTGTTTTCATTCTGGTCCAGGCAGAATTTCAATCTAACCACAATCTCCGTTAAAATTGTCGCTACAAAATCAAAGCCACAATCACAATAATTTTATCTTAAGTTATTGATGTATATCGCGACGTAAACTTGAACCTACAGTCTCTGTATTACAAATTATTTTTGCCGAAATTTAAAAGTTAACTAACCCTTTTTATTTTTTGTTCAGAATTTTTGTACAAATAATAGAGACTATGATTCACGAAACTGCTTTTTACTTACTGTTCAATATTCTGCAAATATCTATCGAATGCTACACTTAAAACGAATATATTCAATGGGCTAATGTAGAAACTTATTGTTTCATGAAGGAACAGTGGAAGTCGTTTTAAACACAATACACAATTTACAAGAAGCATATGAAAGCTGCTTACTTATTACTAATAATAACTAAGTTCCTTCTACCTTATGCTGTAACAAAAATCAATCTGGTCCAGGCATCATTTCAACCAAACCACTATCTCTGTTAATATTGCCGCTACAAAATCAAACTATATTGAATTCAATTATACTCCTTACTAAATCACGAGCAGTAACAGTCACTTTATCGAGAAGTTGACCAGCAATATTAACGAAAGTTGTCTCAGAGTTGTAGAGAATTATGGACTTTTCGTTGTACACTGTAAGTTACAAGCATTTTAGTATAATTTTTTTAATTACGTTACTCCAATAACTGTTATGATGCTGATTGACATACTTCATGCGGATGAATGTAGTTTTAGATGAATTCAGTATTTAATTTACTGCGTTATCGCGAGCGCCACATTGCCAATGTCATTATTTGGGTTCATTTAGTATCGCGATCTGAAATAATGAATCAAGTTTATTTCGCCATTCATAACGTCACTAAGATGCAAGAGGCCCTATAGTGAATATATTAATGCGCAACTGATAGAAGCTTTGATTTTCTAGCGGTAAGATTAGCTGAGTTTGTGACTTGGCTGAAATGCAGCCTGGGCCAGAATGAAACATTATTAGTTATTTCAATAGCGCTATTTTAGTGATTTCATGTGTTCCTTTGTTCTGATATTGTATCAAAAGATTTATAATATGCATGGATGATTTAGCAGAATACGTGGCGTTAACCGATTTTTGAAATTTATAAATATTTTATTCAGATAGTGGAGTGGCAGACTGGTGGAGTGGTAATTTGCCGGCAGACATTCAATTTTGTTGGCAGATTGAGAAACCAATTATGAAGAAAGAATCAATTACTATTTTAACAATGAAATTTATATTTTAGCGCAGAATTAATGGCTCCAAACGAATGAACTATAGTAAACTGGTCTACAGGCAATTCAACTGTTTTCACAGATAGAGAAACCATTACCACAATACCACTGATCATTATGGATAAAAGGATCAATTACTACTATACATACTACAATATCTAAATTTCTGTTGATGTAACCAATATATCCTCAAAACAAAATCAATATTCAAAGAGTTAAGTTCTATTTTTTTTAAAGATTTTTTTCAGATATTCAATTCAAATCAAAATATTCATTTTTAGTATTGCAATTTTTTTTAACGGAAATGAACGTTCTTGGGCCACTTTCGTATTTATTTGCTGTTTGGATGTTAGTATTTTTTGTTGTTGATATTTAGTCGATTCCATCAATGTATTGCTAATATTTTGACGTTTCGAGCTTCCATTAGTTAAAACTATATTCATTTTTATTCGCGAGATGAAATTAGTAATTTTAAGAGATGCTGGGTAAACGAAATTCAAATATTTCAAAGAAATGTAAGAAAACTAGGGCTAAGAAAATAGCCAAAACCTAGGAGACAAATCCCCAATATTGTATATACGGATATATTGTAAAGAGAACATTTGTTGGCTACCGTTAAGAAAAACGTGAGTTGCCAAAAAAGGGAGGGGGGAATTATTAAAATCCTGAAATAATTCCTGAAAACGAAAAATTACCTTTAATAATGATGTTAAAAGGGGATCTAATAGGTTACTAACTAGAACCATGAATTTCAGACACAAATAAACCTCATTTATTGAGTCTTATGGCCATACAAGGTCGGGTAGTAATTAACGTTACGTTAAAACACAATTAGATCAGCAAAAGCAAGCAATACCCAGACGTTTACAATTCGCCGGAGTAAGCAAACAAAACTGAATGAAATATCTCAAACAAGTAATAAAAACAGCAAAGTTAACATTGAAATAACATGGCAACACAGGCCATCAAATTGAAGCTAACATTTTTACTGTACAATAGGAAAATCCCAGGGGGCGCCGTATAAAGTGAATGAAAAGCATCAAAATTGAATTAACAAACAGCAAGATGCTTAAAAAAAAATTGAATCGAAATATAAATTCAGCTAGCTCAGAATTTAAGTGACGGGAGCAGAGTCTTAACCCAGGCGTCGCTTAAGGGCACATAAGTCTGTTAAAATCCACTGAATAGTGACCGTCGTTTCTGGTACATTACCATAGAATCATCGCCGTGATGGTGAGCGACAAACACAATGCCACTGCAGCAATGGAAGCTAAATAAGCGGCTACGCCCGCGTTATTAGCATAACTTCCAAATAATGGCAAGCATGCCACTCGACATCTCGCTTTCCCAAAGCAAGAAATGATCAACCACAATGATCATCAGAGAGCGTGCCGGGCTGGACACGTCTATTCACCAGCTCGTCTTGGACCCAAGTCACGTCCGTTCATCAGCTCGTCTTGGACAGAAGTGATGTCTAAAATGGCTCCTTCTTCTTCCTCGGCTAGTTGCTCGCCACATGTAAAAGAACTCCACGGAATTAGTATTGTAGACCCCAATAAATGTTCAGGATTGGCTATCTACACATTTCCGTCGTCACGTGTTTAATATCATGCGTCGCATTCGCCGCCTCCTTCGCGCGTTTCCTACGTGGCCTTCGGGGTAGTAGCGGGGTAGGGGGTAGGTCACCGCCCGATTTCGAACGGGACTCAAGCCGGGCTGTCCCGGCGCCATCGAAGTCGCCTCGCCTGCTCCATTGTTCCTCTCTCAACCGCCGAAATGGCAGTTTCTAGCCTTCGCTATTCAGCCTCCTTCTGAGCCACGCGTTTACCAGAAAATTGATTTACAATAAAATATACCTTTGGCCGCCCCTGGTTTTAAACATACATTTAACCTATCCAGACAATCACCCTCATTATTTACAATTAATTACACGTTGCAAGACTAAATAATTAATAAATTTGAATATAATAAAAAAAGGAATTATGAATATAATTAATAATAATTTAATTATATTCATTGTGGGTTGACACTGTCACACCACCAATATACCTGCTACCCAATCAAAATAAAATTATGCCAATAATTTTATTTTGAACTATTCTAACCCTACAGTTGCATCAAAATCATTGCCTACACTATAGTTTTCATGGTTCCAGCTCACTCGAACCTATCGCATACATGTGACCTCTTTATATATGTAAATACGACACGTGACTCTGGTTAACATAAATAATGAAATGTCTTATCCTAATATGCAAAGTAAAACATCATAAAACATTGACAGGTACATAGATGTAAATGAACGACAAAATAGATCTGTTCAATCAAAAACAAAAAAATGATGTAAGCACAAGATATTAACATTAAAACTAGACAACTCAATTAATTATTTACAACGGGCTATGCAAATCTAGCACATGTGTTGAAGTTAGATACAGCAACAACAAGAATAAAGAATGCACCGAATGTCCATTATCAAGGCCGACACAAGTATGCCGAAACCACATAACATGAAAATCAAATGGAAAAGAAAAATCTTCCGCGAATTTACATAATTTAATCCTTCCGCGAATTTACATAATTTAATCCTTCCGCGAATTTACATAATTATCCATACAATACAAAAGAAAGACGGTTCTCGCAAAATGAACTATATTATGCTTTCCAAACTACACTCGTAGCAAAGACATTATAGCGGTGAAACAAGCGATCAGCTGTTTCCACTTTGCCCGCTCTGTTGTTGTCAGTAAGCGCTGTCCCGTTAAGCTTGCGGCTCAGGCTACCTGTTTTCGTTTAACCTGATTGCAATCCTTCCAGGAAAACTGGCGGTCGGCACAGCTGCTATCCCAAACAGCTGAGCGTCGCTACCTGTTCTCGCTGCGTTAGCGCCTTGTTAGGCAATTACGTGTCTTAAGACTGACACTCTTACTAAATTGCACCAAACATATGTTCTTACGCTATTACTTAACTACTTTCATAGATCATCAAAGTTATGCCTATGCTCTTGAATTATTACATATTTATTTACAGACGACGTCAGTCGCTGCCGTAAACTGTTCGTTATTCAGCGTGTGTCCGTTGATAAATTTTATACACCCCGTTGCTTCATGTTGCGCGTCTTGTTAGATTGTCAGGACCGCTAATGGTTGTGCAAGTCATTATAGTATCATTATCACAGGTAAACTATTTAATACCTCGCGTGGCATCACGGAATTTACGGCTCTACTTAGTGCTTAAGAAATCCCTACTCATTTGATCAGTAAATTTTCTCACGTTTCAACGAAGAACTGGTACTCAACAAGAAACTGCCGAACGATGTGGATCAATCCCACAGTCGAACACATTTGCCTCGGCAAACATATGCATAAAACCCTTGGACTCATTCATTAACACCGCCGAAGGAAGCATCGCAACCTATTTCATGGAACACGACCTTTATAAAACCTTGGACTCACGTATCAAGACGACCAAATGGGTAAGAATATAGCAGTCAGCTCATTGTTTGGACCAAAGTATTCTCCTTGATTAGGATGAGTTTTTTTTTTTTTTTTTTTTTTTTTTTTTTTTTTTTTTTTTTTACAAACCAAACTCTGAAGGTTTCTTCGCTCTTAATAATCGTATGCCGTATTGATTCACTTGAAGATTGCGCGACATGCATACCATATCTTTATTATCTGATAATGACTGAAAGAAAACGGTCATCTTCTACGTTCATTAGACGCCTATGTTGACGAACTTCTCAACATTTTTCGGTGACCATCAAATCCTTTTGTTCGCTCATGAAGGCAGTAAAATTCTTCTACACGGCTGTAAGGGTGAATCTGCGGAATCAGCGATTCAACGCTGAATGAACGTTTCCTTTTTACGACTCCAAAATTCGATATGTCCAAGACCTCGCCCGTTTGTCATCCTTTTTCGGCATGCTCAATAATGCGATAATAATGCCTATACAGTGACCTTGTGGCGTCCATGGACCTTCTTGTGGAAAATGAGCCTGTTTGCGGAATATGCGTCTTTGCCGCATTCGACAGAATCTCGGGTGGCTCGAAACTTTGGACTTACAAGGTCCCAAGCTCTCTTTGCATCGACCTGCCAGCCAACGGAATTTCTCGAAACACCGTTTTGTAAAGCTGCAGGTGTTTGGTAGCGGATTCGGCAGATGGTTTGGTGGTTCCGGCACATGTACAGTTACTCAGGTCACCGACACGGCTGACCACGAGGTTTTGCGTACTCAGTGCCACGTCACAAACCACCTCACTCCGACCAATTTAATAAACCACTCAGAAAAACATTTCAAACCCCGCATTTGTAAGCGTGAATTCCCTGAGGGCAAGGAGTGAACAAATTGATTCCCGTTGCACTCGACATTGCGGACGGAAAATTTCCACCCGATTTCAGAAATCGCGAACTCGGTGGACCGTTTCGCTTTTCTTCAAACAATGAAACTTTTACGGACACTTCTCTGGCTTGAAGGAAGCATGTGTACTGCGAATCTTTCGCCTCGTGTCCTAGGAATGTCTTGTATTTCTTGACTGACGTTCCTTTTTTCGGCCAATGACCACGCAAACAATCGAAATTCCTGAGCTCAGAAATTTTTGCCTTTAAGCAGCCAAATTTCCCTTTATCAGACGCTGAGTGTTGAGTTCATTGAACGTCTCATCTGCAACCTGCAATTCTTCCTCAGATTGATTGTAGTGAGCATGCTCTAATTCTACAGCGGTTTGCCCGTGATTTTGAAGGTCAACTGCGGCAGAATTACTTATTTCCGTCACACTGGTGTTCGGCTTTAACGCGACTCCTTCGTTCGCATTCTCCAATGAAGTACAAATTATTCGAACGTCATCAGCGGGCTCTTCCACTGCTGGGACGCTTCTTCGCACTTCAACTCCCCATTCTCTAATGCTCCTTCGCGATTCATCGAAATGTTGTCTTATATCTTCCTTCATCAACTCATAATTTTGACTTATTTGTTTACTCAATTCCGCCAGCATGTTAAGATTAGGTTTGGTCTTGGGGTTGTGCGGTCGCCGGTGGCAATTCTACCGTTATTTGCGACGCACGTGTTTCAACTTCTGCCCGCATGGGTGGATTTTGAACGGTTTCATTGTCTGGGGTTGGAAAAATCCCTAACTGTTCCCCATCTAATGATGCATTTGAATGGATGCTACGCGTACTAGGAGTATCATTGCACTCTTCGTCCGCCAACGGCATTTCGCGTACTTCCGGTGCTTGATCCATCGCGTTAGTTTGCTCGGAAATTTATGAAATGATTGATCTGCCCTATAATGGTGCGCGACCTCAACTTCATAGATTTGATCGTAAGATACAAATTTCAACTCCGAACAATTGAACAATCGACAACAAACAAAACAAACCGGCACGATTTACTCGAAAAGTACAGCATTAAACAAATTTCGCGCATAAATCCCTTCAACATGAAATAAAACCCATCCAAAATTAAACAACAAGGAAAAACAACGATGTTTCATGCGACACAAATACCTCAACACATGAGCAAAATCAGCATAAAGAAAAATCTTAACTTTTACCATGCATTAAAATTTCAAAAGCACTGACTCTATCTTTAATTTTAAACTAACCATGCTTGATGCAAGTGAACGAAAATATACTTGAACAACTGATTGAAATAAATCACACATTTAGATTTAAATCAAGCATGGCAAACAAAGCAAACAAATTTCAACATAAAACTTATTCTAAAATAATAAAATGAATCAACACAGGTCACATCCATGGATTTTTTTAGACTTGTGAAATTCTCAAAATAATTTCGACTTGCAAAAGCCCGAAACGTTGGGTGCCAATTGTAATAAAACAATGGGTGCTATGTGAATGTCAGTTCAAAAAGGGAGGGGGGATTTATAATTAAATCCTGAAAATGAAAAATATATATAATAATGATGCTAAAGGGGATCTAATAGGTTACTAACTAGAACCATGAATTTCAGACACAAAATAAAACCTCATTTATTGAGTCTTATGGCCTTACAAGGTCGGGTAGTAATTAACGTTACGTTAAACACAATTAGATCAGCAAAAACAAGCAATACCCGACGTTTACAATTCGCCGGAGTAAGCAAACAAAACTGAATGAAATATCTCAAACAAGTAATAAAAACAGCAAAGTTAACATTGAAATAACATGGCAACACAGGCCATCAAATTGAAGCTAACATTTTACTGTACAAAGGAAAATCCCAGGGGGCGCCGTATAAAGTGAATGAAAAGCATCAAAATTGAATTAACAAACAGCAAGATGCTTAAAAAAAATTGAATCGAAATATAAATCAGCTAGCTCAGAATTTAAGGGGAGCAGAGTCTTAACCCAGGCGTCGCTTAAGGGCACATAAGTCTGTTAAAATCCACTGATAGTGACCGTCGTTTCTGGTACATTACCATAGAATCATCGCCGTGATGGTGAGCGACAAACACAATGCCACTGCAGCAATGGAAGCTAAATAAGCGGCTACGACCGCGTTATTAGCATAACTTCCAAATAATGGCAAGCATGCCACTCGACATCTCGCTTTCCCAAAGCAAGAAATGATCAACCACAATGATCATCAGAGAGCGTGCCGGCTGACACGTCTGTTCACCAGCTCGTCTTGGACCCAAGTCGTCCGTTCATCAGCTCGTCTTGGACAGAAGTGATGTCTAAAAATGGCTCCTTCTCTTCCTCGGCTAGTTGCTCGCCACATGAAAAGAACTCCACGGAATTAGTATTGTAGACCCCAATAAATGTTCAGGATTGGCTATCTACACATTTCCGTCGTCACGTGTTTAATATCATGCGTCGCATTCGCCGACTCCTTCGCGCGTTTCCTACGTGGCCTTCGGGTAGTAGCGGGGTAGGGGTAGGTCACCGCCCGATTCGAACGGGACTCAAGCCGGGCTGTCCCGGCGCCATCGAGTCGCCTCGCCTGCTCCATTGTTCCTCTCTCAACCGCCGAAATGGCAGTTTCTAGCCTTCGATATTCAGCCCTTCTGAGCCATGCGTTTACAGAAAAATTGATTTACAATAAAATATACCTTTGGCCGCCCTGGTTTTAAACATACATTTAACCTATCCAGACAACCCTCATTATTTACAATTAATTACACGTTGCAAGACTAAATAATTAATAAATTTGAATATAATATAAAAAAAGGAATTATGAATATAATTAATAATAATTTAATTATATTCATTGTGGGTGACACTGTCACACCACAATATTAAACTGAAAATACTCCTAACAAACAGAATATTTTTATTGTTTTAAAAATTCAGTGAAGTAGTTGGGGAACATAAATAAATTTTTGTTATTTTATTGCAACATTTATTACTACTATTCCTAATAAAAATAGCTCTAAAATAAATTTTATGGTCGTATTGACCTGGTGACACGGCTTCTTTGCGTCTCCGCAATCAGCCCCTTTCGTAGCCTCTTAACGTAAACCAGTAATCCTAACGGACATAGAGGAATCACAGTTCAACACGGAATCAGAACTAAGTGAGCATTCTGGAGTAATTCACATCACACAACAACCTATGCCAGAGGTGAAGGTCGAGCTAAGGACCTTAGAAAATCCTCGCCGAGATTGGGATTCAAGCTGGGGACTTTTCCATCTCCAGTTGGACGCCCTAACCACTGAGCAACCAGACCTCTCAAGAAAATCTTATATTACAATACTCTTCAACGCGGACGAAGTCGCGGGTAACTGCTAGTAACTCTATAAATTTTTTATTCCTAAGAGCGAAATATCGTTATAACCAAATTACCTTACACAGTAACATACGCTGCAAGATCAGTTAGGATAAAATAAACGACCTCTGCAAGATGACTACACGATTTTCACGGCTAGATGTCTTCTTTTCGAAGTTAATTCTTATTGACACTACTGTCTGCCGTGTGTATTAATTCACGCGTTTAGTTGCGCATATGAGACAGTCCAGAGCCAAGCCCTTAGATAACAGCATCACATATCACAGAGGTTTCAATAAACTGTGTACAATAAGTAGCTTATCTGATATTCTTTTCTGTTACAGAAACATTTTTGTTCCGCTAAGGTCAGTGACAGTTTGTCATACATACAGTATGTTTTGCGCGTTCAAAAGTTTTCCCCAATTATTTCGTAATACGTTGTAAGTATTTTGCTACGAACCTATTACACTAAACAAACAAACAATCTTCCTTCATCGTATTATAAACCACAAAACTTACTATACATCGTATTCGCTAAATTTTCGCACGGGTGATCTTGTATGGCACCTAAATCTTTAAGTAGTCTGTAACGAATTTCCCACACCACTTTCTTTCGTGACATACATTTATTCCAATTTGTGGACAAGACACCAGATGTACCAAGGTTTCTATCTCGCCGCACGAACAATGTGGTAACTGGCTGTTCTCCCACGTATCCCCAAGTGGCAAGAGTATCTTTGCAGCGACCAACTCCAACTCGAAGCGTGTTTAACGACTATGGGCCATGGTTGTTCAGACCCAGGTGGTAGACCCTCTTTTGGCTTGATCCACTCGAACTCATATTGCATTCTCTTCTCCCAAGCCAATATTCTTTCTTTGCTTGAAGCACCATTTGTTGACTGTGAAGTCCGCATGAAGATTGATCGGGACTTTAATCTATATGATGCTGGTGTATAGCCATGTACGGGGTGTCAGGCGTTTTCGTGCACGTCAAGCGTTGCCACGCTGGTGACAACTTCCCGGAGTATATCTCTAGGAGCGATGCCAGCTAGTATCTCCACTTTGCTCACAGGCGATGGTCTGAGACTACCTGTGATGAGCCGGCATGTTCTGCGGAGCGCAACGTCTACTGTCTTAGCATTGCTGGATTTTTGCCACACAGGACATGCATACTCTGCTGCGGAGTACCATAATTCTAAGTCAGAGGTGCGGATGACGCTAGGGTTAGCTCCCCAACTAGATCCGGTCAACTTGCTTAAGATGTTGTTGCGTGATGATACTTTCATCTTTGTACCAGTGGCTTTTTAAAAGTGAGACCTCTATCATGAGTTACGCCGAGGTATTTTGGGTTTTCACTGTGCAACAGAGTCGATCCATTCCAGGAAACATTCAGCTTTCGCTTAGCGCATTTATTGCGCAAGTTGAACGCACAGACTTTTGTTTTAGGGGAGAAGCAAGGTGCCTCCACGAGCGGCGTTAAGATTGTAACGTCCGGCGTCCACCGGTACAGCAGGCAAGTTGCCTCTGGCCAAAACTTGCACCACGATGATAGCGTCTACAGTTTCTAATTTCTGATGCGAATAGAAATCAATCTCTACATTACTTTACCAGTCACTCATATCAAACTATTCCGCCCGTTATCTTCATTCATACTTGATATATCGGTGTTTATATTGCACTTTACTAGTCATGTGGTAAGCAGCAAGTCAGCAGATTCAGTCTAAGCAATATTACAAAGTAAGATGGAATATCGTTTCTCCCTTGCTTTAAAGTACAGTAATATTATCAATAACTTTTCGCTATTTTAGATTTATTAGTTTCCTCATACTATCCTCAAGATTTATTTCGATTTTTTTAGTCTGCTTATTATTAGTTATGGGGAAAAACTGCTTCCTGTTTTACTCCATCCCATCTTTTAATGACAGTCTCTAATGGTCTCATTTTTCAGATTACACATCCTTATTCACAGTAGTCTGAATACCATCCATTCCCTTCAGTTTTCTAGCATAGCCATAGAAATATCTAAGTGGATCATTCAATACGTCCCTCCCCCCCCTTATAATATTTTTCATAAATTGATCTTTAGCTCCCTTCATTGCTGCTATTTACCTTTATTTTAGTTGTTTAAAATCTTTCCTACTGGCTTGCTGTTTTTTGACATTGTTGTATTGTATTTTTACCCACGTCTTCTCTCGAACCTCCCTACAAAAATTAAATTGATCACGAAATAAATACTAAGAACTATAAATCTGAAATTACTCCAAAACGTCTCAAACTTGCTGATCATCCACAAATTACTGTTTCGTCACAAGACTTCGATATAATCTCGACGAAAGAGATGACGAAAGGGCATCAATGTGTTTAATGTGAATATCTCTACTGTGAGCATAAAATTCGAAAATTTGTCACAACGGGTGAATTTCCATATACGGTTCTGAGATTTTTACATCTTCATTATTGATAATGCAGAATTCACGAAGAAAAGTATTCTGTTTCGATAACGTCCATAAATATTTAAAACCCGTATACTATAGATCAGCTGCGCAACAATAAAAAATTCAGTAACAACTTTCAGTTGAATAGCAGGTCACAAAATAATCACTATCTACAAGAACAGTTGCGTGTGTTTCTTTAGAAATCCCGCCTCATTTGATAAACTTTTTTTTTTTTTTTTTTTTTTTTTTTTTTTTTTTTTTTTTTTAAAAAAAACAGTTTAATGTCCCTTTTTAACAACGTGGTCTTTAGAGACGGGAAAGGATGGGGGCAAGGAATGGGAAGGAATTCGGCCATGGCCTTTTGAAGGAAGCATCCCGGCATTCACCTGGAGTGATTTGGGGAAACCATGGAAAACCCAAATCTGGATGCCCGGACGGGGATTCGAACCTCCGTCCTCCCGAATGCGAGGCCAGAACGCTATCCGTTACACCACCACGCTCGGTTTGATAAACTTTGTGAGTGTATTGAACGATGATACATCACTACGTTTTATTATTACAGCTAGATCCAGTCTGAAACAGTGGTTCACTCACAGGTACAAATGCCATTTAAGAATAACGTATTACCTCCATCTCAAAATGACATTTACGTAACAGCGCTGTGGAACAGCATGTTGCAAGGCACACGTGAATTATTATATAGCGTCATAGGCCGTATAAAATTATGTAACGAGTGCAGGAATGCACTCGACTCTAGCCGGATACTCAAGAAACGAATTATTACTCCTGATTCACTAACCGCAATTAGCTGAAAAGGCTGTATGAAATAATATTATTATTAACACCAGCAACAGCTTGAAAGAAGGAATGTATCCTTCATATGCAGCTAATCCAGCTTTTTGATTTAGTTTTTGGTCCAAATATGCATAAGCTATACCGCCGAGTACTCTGTCAAAACACTCACCAGATTGCTGTCGAGCATCGCTAGAAACAGTAGCCACACATACAAACTGTATTGGCTATGCAGGCATTGACTTGCCATATTTCTAATTCTGAGCTGCTTTGCTCATGAGTTATACCAGTTGTATGTAATATGATAATGTGTAAAATATGCCGAGGAGTTAACTGGTCGATTCAGTAAGTCCATTCGGCGATCTGGATTTCGGTTTTCCACAGTTTTACGAAATTATTGCAGTGAATGCCTTAGCCTGAATGGTTCCTAGTGAAGGTCACACACGAATTAGTGCACACCCTCTCCAGGCTCTAATGCCAGTGACTCCAACTTAAAAAAGATTACTTTACCATCGAGAAACTGCTTTTAAGTCTTAATGTGCTTCATTAAAAGGAAATTGAAAGGAGAACGTAAAAACAGGGAAGAAAAACTGAAAGAGTGCAAATAGTGAAAAGTGAAGGAATGGTATCGAATGGTAACCAAAAAAGGGCAATGAGAAGACACGCATAAGCAGTTCTGTTAGTGACGCAACATTGACGTTGAGCTTCACCCTCAGCTGGCCTTAAACAAACACTGTGTGCGGTGAGCTCGCCTCCTGGAAGACAAACCGCAGACCGCGGCGCCAGTGTAATCTGCGTCACGACAGCTTGTCGTCAACACATTTCACAACTACTTCGCAAATCATGGTATATCCTTACCCGGCTGCTTCAGATTTTCAAGGAAGATTCACGAGCAACTGATCACATACGTTTCCAACTTAACCAATATATTTATTGAGATCATAATTTTCTAATCCACGAAATGCTTCCAGAAAATTACGCGAGTGCTCCCTATCAGCCAACTACCTGGCATTTTGATGCCTTTCTGAACACTCTTTATACCTCACATCAACGGATAAAGATGAAATGGATTAATCTGAAGCCAAAAACCAGTTGTTTACAATACCGCATTCGGTGCGGTTGGATTATTTACTTATCTATGTGATACACGAAAAATGAAAAAAAATATTGTGTAACTACATAGAAATGAAATAAAAATGCCGTTTATGAAGGTTTCAGGACTTTATCAAGAGAAATAAAGAAGACCCCATTTGAGTCTTTTTGAAGCAAGTTCAGTTGATCGAACACATATTAATTTATTTATTTTTATTACCCACGTCCTCAATTATCTGCTTCATATATTCTAATCTCTGTCTGCATCTATAGTTCTTACCTTCGACTGTTCCCTTCACTAACAAATTAACCAATCCAGCTTGTCTCAAAATATGACCTACCAGCCTGTCTCTTCTTTCTCAAAGCTTCTTCCACAAACTTCTTTCCTCACCCATCATTTTAAAAACTCGAACATTTCTTACTTTGTCTGTCTACTTAATTTTCAGCATTCTTTTGTAGCTTCACATTTCAAATGCTTCAATTTTCTTTCTTTCTGTTATTCTTACAGTCCATGCTTCGCTACCATAAAGTGCTGTGCTCCATACATAGATTTTTAAAAATTTCTTTCTAAGTCCTAGATCAATATTTGAAAGTAAAAGATTTATCTTTTTCATGAAGGCTGTTTTTGCTAGTGCTATTCTACTTCTAACATCATTCCTGCTTCGGCCATCGGTTGTAATTTTGATTCCAAAGTAGTAGAATTCACTTACTTCTCCTAACGCATCCAATCCTATTTTTATATTTAATGTACTGTGATTGGTATCATTCCTTCTACATTTCATCACTTTTGTCTTGCTATGATTTATATTCAGTCCAAAATCTTGTTTCATAATTTTGTTCATGCCATTCAGTAACATCTCAATGTACTCAGCCTGTTCTGCTAACAAGACAATGGCATCAGCGAATCGTAGCATAATGATGTTTTCTCCTTGAACACTTATGCCACATGAAAATTTTTCTTTATGGCTTCCTCTACATACAAGTTGAATATTGACTGGAATGGACTACAACCTTGTCTTACTCCCTATATGTCTCGCGATTCTCTACTTTTATCATAACCACTTGATTCTTATATAGTTTTTAAGTATTATTCTATCTCGATATTTTAGACTGAATTCTTTAAAATTTTGAACATCTTGTCCCATCTAACATTATGAAAATCTTTCCCTAAATCAACAAACGCCATAAAAGTATTTTTTTTTCTTGATCCACCCTTCAATTATTAATCTTAAAGCCAAAATTGCTTCCCTTGAACAGCGGTTTTTCCTAAACCCAAACTGATCTTCACCCACTATCTCTTCTACTACCCTTTTCATTCTTCTGTATATTATTCTGGTCAGTAACTTTGAAGCATGTGATATTAAACTAATGGTACGATAATTCTCACATTTATAGGTTTATACTTTCTTTAGAATTGTGAAGATGATATTTTTATTAAATTTAGTTGGAATTTGTCCAGTTTCATAACTTTTTGATACCAGTTTGTACAATCTCTTGAATCCTTCTTCTCCTAGGCATTTAAGAAGCTCTGCAGGGATATCATCAATTCCAACTGCCTTATTTTCTTTCAAGTTATTCAGAGCTCTATCAAATTCTGTCCTCAAAACAGGATCTCCTGAGTCATCAATGTCGAAATAGTCTTCCTTTTCAATTGCACTATTGTTCAAGTCATCCCCATCATGCAGTTTTTCAACGTATTCCTTCCATCGGCTAGCTCTATCATTTGAGCTTAAAAGAGGTGTCTCATTGGCAACTTTTCTTCATTTCCTCAAAATTTTGTTTGATCTTCCTATATGCAACATCTACTTTCCCTACGAGCATTTCCTTTTCTACTTGTTCTTGTAGCCATTTTTCTTTTTTTTTTGATTTCATTTTTATTTGATTTCTAAATTGCCTTTATTGTTCTCTTTCTGCTTCATCCTGAACATTAAAATTTGCAGATGGCAAATATAAGTGTTTGCAGGAAAGGGAGAACATGGGTGTTTAGGGAAATTGTCACCGGAGCGTGCGCACCATTGCAATTTAATTAATT
The DNA here is from genome assembly GCA_031002005.1 of Vandiemenella viatica. Classification (NCBI taxonomy): domain Eukaryota; kingdom Metazoa; phylum Arthropoda; class Insecta; order Orthoptera; family Morabidae; genus Vandiemenella; species Vandiemenella viatica. The sequence continues at coordinate 158,224,703 of JARYHS010008075.1, forward strand.
AATTATTATTATTATTGTTATTGCTGTGCTTTCTCCTCTGATCCGTCGGTTCCAAAAAAATTTCTGTGATCCAAGGTTTTCGTGAGTTCCTTTCAGAGTTACTTCTTAGACCTAAGGTTATCATTTCTGCAAATTTTTCTCTCGTGTTAGATTGTTTCAGTTTATTCACTTACAGTCTGTTCTGCCTATATCGCTTCCTTATTCGCTTGAATTTCAGCCTGCACTTCATTACTATCAAATTATGGTCAGTCTATGTCTGCTCCTTAGTACGCTTTACAGTCTAGAACTTGATTCCTGGATCTCTGTTTGACCATGATAGAATCTAGCTGACATCTGCCTGTATCCCCTGGACGTTTCCAGGTGTATATCATTCTTGCATGGTTATTAAACAGTGTGTTTGCCACGACTAGCTTACAACCTGCCTCCTCGCTCATTTCTTTCTCCTAGACAAGTACTTCCTACAGTATTCATCTCTTTTATTTCTCCCACTATCCCATTCCAGTCACCTAAGATTATTAGGTTTTTACCCCTCCTCACATACTGGATTAATACTTCCATTTCGTCGTATTTTTTCTCTATTTCTTCGTCATCTTCGTGTGACGTTGGCATACACACTCGTACTAACGTGGTTGGAGCGGGCTTTGTTTCTAACCTCATCAAAATAATCCTGTTATTAAACTGTTCATAACAACTCACCCGTTTCCCTACTTTCTTATTCATTACAAAACCTGCACCAGTAACTCCACTGGCAGCTTTTGTGTTAATTATTCTATATTCCCCACACCAGAAATCCTGTGCAACCTTCCACTCAATCCCACTAATCCCGATGACGTCTAATTTCAGTCGTTCCATCTCCCTTTTTATGTTTTCTAACCTACCTGCCTTATTCAGACTTCTAATATTTTACGCCTCGGCTCGTAGAATGTTCCTGTCCATTCTTATGACGCCTCCCGTAGTAGTAACCACCCCGAGTACCGATTGGGGACTATTTTACCCACGAAGAAACCATCATGATATAGGTAACTTGAGAGGAACACATGTCCTCGGGATACTCTTTGGTTCTTTAATGCAGTGGTTTCCCGTTGCATTCTGCATCCCCATGCCATTGATCCTTTCTGATTCATCCACCTTTATGGACCATTTCCAACCCCAAAGCCAAGAGGTGCTCTGAACCGCTCTCCGCTCTCCGCTCTTCTGCTCTCCTTTAGGACGCTGTTGGCAAGCAGCGGGAATCTTTCAGTCGCCAGAACCTCGTCCGTACAAACAGGGTGCACATCGTGTAGGAGAGGTTGGCATTTGGTTGGATAAGGCTAATATATTCTTTCCCAAAACCTTTCACCCCTAGAATGCATGGTACTACTTTAAAATCAGAGCGTGTTGAAAATGTTGCTCCATAGGTCTTCCGTGCAAAAACCGCGTTCCATAGTCGCGAGAACATAGTTTCACAACAGAGAGAAATTTAGAAAGAAGGTATGAATAGTAGGACTGAATGGTAGGAGGGTCTTTCATCAGTTGTCAGCGGAGGTACCCACTCTTTTAAATTAATACCACGGGGAAAGCGTGTGTGTGCGCGGCTGTTTACTGAAATTATCTAAGTTAGTATATGAAGGTGAGTAAGTTGGTTATAAGTCGTTTTTTTTCGTAAATAAGGGCGTTTTACGAGTTACTCTTAGTTTGGTTAGTTGGTAGAAGGCACTACCATGTTTAAATAAGATCCATAGACGTCATTACTTAGGGGTAAGAACAGAGACAAGCAGACAGAGAGAATGTACCAAGACTGTTATTCGGCGCAAGTGAAATTCAGTGAAGCCTTAAATCACTCGAGCATTCTGCTTGTTAGAGAGTAATCGTTTAAACTGCTCAGGTTAGCAAGCAATAAATAGAGTACTCTGTATTCCAGAAGACATCGCGCAACTTATGTAAATGAGCTTTATTAATGAAAAACAAATGTTAATGATCACTGCACGAAGTACATTCAGACGATAGAAGTTATTACGTACAGTTATGGAATATTCAAGAAACATTATAGTTGCGAACATAACAGAAATGTAACTGAGAACTGCCAGTTTAAGAATAAATATTTTGGAATTATTACCCGGCAAGTACAGTATGAGGAGGAATTTTATGATTGAAAATCTCTGGGGCGCGCGGCCGTGTCAGTTGAAATCCTCTTCTGACCTTGAGGAAGGTCGGTATTGACCACCAACTAAAGGCGAATGACTAGGTTTAGCCCCTTCGCCAATAAGGTAAGGACCGCGCAAGACAAGTGAGGCTTATAAACCTACGAGAATTTACACAAGTGGTAGAGCAAAACACTAGGGGACAAAATATTTTAGATATATACCTAATAAAACCCGATGATAACCTCGTGGGGTGTCAAGTAACCGAAGTAATAAGTGATCATGAAGCAGTTCTGATGGATGTTGTGGTAGTAGCTGGGGTTTGCTGAGTAATTATATTTATAGCATTCAATTCACCATTTTATTAATTTTAATATTAATGATTTTGTTGATCTCATCAATTTAATAATTTTAATCATTGGATTTTATCAAATAGGAAGCGGGTGCAAAGTGATATGCTATCTTGCATTACTAATGTAAGTCATAACCTGACAGATTTATTCAAATTCAACATTGAATTCCTACAGACGTCGGTTAACCTTACAATTAATTTAATACATGAAAATCAAATTTTCCAACAAAAATTAACACCGAGTCTTACAATATGAGGCATAACACGTTAATTCTAAGCAAACAAAAGTGACATATTTTTGTGAAATTTAAGCACTATGTCAAGATGCTTATTTATAAAGCTGTTCACAAATACAAGCTTATAGAAATGAATTCAAAGAGGGCGCCATTAAGTCTTGGACTTAAATAAAATAATATTTTCTGATTGATAGGAATTTATAACAGTCTTCCCGTATCAAATCAGGTTGCTCACGGCTAATAATACGCTCAGAAAGATTGTTGGTGAGTGATACTCTGCTCAGATGCGTTGACGGGTCGAGGAAACGCACAACACTGTGTCCTTTTTAATGGCTGAATGTCTTTACCGTTTATACAGCAGCGGCGTTGCGTCGCTTCCTTCAGACAACAGCAACCGGTACCACAAGCCAGAGGTGGCTCAAACCGAACTGTTATAAGTCTCGTCGTAATCGCAGACCCGGCGATGGCGTGACCTCTCTGTCCGCCAGACACCAACGTAAGACCTCCTTCTCTCTCTCGATGTCGGATTGGAATCCCCTACCAGCTCCGTCGAAAATCCAATCCGTGGGTTTGTAAGACATGTGGACCCAGAACACACCAAAGAGCTAGTTATTATTTTGTAACGTTCACCGGAGATTAGCGGGCCTTCACTCTGTATTGTGCAATATGTTGCCACTCAGCCCAGGTATGAAAGGGGTCGCATCCAACGTTACAGGTGTCTCCTTCCAGGATTAATGCGAAAATTCTCTCGAGCAAAATATTTCAGCCCTCCTTTCAATAAGAATTATTGTAACTATTTAAAACATTGTACGAGTCCGACACAGCAGTCTTGTTACAAACTGGTAGTACTTATGATAATAACTTTTTACAATTCAGTAATATTGATGTTTGGTATACGGACAATATTATTTTCAAAGAAGTTTTGTAAACTAAAGTATCACTTCATACAAATCCAATTTTTAAAAATTTCTTTTTTAAATATTTTACAATTAAACATGAAGTGCTAGTATTCCACGAAAGAAATGTGGTAAGAAATGTTCGTTTAAATATATGAGTTCCTTGAAACCAAAGAGAAAATATTAGTAGGCTTCCTGGTACCTGAATCGTCTACGAGATGGAGTTAGAGCTGTTTTCGAGATACCAGGAGCAAAAATTGTTAGTATTTTGTAAAATTGGGTTTTTGCAGGGTAGACAACTATTTATATAAACTGGAAAAGCAAAATATTATCTAAACATGAAATTTAATCCAAATAGTTAGAGCCGTTTCCGAGATCCAATATATATATATATATACCAGAATTGCTCGTTTAAAGATATGAGATAACATAATTCTGTGTAGTCATAATGATCTCGTGAGGCTTTCTATTGGCTGCACATTCCGCCCCTTTCTTAGCCACCTCAACCTAATATTACAACGAACATGCTTGTTATAATGAGAAATAAATAGATTTTATACAAGCATTAAAATTGTGTCTTTTGCCATTTATTTCCTTCTTTTTTTTGTTCTGTTCAAAGATCCTCTCATACCAACAATATTTGACCGTGTCTGGAATGTTCTTGAATTAAGTTCGTTCCGAAAGATTAACAGGTTCCTTTCTAAGCAAGATATATCAATTTTTTTCTGCGCAGCTATTATTTCCAAAAAAAACTCACTACAAAACTATTATTATTTAATAATTAATCCTCTGCTCGACCTCTCTACCAATAATCCCCCTCACTTCTTCTTTTTTCAGAGATCCTATATTTTCCAACATATCAAAGCAAACAATCTCTGTTAGACCTATCATTCTTTTTGTTAATTGCTTAAACTTTTATTTTACCAATATTAAGGCCTTTATCGTTTTAAATATGTAACTTTATTAATTTTAATGAATCGCTATGTTACACTAACCCAATAATCCTATTCGGTATAGGGGGACCTACAATTTAACGTGGAATTCGAACCACGGAAGCGTTCTGATATACTTCACACTAAACAGCAAGCTGTGCTTGAGATGAACGTCGCGTTAAGGACTTATAAAAATCCTCGCCGGGACAGGCATTTGAAGCGGGAACTTTCGATATCCAGACATACATCTTAACCACTAAGCCATCAAATCGCTCACTTGAATTAAATAAAATTATCCTCCTCTTACTAAAGTGATCTTTACATGGAAATATGATACTAGAGTAACTGCGAAAAGTTTCTGCGTTCCCTCAAACTCGACTTCAAGTGTGGATGCTGAGTTCTCGATCAGTGTGGTGCTATTGAGCTGTTTGGCATAAGAAGGCAGTCACATTTGCATATACGGATTCGGAATTCACTCCTGGATTATCGACTGAGCATAATCTCGACAGTCTTGCAGTTAGTTTCACTGGAAGTATGCGCCGTTAGCGTTGAGAAAAATAGCTAGAAAAAGTGTTTTGAGGAATTATTATCAGAATTGAAAAAAATTTAGGAAAGGCAACTCTAAATTTATTAACTGATCCCTTCGTTAATCCATCTGCCTTAAAAGCCGTCTTTTTGGAGCAGACAGTTTAATTGCGTCCCTCACAAATTTTTAGTTCCTCAAAAGACCAGTGGCCAGGCCTTCTCTTGAAAACCCCATTGCTCTAATTGACTCTGACAGGTATTTCTGACGTTCGCACTTAACACGTGCTAAGCTGCGTATCCACTACGCGCAGAAAACCCTCGAATATTCGCTCGCGAGGCGACTCGAACATTGGCGCGGTCGAACATGCTGAGCTGCGAGTCATTTAGGCCTGCGGTAAAGGCTCCCACTGCTTAGCTCGAGCGCAGTTAGGACGGGGGTGTCTTTGTTCGAGTTGACTCACGCGACACAGCTACACTTTACTACCATAGATAATTTGTAATACAATTGTACGGTGCCTAAGATTTTTTATGAAATTGCATAATCAGGCTCAGATGGTATCACCTCTATTATCACCATAACCATCACCAGAGACTCCAATCGACGAATCTATAGAATTGCCAAACGACATTTTAGCTAAGTAAGTTCTATTTAAGAATGGTATCAGAAAATTGATTAACAATAAAAACTTTAAGATAAAATGGGTATTATTTCTTTATCTTTGCCAATTCTTTCAGAGCTTTGCATAATGTAGTAAAAACATCTGGAACTATTCTCTAAAATGATTGTTTTGACACTCGATAAAGGTATTGGAGGTTAGTACACGAGTCTCCAATTGCTGCAATGTTGAAGTTACAGCGACTTTCAATAACTGAAATCACCTCCCGAAATTGTGTGTTTACTTTATTCACACTTGGCTCAATTAATGATTTTAAGAACAATAACTTAACCTTTGTCACTCTCGTAAAATTTGTTAATTGCATCCTCGATGGATCCATATCTCATGTTTCCATAAGTTTCACACCATAATGTATTCTATTAATATAATTTCCTTACCCACCAAAACACTTTTCGTATAGGTTTCTAGTTTACAATGTGATGCTTCTCACATAAAAGGGCAGCTGCTCGTGCACGTGAAACGTCCACTGCGGCTTCACGAAAAGACAGTGCAGATAAGTTTGCCACGCAGTGTTCAGCCGCGTTCGTTACAATAGAAACGGCTCGCGCGGCAGCCGCGCATAGTCGATACGCAGCTCCAGAAGGGTAAACGGGTCATTCCAGTGTGAACGAGAGGGAGACGGCGGGCTGGCCGACGCCGGGTGGCTGCGTGGAGCTGCGGACCGCCTCGCAGGCTGCTGAGGCGTGGTCGCCGTGCTCGGCAGGCCGGCCCGTGCCTCAGCTGCTGCTGCTGCTGCGGGGGGAGCGGCAGGTGCCTCGCTCGCTGGCCCGCACTCTCCTGGCCTCGCTGCCGCGGCACCACGCTGTTGCCGCCACCGTCGTCGTGCTCAGCAGCGGGTGAGACACACTCAGGACACTGCAATGATTTATATCATCCAGATAAAGCAGTAACATCGGCCTAATACCAACCCCTTTACGATTTTGTTATCTGCCTCTCTATTTACACAATTTCCGAATGTGCTTCTCTGCTCTTGAGGGTGGAAGCTCCACCTAATAGAAGGCTGTTAGCCCCTAAATGTCTCATCAAACGATTTGCATTATGTTTCCACATTCTCGGTAATTCTTCCCTATCCTTGTCCATAATTGAAAAAAGGCCTCTTCCACTCAGCTTTCTTAAGTCACCATAGAAATATCTACCTGCATCATTCCATATTTCTTCGTACCGCCATAATATTCTACATGAATGCTTTTTTTTTTTTTTGTCGCAGTTAGCTCTTTGTTTTGGTTTTCTATTTGTTCCCAGTGTTTCTATAATGTTATGCTCTCTTCTTAACAGCCTCTGCAGACCTCTTACCTTAGTAGTATGTTGGTTACACATCTCTTTTTTGTTTTATAATAATCATTTGTCTCTGCATTCTTAGGCGTATACTTGTGTACTCTTTCCATCATTTGATTTATAGTTGTTGCTAAATAAACCTACTCTTTTTGAAACAAGCCTACTGAATTCCCATATCTTTCACAACTCCATTATGATCTCTTATTCCTTATATGACTTATGACAATAAATAAATATCATTACGCTCTATTAAGAAAATATCGGACCTATTCTGACCCATGTTCTTTGTTTTATTAACTACGTAAAACCTATACTGCTCCCGTTCCTCTAAGACCTAAGGAGTGCATTTTAGAATATTAATTAAAGCTGCACTAGTTCGACAATTAGCTGGATCCAACATGATACCTCGCTGTAGTCTTGTGTAGTTCGCGAAAGAACTAGTTCGGAAGAGCGCTCCCACAGACGGACTACGCAAACTAGTTCCCAGATCTCTCGCTTAGAATAAGGAGAAAAATGGACCTTGGCGGATAAGCGATGAGTGTATTTCTTGGCGGATGGAATTAGTGGAACCTGTGGTGTATATTCGTTGAGAGCTGTCTAAAGGCTTCAGCCTCATAGTCACTGCAACCTATTACTACAATGGATCAGCTCTTGTCTGACGGGAGAACTGTGTTGCTGTGATTACTGGGGAGTTCTTGCATGGCCTAGATTTTTGTGGAGTTCGTTATTGAAATGGTGATTGAATTCAGGAAGGAGGGTAATGAGAGGGTAGACATGAGAAACTCTTAGATAAAAGAGAAGAATTCGTTGTTGAAGGGAGGGATGATTCTAATTAGGATGGGAATAGAAATTTTTTGTAGGCTAACTGCCGAGTTGTTGCATCAGTTTTTGTCAGTAATATTAAAACAGCAATGCCAGCAGAGGGTAAGCACTATGAAGGACAGTCTCTTATAAGAGTGGCATGGCCAAATTTAGGAAATGGGTAGAGAGAATAGCAAGATGAGATTTGAAAAGAGGTGTTGAAGAAATATTCACAACAGAAATTTTGGATTTTTCCAATGAAGAAGGAAGAAAAAGCTATTGCTGCTAGCCATGGGAGAGGTGTAGGCCCTGTTCTGCAGGGTCAGTTGGGTAAGGGCTACCAGGTGCCAATTTTTTTTTTCAAACCCAGTGCAAAATTAGGACAGGTAATAGAGGATATAGGATCACTTTGTAATGGTTTCACTAAGAAGAATGGAGTTGTCGTAGAGGAAATAGTATTGATAGTAAGATAGTTCGTTCGATCCTTTTCCGAAGACCTACTTGTAATAGCGAGTTTAACCGAAAACGTGGCGTCGTCCTAGCCACTCGCCCTCATACGCTTATCATCGTTCAGTTCAGCTAGTGGAGTGCTTAGTGATAAGACTGCCTTGTTTTTGCGCGGCGTGGCGAACGTTGATTTATATGGTTTACAGTAATAATATACTGCTAACAAGTAACCTTGTATTTATAATGTAAAATGAGTAGTCTATCAAAATATTATGCGACTTCTACAGTGCGATGATGTGAACTGATATAATGTATATCAGTGTGATTATAGGGTTAATATGGTTTCTTTTAGGTTATTTATTACGATGTCATCAAAAAGGAAACATTGTTCCCTGTGTGGACACATTACACTGAAGACACATATATACATAAAAAAAACCAATTTTTCAGCATTAACAACTATTGCAGGAGGCTCAAACGGAAATTTAACTGGAATATGAAAACAAACATGCTTTGATCCCATTAACAATTAAAAGACAACCACCGGTAACCAAAACTGTTATAACAAACAAAACAGCGCGTGCAGTAGCGGTAGCAAAGCGAGCGAACGATCTGTTTCTTTGGAATTCGAGATGGGAGTTAACCAATCAAAAGAGCGACCTAGTTCGCTAAGGAGCTGAACACTCCCAGTCGCGAACTATTATACGCAAGTCTAAGGCTATCGAGTGATTTTTGTTGTACACGGTAAAACGTGAAATACGACACCGACTGTGCTGGTCCCGATGAGTCGACAGATACACGTTTTTTAACATCGGTTTTATTGTTCTGCAGACGATTTTTTAATTTTATTATTATTATTATTTGGGCTTTACGCCTCGTCGATGTATAATATTTCACGGCTGGCAGCGCTCAGTTTAGTTCGCAGCCCCTTCGCAAACTAGGTCACTCATTTAGTTCCATCTCGATTTCCGGACTACCTCACTGACTAGACCAACGGGTCGGAAGCGGTCATAACGCATAAGGCAGTTTCTAGCTGTATTGATTTATTAGTAGCCTTTCACAGAAAGGATGTGTGTCTACATGCACAAAGTGTAGAACAATTCATGCACCGCCTAAAGTAGTATGCTCTACAACACAGTATTTTTGCTTAATTTAGTCAAAACGGAGCCAAGCAGAACCCAGTCGAAACGTCGATTTTTATCGAATCAGCGGACTCTAACTGAAAGTGCGAACGGAGCCTTTATAAACGATCTTTAGTGCCGAGTTGTTAAAACAATTTGGCAAAAATGTCACAATGAGAGCGCCATAATTTCGTAAATACTGGCTGGTATTCGACAAACCTTCCATCCGTACAAAGTTCTCTGCTCCCATGTATAATCGTAAAATCATGTCCTTTCTATTATAACCTGCATCCTGTTTCCTCTGGTCTCAGAAATTCATTCGTTCTCCAAGTTTCCTGTTTCCCCGCAACGGCAAACATGCCAAACATACCAGATTCCTATATTTCTCTTTTGTTTTTTCCTATAATTTTATCCCTACCAACTGATTTCTGCAGTACACGAAAGCTAGCTAACTTTAGTAATCTTTTCTTACCTCGGTGAATATTTATCGGCCATTTCTTCCTCTCTCTCTGCTGTATATTGTCTAACTCACGGCGAAAACTCAAATTGTCTAGCACTTATAACAATCTCTTAGTGGGTGTGGTAATTTCTCCGACTTGTTAAACACCTTTTTCACAAACTATTAAAAACTATATTTGATCTGATTGACTATGATTACTATTGTGCTCCACATATACAGATCTCAGGTGATTACATAAAAGAAATTGATTGCTAAGAAACGAAATTTGAGTTTATTCACTATAAGGAAAAACTATTGTCATTGAAAGTATCCAAATACATAAGAATTTACACAGTCCAGTCACATTAATGTGACCACCACCTACTTTCAACGTCAACGTGAAATAACCAATCACAGAAGGCAGGTGGCAGCACATTACAATGGAGTATATAAAGGATGTCCTAGGGCATCGGAAAGCACTCTCTCGAGTTCCCGTGGGAAGTTGGTTTCTTTGCGGAAGCGTCCTTCCTTCCGCATGGAACAATGGTACGAGCTGTGGAAGCCATCAGGCCAGAAACTGGTCGATGAAAGTGTGATGACGGCGCCTCGAAAGAGGCAATCCGAAGAATTGGAAACTTACCATCACCATTCTCCTAAATGACCTCCAGTTTAGCTGGGAGGTTCCTACCAGCGATGTGGAAACTTTCGAGCGTGTTCTGTCCTGTCGAGAACACAGCCACCTCGCCACGAAGATTCTCCCAGAAGGGGTTGCTGCGTGGCCGGAGCACTTGTGTTTCCGACCCCTTTAGCCAGTGATCTTGACTGGGAGAAATACGTCGAGTTGACGAAGAGAACATTAAAGACCTTCTGTTTTGATACGGTAGCGGGTCGGAACTTCCTGGTCGAGCCGATCAGGAAAACATCCCAAGATTCAAGAACTTCCAACAATGCTGTGTGTCCTGTACCCCCTATAATGGCTCACTACCCCGGGATCTACTGCGAGCTACTGGCCCACCTGCAGGGCAACATGAAGCTGCCTACTTCTTGCTGGCCAGTTCCTGATGGAGTAACCATACTGCTGTCTTGCTCAGATGATCTAGAAGCAGCTATCAAGATTCTACAAAGATTCTCCATCCATCACTTCATCATGATATCCGGTGGCGAGGACATTAACACCTCTACGCAGCAGTCAGCAGAGGATCAAAGCGCCCCTACCCTGCAGACCACTGTGAGTCACAGCATACACACTGTCGAAGCGAAAGTCGACGTCACTACGCAGACTACCGCAGCAAAGCCTTCATCACGTAACGTAGTTCAGTGCTTTAAGTGCCAGAATTTTTGGCCAGGAACTGCACTGAACCTACTAGGTGTGTTCACTGCGGAGGCAATCATGGAGTTTCTGATTGCAAAACACCCCGCAACGACCCCACCTGCTGCAACTGCGTGTCCAAGCACTCTGCTTCTTATCGTGGCTGCCGCACATGTAAGCAGCAGCAAAGCAGAAACATACCGCAGAGGCGTCATCAAATGCAGTCTGAAAAAAGACGTCAAGATAGCGGGGCACCAGCGAAACAACATCGTCGTAGCGCACGGGAGCAGCAAGGAAGCAAGAAGGGGGCGCGGCCGAATGCGCTCCATACGCAGCCCGCAACAAGGCAGCAAGACCACGACACTTCGGCAACTAACACCACAATCACCACAACTCGACAGCCAACACCAGCCAACGTCGTCAGCTGAAACATTGGTTGCGGGCTATTATTGAGCCATCCACGAGCCGTTGGTTGCGGGCGTCTATTGAGCCGCGAGTTCGGTCTGCGCTCCGGTGGTTATCAAGCAAAGACTTCGTCAAGCACACATGCAGATATGGTGCGGAAGCAGCGTCCTGCCTCGCTGCAGTCAGGCCCTTCGCGCCGAGCGGAATCGATATCGATACAAGAGGACGCATCAACGAAGCAACCCACGCCTCCGGTAGCAAGTACTCCACGCCATTCGTCGGAAGATAGCACCGGTGAGCGGCCCGCCCCGTACGACACCCCTTCTACGATTCGTCAAGAGTATTCCTGGTTGGAAGTGTCTGGAGCGGACGATTCATCGTGGATGTCATGGTCGTCACCGAAAGCCGCTATCATCGATCACAACTCTTTCAAGAATGAGGAGAACATCATTTACTTCCATTGTGAGAGCGGAAGCAACAAGTACAAGTTTAAGCCCTTCACCGAGAAGGTTGGAGAAATTCTATTACGCCGACGAAACCCCGCTCCAAGTGCAGCTCCGAGTCAAAACAGGGGAAATGCTGTTTGCGTGGGAAATCCCTAGCAGGAACTTCAATGAACTCAAGCAAACCCTCTCAGATCCGGCACAAGCAAGAAACGCCAAGCCCATCATCTCGAAAAAGAAAGACTGGTCCCGCCAAGTCCAACTGCCACTCGTCCTTTCCAAGAACTTCAAGGAGGATGAGTACTTTACAAATCTTAGTCGAACGCTCTATATTCCCCAGAGCCCAAGCAGCAACGTAGAGGAAGGTATGGAGCAAGAGGCCTCGTTGACGTCAAACCGCGAGAACGTTGAGCATCAGGAAAGCAACAGAACTCACCAAGATCGTCCTCCATCAAAGGAAGCCCAGCAGGACGAGTCCATATTGGCGCATACATGCTCATTGCCAACCCAGCTGATGGTCACCTGTGTGAGCCAAGAAGACCTCGAAGGTATCAAGAAGTTCCTAGAAACTAGGAACATAAAATACAGTATGGACATCCAAGAGAACACTTTGCAGTCAGCAATGGGTATTTAACAAGAAGAAGCCGTTCCAAAAGACCCCACCAATATCGATGAGGGAACACTCCAAGGCTGTTCATCCTCACCCTCAGCACCAGACAGGAGCGAGCCCAAATCAACCAAGTCCACCGCGCCGGCCAGCAGCCAAGTCGTCACGTTCGGAGCTCCAAGAACAGGAGGAAGCCAATCATCCAACAATGCTTTCGATGCCAGTGGTTCCAGCACCGAGCAGTCGACTGCCACAATCAAATGCGGTGTGCACTGCGGGGAAAGCCACAGCGTCCTGATCTGCGCACGCCCGCGTGAAGACACGCCGACGTGCGCTAACTGCGGTGATGACCACGCCAACTGCTATGGAGGCTGTCCCGTCAGAAGGAGACTACAGGCCGCCGCAAGCAGACAGCCCCAACGCTGCCAAAGCCGATCAGCAAGAAGAGTTAACGAAACAGAGGCTTGCAAATATCACCAAGTCAGTGGGCCTACACGTCGACAGCAATCACAATCAAGCTGGAGGCCACCAACACATTCGACGACCGAAGCACCGATACTGCAACCACGACTTCAGAGAGATGCAACCATGAGACAACCAGCTGGGGAACATCGTCCAGCTGCTATCGCAGTTTTTCGGGATGATGATCCCCACCTGACGCAAATAAGAATACTCAAGGGTTTCCCTTAAGGCTGTTATATATGTATATAATGGTCAAAGTCGGTTTTTTTCCTAAAGTGTACTCCCCCCCCCAAATGATCCCAAAAACAACTTATTTCAGACTGTAGATTGCATATAGTAGCGGGGCTATAGTATGCCGTTGAGGCAGCGGAAAAAATAGTGAACACTAGTGAACGTTGACGAAGCAGGAAGACGCCGGAGAGCAATCAAGTTAACCAGTCGACCTCCGGTGGAAAATGCATCCACACATATGTTCGTCACGACGTGAAGCAGCGGGACGACGAGGCCGGATGTTCTCATCTCACTACTCGTCCAACTTGTTAATCATCTGTCATCGCAATGAGGCAAGCATTCTTGCCCGAAGATGCCTTAATTCATCAAGATGCCGCGAAGGCAGCATTCCGATCAGTGAAGAAAATCATCAGTTGCCAAACAAGAAGACCTACCAGCAGCTATGCTATAACCCATCAAATGACTTGGAGTAAATGTCGCAACACAATAAACTCCACCATACTCTGCTCTAAGGAGCAGATACTTGGCACTATGGACAGCATTTCAATCGTTGGCGTAATGCAGAAATCTAGCGATTTATCCGACGTCCAAAAGGGCATGATTATTGGCTTTCGGGCCCAGGGTGGAAGCATTTCGGAAACGGCTAATTTGTGAACTGTTCACTTGCCGCCGGTGAAAGTATACCGTGCATGGCAAAATGGCACTATTCAAAATCAGCGGCGTGGAACATGTGGTGCACCACGGGCTACTAGATGACAGAGGCGAATGAAGGCTATGGAGATGCGTTTCGGAAAATAGACATGCAACTGTTGAGCAACTGACCGTCCAATTGAACCAAGGGGCTACCAAGAGTGTATCCTCAACAACGGTTCAGCGAACGCTGCTGCGCATGGGCCTCCGCAGTAGACGCCTGGTTAATGCACCTTTGCTGACTGCTGTTCATCGGCGACGAAGGCTGGAATTTGCACGCCAGTACCGCAACTGGACGTCCACAGAGTGGTGACAGGTGGCTTTTCCAAAGAATCACGTTTTATGCTCCATCGGACAGATGGACGTTGGCGCATACGGCGTGAAACATCTAAAAGCAAACACCCTGCAACTAATTGCCGGAATGATCCAGGGTGGAGGTGGGAGCATTATGGTTTGGGGAATGTTTTCCTGGCATTCACTGGGTGAACTCATCATTTTGGAAGGCACGATGGATCAGCACAAGTACGTATCTGTCTTTGTGGACCATGTTCACCCCTACATGCGAATAATTTTTCCTCAGAATGATGGCATCTACCAACAGGACAATGCGAGGTGTCATACAGCTCGCAGTGCATGTGCGTGATTCGAAGAGCACCAGGATGAGTTTACCTTACTCCCTGGTCAGCAAACTCACCGGATTTAAACGCAATCCAGAATCTGTGGGACCACCTTGATCGGGTTGTTCGTGCCATGGATCCTCAACCGCGTAAAACCGCGTAAACTTGCGCAGCTGGCCATGGCATTGGAGTCGGCATGGCTCAACATCCCAGTGAACACCTTCAGAAACCTAATTGACTCTCTTCCTGCACGCCTCGCAGCGGTCCGCTCTGCCAAATGGATGTTATTCTTGTTTTTGAGAGGTGGTAACATTAATGTGACTGGACTGTGTATATACATACATATAATTATAATAATTATGTATATGATTGACTGGCTCTATAGTTTGAATATCAGTCTGAGGATTACTTTTCACGCTTTTGAGATGTTGCAAATGTCTCATTACGCAAAATCAGTTTGTCGGCGGCTAGGACTGCTCCACGGCAGCAGTATAGAGGCTGGGCCAGCTCACAGTCGACCCCCACAGGCAGAAAAACTTTGCCAACTACGTCTTTCTTTGACACTCCAAAATCGCCCTCCTCCCATCGTCTTCAGCAGCCTGCACGAAACGTCGTATACACCGTGGGACGGCGTCCATTGACCCCACCCCCAATCGAATACATGAAACACTTTTTAAAAACATCGAGTCACCGGCGGCTTTCAATCAATACGTTTGCTGCTTCGGGATCTGTCCCCTGGTGGGATGATGGGCTGACATATCTAAGGAAAAGAACCAGGAGACTAAGGAGAATCTTCCAAAGGGCACGAGTTAGAGGCAGTGCAGATGAAATAAGAGCTGCAAAGCTGGAGTATACAAAGGCGCAAAATAGATACAAAAGACAGATTGAGATAAAGAAGGACTCCTCGTGGAAGATCTTCGTTCGCAACAATGGTAATGAAGACCCCTGGGGCATTGTCCACAAAGTCTTAAGGGGTAATCTCAGTGGTGGCAGCATCTTTCACTCGATCAAGAACGAGGATGGCACAAACTCCTCCACTTGGGAGGAGTCAATAGAAAGAATCTTTAACCAGCTTATGCCACAAGAGGACCCTACCACAAACACCCCTGAACAAGTAATAATCATAAGGTAAAATAAAGACTATGAAGGCCCTGCGACTCAACACGACGTGTCAGATGCGGAAATACATCAAGCCATCAAAAAGAGCAAGTCGGGCAAGTCCCCAGGATCAGAACTATATCAACATGGAAGCAATAAAGAGAATATGGCAGAAGCATCCTCAAGTAATCAGTATGATTATAAAATGTTGCTTTGATGAGACCATCTTCCCAAAAGTATGGAAGCGTTCACTGCTCTGTTTACTCTTTAAGTCCCAAGATAAGCCAAAAGATCACCCAAAATCATATAGACCCATCTGCCTTCTCCCTGCGATGGGAAAGGTAATGGAACATATTATGATCAATAGAATTGGTGGAATATAAAGCAGCTGGGATGGCAGCAACAGTATGGGTTCAAGAAGAATTTGGGGACTGAGGATGCAATCCGGAAATTATATAACCTTGCCTACTGTAAGCGCAACTACTGTGTCGGAATCTTCATCGACGTAGCCGGGGCCTTTGATGCGCTATGGTGGCCAAGCATCATGCACCACCTTAGGCTAGCAAATTGCAGTAATTATCTATATGGACTAATCAAAAGCTAGTTTGAAGAGAAAATAGTACAAGTAGAAGAAAACGCAGTCACTATGGAGAGGGAGGTCATGAAAGGGGTCCCACAAGGCTTCAAGAATGGCCCCCCCTCTATGGGACATAGTGATGAATGAAATGCTAGAAGAACACCAGAACAGAAATTGGGATGTACTGACATATGCCGACGACGTGATGGTGGTGATTCGAGCGACAAGCAGGCAAGAAATTGGAGAAGAAGCCGCGGCTGCACAGAATAATATCAGCGCATGGGTCAAGAAGAATAAGATGTTAATATCCGCTCCAAAGACCCAGGCTATGTTTCTAAAAGGGAATCTGGATAGAGGCAGGCCTGCATGGATTATGCTGGATGGCAAACGAATTCGTTTCGTTGATAATGTGGTGTAACTGGGGGTAAAACTTGACAGCACGTAGTCCTTCACCAATAACCTCGAGTATTCGCAAGAAAAACTCAGAATTGCGGCAGCTAACTTGATAAGTGTAATCCGGAGGGACTGGGGCTTGAAGAAAGGACGGTCACAACAATGTACAAGGCAAACTGCATCCCCATCCTGATGTACTGCGCATCGGTGTGGGAGCACAAGATTGGCCGGGTACACTTTAAGAGGAGACTACTAAGCATGTAGAGGCCGTACGTGCTAATGATGACCCGGGCGTGCCGAACTGTATCGAATGAAGCACTGCATGTACTAGCAGGCTGTCTACCAATAGATATTGAGGCAGTAAAGGCGGCAATAAACTACCACATCAGGCATGGACTGGAAGCAAACATAATGGGCTACAGAGTTGAAGAAACAAACCTGCTACGAGGATCGGTGGAATACAGAAATACAGAAGGAGGATTAAAACTGAAAAAAGAAGAATATCCACTCAACTACAAGTGTACTGGCAGCAAAGATGGGAAAGCAGGCCTAAAGGCAGAGAGACGTTCCAGTGGTCACCCAATGCAACTTACTGGAGTACAGACTGGAGAAGAGGAGTGGACCTCTCATACCCCGTGACCTGCCTCCTACCGGCCACAGGCACACTGCAGAGAAGACGAAGCCGACGGAAGATGTGAATGCGGGAGGATAGAAGAAGTCGACCACACCATTCAAGAGTGCCTCATCTACCAAGACCTGTGGATAGTACTGCAAGATAGTAGGTATAATTTGGGAGAACAGGCCCACACAAAAGAACTGTCAATCATTTTCACACCTCTATTGTTCTCCCCCCTCCCACTGTCAATCATTTTCACACCTATTGTTCTCCCCCCTCCCACTTGACTAACCACTTGACTTGAGGGCCACTTGACTAACCACTTGACATGAGGGCCACTTGACTAACCTCAGTTACACCACTATTGTCCTTGACCACGCCCCCCTTTTCCTCCCCTCCCCCTCCCTCCCCCTTCTCCTACACTAACCCCAGCTTCACCACCCTAGTACCAGCTGTCGATTCTATTGCTCTTTTGCCAGGCCATATTCGCCTGGAGTGATTTCAGGAAAACGAGAATATGGATGCTCAGACGGGGATTCGAACCAGAGCTAACCTCAGCTTCACCACCATAGTACCAGCTGTCGATTCTATTGCTCATTTGCCATGCCATATTCGCCTGGAGTGATTTGAGGAAAAAACGAGAAATATGGATGCTCAGACGGGGATTCGAACCAATGGATGCTCAGACGGGGTTTCGAACCAGAGGTAACCCCAGCTTCACCACCCTAGTACCAGCTGTCGATTCTATTGCTCTTTTGCCAGTCCATATTCGCCTAGAGTGATTTTAGGAAACAACGAGAATATGGATGCTCAGACGGGGATTCGAACCAGCGATCGTTGTTTGACGGCATTCAATGGACGGGAATAAGCAATATACTTTATATTGAGCGCTTAATAAAATGCGATTTAAACCAATGAGGTTTCTTTCTTAAGTTAGGAATTAATGTCTTTAAACATACGACGAACGAGAATATTGATGCTCAGACGGGGATTCGAACCAGCGATCGTTGTTTGACGGCATTCAATGGACGGGAATAAGCAATATATTTTATATTGAGCGCTTAATAAAATGCGATTTAAACCAATGAGGTTTCTTTCTTAAGTTAGGAATTAATGTCTTTGAACATACGACGAACGAGAATATGGATGCTCGGACGGGGATTCGAACCAGCGATCGTTGTTTGACGGCATTCAATGGACGGGAATAAGCAATATACTTTATATTGAGCGCTTAATAAAATGCGATTTAAACCAATGAGGTTTCTTTCTTAAGTTAGGAATTAATGTCTTTAAACATACGACGAAAACACATTTCTGAAAGCTCATTTAACGTAATATTAAGCACGTCATTTCTACCCCAATCACACTAAGTACGATGATAAAATTTATACAGCGTTGATTGTAAAAAACTGAACTTTCTATTATCTAAAAATACTTTTTAAAAAACTTCTATTTCCGATAGCTGATTACAAATTTCGTTCGCTGAGCCAGAGGTTGGTGCCCTAAAGAGGGGTCGAGTCTCACACAATGCTCCCTTTTGTTATCGCCCACTCGAACGCGCCTGATGCACAGACCTAAGCGCAACTTCATTTCGCGTAATATTAAGTTTTTAATTTCTACTCTTGGCATAAAGCGAGAAAAAAAATGTTTATATCATGATAATTCTATGAAAATAACCTTTCCAATTAAACTATAATATTTTTAAAAAAACTTGTACTTCTGATAGTTGATCTTAAATTTGGGGCTCTGAGCCACGCTTTGTATTGCTGGGGGGTGAGGTTTCTATAGCGTATGCGGCGTTACTGCGTGGCGTCCAAAAAAATACGAGTACCAATACTCTCGACCCTTTACACTAACGCTCACAGCTTCAGTTGATATTCCAGCAGCCCCCTATTCATGAATAAAAAGTATTGTTGAATTGATATGTCAAGTGATCTACTCTAAAAAAGTACCCTATTGTATGAAGCATGCGGACTTTGCGTTTATTAATTCTACATTTAATACTCCAACACTACACACAGTTCGAGTTGAGAGACTTCTCTATTCACAGCCCACTTCCGGAAGTCATCTCGATCGTGACTGCGTGTATTGTTGAATTGATATGTCAAGTGATCTACTCTAAAAAGTTTCCCCAATATATGAAGCATGCGGACTTTGCGTTTATTCATTCTACATTTAATACTCCAACACTACACGCAGTTTGATTTGAGAGACTTCTCTATTCACAGCCCACTTCCGGACGCCATCTCAATCGTGACTGCGTGTATTGTTGACATGTCAAACGATCTACTCTAAAAAAGTTCCCCAATGTATGAAGCATGCGGTCCTTGCGTTCATTCATTCCACATTTAATACTCCAACACTACACACAGTTCGAGTTGAGAGGGGTTTCTATTCATAGTAATGTAATGTGAGGATCTATGGTATATTGTTAGATCAACTGTCAACTTCTGGACATCATCTTAATCATTATTGTTCAATGTCAAGTGATCTCACTAACCGTCATCCACACAGATGCGAAGCAGCTGACCCTTCTATTGTTCTTTTGTTAGACCACCTAGCCACTCCCAACCCCATGAAGCCGCGCGCAGCGCGCAACGGTCATTGCTTGTACGACTGGTCTGAACAGGCTCACGCCTGCCCGGTCGAGATGTATAAGAAGCCTGCGTCAGCCATCCCAGAATCACTTCTGCTCCGCAGTTCGACGAGTAAGGTTGTCTCTCTCTCGCTCTTCTGAATTCCAGTAACCATGTCCGAAGATCTCTTCAACTACGAAGGTAAGTTCAATCACACTTGTGTAAATTTTTCTAAAATAGCATAAAATATATTTTCATCTTAAATGTATACTATATATTATGTTTTCTTTCACAGATATGGCGGCACTTTTAGAGTTAAGCCAACTTGATGATTATGGTATGAATTTTTTTAGTGATTGCTCATTATACAGTTAGGTGTTGCTAGTTTTGCCGCTATATCATTGGTTTATTTTCTTTTTGCAGGAATTGATGAACTTCTAAATATTGCAACCAATGAACTAATTGGTGGTAAGCATTTTTAATTTTTAACTTGTAATTATTTTTTATAAAGTTATATTTTTTCTATTTCATTTTTTTTTTCTGTCTGCAGAATGTGTCGATTTCGAAATTTTCAGTTTTGAAGGTATGTCAGTCATAGAAGTTGCATATTTATCTGTTTTTTAATGTTGTTCCATGTTTATTTTGTTACTGATATAAGTTTTTTTTTATGTTTCAGATACGGAAGCGACTTCTAGTCAGCAGCGTAATAAACGCGATGGGACTCCATTACTGTCTAACTCCAAACGACAACGACCAACTTCTAATGGTAAGTGCAAATATATATTTTTTTTTCATATTACATAATTTTGTTTTTCTTTCATATTACTAAAATATTTTTTTTTATTCTGTTTCAGATTCATCACAGTGGAGCTTAGATGGCCATGCGCCGTCATTTCGAAGCTTACCATCATCCAGTGCACCACCGACACCATCATCACAGGGATGGATAATACCGGCGCAGTCTCTGGTGCAATATGTTTCCACACAACCGATACCAGCAGGAGATTCGCCTACACGCCGGAACCATGGAATTACTGGTAAGTCAATACTACTTCTTTGAATAATTATTTTTTTTGTTTACATGTTTATTTATTTTTTCAATGTTACTAAAATTTTCCTTTTTTTCTGTTTCAGGTTCCGGTATACAGGGGTCGGCCGCAAATGAGCCTGCCGCCGTCAACAGGAATGATCCTACCCCACCACCACTGTGGCGACCCTGGGAAACGCCGGCCACGGCAGCAGGAACTAACATGCCTATCGCTGCTCCTCATCGACCCGTCACCAGCACATCATCGTGGCAGCCGACTCCAGCATCACGCCAGCCCGGTGCTACCACGTCATCATGGCGGCCGACCCCGGCATCACGCCAGCCTGCCGCTAGTATGTCATCGTGGCGGCCCACTCCGGCATCACACCAGCCTGTCGCCAGCACATCGTCGTGGCGTCCGACCCCAGCATCACACCAGCCAGTCGCCAGTACATCATCGTGGCGTCCCACTCCGGCACCACACCAGCCTGTCGCCAGCACGTCATCGTGGCGGCCGACCCTGGCATCACGCCAGCCCGTCGCCGTCACATCGTCGTGGCGCCAGCCCGTCGCTAGCACATCGACATGGCAGCCGACCACGGCATCACGCCAGCCTGAAGCTAGCACGTCGTCGTGGCGGTCGGCATCCAGCAGCAGTCACCCAGCAGCTATTAGTGATAGTTCGTTACCATCTAGCAGCCACAACAATGCAGCAACAGGGGGTGAGTTGCCAGCAGCGCGCTTGATCCTTGAAGACCGGGAAAGTGCTTTTGAACGTAGAATTTATACCGGTACCATTCTAAATTCATTAAATTATATTGACCCTATTAAATACATTGATGCTTGCCATGATCTTATAACTGAAAAAACTTCGCGAAATTGTTGATAGTCCGTCCTCCCCGTCCGTAAAAGTTCAGGTGGGGCTGATTGCAACATACAAAATTCAGAAGGAAGCCGCTTTAGAAACCGTCTGTATGTGTTTCTTTTACTAAAATGCGTGAAGTCACGCGCAGCACATCCCTGTCTGATTGGTATAAAAACTATGTGAAGTCGGAGCTCAATGTAAAATTGTGTGAGTTTCAAGAAAGGGACAGCGGCCAAAACTCTCGATAGAATCATATCCCTCGACATCAACATTTCTAAATTCGAACCATTCTATCGTGGGTCTTCCCTATGTTGCTCTGCCAGCTGATATCCCTAGAAAGAAAGCCGTTGTCAATGTGGAAAACAGAGATGATGACTTATGCTTTCTATGGTACCTTCTTGCTGCTCAAGTAGGGGTGACTAAGAAACACGGAGATCGTGTTGAAAATTATAGACAAGCCTTCGCCAACCACCATTTCGATTTTTCAGGTATTGAGTTTCCGGTAAAACTCTCAGACATTTTCCAAATTCGAGAGGCAAAATCCAGATTATTCAGTAAATGTTTTCGGTCTGGATGTAGATAATGGTAAAACATGTAGTTTCGGGGCCCTCCATCCACACTGCAGACAAACGCGGTAAACACATAAACATGTTGATGATTACTGACGGTACTGGAAAATTCCATTATTGTTGGATTCACAACTTGTCGACATTAGTTAGATCTTCATTATCCAAGCATAATGGTGCAATGTTTATTTGTGACAGATGTCTGCAACATTTCAGTAGCAAAGATGTCTTGGAACGCCATGAAATCGATTGCTCAAGGGTTAAATCAGTAAGAGTTGATTTACCCGCGACGACGATAAAACCTTAAAGTTTAAGGATTTTGTGCACCAACAGCGTGTACCCGTTGTCGTTTACGCGGACTTTGAAAGTTTATTAGAGCCTTATGATTCATGCAGTCCCCACCCAACGCCTCTCACTCTACTAGAGTCCAGAAACATGTCCCTTTCGCTGCCGCATACCAGGTCGTTTGTCCAGACG